>CM037089.1:89229575-89829575 GCA_020916435.1 Oxytropis ochrocephala | reverse complement strand
AAACATCAAAGCAATACAGTTGCATCACATCAATACTTGCATCTCATAGAAGAAAAGAAAGCTAAAACATCCCATGTCATTCATCATTTCATGTTATTCATCATTTTATTTCACATAATAGCAATATTCACATTTCATAGAAAAAAGGCAAAGAAGAAAAAGTTTTCCATTGCATGTCATCTGCCATTTCATCAAAACACAAGAGCATTACATATCATCAAACACCAAAATTTTGCATTCGCATACCTGCACTTCATAAAAAGAGCAAAAGAAAAGAAGAGAAGAAAAGCCAAAAGAGCAAAAGAGCAACAACTAGCGAAAGAAGAGAAAGAAGAGAAGCTAGAAGAAAGAGAAAAAGAGCAAAACAGAAAAAGAAACTCATGCATTGCATTCATCAGATATATAGACAAAACAGAAAAAGCATCACACCAAAATCATAACATTGCATGCACTTGCATAACACGCCCTTGCATAACATGCCTTTGCATAACATGCATCCACACTCCATGCACCATTCCTCGCATCAGCTGACGTATGCAGGTACCTCGATCCAGTGCGGCAGCATTGGCCATTTGAATCAATCAATCAACAGGATTCGTGAATCCCTTCAGGACCCAAGCGTCCCTTCAAAAAGCAGACTTCACCTCGTATTCGAGCTGCGGGTAAGTCCTTCGACCCCATTGGGTCCATTCAAAAAGGATAGCTGTGTTGGCCTAAGACATGGCGCAGTCCTAAGGAAGTATCGAGATCTAGACTTGATATTGTCCCCCCCGGTCGCTCTTGAAGACCACCATGCCTGAGGGCGAACTCGGATCGTACGCGATTCGTTAAAAGGATTTAGGCAGCCTCCGGTGTCGGCTTACTGTTAGCCGGTACCTTCTTTACTGTTTTCTTTATTACTTTCTTTATTGCTTTATTTCCTGCCTTTGCTGCCCAAGGGCTAGCACCAATTTATTTCTTGCTTTTGCTGCCCGAGGGCTAGCACCAATTTATTTCCTGCTCTTGCTACCTGAGGGCTAGCACCTATTGATTTCCCGCTTTTGCTGCCCGAGGGCTAGCACCAATCCATTTCCTGCTTTTGTTGGCTTACTAAGGACTGACGCTTCATCCGTTGCATTCATCTCGGGCTAACACCCATTTATCCAAAAAGAAACAAAAGAAAAAAGGTGCGGTAAATGAACAAGTTGAGTCAACCAAATGTTGAAACATTTCAGTATATTGCGTGAAGTATTGAGTTAGGATCCACTCAATGTTTCACGCAAGTTACTCAGAGTAACGACAATTGGTTGCCTCGTGTCATCATTTTTGCAAAAAAAAAAAAGAGGGGCATTGACCTTTTCATGAGTTGTCTCGCCAAAAAAAAAAATCTCTATCCTCGCATGCATTAGAATTTCATTTTTCATCTTGCATCAACAAAAACAGAAAAACTAGAAAGATGGTAGAAATGGAAAAAGGAAAATTCGGGTTTCCCTAAGTAGACAAATCGGTATAATTTCTGAATTCTTTATCTTTATTTTGCCTCGGAATATGTTTCGGCCAATTCATATTCCTCGTTAAAATCCAGATAAAGAGGGGCAGCTGTCATACCCCAATTTTGTCCGGCTTAGGTCAAAACCCTAATTTTCCACAAAAAATAAATAAATTGAAGAGTGAAGAGCATTATGCATTGCATTTTGGGTCCTAAAAGTCATTCCACAGCTTTTAAAATCATTTTTAGGGTCGAAACGCATTATTAGGGTTTTTGGAGCAAAACGGGTATTTTGGTCATTTCCAAAATTAAGCAATTTCTCACCAAAAATCATTGTTCAATATCAGAATAATGCATTTGGATCAAAATGAATTGGGTTATATATTTTATGCGCATGCATGCATGATTTTCTTCAAAATTGCAAGGTGAGGTCTCATATCAATTTTGGGAATGGTGATATCATAGAAGTTTGGGCCCAATCATTGATTCCTAGGATATTGCCCAAAATGGGTGGAATTTATGGAATTATCTTGAAAAGAATAATCAAAAATGGTAAAAATAAGGAAGTGTCCTCAATAAGACAAAATGCAAAACTTGGGCACTACTCTACCCCTCTTGGTAATTTCGACCCACCCTTTAGTTTAGCTCACCTTTGCATTTTTGCAAACTTCCTTCTTATAGAACACCCCATTCCTATTCTACCCTTTACCCTAATTTTACTTCACACCATATATAAGCCTCCACTCCCAAAATAAAAGAGGAAGCTTCATTTGCACATTTTCCTTCTTCTCTCTAGCCCTTTGGCCGAAACCTCCTCTCCCTTCTCTTTACATTTCTTCATCAAATTTCATCTCCCCAAACAAATCCAAACCCATCCTTCACCTAATCTAAAATTCCAACCATCAATTCCTCTCAAATTCAAGCAAGGATTCAAGATCAAGTGCTATTTTGAAGAATCAAGCTCAAGATTGAAGACTAGAGGGTAGATTGAAGTGTTTTAGAGTTCATTCATCTTGTTTCTTGCTTGTTTAGCTTGGAGTTGAGGTATATTCTTAAAACGTTGCATTATCTTCAAACTTTTAGCATCAAAAATGTAGATCATAGGTTAATTTCGCATATTCATCATCATCTTTGCATTTTATTGTTTAATGTTGAATTGATTGTTGTTGTTAAATGAGAGGTGTGTTTTGTAATGCCCCAAAAATAGTTCAATTATTTATTTAATTGGGTTATTTAAGGCTTACAACATTTTAATTAAGTCAAGTAATTAATGGAGAAGGTGGGAGTAGAGGCCCATGATCCATTGAAAGTCCATATGCATGCCTTAAATGATGTTGTCGAAGGGGAGACATTCATTTGCAACAAATATCAAAGACAAGTCAAATAGTAAAGTAAGAGAGAGAGAGAGAGAGAGAGAGAGAGAGAGAGAAAGAGGTGCGCAGCTTTTAGAGAGAAGAAGAGAAATCTTGGCGTGGAGAGCTAAAATTCAAGGCAGAGGAGCTGATTGTTGATAGATCGTGAGGGCTTGGTGGAGAGAGTACTCATTCTCCAACTTATTGAGGTAAGGGGGCTCTCTTTCATCTATGATAGTGTATATGATGAGTATTATGTGTGAGTTAGACACTAGGATGATGTTTTGAGCTGTTTGTGTTGCTTGATGTGTGATTGTTGTTGTGTTTGTTTCACTTTGGTGAATTTGTGATGTGTTGTTGAGAAGTTGGTCATATGAGAGACCTAGGAGAGAAATGGGAGTTGAAGAACTCTCGGTCCCAGGATGTTATGGTTGGTGTTGGCACTTTCATTGAGTGTTTTGCTGTGTGTTGAACAAATTTCAAGTGAATAGATGTAGTAGTTGTAGCTTAAGTTGATCCTGGTAGGAAGATCAAAGAAACCGAGATAAGATGAAGGTTAGGTACCTAGGGCTCCATTTGAAGCGAAGGGTATTTGCCTAAGTATAAGTGTGTTGAGGTATATGGAAGTCGACGTAACGTGTGTTGAAGCGCAAGTGACTAAGTGTGGGAGACGAAGGGTAAGGGTGTGTGAGCCGAGGTGTAGGTGTCGACTTATAGCTACAGAGGTGTAGAGTATGTATACCGAGGTGTACTGGCCGAAGTGTAGTGTGTATACACCTAAGTGTAGTTGCTGAAGTGCAGTTGTAAAAGGTATAGCGTAGATCTACCGAGGTGTAGATGTACCGAGGTGTAGTATGTAAGTCGAAGTTAGTGTTATTGAAATGTAGGTGTGTTGAACGGTAAGAATATCGAAGCGTAGTGTGTTGAAGTGTAGTGTACTGAGGTGCAGTATAGTGTAGCCGAGGTGCGGTGTAGGTGCCGAGGTGCCGTTTTGGCGCCAGTGTGGCGTAGGTTGCTGTCAGGCGCAACTGTGGGTGTTGTTTAGCGTCGAGTATGTCTAAGTGGCTGAATGGTGAAGCCAGTTTGGTCCTTAGGTGACGTTTTAGTCCTTATGTGACGTTGTGGTCCTCGTAGTGACAGTTTAGTCCCCTAGTTGTGGTGTAGAGGTGTCCAGTGAGTTGGACATAGCCTTAGAGCTATTGACGATGTCTTGGTGAGATAAGTGACGAAGGCTGCGGTCTTGGAGCTATATGCTCAAAAGTGACGTTTTGCGCCGAAAGGCTATTGTTGTGGTTGATTGTTTTCTGAGGTGATGAACATGGTGTCTCATGCATGACATATGTGTAACACCCCCTTACTTTAATACTACTTAGCAAATTAAATCAGAGTTTTCAAATACCACTCAAGGAGTGCTACATTTTTCTACATGAATTTCAAACAGCAAAACAATATAAATGATTGCGCAAACTAAACAAAGGCAAATGTCATGTTCATATAGCACCTCGGCCTAGAAGGAACCGAGCTCAACAATTAACAAGTTATTAGTTACATCACAGTCAAAATAATACATGTTCCAAAAGGCATAGGTTTATAACCCAAATACATCTACATAACAGCATACTACACTACTCGGCCCCCCTGTGTTACACTACCAGAGCAATGACGACGCCCAACGACAATCGAGTGAGGACTCCACTCTACTGGGAATACCGCAAGTTGCCAACATGAGAAGCAACATAAAAGCAAAGAGGGTGAGTCTCTAAACACAAATAATAAAGTTTATGACAAGCATTATGCTAAGTAAACACATATACACATCTCGGCACAACACACAACTAACAAAATCATTTAGTGCATGAGTTAGATGCATGATGCGCACTCCAAAACTCCAAGGGCATGTGCATGATGGATCCATTAAGACCAAGTCTTCTGCTATCACCTTAGGACCGAAGTCCTCTGCTTTCACCATAGGACCAAAGTCCTCTGCTTTCACCATTATGCTTAAGAGTTATGCGTGACGCCATGAACAATGCATAACATACAAGATATATACATTATTCAATTTAATCATAACACAACTCCTAGAACTCACCATTAAGACCATGACCTTACATTTCATTAATTAGGACCTAAGTCCTCTGCATTCACCATTTTCATTTATATTAATGCCCCTCAGGGACTTCACCATTTATTACTCCTTTACACGTAGCCCTACGGCCAAAACAACTCTCATACATCATCACGGCACTAAGGCCGACGTCTCCATATCGGCCTACAGCACTAGGACTGTCGCCCTCAACTCACTGATTACCTCGGTTCCAAGTGGTGGACCAAAGAGTCACCACGAGGACTACCCTGTAACTTAGGACTAAAACGTCAAATAGGGACTAAAATGACTACGCTACTTAGCCCCTTACGCACTTGGCACTCAAGCGACGCTCACAGTCGCGTCCAGGTAACAGCCTGCGCTACACCAACGTGGAAACAACACCTCGGCACCTATAGCACCTCGGCACACTCGGCACCTCGGCACGCTTGGCACCTTGGTACGCCCACACTCTACTCCACTCATAGTCACTTCCATTCACGCGAACGTACTTTACTCTCTCTATAACACCACTTAGTTACTCTACGCGTGGACACACCGCGCTTAAACGCAACATCTCACCTCGGCAAGTACACCTAGTTATGATATACTCTACGCCCTACCATAAAACCTCGGTTACTACATCGTTACACGTTATCAACGACACTTCAAAGATCTACGCCTAAGTGCTCTATCTCGGCCAAGTATCTCGGCTACCTACCCTACCTACACTGGCAAGTACACAGCACCGATACTTATACCTAGTCTCAGGTACTCATACACTTAGTTACTGATGCTATACTACTCACCTCGGTTCCTATGACCTCTTTACTTATGTTCTTGACACTTACGATTATTCACTTAAGTTCCAACTTACGCATGGCAGGTAACCTCACCACGACAATCCTAAACCGACTACTCTATTTAACTCTAATACACGCTTGTCACTTTATGATGTACGTTTTCAGCTACTCCTTTGTTATCCTAAGCCTATTCTTTAAAGGACCTCTCCAAGATTATGTTGCTCACCTTCACTCACTCTCGCTCACTGGGACTGAGAGTTTCCTCAGCTCCCATTTCACTCCTTTATCCTTCGTATGATCAACTCTCTCATCCACTCCACACAACTCCACCAAGTGAGCCAAACACAACATCAAAACATAAAACACATCAAGCATGCAAAGCAACTCAGCAAACATAGCTACAATCTACTCACACATAACAACTCATCATAACACAAGATTAATCGTGAAAAGAGAGCCCCCTAACCTTGATCAGTTGAGTAGAACACTCTCTCTTCACCGAAATCCTCTAGTTAACACTCGCAGCAACAACTTCTCCCTTGAGCTTGAGCTTCTTCTTCGCTGGAAGCTCCTCCTTCTCTCTAGAAAATGATCTCACCTACCAACTTCTCTCTCTTACTTCTCTTTGACTTTTCTTAGATTCCTTTCTAGTGAAACATGCTCCCTCTCCTTCGACACTCTCATTTAAGGCACACACTTGGGCTTCTAATGGCTCATGGGCCTTCAATGGCTCATGGGCCTCTACGCCCACCTTCTCCATTCACTTAAGCATCTCCTAAAAGAAATAAACTCCTAATTAATACTTGGCATAAATAAAAAGTTGTAAACCTTAAATAACTCAACTAAATAATTAATTGAACTATTTTGGGGTGTTACAACTCTTCCCCCACTTAGAATATTTCGTCCTCCTCGAATCTTACCAAGCAAACAACTCGGGATAGGCTTCCCGCATCTTGCTCTCCAGCTCCCAAGTAGCATGCTCACCAAAGACTCCCAAACCAAACCACCTTCACTAGCTTGATCTCTTTTCCTCTTAAAGTCTTCACTTCTCGGCCTTCAATCCCGATCGCAGACTGTCTCCACAAATCAAGTTCTCCCTTACTTGCACGTCGTCCATCCGAATTACATGGGACTGTCCAAAATATATTTCCTCACCGAGATACATGGAACACATTATGCAAATTTGATAGGTTAGGTGGCAAAGCAACTCGGTAAGCCACCTTCCCAACTCTCTCTAGGATCCGGTATGGACCAATAAAACGAGGAGACAACTTCTTAGCCTTCAAAGCTCGACCCACACCAATCCACCGATTGACTCTCGAAACACATGCTCACCGACTTGAAACTCCAAATCTTTCCTCCTCTTGTCATGGTAACTCTTACGCCTACTCTGCGAAGCCATCATTTTCTCTTGAATTTGCTTTACCTTCTCGGTGGTCTCTCGCACGACGACCTCGGTCCGAGTACCACACCTTCTCCCGACTCACTCCAACACAACGGAGTCCCGCACCTCCTCCCATACAATGCCTCAAAGGGTGCCATCCCTATGCTAGAATGAAAACTGTTGTTGTCGTGAACTCAATCGGTGGTAGATACGAATCCCACGCTCCTCCTTGCTTTCAAGAACACACGCTTTGGCAAGTCCTCCAACGATCGGATGGTCCTCTCTGACCGACCATCGGTCAGGGTGATATGCCGAGCTCAGCGCAATTTCGCACTCCAATCGCCTTGCAAACTTCCCTGCACTCAAAGTAAACCTTGGGTCTCTATCTCCGAAATAATAGTTCGAGGAACCCCGTGTAGCTTTACGATCACTTGGATATATATCTCGCCAACCTTGACATCGGATAGGTGAGGTTGATGGGAATGAAATGAGCAGACTTTCACAATCTATCCACCACTACCCAAATGGTATCAAACCTCCCATCAGTACTTCCGGCAAACCAGTTACAAAATCCATCGCAATACTATCCCACTTCCACTCTGGAATATTCAATGGTTGCAACAACCCTGCTGGCTTCTGATGTTCTACCTTGGACTTCTGACAAACCAGACATGCGTACACAAACCGGGCTACATCACTCTTCATACCTTGCCACCAAAACAACCCCTTCAAGTCTTGATACATCTTAATCGCGCCTGGGTGAATACTCAGCTTACTCCTATGACACTCTTCCAAGATTGCTCTCTTAATCTTCTCGTCATCAGGAACACAAATCCGAGTTCTATACCTTAGCAATCCTTGCGCATCCAACTCAAAGTCTTCGTTCTCAGCTCGGCCAATACCGCGCCACGCCTACAAGCTTGACGTCCAGCTTCTACGCCTCTTTGATGTCACTCAGAAATTCATTTGTGATTTTCAGCATTCCCAACTTAATGCTTTGAGGAGTTAACTCACACACTAAACTTAGGTCTCTGAATTGCTCAATTAGCTCTAGCTCTTTTACCATCATTCTTTGATGCATGCAACGATTTCCTACTTAGCGCATCGCCTACTAGATTTGCCTTCCCGGGGTGATAGTTCAACCCAAAATCATAGTCCTTTAGTAGCTCCAACCATCTCCTCTCGCCTCATGTTCACTCCCTCCTCGATCAAACAGATATCGCAAACTCTTATGGTCACTAAACACTTGAACCTTGAGCCATATAGATAATGCCTCCATATCTTCAATGCAAACACCACGGCAGCTGAAGCTCCAAATCGTGCGTGTAGGTAGTTCTTCTCATGAATTTTCAATTGCCTTGAAGCGTAAGCAACTACCTTACCTTCTTGCATCGAAGACGCGCCCAAACCCAACTTAGACGCATCACAAGACACCACAAACGGCTCATTTGGATTAGGCAACGTCAGACGAGAGACGTTGTCAATCTCTTCTTCAATTCTTGAAACTTTCTTCACACCGCGCGGCCCCACACAAATGCCTTCCCTTTACAGGTCAATCGAGTTAGTGGCAACGCCAACTTGAAAACCCTCAATGAACCTTCGTAATACTCACTAAACCTAGAAAACTTCTCACCTCGGGGCGACTTGGGTGCTTCCCATTGCAACACAAATTTCGACTTTGGAAGGATCAATCGCTATACCTTCACCGAGATCACATGACCTAGGAAATTCACCGCCTCAACCGTAATTCACACTTGGATAACTTGGCGTACATCTTCTTATCCTTCAATACCTCTAACACCAATCTCGGATGCTCTGCGTGCTCCTCCTCCGACTTGGAGTAGACTAAAATGTCATCAATGAATACAACAACAAAACGGGTCTAGGTACTCATGAAATATACGGTTCATATACTCCATGAACACTCCGAGCATTCGTCACACCAAATGGCATCACAGAATACTCATAGTGCCCATACTGAGTTCTAAATGTTGTCTTAGGAATGTCTTCGTCCTTCACCTTGATCTGATGGTACCGACGACCTCGTGTCAATCTTCGAAAATACTTGCGCACCCACCAATTGGTCCATCAAATCATCAATTCTTGGGAGTGGGTACTTGTTCTTAATTGTTACCTTGTTCAACTGCCTGTAATCCACACATAATCTCACACCTCCATCCTTCTTTCTCACCAATAACACAGGTGCGCCCCAAGGCGACACGCTTGGCCTTATGAACCTCTTCTCCAAAGAACTCTTCCAACCGCTTCTTCAACTCGGCTGGCTTCAGCTCACCGGACATCCTATAAGGTGCCATAGACACCGGCCTAGTTCCTGGTACTAACTCAATGCTGAACTCAACCTCTCTTTCTGGTGGAACCTCAGGAATCTCGTCTGGGAACACTTCTGTGAACTCTCGCACCACTGGCACTTCACTAATTTTAGCTCGGCTCTCTCTGCAGACAACGCCACACTCAAAGCGCAAAACAACGTAGCTCCTTCCTTTCATTACCTTGCGCACGGTGCTTCTCGCAGACATCGTAATGCATTCTTCCACCTCGAAAGAAGGGAAACTCACAGTCCTCTCAAAGCAATTGATATGGACATGGTTATCCACTAACCAATCCATACCGAGGATGACATCCATCCCCTCCAATGGTAGGCAAATCAAATTAACAACGAAGTCTCTGCCAAAGGCTAACAGAGGACACTTCGAATGCAGGCGAGAGGGTAGTCATCGACCCTTTGCGGAGTGTCAATAACCATCTCCTCACCATAGTAGACAAAACTAAATCCAATCTTTTAGCACACAATGCAGAAATGAAAGAGTGCGTGGCACCAAAGATCCACGATTGCAATCAAAGGAATTCCATTTATAAAACACGTACCTTTTATCTCATTCACCACCTCGGACCCAAAGAAGAGCGAATACCTTTCCAACATTCTTTTCCTTCTTCTTGGCTTGGGACACTTCGAGCTAATATGTCCCGCCTCCCCACAGTTGTAGCAAACTATATCCTTCTTCTCACAATGCTGAGCCTCAGTGGCCCACCTTGCCACACTTAAAACACTTAACGACCTAACACTCAAAACTTTTGTGGCGATTTTTCCACATTTGAAACACACTATACCCGGAGGAGCGTCTCCCACTCGGCGCCTTGCCCAACCAATTTTCCACTTTCTTTTTCCCTTTCCACCGAACCCTCGTAAGGCTTAGCACGATATTGCACTCGCTTCTCCTTCCAAATTTATAGGTGGTAGTCGCAGCCACCTTGTCTTCCTCAAAGATTCTGCGCAGCCTATTCACCAACCGAGCAAACACCCTTATCCTGTTGATACCCAATGGCTCGCTTGATGTCTGGACCTTAAGCCATTCTCAAACTTAATACACTTGGAGAACTCAAAGAAGAGCTCCAGTGTAATGGGGGTAGAACTTCACCAACTCGGTAAACTTTGCCGCGTACTCGGCCACTGACATACTCCCCTGCTTCAGCTCTAAAAATTCCATTTCTTTCTTTCCCCTAACGTCTTCGTGGATAATACTTGGCAGAACTCTCTCTTGAAAATATCCCAAGTGATTTCTTCTTCAGAGAATCCCCAACCTTTGGAGATTTTCGAGCCACCAGTCATCTGCCTCCTCGGCTAGCATGTGGGTACCAAACCTCACCTTTTGCGCAGTCGAACACTCCATCACTCGGAAGATCCTTTCTATTTCCTTCAACCAGGCCATAGCTCCATCAGGATCATACCTCCCTTTGAAGGTAGGAGGATTCTCCCTCTGAAACGTAGCCAACCTTCTCGCTCCAGCATCCTCGGCTGCCTGCTGAGGCTGATTCCCCATAGCAGTCGCCATCGCTTCCAAAGCAAGCCTATATGGCGTCATCATTCCTTCCAAATCTTTCCACCATTACACTAAACATATAAACAAAATCTACTTAGAACGAGCTATAAAACTCGAAATTCTGGGAACTCAAGACTCAATACTTGGTCGGACAAGACCGGACTATTGCTCTGATACCACTATTGTAACACCCCCTTACTTTAATACTACTTAGCAAATTAAATCAGAGTTTTCAAATACCACTCAAGGAGTGCTACATTTTTCTACATGAATTTCAAACAGCAAAACAATATAAATGATTGCGCAGCTAAACAGTGTAGTGTGATGTTCATATAGCACCTCGGCCTAGAAGGAACCGAGCTCAACAATTAACAAGTTATTAGTTACATCACAGTCAAAATAATACATGTTCCAAAAGGCATAGGTTTATAACCCAAATACATCTACATAATAGCATACTACACTACTCGCCCCCCCTGTGTTACACTACCAGAGCAATGACGACGCCCAACGACACTGAGTGAGGACTGACCTCTACTCGGGAATACCTGCAAGTTGCCAACATGAGAAGCAACATAAAAGCAGTAGGGTGAGTCTCTAAACACAAATAATAAAGTTTATGACAAGCATTATGCTAAGTAAACACATATACACATCTCGGCACAACACACAACTAACAAAATCATTTAGTGCATGAGTTAGATGCATGATGCAGACCCAAAACTCCAAGGGCATATGCATGATGGATCCATTAAGACCGAAGTCTTCTGCTATCACCTTAGGACCGAAGTCCTCTGCTTTCACCATAGGACCGAAGTCCTCTGCTTTCACCATTATGCTTATGATTTATGCGACGCCATGAACAATGCATAACATACAGTATATACATTATTCAATTTAATCATAACACAACTCCGGTAACTCACCATTAAGACCGCAGCCTTCTGTTCATTAATTAGGACCTAAGTCCTCTGCATTCACCATTTTAATTTATATTAATGCCCCTCAGGGACTTCACCATTTATTACTCCTTTACACGTAGCCCTACGGCCAAAACAACTCTCATACATCATCACGGCACTAAGGCCGACGTCTCCATATCGGGCCTACAAAGACTAGGATCGCCGCCTCAACTCACCGACTACCTCGGTTCCAAGTGGTGGACCAAAGAGTCACCACGAGGACTACCCTGTAACTTAGGACTAAAACGTCAAATAGGGACTAAAATGACTACGCTACTTAGCCCCTTACGCACTTGCACTCAGCGACGCCACAAATACAGCGTCCAGCTAACAGCCTGCGCTACACCAACGTGGAAACAACACCTCGGCACCTATAGCACCTCGGCACACTCGGCACCTCGGCACGCTTGGCACCTTGGTACGCCCACACTCTACTCCACTCATAGTCACTTCCATTCACGCGAACGCATTTTACTCTCTCTATAACACCACTTAGTTACTCTCTGGCGTGGACACACCCCGCTTAAACGCAACATCTCACCTCGGCAAGTACACCTAGTTATGATATACTCTACGTCTCGGCCATAAAACCTCGGCTACTACACGTTACACGTTATCAACGACACTTCAGCATCTACGCCTAAGTGCTCTATCTCGGCCGAAGTATCTCGGCCTACCTACCCTACACTTCGGCAAGTACAGACCGATACTTATACCTAGTCTCAGGTACTCATACACTTAGTTACTAATGCTATACCACTCACCTCGGTTCCTATGACCTCTTTACTTACGTTCTTGACACTTACGATTATTCACTTAAGTTCCAACTTACGCATGGCAGGTAACCTCACCACGACAATCCTAAACCGACTACTCCATTTAACTCTAATACACGCTTGTCACTTTATGATGTACGTTTTCAGCTACTCCTTTGTTATCCTAAGCCTATTCTTTAAAGGACCTCTCCAAGATTATGTTGCTCACCTTCACTCACTCTCGCTCACTGGGACTGAGAGTTTCCTCAGCTCCCATCTCGATGGTGGTACCACATGCATTATACCCTTGGGTTGGGTTGCATTCATGCATACACTCATGTGATTTATGATGTTTCTGGTTGTTCTGCGTTGAGGTGTTCTGGCTTGATGTGATATGTTTGCTTATTAAGCCGAGGTGTTTTAGTTGTCTTCTCTAACATAATCTTTAGCATATACTCTATTATATGTGTTTAGAGACTCACCCTTCTGCTTTTATGTTGCTTCTTATGTCGGAAACGTGCAGGTACTCCCGAGTGAAGGTTCACCCTTACTCAGTCTTGTTCGGCGTCTTGCTCTGATATGTAACACTAGGGGCCGAGTAGTTTAGTGACTGAGTTTAATTTAAGTTGTTGTACTGTAATCTTGATGATGATTATATACATGTGGATGTAAACTAAAACATGTGATTTGTGGGCTCGTCCCTTTTGACCGAAGTGTTATATATCTTACTGATGTTTGAGTAATTGCGCCATTAATGTTGTTTGGTTTTCTTGAAGTAAATGTAGCGCTCCCTTGTGAGTGGTTTTTTCGAAATCTCTGATTTTATTAATTAATTAGTAGTCTATTGTAAGGGGGTGTTACATGTTTCAAGCATTTTGACAAACACTTAGGGAGGTTTGGGTGTTTGAAATGCATCTCTCATTTGGAATAAATTGTGTGCTTGTGCATATTTCTTGTTTGTTTGCATTTTCATGAATAAAATTGTTGTTTATGGCTATTTTCATTTCACATATTAGGAAGAAATTAGGGTTTATATGATCTTGTTGCACTTCCTTGCTTAATCATGTAAATCCTTGCAAAAAATTTGATCTATGTTGTTTGGCTTGCTCTATGTTTCGCATATCTTGATTAAAATGGTGTTTGATGATTTTTTGATTGTTTTGATGGTTGAATCATGCAAATAAATGTCTCTATGCCTTGATTGTGCCATTTGCTTGCTTGATCTTGGTGATTTGAGAAAAGAAATTAGGATTTTGGTCCATATGTGCTTCACAAATGATTTTGGGTTGGGCTAAGTTGGCAAATGATGGGTCATTCATACCTTGATGCATATGCTTGTAAGCATTTGTAAATCAACTCCCATTTGATGTGCTTGTGAATTTTGAGCAAAAATGTTGTTTATGGTTAAGTGAACTTGCGCATATGATAGGTCACTTATGACCTTAATGCATCCTCAATTTCAATCATGTTTTCTTTGCTCTTAGAGTTTGATGCAAATTTTTGCTTGAAGTTTGTGAAGTTTTTAAGCAAAGGATAGGTTAACCTCTAACCTAGATGCATATTTGTTTGCATATTCATGCATCTTATTTCCTGCCTATCCATTCATTGCATATTTGCCTAATCATGCACATCATTGCTTGCATGTTCATTCATCTAACCTAGATCATTCTATGCCTATAATCAATTGTATTCTACTTGTTTTTGATGCTACTTAAATTGTCTTGATCTAATTGTGTGCCATTCCCTCCATGTGTATGACCTCCTAATGAAGACGTATGCCTACTTGCTTGTTGTAGCATAGAGTCATTACGGTAAATGCACTCCTCCTCACACACACGCATTTGTTTTGAGAAATTCACCTTGCATCCTTGACAATTGAATCTTTGATTGTATCGGCATGTTTAGTCTTAGTTGATGTTTGACATATGCATGATTACTTGATTATTGAATGTGTTTGAATTTTGTAACCAATCATTGATAATAACTTTACCCTTTTCCCAAAAATCTTTCAAACTCTTTTCTAATTAATGCAAGTTATTAGTGACTATCACCCAAAGTCTTGGCTTGTTTGATTGTCATGAACACTATCAAGAGTTATTAGTAATGATCGCTCAAAGCCTTTGCTTGCTTGGTCATTATGAAAGCTCTTCCCTTCCCATAACCCTGCCAAAAATTCACATTCTTTAACAGCTCCTTTTGATTTAATGAGATACTTTGAATTCTTTGAGAACCAACTTTGTAATGCTGGTTCACTAATTAATTTCGGGTTAAATTTGTTCCACCATTTAATTTTGATACATCTAACTATCCAATTAATATTAATGTCTGGAACGGACAAGTCTTTTTTTTGACTCCAAGTGGAAATCCAAGAAATTCCAAAACTAGCATGAAATAATAATACCTTCATATGATCCGGAAAATTAGTTTCTTTTGTGAATATATGAAAAGCTTTTTCAGCATTTTCAAGGTAAATGATTGTTTCTGGTCCCCATTCCTGAAACCATTTACTAATCCAATTAGGAAATTGTAAGGGAAAATCCTTCTTGAACCATATGAACCAAGAATGATCAAAAGGTTCATAATACATCATGTTTGACCATGCATCCATGTAATCATAATATGAATAACACTGGGGTGTGAATTTCCTGGAAAAACTTCTTGTCTTCGAAGGATGAGCTTTCCAGTCAGAAGGAGATAATAGCCGAAGAATTTTGTATTTAGAGAACAAGATTTTATTTTTAATCTTTTTATCATAAGTATGAGTTATCTCAATGGAGTCAGTATCTACCAAGATAAACTCATAAAATAATCTAGTTTGTTTCTGGGCTGGAAGGCAAGTAATGAAATCCTGAAGGAAAGTATTTAGAGGGTATTTCTAATAATTCTTGAGAGTCATACTCGGGTTCTACTAAGAAAAGTATTTTCTTATAATTCTTTTCTATAAAGGGACAATTTAATGTAGTTGGAGGAGTATAAAAATTTAATTTTTTTGGGGTAGGAATTTTAGGTAAAGATGGAGTGTTTGAGGTGAAGGCAGATGATGAAATTAATCTGGATTGAAAAGGGGGGTGTAATGCTCTAGGGCTAGAAGAAGAAGGTGAGGAGGGATAAAAGGATGGTAATGCCAAGGGAATTAATGGGGTAAAGCGATTTTGGTTTGGTAATGAGGTAGTAGGGGTTTGTAATACCTGTTTGGAGGTAATTCTTTTCGATGACTCCTCGAGAGGAGGTCCATAGTTATCTTTGTTACTCATGTTTTTCCCTGTAATGGATTCTTTTCTCCTTTAATATGCTCTATATCAAAATCAAAACATGAAAGTAATGATTGCCATCTGGCGAAGATATGTTTAGAAACTAAATTTTTAACATCCTTTTGTAAAACTTCTTTTGCTGCATTACAATCAGTACGTAATAAAAATCTTTTTGAAAACAGATCATCTTGAAATTTAGTAATACATAATACAATGGCTAAAATTTCTTTCTTAATAGTACTATATTTTAGTTGTACCGGATTCCAGGTTCCCGAGTAATATCTCACAATTTGTTCTACTGAGGACTCCGGTACTCTTTGTTTTAATATTCCTCCATATCCAAAATCTGAGGAATCAGTTTCTACTATAAGGAAAGCTTGAGGATCTGAGACTCCTAAGCAGGGTAGTTTGTTGACTATTTGCTTAATTTTTCTAATACTCTGGCTCATTGACTCATCCCAAGGGGGAGGATTTTTTCTAAGTTTTTTAAACAGAGGCAAACAAATAACACGAAGATTAGGAATAAAATCATCTACATAATTTACAACCTAGAAATCTTTGCAACTGAGTTTTATCCTTTAATTCATCAGGAAAATTTTCACTGAATTCAATAGCTCTACTAATAGGAGTAATAGTTCCTTGATAAATATTAAAACCTAAAAATCTAACATTTACTTTAAATAATTTCATTTTTCTAGCAGATAAGACTAAACCATTATTTCTAATGATATTAAAGAATTTTTCTAGATTATCAAAATGCTGATTAAGAGATTTAGAAAAAACTAAAATATCATCTAGATATACAATAGCAAAATCTTTATAATCATTTAAAATATCATTCATAATATGTTGAAATTCACTAGGTGCATTCTTTAATCCTAGAGGCATAACATTCCATTCATAATGTTCAAAAGGAACAACAAAAGCAGTTTTATACTTATCCTTTTCTTCTAATTGAATCTGATAATAACCGGATTTTAAATCAAACTTAGAAAATATAACCGCACTATGTAATCTACCAATCAGATCCTTCTTATTAGGGATATGATACCTAATCCATTGTAAAACTTTGTTTAATGGCTTATAATTAATTACTAACCTAGGAGCACCTCTTTCTAATCGCCTAGATTGTTAACATAAAACCCAGTACAACTCCAAGGTGACTTACTAGGCCTAAGTAATCCTTTGTCCAAATAATCTTTAATTTCCTTTTTACAATATTCTAAATATTGCTGATTCATCTGAATGGGCCTTGCTTTAGTAGGAATGGTCATTTCATCAAATCATGGTTCATAAGGTAAGGAAACAAGGTGTTTCTTCCTTTCCCAAAAAGCATTCGGATGCTCAGCACATACTTCTTTCGCAAATTTTTGCTGAAGTTGGCTAATTTTATCTTGAATAATCTTAGATTGTAATTGTTCTTCTATTCTACGATATTGAACTTCTTTATTAAGTATGGTAATATGCTTCTTCTTCTGAGAAATCAGATTTATTGAAGAAGTAGAAACCTCTCGTAAATTATTTAAATCCTTAATTCTAGGAGGTTCAATAAACTGAAAACTAACCTCTCTTCCCAGGGCTTCAGTAGTTATGGCTGTATGGGAAGCTGTAAAAGGATATAATAAAGATAGGAAAGGAGTTCCTAATATAACATGTTCATGTAAATTCTTAACTAACAAAAAAGGGGTGCGATAGCAAACATGATCTTTACAGATCTTAGCATCAGTTAATTTATACTGAACACTTAATCTATGGCCTCCTGCGCCACTTAATCCTTCTAAAGTTTTCTCATAATACTTAGTAGGGATTAATCCTTCCTGGATGCAATTCATATCTGCTCCTGAATCTATTAATGCTATGAATTCAAACCTTTGATTTTTAATAACTATAGTAAGAGGACAATGCCACTTATGCATAATTATTCTATTCAATAAAGAAATGTAAGATAGATCATTACTAGCTTGGCTATCATTATTACTAGATAATATATATTTTCCTTTTAATTCTAAATATCTAACTTCTAATTCTAAATCTTATTGCTTTAAAAACTCTATTTCTTGCTTAATGAGAGAAATCTCATTCTGCAAATCTTTCACAGTTAGCTGTGGAGTAACTGAGGGTTTGAACCTATTCATAATCTCTTTAAATTCTACCTTATGTACTACGTCCTTTTGCTTTTCTTCTCTATCCATGATAGACTTAATTTGTAACATAAATTCTTCTTTCTGAGGAGATTCAGGCATTTTATTTCATATATCTATTAACATTTTAGCCTGATCACTAGTAATAACATTTATCTTCCTAGTGCAATTTTCACAAGTACATAATTCTGGTCCTAAACAATAATTATCTTCAGAAGATATTTATGAATCTGAACTATCTATAACTTGATTAACATAATCTTCTTCACAAGAAGATTCTTCAGATGTACTAGAGTCACTATTATCTACAATCATAATCTCTTCTAAGATATTAATAAGACATTCTCTTAATTCTTCTGAGAGTCCTAATTCACTAATCTTATTAATTTTTTGCTTAACTCTACAATTCTTAGCATAATGGCCAAATCTACCACACTTAAAACACTTAACATCTGTTTTACTATTATTTTTCTTAGGCTTATAAGGTTTTCTAGGAGTCTCTTTAGGAAATTTTCCTGTTGAAGGTTGACTATAATTTTTAGAATAATTTTTCCGGTTCTTATATGGTTTATATGAGCTAATAGGTTTTCTATAAATCTTTCTAGCTTTCTTGCTAGGAGCCCTAATAGGCTCTACACCAAATTGTTCACAAAACGAACCTAATTCTTTTTTGCTCTGAGCTAATTCGTTTCTTATCTTATTCTGAATCTTAAAAACAGTGCAAACACTAATCCCTGTTTCTACAACCTGACTAGATATTTGTCCAAAGGTTAGAATATTATACGGTATCGTTCCTCCGTGCTTTGTTTTCAAATCTGACTTAACCTTTTCTGCTAATAATCTAGGTAATCCAGCAATAAATCTTTCTTTCCAATACTCTGTTGCACCATCTGGGCGAGTACATAGCTTGGATAAAAACATGTCCTTGTACCATCGGTAATCCGACATGGTTGGGCAATAAAGATTGGCTAATTGTTCTGCAGCTCTTTACTGTAATTGGGAAGGATTTCCTACAAAATATTTAGTAATTGTATATAATAAGGTATTTACTGCATCTTCTTCTATTGCTATACCCGTATTAGGGTCTAACCTTTTAGCTTCTAAAAGGAGTTTTTTCTTCTGGAGTAAGAATATTGTCCCACCAACCCTTTAGTTGGCCTGTAAATCCTATAATTAATAATAAAGCTGCCTTTTTATCAGTGTTATTTCCAACTGATTTGAAAGCTATAGCTGCCATGGTCATTTCTTGAATAGTATTCGAGATGTTTTGTTCAGAATGACCATCTATGTTCCATTCTGTAATAGAACTTCCATTCTCTAGCCTCTTCAAATTGGACGTCTGCATAACTAGGTCTAGGATAATAATTTCTCGTTTTTCCTTGGTAACCCATATTCCTTTGCTTTCCTATCCTATTAATGTTTAACTCTTCTTCTTTTGTTAAAACATTAACTCGAGGTTTATTTGAATTTCCTGATATAGAAATCCTAGCTAATTTCTCTATAATATCATCCAGATTCTGCATGGTCTTAACTTTACTTCACTTAATTCTTTTTCAGGGACATTAATTAATTTATAAGTTAGGCCGTTGGGATCTAAACCTAAATTCTTTATGAGAATCTATTTTCTTTGATGAAGAGGAGTAGTAGAGACTTGTATCTCTACTCTATCCAACTGCTCAGCTATGGTGTGTAATATAGTGTTTGAATAATTTAGTTGTGACTGAATTTTTCCAGTGTCTGTATCTCCTGTGGATGACTTAAGAGGGTATACATCTAATGAAACATTGTGGCTTTCTATTTTAATGGCTTCTAAAGGAGGATGAACCGATTCAACTGTCTTATTGGTTAAGGTGGTCCATTTTTTAGTAATTCTATTGTGTACCTTAATATGTTTTTCTTTAACAAAGGGATTATCTATCCCTGATTCTATACAGTAATTCTCAAACTAAGTAAAGAAATAAATATTTATCCTATTTGTTCTAAGATAATCATAGAATCGTTGCAAATAATTTGCTACTTGATCCATAGAGAAAGTGGTGAAATACCAACTTCTCTTTTCCTTAGTATAATCAGCCTCAAAATCTTCTCTAATCCAAGGCTTGTCTATCTCGAATTCTTCTTCTAAAGTAATAGTTGCAATTATTTGGGAAGCTGTAGGAGACATGGGTGGTGATTCAGACTTATTGTCTGGTTCATATATTGGGTGAGGAATATTAGGAATAAAATCTACTCCTGCTAAATTAATGTTAATAGTAGAAGCAGAATCAACTGACCTTCTTGAACTAATACTACGTCTATGACTTGATTCTCTGAGTGTTACTGAATTACTTCTACTCATTCTAATCCTAAAACTTTCGTGTGTATATATATATATATATATATATATATATATATATATATATATATATATATATTACATATTATCTATACATTATTGAGTAAAAAAATTACTAATCCATAAAAACAAAAACAGATTTTTGTTATGTAATATATATTAGTATCTTACAAATGTATGCGGCTTGGCATGCATTTCTAATTTGCTGCGGGAATAATTTTTTTGTTCAATTTGCTTCCCTCTTGCAACGTGTCTTCCTCGTCTTTTTTGCTGGTTGTGTTTATGTTGTTAATTCAACACACCCCCCCACCCAATCATCTATAACCCTTTCATCCATCATCCATTTGCACACATCACCCATGCCACTGCATATAATATATATATCACATTGTCTTTAAATTTCCCCTACCCAAATTTTTAATACTCCTCTATCTCCACAACCAATTAATGTGAATAGTCACTCGCGCTCTAAAATAAGTAAAGTGAGATGCTAAACAATGTGTTTTGGTGTACTTGATGGGACACAATTATTTTGTAGCAAAACGCGTAACGTAAAATGTTAGGCAGTGTGTTTTGTAGTACTTAGGATTTAGAAATTTTTTTAACTCTTCAAATACTAGAAGTTTCTTCGTAAATAACTGGTTTGGTAACAAAATACGTAAAGTCTGATGTTGACAGTGTATTTTGGGGAACTTAAGGGTCAGAAAAAAATTTAGATGTTCAAATACGCAAAGTTCGTTCCTTAATAATCTGTTTGATGAAAAAAAATTCATGACAAAATACATAAAGTATAATTCTAGGCAGTGCATTTTGGGGTACTTTAGAATCTAGAAAAAAAAATTACATGTCCAAATTGGTATTTTCTTCTTTATTTAAATAATTTCACATCAACAAGTATTAGAAACTGTTCTGGGGTGCATTAGCAAGGACAGGATGGTGCGGTTAGCAATGGACCAGCGGCCCAATCCTGCAAAACGGCCCAAGACCGTGTCTTGCCCCGCAATTCTCGGCGACCGGCCGCCTTTCTCGCAACGGTCAGGTCGCCCCAGTGGTATAAGTACCACCTCCATCCACACGTCCAGTGCGCATTCCTACCCCGTGATACCGCCGCCTAAGTTAGCACACCTCGACTAGGCGTCGGAGTGTCTCTGCAGTACCACCCGAGGTGCTCAAGACCGGTCCCCACGCCAAAGCCAGCCGGCCGGACAAAGGAGCAAAGAAACAACACACTTGGTGATCGAGGCACGATCATTTGGCGACCACGGTGGGAGCCCGAGCGCCGTCCCACTTCAAAGATGGGCCCAAGAAAATCGTTACGCGGGCATCCACCTAACGACCTGCGGGTCAAGACGCTGCGTCCGCGGCAGACACCGGGGCGTTCCTCGACAATCAATGAATCCCAGAAGGCAACCTCGCCGGAACCTTGGTCCGTGGCAAGGAGCCACCTCGGAACGAGCATCAACGAATCCCGAACGAATCGCCGAGGCCGGATCATGGAGCAATTGCGGAACACGTCACCGTGCCGTTCTCCGGCTACTCGAAACCAAAAATCGAATCATAGCCGACCGGGATAACCTGATAACTCGGCTCGAGAGAGGGTCCATGCCCGCTCGTCAGGAAACGGGACATGGAGCGTCCTCTGCTCGAACTCGCCCTTCACGTAGGGCCAGAAGCCCCCCCCGAAGGATCGTCCGCTATCGAGGAAGTACCTCTCGTCGATCCCCTGCTCAAAGGATTCGGGCGCGCAGACGCCGCTCGCAGAAACGCGCGCGATCGCCGTTCCCCTCACATAATTATGATTATTCGTGATTCACCCTACCAGCCCGAGTCGGACCGTTCGTCCACAAGATATTCTTCGTACGAATCCTCCGACTCCAGGCGCTCTAGGAGCCGGTCGTGGGACCCCTACGACGAGTTGAACGAATATCGGAACGGTGAAATCAGAGATGTTTCACGACGACCGAGAAGACATCACTCCATTAGAAACAGAGGCCGTTCGTTCCAAGGGCCCCCCATACACGGGCACCCTACCGGCGGCGGATTCTATGGAATACCGACCGGCGAAGCATATCTCACGATGCAGACGTTCGGGCCGAATGACTTCTCGACCGGCGGCCAAGGCCCTTTCACAAGGGAGATTAGACGCTATCGTATCCCCGAGACCTCGAAAGCCGCCCCCAACCTCAACAAGTTTGATGGGCGAGGTGATCCTGACAAACACATCAGATACTTCAACAATTCACGTAGCTACGAGAGTTGGATTCCATCATGAAGTGCCATTTGTTCCCACGATCACTTGACGGACGAGCTCTAGAATGGTGGGGGTCGTTCGGCCAACACCATTTCCTCGTGGGAAGGATTGATCGTAATCTTTTTGGCAAATTACACCGCCAACCGGTGCCAATACCGCCATGAAGAGCACTTGGACACCATCACCCAGGGGGACAATGAATCGTTAAGACGCTACATAGAACGTTTTAACAATGAAGCCGATCAAGTGCACGACCTAACAGACAGGGATAAACCGAAATACCTCAAGAGAGCATCCCACGGACCACGATTCGTTGAAGAGTTCACTTTGAACCACATCGACGATCTCAAAGACGCGTTCCTCCGTAGAGCCAACGCCCACATGCATTATGAGGAAACCGCTTGCGCGGAAAGGCCGCCACGTGCGACCTAGAAAGACGACAAGCGGGCGTAAATCAAGACAACGGCCCGGGACAACAAGCCGAGATCACTGCCCCAGAAGTATGAGCATCGTGACGAGGCTCAATGCTCCCATAGCCCAAATATTGTCCGAGTGTCGAACAACGAATTTGTCGATGTGAAGAGGCCCGATCCATTGGTACTCAAGAAGGCGCGGGGGCCACCAAAAAATATATTGCGGTACCATAAAAGCAAGGGACACGATACCAATGATCGCATGGCCCTAAAAGATGACATCGAGGATCTCATCCAAAAGGGAAGTCAAGCGCGACGTCCGAAGCCGAGGGTGCCACCGACCAAAAGAGAAAGCGGGAGGAAAGAAGCCCCAATCAAAGGGCAAAGAAATTACTGCAGCAACCATAGAGGAGATAGCGGACAAAGACACCTCCTCAGAAGAGGACGTCCGGATGTCCAACGGCGGAGAGTGGCCATGGTGATCCAAGGAGGAAACCCCTTAGAGAAAAGGGATACGAAGAAAGCTATAAAAAGAAAATGGAACGAGTTGATGATGGTTGGATCTACATCTTCGGAGCGACCGGCTTCAAAAAAGCCGCCCATATCCTTTGGAGACGAAGATTTGCTGGACGGAAGGGCCAATAGCTATGCCCCGTTGGTAATCGTATGGGTAATGGCCAATACTGTATACGCCAAATCGGTCGACCAAGCGGTTCGGCGACATCATATTCCAAGAGGCGATTGACAAGATCAATGTCGGCCGGAGTGAGATCATTCCACGAGATCGATCCAACACCCCTAACAGGTTCAACGGCGATCACTTACCCCCCAGGAACGATAGATCTCTTGGTCACCTTTGGTGATGACTCGGACGAGCACCAAATACCGGACGGTGAAGGCCACATTCCTAGTCCTACCCATCAAATCCTCGCTATCGCGAGTATTATAGGCCGACCGACCACAGGGAAGTCGGGGTCGTAGCCTCCACATCCACACGAAGATGAAATTTTACAAAGAAGGGACGATCAAGTGGTGACGATGTTAGCCGATCTAGAAGCGGCCAAGAAAAGCCATTATCTCAGATCAAGACATCCGCAACGAGCAAGATAGAATCGCGACCCACGAGCACCGAGAGAAGGCACCAAGTCAACCTCGGCGACTTAGACGCCCGGTATGACCCTGATAGCGACCCAGAGGACGACGATGATGAATTAGCCCGCGAGCTAAAAAATAGACTAAAGAGGCCCGAGCCACATGGAGAGCTAGTTGACGTCCAACTAGGGGGCGACCAGAGAAACGGTCGGCTTCGGGCGCGGACTACCCGAGCGGTCGAGCGGATCTCACACCGCCTTAAGGAGTATGCAGACTTGTTCGCATGGCAAGCATCCGACATGCCCGGCATCCCAACGAAGTTGCATGTCATCACCGCATGATAGATGAAAATGTCAGACCGGTAGCCCAAAGAAGGCGAACCCAAAATCAAGAAAAATCCCAAGCAGCAGCTCGGGCGGTTGACGACCTAGTCAAGGCCGATTTCATTGAAGAGATAAAATACACAACCTGGCTGTCAAACGTGGTTCTGGTCAAGAAGAAAAATGGCAAGTGGCGCATGTGCGTCGACTACACAGATCTGAACAAGGCATGCCCGAAGGATGCCTTCCCGGTGCCAAGCATTGATAAATTGGTCGACGGGGCATCGGGCTATAAATTGCTGTCGTTCCTGGATGCCTATTCTGGGTACAATCAGATCACGATGTACCCGCCCGATCGCCACAAAACTGCCTTCATGACCGATCAAGGGAACTTCCAGTACAAGGTCATGCCGTTCGGCCTGAAGAACGCTGGGGCGACATACCAGCGGATGATGAACAAGATCTTCAAGGATCAGATCGGTCGAGTAGCTGAAGTTTACCTTGATGATATGATCATCAAGAGCAGGAACGACCAAGATCATGCGCCGACACGAGAGAAGTCTTTAAAGAAGCGAGGAAAAATTCTCTTAGGCTTAACCTAAAAGTGCACCTTTGGAGTTAGGTAGGCAAATTCTTAGGGTTTCATCTCGACCGAGAGGGGATAGAGGCTAACCTGGACAAATGTAGGCGATCGCCGACATGAGGCCGCCACCACAAAAAAGAAATCCAACGGTTGAATGGCATGTCGCCGCCTGTCAAGATTCATACCTAGATCTGCGTGCAAGTCGCTCCCCTATTTAAATCTGTTGAAGAAGGAAGTAGACTTGAATGGGCCACCAGTGCCGGTGGCATCTGGAACAATTAAAGGAGGCTTTGACCAATCCACCCATCATGACAAAGCCCGAGCCGGCGAAATTCTATATTTGTACTTAGCCATAATCGAAGAGGTATTGAGTGCCGTCTGGTCGGAGAAATTGACTCAAGGCAAAATCCGGTCTACTTCATCAAGCCAGGTGTTGCAAGGACCGAATCGAGATACCGAAGATCGAGAAGCTAGCACTTGCACTACTAGTGGCGCCGCGCCGAGACCGTATTTCGTGGCTCACGTGTCGTAGTGAGGCGGACCAACCCATAAGACAGATCCTCCACCGCCGACACCGCGCGACGAATGATCAAATGGGCAGTAGAACTTAGCGAATTCGGCATCAAGTTCGAGTCCAGATCGGCCGCTAAAGCTCAAGTGTTGGCCGACTTCATTGCAGAAATGACCCCAACACAAAATGGCCGGCCGGACACAATGTGGACATTGCATGTGGGCGCTCCTCCAACAAAGAAAGCGTGGGCGGGCCTCATATTAGAGAATCCGGATGGACTTGCGGTAGAAGTGTCCCCGACATTCGCGTTCCACACATCCAATAACCAAGCTGAGTACGAGGCATGCATAGCCGGGCTGCAGCTTGCAAAAGAGTTCAATGTCGACCGGGTAGAGCTACACTCAGATTCCTTACTGGTCGTCTCGCAGATCCAAGAATTGTACGACGCTAAAGACGGCGAAGTGTTGAAGAACTACCGCCAAAGTAAGAGAGCTCCTCCGTCGGTTTGACCGGCGAGAGATCAAACACGTGCCAAGGGATGTAAAATGTCCGCCGACTCCTCACAAAGATAGCCAAAGACAAAGGCACCGGCAACCACGTAAGTCTAATCCAAGAAACCTTGACTCGTACGAGCGCCTCAACAAAGCCTAGCCAACCCTTGGTCGCCCTCACTATAGAAGCGGGGGCGATTGGATCACTCCTATCTGCGCTACATCACACCGGGTGAGGAGCCCGATCCAAAAGAAGGCCAAGACCTTGAGATTGCGGTCCACCAATTATTCTCGTGTGATCGGGCGGAAGCTATATAGGAGGGGACTCTCATGCCCGCTCCTCCGTTGTCTATCGTCGGCGAATCCACCACGTCCCGCAAGATATACATGAGGATTATGTGGCGATCACCCGGGCGGACGGTCAATAGCAAAGAAGCGCGCTGGTCGGGTACTCTTGGCCGACCATGGATGAGGCGCGCCAAGAAGCCGTGCAAAAATGCAAGAAATGCTAGATACATGCTGATGTCCACATCGCCCCATCATCAGAACTGCAAAGCCTCACTTCACCATGGCCGTTCGCCTGGTGGGGGATGGATTTGCTCGGTCCCTTTCCACCGGCGCCCGGTCAATTCAAGTTCCTGATCGTGGCGATGACTACTTTACAAAGTGGATAGAGGCCGAGCCTCTGGCGACCATAACTTCGGCAAAAATCAACAAATTCTTCGGCCGGAACGTCCTAGCACGGTTTGGAGTTCCCCAGCAGCTGATAACAGACAACGGCACCCAGTTTGCAGACAGAAAATTCAGAGGAATGTTGACCGACCTAGGAGTGAAACAGCGCTTCACCTCGGTCGAGCACCCTCGCATTTAACGAGCAAGCCGGCCCAGCGACCAACAGAGTCATCCTCGTGGGTTGAAGAGAAGACCGGCCGAGGCAAAGGAAATTGGGTCGAAGAACTTCATCCGTCCTTTGGGCATATAGGGCGACCCCCACTCTTCGACCGGGGAGTCACCTTTCAAATTGGTCTACGGAATGGACGCGGTAATCCCCATAGAAATGAACGAGCTGAATTGGAGGACGGCCAACCCCCCAACCATGATCAGCAACGAGCGGTCTTTAAGGGAAGAATTGGACTTGGTTGAAGAGCTACGCAATCAAGCATCCCTCAGAGAAGCATTAGTCAAACAGAAGGTCGCTGCCAGATATAACGCCCGGGTACAGAAAAGAGACTTTCCGATCGGGCAACTGGTCCTCAGACGAGCGGACGTTGGCAACAAGAATGCACGCCAAGGAAAACTAGCCCCGAATTGGGAAGGCCCGTACCGTGTCATAAATAAGACCGGCCGTGGGGCGTATGAATTAGAAACCATGGAAGGGGCGGTCATCCCCCGGACATGGAATAGTGACAAGTTAAAGCAGTACTATGTTTAGTACCCCATCTTGTAATCGATCGATCAATTGAATGAATAAATATCAGGCGGGCGCTCTTTTTCCCCACTGGGGTTTTTTACAGAGGCCCGTCCGTTAAATTACATCTGCTTAGTTTTAAATTTACGCAACTAATGACCGGTCAGATAACGGCGCGACCGTATGGTCACCGAAGTGGCCCAAGGGTTAATCGATAACCCGCGACGATCGTGAGGCCGAGCGACCTACAAAGAGTGCCACCGGCGGCCCAGGGTTAATCGATAACCCGCGAACGATCGTAGGCCGCCGAGCGACCTACAAAGAGTGCCACCGAAGTGGCCCAAGGATTAATCGATAACCCGCGGACGATCGTAGGCCGCCGAGCGACCTACAAGGAGTGCCACCGAAGTGGCCCAAGGGTTAATCGATAACTCATGGACGATCGTGAGCGCGCGGCGACCTACAAAGAGTGCCACCGTGGCCCAAGGGTCGTGATAACCCATAATCATTAGTAGGCCGCCGTGCGACCTGCAAAGATCAGGTAATGATCCACCCAACGATCGACCAAAACGAGCGCTTCGTAGTAGCGCAAATGGGCCAACGATCGGCCTAAATCGAAAACCTTATTGAAGACAAAAGATGGCGGCCTACGACCGGCCTAACTTCCGTAACTTAGAAAAATGGAATAACAATGTAAGAAACAAGTTAATCAAAAAAGTAAAAATTCATTACAAAGCAAAACGCCCGGGCGAAGCCGGGCGCAGAATCTATTCGACCGCTCGAAGGCGGGATGCAAAGCAAAAATAAAAGTACGACGAAATTACAGTGGACAAACCGCTCGCAGGCGGGCAAAATAACAAGCTAATCACTTCTTGGCACGAGCGAGGATCACACACCGCTTGCGGACCATCTTGCCATCATCATCCATCCTTGCGGGCAAGACGATCTCCTCACCCTCAACTACATAGTCGGGCTGCACTAGATGGCTGTCATACTGAATGCCCCGAGTGGCGAGCAGCTTCATTTGGGCCACAACATTGTCGAACTGGTAAAGGGCCGCCCCTTTTGCCACTGAAGCAACCTCGGCAACCTTCTCCTGGACGGCGGCCGCCTTGACTTCCTCAAAGCGGGCGACCTCGGCTTTGAGGGTCTTCACCAAGTCAGCAAGCTCCTTGTTCCTGGCCCCCAGCTTGACCTTGTCCTCGACCAACTGCTTCTTATCCTTTTCAGCGGTCGCCAGCTTGATCTTGGTTTGCTCGGACGGCAATCACGAGCTCCACTCTTTAAGTCTCCGACCGTGAGACTCGAGCTCTTTGACCTTCCTCCGGGCGCATCCCGCTCGGCCTCGGACTGAAATGGAAAACTAAGTTAGCGATTTAATATAGAATATTGGATCGGTAAGGTAGCAAAAACAGCAACTCACGTGCTTGGCTCCTCTTTATGTCCTTCATAGTCTTGTTGGCGACTTTGAGCAGTCGCCACAAAACTCCATGGGATCCTTCTTGAAAAGTGCCACCGAGCATCATCAAAATCCTCGAGTTCAAAGATGGGGACTCAATCCGCTCTTCCTCCTCCCCTGGGTCCGCTTAGAAGGAGTGCGGCCACTCGCCCCGCCACGAGGCCACCACCGGCGCTCCTATCTTGGTGACCGCCCCCAACGCTCCTATTGGGGAGTGGGGTGTTCTGGCGTTGCTGAGAACCGGGGGCAGGTTTCTTCTGGGCGCTGCCGGTGACGAGCTTCTCCAGACTGAGCCAATCTGAGGTAGACATCTTCAAAGTTTTAGCTGCAAAAGAAAAAGGAGGTCGACTCGACTGCATTTAATAAAAACGAGCAAACAAGTAGCAAAAGGTACCGACCGAGCTCGGATACTAATTTATCCCCCTCGAACAAGCAGAACGGCCGGCATGGGATATCCCCCTCCGAGTTCTGCGGCAACAGGGCGGACAACTCCGTTATCATAGCCAATGTCGCTGAATCCTCTTCATCCAAAGTCGACACGGCGAATGTATACTCGCCCGGCTTCACAGAGAAGTGAGCCGCCCGCCAGGAGATTGGAAAGAAAGAGCTCCCTGCAGTACCATCCGGAAGAAAATCCGCAATGTCCTTAGCGGCCTCTGCATCGGGAACGACCCAAAAGTATTGATTCTTCCAACCGCCCGGCAACGAATCCGAGTAAGCTCTGAAAAACTTGCGGGCGAACGCCTTCTGGTTCTTGAAAGACACCTGCTCCTTGCGAGCCATATTGGTTCCGTATTCCCCGTGCCAGCTCAGTTCGAACAGGGCGAGAAAGAGCTTGGTCGACACGTTTCGGTTCAACCGATCGCACAAACTCTCGAACGTCTTCATAAAGCCCCAACCGTTCGGGTGGATCTGAGAAGGAGCGACGTTCAGGTACCTGAGGACATCCTGCTGAAAGGTTGTAAAAGGGGGAACGATCCCCATCTTTTCAAAAACCACCCGGTGCATGGTGAACTTTAACTTGGATGGGACGGTCGCAATATTTTCATTTTCTTGCATGCCTTTCACTTTCCACCCCGGCTTGGTGAAGAGGGCGTTCAGATCGTCAATACATGGGGCCTCCGGGGGGACAAAACTTTTGAAAGCCCTCATTTTCTCAGACACCCAGGAGATATCATTCACATCAATAATCGTAGGTGAGCCGGCCTCTTCCCCCATCTGTTCGTCCGCAACTTCATTTGGTCCGGCCGACTCCCCAACTCTCCCACCGGCCTGTTCAGCATCAACGACCGCTCGACTGGGACCCGCCTCAACATGCATAGGTTCAGGCCCTGAAGGGTCGGCCTCTAAATCAATAAAGTTAAAATGTTCCACCCCTGGCTGAGTGACATCACCCATATCCTCGACGCCCACGACATCGATCAGCTGGCCGTCGCTTCCTTCGCCGACCGGCTCAGTTGCCTCCGGTGGTGGCGGTGGAACCCAAGACTTCTCTGATTCCGTTGAGGTCGAGAGGGAGACGCTGTCGCTCGAGCTGGAGCTAGAGGAGCGTGATGATGAAGCGACCGATGTGGAACGCCTCTCTACTATTTGGGGAGAACCGTCTGCCTCTCCCGATGACATAGACTCGGTCCTTTCTGGCTCTCCTTGGGAACGCGACGCCATAAGAGCTAGGCTCTGCTGAGGGGCACCAGATATACGAGCGGTCTGCTTAGTCCTGGCCAGATCCACCTGTGATGGGGACATTGCGTCAAGGTCGACCGAGCCAGCGCGCTCGGGAGAAGGGGGCGACGTGGTCGTCCCCCGACCGGACGCCTCCCCTTTCACGAGGCGTGGAAGCTAACTAAAGGAAAGCAATAAAGTGCAGAAATAAATAAAGACTTAAAAGGGCGATTTACCTGGAAAGGAGCAGTCGGGAAAGAGAGGAACGGGCAGATAACTCTCGCAAAACAACTTTCAGGGCGCTTGCAGATAGCTCGGTCGGCAGCAGAGGATTGCTTCTCAGGTGTAGAAGACGTGCTGACCAAAGGTCCTATTTATAGGAGGGCCCACCAGACGAAGCGTCGCGAAGTCCGCACGACCCTACTCCCATCCGTTGCATGGGGAAGCTCAAAAGGTGTCTCGAGACGCGCAAAAGTCCCCTCATTCATTACGCATTAATGACAGGGTCGAAGCCCTAAAGACATCCACGCGGTCGGGTGATACCACGGTCAACGACCGCCCGCTCTGACGAAAAGTAAAACCACTCCACCGGGGGCATCGATTCAAGCCTTAGCCCGCCCTAAAGCGACCTAGGCTTGGGGGCAAATCGCTGCGGGGTGCATTAGCAAGACGAGGATGGTGCGGTTAGCAATGGACCAGCGGCCCAATCCTGCAAAACGGCCCAAGACCGTGTCTTGCCCCGCAATTCTCGGCGACCGGCCGCCTTTCTCGCAACGGTCAGGTCGCCCCAGTGGTATAAGTACCACCTCCATCCACACGTCCAGTGCGCACTCCTACCCCGTGATACCTACCCGTTAGCACACCTCGACTAGGCGTCGAGTGTCTCTCGCAGTACCACCCGAGGTGCTCAAGACCGGTCCCCACGCCAAAGAAGAATGCCAGGACAAAGGAGCAAAGAAACAACACACTTGGGGATCGAGGCACGATCAGAAACATACTTAAATTAATATTTAGTTTTAAATCAAATCTGTATGATACCTACGCACGTGTTTCACTCTCTAATTATGTTGTCTTCTTTTCTTTTTAATTATGGGTTAAGTTTTTCTATTTACATATTTTTGGTATAAATTGGGTTTCATCTACGCGCAACTCTAGAGACTAATCCTTCAAACCGGGTAGGGCCGTATTATGGGTTAAGTTTTTATAGTTACATTTGATGAATATTGATAATGTTATTATAGTTTGTTGTTTATGTTACAAATTTAAATTGTTTGTGTTATGACTTGATCTAATATGTGTGATTAGACTATTGTTTATGCTCCAACTTGTTATTTATTATTGTTTTGTTTAAAAGTAATTCATATAATCAATAGTGAGACAACCCGTCCATCTGACGGGAGGTGAGGCTAGTTATATATTCACCTTTAACAACAATTGGGGTGAAACATTAATTGTGTCAATTTCTTGACGTGGGTTCAGCCTAGTAGCGTTTTAGTATTATTTATTTATGGTGTTATTTAAGAAGATAAAATACGATACAGAGTAAAGTTGGGAGTTGAACTAGGGAGCTTTGATAGAAGGAAGAATCTCTTAACCGTTGGGCTGTACTCTAGGTTGTTAAGTATTCCGCAAACCATATATTTATTTAGTATTTGATTTGTAGCAGGGTATTACAGTAATTCCACTAATTTTAGGACGGGTCGTGGCCCTCCCTGGTCCTAAGGAAGATCCTCCCCTGTACATGTACCAAGTTCAAACATATAAGCAGTATTGCGACCTTTTATACTAATGAACAGGGACGGAGCCAGGAATTGGTGGCTGCGGGGGCGAGTTTAAGCCTCAAAATTTTTAGACCTCAAAGTATTTATTTTTGTTACTATGTCATTGGTGCGCAGTTTCTACTAAATTTGCATAGGACTAATCTATGCCGGAGAACCTAACTAGCCTCGAGTACTCGGCTTTATCGCATTGTGTCGTTCTCCACTCCAACAGAGTTTTTGTCACACCCATGGTTTGAATCCGAGACCTCAGGGTGAAATTCGAGTCCAGCTACCACTCGGACCAACCTTAGTAGACCTCAAAGTATTAATTTCACTTACTAATTTTTCAACTAATTTATTTATTAACAAAATTAGTCAATCTCATAAATGCATTTAATGTTTAATTTTGTATTGTTTAATAGTATACAAATTAGTTAGGCTTAAAAAACTTTTAACTTTTTATTGAAATGATTTTAAATAATAAATAACAAAAGTTACTAGATGAAGCTTAAAAATTTGGATAGTGGCTATTTGACCGTTTGCAGTAAAATAAAAAACAAACACGCATTGTTTATCAAATACGCATGTATGTATTACAAACCAATATCAAATACCATAAATTATAGCAACTTGGGGGGCTCCAACCATGGCAAACATGAACCTCCCTCCGTCCCTGCTAATGAACCAACTCTAAGTTATATTAACATGATTAACAACTACTTCTGAATTAAATACTTTAATCTACTTACCTTCAGAAGTTACTTTAATTTGATTCTAAAAGTTTGTTTAGAATTATAATACTTTAATTATTTTTAATCACAATATTAATTTCCTAATAAATGAATGGATCATTAGAAACTAGTGGAAAACAGTATATTCATAATGAGTGAATTGGAAATGTGCCTCTTATATATTGTTGTTATATCTTATTGGTATGTTTACGCGCATCAAATCTGTTTTAAGTTATATAAAACTTAGATGCACGGCCACCCAAGAAAGGATGGATTTAGGAACTTTAACTCGTAGAGGCAAAACTATTTACCGTGAATATTTATAAAAAATATATATGTAAACGCATAAGTGATAAAATCATGACATCCTTACCATTAAGCAAAAAATTTGAGATTACAAAAATTATATCATTGTATATCTAAAAGGACACACTTAAAATTATAAGAATTATTATTATTGTTAACTACGTGTCTTCATATTTTAAAAATGTCGTAAGATTTATTTGTTCATTTTCAAGACTATCAAATATATCACTCTCTATATAAGTGGCCATACAATCATTCAAAAATCCATCCCCCACACGATTGCGCATTTGATTCTTAGCGGTTGAAATAGCTGATAAATGTAAAATAACAAAAAAATGCATGTTTAATTTGTTTAATCAATATAAAATATGTTAAGATAAGTATAAATTATTTTCCTATAAATTCATTATAATTAAAATAATTATTAAGATATTTAGAAAATAAATATTTTAAATTTATATTTTAATAATCTAGTTTATATATTGATTTAAAAGTCTTATATAAAATAGAATTAAAATAAATAAAAATAACATATGATGAAAATAAAAATAAATATAACACCTGTAACCAAAAAAAATAAATAAAACACCTATTTGCGTTAACAATATTACTTCCTTAACTTTTTTATTTTTTCATTTCAAATGAACACAGTATATGCAGGTTCGATTATGATGGTAATAAATAAAATAATTGAATGATATAAAAAGAAAAGGGCAAGATGACGAATAGGTGAGGACAAAAAATGAATTAATTTTATAAAATTAATGAGGGTAAAAATGGTTAGAAAAATGAAACACATAAGTTATAAGTTCAAATGCTACTTCTCGCTTCAAAAAAAAAGTTCAAATGCTACTTGAAGTAGCGTTTTAAAAAACGCTATAAGCTACCTCAAAAATGTTACCCGCTACTGCTAGTCAAACACGACTACTTTTTCTCATCCGCTATCTGCTATTCAAATCCGTTATAAGCTAGCGGGTCTGACTTGTCAAAAAGAGCTTTAGTATTCAATACAGCATATGACAAAAATAACAATAAAACAGCTACATACTTACACTAATGTTTCTTCACTCACTTTCAATAAAAGACAAAAATAGACTCCACCTTCAAGAGTCTCCTGAAGTGGCATAGAGAGTCATGAGAAGGGGGGTTTGAATTGTGACCCTTTGAAAATTTATATCCTGCAACTTAGAAAATGTCCTCTAAAATTGATACTTGGAGATGCGATAGTAAGCATAAAATAATTTCAAAAAGCATTCTCTTCTTGAGTAAGTTCCACGCATTAAACCTTCTCTAAGCTGAGTAGGTTTTCTCAAACTAAGTAGGTTCAATGTAGTGAACCTTCTCTGGTTGAGTGAGTTCAACGTGTTTAATCTTCTTTAGGCTAGCTGAGTAGGTTTCACACTATGAACTTCCTCTACCTGAGTAGGTTCCATGTAGTAAACCTTTCTTGTTGATAATTCAGTACATCATGAGTTTTATCATGTGTTTGCATAAAAAAACTTTGTAGATCATATGAGATTCATTCTTTTGTTAAACATGGTCATTTAGTGTTTGCTAACATGAGAAACATATCATCAACATATATGTATTTTAAGGATAAACTCTTTAAATTCTAGAAGCTTATTTGTATAAAATCAGTATAGACTGAAGCTTTGATCAGCTGTCATACGCGGGTCAAAATAATTATAAAGATAGAAAATATAGTACAAGGAAGTTAACCTTGGTCGTCTCACAAGGATCTCTAAATACTGAAATTACAAAAGTCAAGAACCAAAATAAACTAGAAAAGGGGTTTTTTTTAGAAGAGTTTGTTGTTTAACAAAAAAAATTAAAGAGAGACAATCAATCTATTGTTTTCGGGTACGTTTCTCGGATTTATCATCGGTTCTAAAATAAAGATTTGTGCAAGGTTTGATAACTCTTGATTGATCATAAACTAACTAAACAAGTGTTAGTGAGTTCATACGAATTCGCACAGTTTTAAAGCAAGCGTTAAAATAATGTGTTCAATCACGTGATAGTGAACAAGCGCTAGTAACACAATTAACATCATAACTGAATTCTATCAATCCTATAAACAAGTGTCATAGACTATATCAATTCCAATCCAAACTAAATTAAACAAGCGATAAAATAGTTCAAATGATGAAACTTGCGAAACAAAATCATGATTAAGTGATTAAGCAAAGCTGAATTATAAAATGAATCTCATAAGCAAATCACAAAGTTTGAGTAATTAAGCAAAACACAAACCGAATTTGCAGCAATAATTACGGAGATGAAATTGATAGAGAAAGAATTAAAACCATAAAAACGAAATAAACATTAAAGTACTGAACCTCAAAATCCTTACAGCAACACCCTTCACCAATAGATTGGTCTAGGGTCTTAAGCTTCCATGGAGGTTAGGCCACCAAATCCTCAAAATTGTATAATAATGCCTAACATAGAAAATACGGCTCATAAAAGTGTATTTAACTAGGACAAAACGAAAACCCTAATCCACTAACTGGGTTCTTGGATAAAAGCCCGATAAAAGATAGTAATCGGCCCATAAACCCGTAATTGATTAAACTGCTTCGGTAATTCGCGGTTTTGACCTTCTAGACGTCAGAATCGGGTTTTGAGCTCAACAGAAGAATTGTAGCTCCGTTCTTTAGCTTTCCAATGCATGCTCACACGTCTCAATCGGATAATCACAGCTAAAGTTATCGCCTGCAAAGTAAACAGGAGTCAATATGCAATAAAAACAAGAATTAATCACGAGATTACCATATTGCTCAAATAAGACCCAAAGTCTAAACGTGCTAAGACTCAAAAATTATGTACAGAGAACAATTAAAATCACCAAGTGAAAAGCTATACAGAGTGCATTAGAATGCACTGATCAAGCTTCCCAGGATTAAGAGATACGTCAAAACAGAATTTGAGTTGTGCATAAAATCCAAGAGTAGGTTCTGTTATAAGCATTAGTTAATGTGAGAATAGGAGGGTAGTGGAATATGAGCATAATGTAATGCATGCAGAGATAAGGGATGAGAGGATTACACATTGAAGATATATCCTGGTTCACCCATTAACGTAGGGCTACATCCAGTTCTTACCTCCTGTTAAATTTTTCGACTATTCTCCAATCCATACAAGTGGTCTTTCTTCAAGCCTCTTCAATCTTTACAACAAGTATTGTTTCTTCAAGTCTCTTCAGGCTCTACATCAACAAGTTTCTACCCACTGTTTCCTCACCAACACTCACCCATCCAAGGTAGCTTAATAGAACAACACACACATTGTAGTTTCTCATCAACACTCACCTACCCTAGGTAGTTCGATACAACACTACACATGTTGTGTTTTCTCATCGACACTCACATACTCTAGGTAGCTTGGTAGGAAGAACAACATACAAAGATGGTGAATAAAAGGGTTTGGGATTCACTACAACTTAATACACTTACAATAACAATAAGTGGATATGAAATAAGCAAAACAAACTACACAATGGTTGATCTTGATATTTCTTGTGTTTATCTCTCAATATCTTTCTTCTATTTCAGCTTCCAATCACTTATATAATAGATAGACTTTGAGTTTCTTTGCTGAAATCTCTTCTAGAGCAAGATTCTCAAATCAAACTTCTCATTTCTTTAGAAGCTTCTCAAAACGAGATAAGGTTGAGGGGATGAAGAAATATGATGTAGGCACAATGTAATCCATTTCCCTTGAGTTTCTTCAACTTTCTCATGTGTTAATATAGTTGATTTCTTCATTATAGCCGTTGGGAGTAAGCTAGGAGAGAAGGAGACACAAAGAAATAGTGATGAGACAACACTTTTCAACCTTCTCACGAACCTTCTCAAGAGCTTTAATAACTTTCTCACGAACCTTCTCAAGATCCTTGCATAGAATCTTTGAATTTCTGGCCTTTATATAATCTTTCAATAATGAATATGGCCATTGGATGCTTCAAAGAGCCGTTGGAATTATCCATTGTAGTGATGTGATGAGACTTGAGAAGGTTGACAGCTTTTCAACCTTGTCAACTGCGTCTGTTGTACTTTCTCTGCACATTTTCTCAATTGCGCCTGATGAACTTTCTCTGCACATCTGAACCTTCTCATTCTGCCACTGTCCTTTCTTGTAGGTTTTGACCGCTCATACTAAGCTTCTCATGCTTTATACCTTGTACAAATAACTTTATGGATCCTTGTAATAATCAAGGAGTTCTTCTTTTCACATTTAAAACATTCCAACATAGTTTATATCAAAAAAATAATAAAACATTCCAACATAGTTAATGCTAGATCTTATCATTTAATGCATATGATAGGAAAAGTTATATTTTAGTAGGTTGCACTTCTGAACCTTCTCAAACTTCATCCTTCTCAACTCCTTAACCTTCTCATCTTTGTACCTTCTTAGCCATGATAATCTTGAAGACTTTGGCTTAGACAAACCTTATCATGGCTTGGTCAAACCTTCTGTTGACTTAGTCAAACCTTCTGTTGACTTAGTCAAATCTTCTCATGACTTGGTCAAACCTTCTCATATTTTAGTCAAACCTTCTCAAGACTAAGTCAAACCTTCTTAGACCTAAACTTTCTCAAGTCATAAATACCTTTGATTTTTTTGTCAAAAAAAAAAAACCTTTGATTTTTACATGTTTTGGTCATGCTTCTAGATAAGCTTTTGAAAATTTGAGCAAGAGAGCATTGGTAGAATATAACCCAATTAATAACTATTAGAATCTTCTATGCAAAGATCTCTACACTCCTTTGATCAATACTGTCAATAGGTTCTCAGGATTCTACTTGATAGGAATTCACTTATTTGCTTGAACTTTTCTCTTTGATAGTTGATGTCTTCTATTTTCTCTTTGTGAATTTCCTCGTGCAACAATGTTGTAATTTAATATTAAAGATATTATGTCTTCATGAAGCTTGCATTACTATCTTTGTAATTTGTTGGTGCTAATTTGATTCTTCAGTTGTTGAGGATAACATGCATTGGATTGATTTAACTTGCTTCTTGCATGACCACTTATAAGAAACCCGTTCTTTCAACCGAGGCTAAAACTTCTACAAGTGATACCATTAAAATACACATACTCAGTACCATTTCCGAGGAGGAAGCCGAGTTTAGCATGCCCTCATACTCGGTACCAATCAGCGAGGCGTTTATAAATTGCATATATGGCCCACATAGCCCTCAAAAATCCCATGTGCCTATTGGTGATGCCAACACTTCCACTTCCGATGTGGAACCTCAGTTGTTGGCCTAGAAACCTACCCTCATGGAAGAGGATTAAATCCCTTCAAAATAAAAGTCACAAATCTAAAAATTAACATTTTCTAATCAGTTTCTTCTATTTAGCACCTATTTTCATAGAAATACAAAAAAGTAGGGATTGATTGGGGTGTACATCTTGTCAATCCCAGTTTAAGAGTCTTTAGTTGTACAACTTGGATCTTAAACCCCTTCAAAATTAAAATCGACCAACCAACAAATATTTTTTTAGGAAGAACTACGTGACTTTTGAGTTCCTCATTGTAGCAGAGGATACGTAGGGAGCGTGGCTTCCTATCAAGTCAAAAATTAAGCTTTCTTAATTTAGTTCTGAATTTATTTTCTTGTAAATAGTTTTTTTTACTAAATATTATTCTGGGTAAACAAATAAATAAGTAATTCATTAAAATTCGCACAATCAAATTTAGGAACGGTCATAGGACAGATGTATTAGGTGTGCAGTGGAATTAGGTTTCTGTCATTCCTTATGCATAATCGACTCCCGAATCCGACCTAGTTACGCAGACCAATAACCTTTGGCAAAACTACAACTATTGTTAACCAAGGAAAATAATTCGTCATAAAAATAACATATTGCTCCGCCTGCTCGTTCAATCTCTGGTTAAATTGCTGGGTCAATTGATCTAGCACTGCGTTGGGAGCAACATAAGAACGACCAAGATTACTCTGTCCCCGAATATGATCGACTCGGCGGAATGCTTTCCTTGAAGAACTTGGGTCCCATGCTACGGATCTCACAAACGATCACTCTTTTGTGGGCCAACCGCTCTATCCCACATGGAGCGACCCACTCTAGCCTCCTCCACATAATCGACTGACCCATTGCTCTGCAACTGAGACTCACACCACTCGGCCATCCCAAAGATCATAAGCATCCTAAAAAAACAACGATAAATAAATAAATATTAATAAAAAAAATAAAAACAATATAAATATATATATATATATATATTGTATTTAAAGATAAATAACTAATAACATAATGTAGTTTTACACAATCCTCCTCGCCTCTATCGTGGATAAATGAATCATCCTCCTCTCGCATATACAAGTTGCGATGCAACTCGAACAAACTGACCTCCCGTCCAAGTTCTTCCTCCTAGATACATAATTTTATTATTTACTAACAACTACTTAACACATAGTTAATAAATTTAATTAATTGATGAATATAAGTAATAGTTATAAAATTACGTACCATGCGCTGGTGATGAGTTCCAGCACTCACACATCCACCTGTGTGATTGCAGTAGCCGGCATTTTTAGAAGCACGGTTCTTCTTAGCTTTCTCTTGTTTATTTTTAAATTCATCCGTGTTCCAATACGAGACCAGTTGTGCATAAGCCTCTGGTCCCATGAAATCAGGTTTTGCCTTTGCTTTCCGTACACCCCGCAGTACTTCAGAGTATCTATCACTGCATCTTTTGTTGAACGCATGTTCAACTTCTTTCTGTTGCTCCGGTAACCATGTACATTGTTCCTATTTAAAAAAATTAGAAGAATATTGTTAATACAGACAAATTAAACAATTCAATAAAATAATTAAAAATTAATTATTTCGTAGAACTTACCAAGAAAGAATCGAGCATGGCCCTAAAATAGTCTTTGTCATTATCTTCTTCATCTTTCTTAACAGCAGTCCAATTTTTCCAACCTTTGAAGAAATTCTGCTGAATTGCGTTATATGATGCGGTGGGTCGCGGGCTTTGAAGGAAGAAACCTGAAAATTTTTAAAAAAGCTGAATATTTTGGACCACGAAAGTAGTTGTATAAAAGGCAACAAAAAATTAATAAATAATTATATACTTACGAATCTCCTTGAGGCACCACGATGACACGACCATCTTCAACATGTGTCGGTACCGTAAGTCATCCCCGCCAATCCAACGGAAGAGGTGCACAACTACTACTACTCGCACCATTTGTGTTTGGCTTTGGCAAATATCTGCCAAGAGGAACAACACAACGACGCGTCCTGTGACGACGCGTTAGACGAGTAATAATCTTTTTCTTCCCACCGCCGTATCCGCGACGGTGGAGTAACATCGTGTGTGTCGTCCACGATCGGATGAGGATCCGATGATGACATACACAGTATACATATATATATATATATATATATATATATATATATACATTTAAATATTAAAAAAGAAACATGTATATATATTGCATAAACATTCGTACAAATATTCATACAAAATAACCATAAATATCCATACTATTACGATTACTAATTAAGTACCAAATAAAAGCTGAATAACTAGAAAAACTAATTTGAATCCCATTCATTCTCAAAATCATCATCATCGGATGAGCGGGAATTCTTGATACACCAATATGTTCTTCTCAGATCTTCATCAAGATCTTCTTCGTCATCAACTTCATCATGGTGTGTTTGGTTGATCACATAAACGAGTAATGGGTTCCACTTGAATCACTTCATTTACATTAGACATCTCATCCATTTGAAATGGGACATCTTCCAAATGTGTTATTTGTCTCAATCCGACCTCTTGGTTTTGTCTTAATTGCGACACACCAACCACGCCTATCGATCGCGTTGATGGATAAGGGACATAATAGACTTGTCTCACATTTTGAGCAATGACGAACGGATCATACAATCGATATCTACTACTCATTTTAATGTCGATCGTATTTGACTTTGGATTTACCCTTGTTCCTCGAAAGCGCACGGATCAAACCAATTACAATAAAAAGCACTACCGTCGACTATAGTCTAGATAGGTACGCAACTTCGTATATGTGTTGAATCACACCATAAAAATCACCTTCACCACCTCCAAGTGACACCCTTCATGCAAACTCCACTATTGATTGTTTCTCCGCCTGTGTCCATTCATTATTGTGAAATTTGTATCCATTGACAAAGTATGTGTGCCATTCTTTAACACATCTTCGAGGACCGTCTCGATAAGTTCCTCAAGTGTTGGTTGGGAGGAGTTGGTGGGAGGGCATAAACACGTTGCTAAACCACATTGGAAAATGTGCATTAATATAAGCCAAAGATTGTTCTTCACTTATTTCCTCGATGATGACAAAAATTCCCTAAAAAAATAATTAATTGTTACACATTTGTCTACTTTTATTGACTTAATTAAGATATATCGATATATATATATATATATATATATATATATATATATATATATATATATATATATATATATATATATATATATATATATATATAGTTAATGTTGAGGAATACATACTCAATGAATGGTTGCACCTCAAAGATGCAGTTTATCAACACATGAATATGTGTTTGCCTTGAACTCTTCCTCTGTCGGCCCGGTGAATTGACTCCTCTCCCGGATGGACGACCAAGGGTAGACAAAAGACAGACAAAAGCAAATTCATGTCTAGGACATTCAACATCCATTTCATTTCGATCGCTTCTTGGAGCAAATTCATTCTTGAAATAATAAGAACAAAAGTTGGTTGTTTCACGGTGTAAGTATGAAGAACATATCGATCCTTCAACTCTAGCTTTGTTTTTCACCGATCTTTTGAATCACCCATGAACCTAGATAAAACGATATGTTAATTAATTAATAATGTTATTTTTAAACCTCCTTTTATATTATAATAAATAATCGACCTTTCAAACGGATACATCCATCTGTATTGGATGTGTCCGCCAAGTTTAGCTTCGGATGCGAGATGCACCTAGAGATGCTCCATAGAATCAAAGAAACCAAAGTGAAATACTCTCTCCAACTTGCATAAGATAAGTGGGATGTCTTGTTCCATTTTTGTAAGATCATCAACTTTTAGGGTTCTTTGAACACAAATTCTTAAAGTATGTACTTATTTCAATTAGCGGGTTCAAAACGTGTGTGTTGTAACGAACTAAAAGCGATGGGAAGTAAGCACTCCATGAATACATGACAATCATGACTCTTCATCCCATGCAACTTCCCATTATCCACATCCGCACATCTAGATAAATTGGAAGAATAACCGTCGGCATTTTCAACTCTTTTATCCATCGATAAATCGCTTTCGCTTCTTCCTTAGATAAAGTATAATTGGCTTTGGGTTTCAATGTCCTAGTACCTTGCTCAACCAACAACAAATCCTTTCGTCTACAATAATGAGCTATGTCCTTCCTAGCTTTCTCATTGTCTTTCGTTTTACCTTTCACGTCCATGACAATGTTAAATATGTTATCAAAAAATTCTTCTCTGTATGCATTACATCCAGATTGTGTCTCAATGAGATTATCTTTCCAATAGGGTAGTTCCCAAAAGATACTTCTCTTTGTCGGTTGTGCCATTGCCCATAGCCTTCGGACGAGAAACAACACCCGCTACGACTTCCACCGGAGGATGTCTTTAACACATCCCCAAACTTCCTCTCGGTGTCAAACTATGAGGAGGTCCACTTGTTTCAACATGTCCTTGATGAATGCATATTTACGCTTTCTAAATGGGTGATCCATAGGTAAGAACCTACGATGCGAGTCAAACCACGAAGTTTTCCCTCCGTATTTAAGAGTGAAAGCCCTTGTGTCAACCATGCAAATCGGACACGCCATCTTACCATGTGTTCCCCATCCGCACAACATTCCATAGGCGGAAAGTCATTAATTGTCCACATCAAAGTTGCCTCATTCTCAAATTTTGTTTGCGTCTTTGCATCATAAGTTAAAACACCATGCCACAACCTTTTTAGGTCATCAATCAAAGGTTGCAAATATATGTCAATACCAAATTGTTGGATTGCTTGGCCCCGGAATAATAGCATTTAAAAACATGTATGGTTTAGACATACACATTTCGTGGAAGGTTGTATGGGGTTACAATAATCGCCAACAAGAATACGGTGATGCCGATGCTTGAATATAGGGTGTGAAACCATCAGAGCATAAACCAAGCCGAACATTGCGTGGATCACTGGCAAAATCTGGATGAACACGATCAAAATGCTTCCAAGCTTCACCATCAGATGGGTGACGTAATTCACCAGAATTGTTTCTATTTTCATGGTGCCACGTCATTTTACCAATGGGCTCTCCATTGATGTAAACATCCTCGTAGCCTTGGTATAAGCGGCAGATAGAACATTGCTTTTCGTGGAACCGGTTTGCCTCTGCTCATCCCTCTCCTGCTGGCACGATAGTGTGGCTCTCCACACAACTTGCATTCCGTCAAATTTCCATCATTTATGCCAAACTCATTATTATAATAGAGCATGCAACTGGACACACAACAATCAATTCTTTTAGATTTTAAGCCAAGCTTCGATACTCAGTCTTTTAGCATCATAATAACTCTGCGGCAAAAGTCCTTTAATAAGGGTTGCATCCAACATCATTTTGGTCATATATTCCATGCACAACTCTCGAACATTAAATTGAGACTTAAGACCCAACAACCGAACACACATTGATAATTTTGAGTCTTTAGATCCTTCAAATAATGGTTTATTTGTCTCACTCAAATACGTGTAACACAATTGCGCTTCCTCATTAGGAACTTCTTCAGCATCATATTCTGGTTCTTCAAAATCCAAATTTACTCCAACGGCATGAGATATCATTCCCTGATAAGCATCTAACGCGGGTTGCATGATTTGGCCGCATCCGGCACGTGGAAGCTACTTCTTCAACCTAACATTAGTACTTGAAAGATATACTTCAACCGGAACATTAACCGCAGGAACAGCTACGGCAGGTACCCCAGGTGCGACTTCGCCGTGATGACTCCATATCCAATAATCTGGCCTAAACCAATTATTGTACAAATGCATTCTGACTTCATCTTCATTTTTTATAAATCGAATTGAACATTTCGCGCACGGACATCTAATTCCCCCTTCTCGCGCAAATCCTTCGTCACGCTTAGCACAAAAAATAAACTCTTCTACTCCTTCTGCAAAACGTCTCTTTAAACCGCTTTTTCCAGGAAATAATCGATCATAGATCCAACTACGGTCCATGTTTTCAAGATCCTAGTACTACGTACCCATAAATAATAAATCAAATTTTATATTTTACAGACATACAAATACACATATACACATACACATACACATACACATACACTAATAATGTAAACATTACATTAATAAATTATATAACAAAAATAGAATTTAAAAAATTTAACACATTTTATATATTATGTTATGGTAAACATAAATATTAGTCATTTTAACTATTAACTAACAAAAAATATAACATTTTAACAAATACATAACAATATTTAAAACATAGATTTTATTAATATTAGTCATTTTAACTAACAAGTCTATCAATTTTATTATTAACAATAAATTACATATTATCATAATTATTTAGAGTAAATGAAAATATAAAATAAATTACATATAATAACTGTTTAAATGTAACTATTAAATGAAAATAAATTACATATCATAATTCTTTGATATATTTAATAACTTCGAAAATATAATAAAATTTAACAATTTAAGCAAAAAAATGATAATATAATGACTTTCGAAAATATAATAAAAGTTAACACTTTAAACAAAAAAATGATAATATAATGACTTTCCAAAATATAATAAAAGTTAACACTTTAAACAAAAAAATGATAATATAATGATATTTAAAAATATAATAAACTTTAACAAATTAATAAAAATAATAATTATATAATGCATTTTCGAATAATTACTATATTATTATATTTAGCATTCATCTAAAAACTTTTAACATCAAATAAAATTTTTCTTTTTTAACTACTATATTATTATATTTCGAATTTTTAAATAATATTAATGCAAATTAAATTTAAATCAATATTTTAATATTGTATTTATGTAATATTTTTTAAAAAATATTAACATAAATTAAAAAATAAGCACAAAATTATCAAATACATTCATCTTATTTGGTACGAATTTATTTAGTAATATTAACTAATATATTATAATTTTTCATATTTAATTATTGAAGAAGTCTAACTACTAAAATCAAATAAGTTTAATGACAACAAATAATTTCAATAACTAACCTAGTAGTCTTGAGAAGACTCGACTTGATGCTAAATCGAATCCTTTAAACACAACAACAAAGATCACCAAACACAAAGAACAAAGATCACCAAACTTAAACAAATCCTAAACAAACAACACCATAATTAGTAACAAAGTATAAGTTAAAACAAAATATAAGTTAAAACAAAGTCTAAATTAAAACATACCTTCAAAACAAATTTGAGAGAAGTGTTGAGAAAGAGTAAAGATTGAATGCGTGGATTATTAAGAGAGTGAAGTGTTGAGATAGTGAAGTGTTGAGAGAGTGAAATGTTGAGAGGGTGAATTGTTGAGAAGTGTTAGAGAAATCAGATTTAGAAAAGGAGGAGGAAGATGACCGTTTGAATCGTTGGAATTTGCGGCGGATTAATTCTCGTTTTCGGCGGAATGGTGTGCTGTGACCGAGGTCACTTTCTGGCGGAATGGGTGTGCTTTTCGGTGGAATGGGTGTGCTTTGACCGAGGACGTATTTCTGGCGGAATGGGTGTGCTTTTCGGCAGATTTGATAGAGCATATGGGACGCCTGGATCGATGTGGTAGTTTTCGGCGGAATAGGGTGTAATTTTCGGCGGATTTTGAATTTCAAAATGCCCGCCTAATTTCAAGTGACGCTTTCCGTGATTTAAGTGACCTTCCTACGATTCGATTTTTTTTTTTTTGACAGCTTTTCTTCCTCTTTCTAATCCGCCAAAAACACTCTAATTCCCCCAAAAATGTTAAAATTCCCCCACAAAGTTTCCGGTGGAATAAATCCCCCAAAAACTACCAAAATCTGCCAAAACATTTCTGGGAGATTAAAATCCGCCAGAAAGTTATGCCTTCTAATTTGAGTTATTCTTGTAGTGCACGATCACGACACCCCCAATTGCCTCCACCTCGCAAACCACTTGAAAAGTGACTCCGGTTTCTTCTCCCTTGAGTGAGCTTCTCCCATGGCAACCCAAATCTTGAGCTACTGCCATGGCCACCCAAATCAGAACATTTTCGACAATGTTTAGTAACACTCATATTGAAAACAACAACAAAAAACGAAGCCTTTCCCAGTTCCAATATTTCAAGCCATATACCACAACATCTCTCCTCGATCTTTTCAGCAAAACCAAACTCACCTCAAAACTCCTTTCTCTCTACGTCGACAACCTTCGATTCTCCAAACTCAACCATGTAATGTCTTCTCTCCCTCAACCTACCCTCTTTTATTCTCTTCCAATAACCAACACGCAGACAACAAAGAAGCCAAATACATAGATCAACAGGAAATAAAAATAAAAAAGAAATGGTGGTTTTCAAATTGGTGTGTTTGGGATTCAAAGTTTGAGGCTTTTGGGATTTCTACAGTATTCAAAGTCTTGGGTTTTTGGGATTTCTCCTACCAATGGTGGTTTTCAGATTGGTGCAAGTGATATTACGTTCACTTCATGTTCTTCACAACAACCCTCTATTATTTTTAAAGACAACAACTCTTTGCTGTGGTTGTTCAAACTTAGCAATTTGAATTCCAATTTACATGTACATATACTTTATGGTGATGGCGGTGGTGGTAAGGTGTGTCGGTGTGGTGAAAAGAGAAAGACAGAGAGACAACAGATGAGAGGAGGAAGGGGGAGATGGTGGTGGTGACTGGTGAGGGGTTTTCTAATCAGCATTTTAAATATTATGAGCCGTCAATGCTAACATGTAACTCTGTTAGTCATATCTGCAGATGGCTAACAAAGTTCAAAGAAGGGTACATTTAAAAAATATTATTTTGGAGGGACTTTTAAAAAAAATTGTAAAGACTTTTTTGAAAAATCACTAGATTTACAGTGAAAAAATATATTAAAGTCTAATAAGATCTTATTTCTTAGATGGGTGCTTTTGAGTATGAGACAAATGGTACGAAATATACCCAAATAACAAAACACAAAAAATAGGTTGTTGTGTGACTGTTTGCCTTCGTTCCTTTTTCATTCCATCCTAACAAGCATTATTCTATTTCTTACTAGGTGCACATCAAAACAAGATAGAATAGTGCTTATCTTCTCGCTATCCTCTCCTATTTCAACTATGCTCTATATCATAAATGTCTCCTATTTCAACACGATTGTTAGAAATTTGCTCTACGGTTTTGTTACCTGAATATCTTCAAAAGTATATTCACTTTACAATTCTCATGATACTCAGCACTCACAAGTTTCATTGCTTTCTAATATGCTTCCAAAAGTAACAAAATTATAGAAAGACCATGAGAAAAGCAGATATTATAGCATTCACGTGAATAAATCATATCTCCATAGACTGCATTCCAGTCTTGGCCTTTGATTTCTTATTCTTCTTCTTCTTGGATCCATTTATGTTCACTTTTTTCTTGGGTTGTTCCTCTACAACTACTGGTTTAGTGCTCTCTAAGTGTTGCAATATGGCAGACATGGGATCCGCTTGGAAGGAAGGATCTTTGAGAACCGCAGATAATCGTTCTCCCTCCTTCAATCTGTTGAACAAGGAAGAAGGTTTAAAAATACTATTATAGATATCAAATGTAAAATTGGCAATAGAATAACTTAATTATGATAGGAAGCACTCACACTAATTTCTTCCTAGATTTACTAGTAAGCTTGAATTCACCCTCACCACCTGGTTTCTGTGGTGCCTTCAACTCCGGAAGAGACTCTAAGAGTGAAGAGAGGTTATATGCCTTCAATTTTTTCTGCCGCCTTTTTTGTTTGTTTTTCTTCTGACAACACAATGTCTTTAGAATACCCAGAACACTCATGTTTTGCATATAAAATTAGAGTGCCATAAATATCTAAATGAACGCTGATTCCAACAGTAAAAAATGTAGCAGGCAGCAGTCATAATATCAGGAAATTCTCAATAAAGATTTGTCTACAAAATTCAAGATAATTAGTATGGTCTCGTTTGGATTAGCTCTTTTCTTATGTGGATTTTTCAATTAGAATACAGTTATAACTCTTCCCCGGTGAAAATGTCCTATTAAGTTTACAAGTGCTTATGGAAAAGTTACATGAAAGATGTTTTAAAAAATTGTGATGCAGAAGCTAATTAATTTCAATAAACTCTAGTTTAAAAAAGGGGGTAAACTATCATTTTAGTACCAAAATGAGTGAAGTGCTATTAGTTTAATTCCTAAATGTATTGAAACTACAAATAATCCCTATTAGTCACTTTCGTCCCTTAGTGGATTGGTATCAAGAATTAAAATGACCAATGCAAGACACATTTGGGGATCAAAATGACTAATGGATGACACATTTTGGGGATTAAAATAAACTACAGAAGATACATTCAAGGATCAAAATGATTGACGGAAGACACATTCGGGGGTCTTTTGTAATTGCGATACTTTTAGGGATTAAAGTGACAGCGCATTGCATTTCATGGACAAAAGTGACCGTTTACCCTTTGAAATACTCAACTTCTGCTAGAAAGTTTAGGGTTTAAGGTTTATCTAAAGCAGCTCTACGTTATTGCAAGAAAGTTTATCTAAACCAGCTCTAATTGCATAAAAATAATTTTTCAGTCCATATATATCTTGAGTTTACAATGTTACTAATAGAATCCAAATATATGCCCATAGGCTAAATACTCAGACCCCATTTAGAGACATGAGGCAGGAAAGAGTCTGTTGCAGGGAGAGGGAGACAATGCGAGGGGTCTATTAAATAAGGTAGAGAGAGATTATTGGAGGCAAGTGAAATTTGTTATTAGGATTTGGGGGTCTATAGTCAATGGGTTTGAGGGTTGAATTAACGGAATCCAATTTCAGCAGACAGTGCGTCCCAAGAAGATGCATGAACAACCTACAATACAGGAGACAACTCAGCATTTGGTTATCGCAAGAAAAAACAGGGGTGTCCGCCTCTGATGTGTCATAACAGAGGTGTTGAAGAAGATGAAGGTGAAACAACTGAATGAACGAACCACAGCATTGGAGAGGAAAGACACGCATAGATTGGTCAACCAACCACCTCTGCGACTGCCAGAGTCACCGGACTCCGACCAAACTGCGGTGGTTCCTAACAAGCCAGACTTGTCGGACATCTGTCAATTTGTGGCGTCCGCTGAGTTGTGGTTGACAATGGTGCCCGGGACGAGTGCGATGGAAGAACAGGTTCTCACACAGGCCAGAGTCAGTTCAACACCTCCACCAAAGCCATCTACGCCACTACCAAATCTGTCGGAGCTGCCGCCAGATCTGTCAGAATCCTCTAATCTACGCCACTCGAGTCCTGTCGTCAGAGCAGTTAGCGCTGCAATAACTACTGGGGCTAGCTGGGTTTCAGGCTGCAGCTATTGGTGAAGGATGAAGCTGTTGTGGTCATAAACAAAGAGAGACAAGAGAAGAGAGGGGCAAAATGGAGAATACCAAAGATATGCCCATCTGGTGAAATAACGAGCCAAGCCCAAACCTTTCTTATTATTTTGGATTATGAGTGTCCCTCGATGGAAGTTCGTGGGTCAAAATGTGGTAATCAAATTGTATCTGTTGTTGTCATATCATTAGCATAATGGGATGTCATGAGCAGCAAGTTGGCAGTAAGAGTAGTTTTGCAACAATTCCTCTTCCAAGATAGTTTTCATCCAAGTTCCTCTATTCCATCAATAAAGATGACATGTCCTCAAGATAAAGAGTGTCTTCACCGGGATGGCATGACCTCCAAGATAATGAATGTTGGTTCTCGTAATGTATTGAAGGAGGCAAAATGGGAAATCCATTTTCTTGTAACACAAGTGAGCAATGGTGACAACAACATCTGTTGCGGAGCCTAATGAAGTAGTACTTGCATGCAAAAAGTGTAAGGATAATGGCAGGTCAGTTGTCGAAAGACTCATCCAATGAAAGAAGCTACTTTTATAGAACCCAAATCTATGCATAGGCCCAAATATTCAGAGCCTATGAGGCAGGAAAGAATCTTTACAGGGAGAGAAAGTCGGGGGTCTATATATGGCAGAGAGGGAATATTTGAGGCATGTGAAGTTTGTTATTAGGATTTGGGAGTCTAGAGTTTAAACTCTGACTTTGGGCAGAGAGGGAGAGTTTTCACCTCTGAGGGGTTTTCTGTTTTAATACTTCTTACCTTTTCAATCAATAATACAATATTTTCTTTTCTTGATTTGGGTTCCTAACAGATACCGTGGATCATGTAAGTTGTAACTCTTAAAGAGTAAGAAAAATAAAATCTTATGCTATTTTGAAATTCCAATTAGCATTTAAATATATTGAAATTCCACAACCAAATAACCTGTAATTAAATATTAACTGGGAACTCCCAAATTTTCTTATACTAATGCACCAACCACCACAATATTTAATCAAGATTTACACAAGGGAAGCACATACATGTTTTTCAAAATGAAACTGAAAAATCTTCTTGGGAATATTTCTGTCAGCAACAAAACTAGAAGAACACCCAGAAAGTACAAGAAAAGTATTCAAATGTCCAGGAAAAAGATCACAATTCAAAATCACTAGCCAGTAAATGATCTGTAATACCCAGCTGATAGATTCAATTTGATATAATAGTAGGAAATTGAAAGAAACAGTACTATCAGAGTGATATGTACTGATATTTGATTCAATAGAAGTAAAAAGAGCTGATTCTGAGTAAATCAGCTAGTACAGTGATACAAACAGCAAGAAAAAAGTAGAAATCAAGCTGGGGTACTTCGAGGGACCCTGGACCTCCCAATGGAAAAGCTTCCAAAATACTTGCATTCTCCTCACACCAAAAGTGTGTACTATATTCTGCTACTACTCTCTCTCTCTAAACCGTTAGCATCTGCCAGGTCAGCAAATGCGTTCACTCCCACACCACACGCCCACTACTCTGCAGAATATTAATTCTCAGTGGAATTACCCCAAATACCCCTCTTTCCTCTAGTAAAAACTTGTCCATATCTACCTCTATCATTCCCTCCCCCTTCAAAATTCTCCTTGACCTCAAGGAGAACATCTGGAAACTCTTGTTTAATCTTGGCAGCAATCTCCCAGGAATTTTCAAAGTCAGGCAGTCCTTTCCACTTAATTAGCAACTCAGTTTGACCTTCTGCATTCTGTCTCTGATCTGTTACTGCTTCAGGTACCACATCCAGCAGCCAATCTTCATTCAAACATGTAGGTAATGGTTGAGAGATCACTGTAGGAGTGACAGACTTCTTGAGAAGGGCAACATGGAACACAGGATGCACCTTGCTATCCGGAGGAAGCTTCAACTGGTATGCAACTTTGCCAATTTTCTTTTCTATCTCATAGGGACCATAGAACCGAGGACTCAATTTTTGATTCACCCTCTTAGCCAGACTCTTGAGCTTGTATGGTTGTATCTTCAAGTAAACCATATCACCCACTTGATACTCCACCTCTCTCCTATGCTTGTTGGCTTGAGATCTCATAATGTCTTGAGCTCTAGTCAATTGCTCATGCAATTCTTTTAACATATCATTCCTGTCAGCAGTAAGCCTATTCACTTCCTCCACCGCAGAATGATGCATGTCACCTCGGATTAAGGTAGGTGGAGCTGTCCCGCACAAAGCATGGAAAGGAGTAGTCTTGAAGCGAGCTATGATAATTAGTATTATACCAATACTCGGCCCACTTGAGCCACTTAGGCCACTGTTTTGGCCTTGAACCACCACACACCCGAGATAAGTCTCTAAGCAACGATTTACCACTTCGGTTTGCCCATCGGTTTGGGGATGGTATGCACTACTATACTTCGATTTGGTACCAGCTTGCTTCAACAATTCAGCCCAAAATGAACTCAAAAATACCTTGTCCCCGTCGAAACAATTGAGCTAGGAAACCCATGTAATTTCACAATTTCTTTCACAAACAAGTCCTGCTACATCTTTAGCAAAGATAACGGATGACCGAGTGGTAGAAAGTGTGCGTGCTTGGTGAACTTTCTCTACTACGACCATGACAAGATCCACCCTCGGGCTCTGGTAGACCACCAATAAAATCCATGGAGATGTCACTCCATACTTTGTCCCAGATAGGCAAAGGTTGCAATAGACCACTTGGATTAAGAGTTTGATATTTGTTCCTTTGACAAACTTCACAAGCTTGCACATACTCTTGGATAGCTTTCCTCATTCCTCCCAATACACCAAGCTAGAGATCCTTTTGTATGTTCTAAAGAACCCCAAATGCCCTCCCACACAGTGAGTCATGTAATTCCTTCAAAATCCAAGGAATTCTAGGTGAGTTCTTAGGCAACACCACCCTATTATCTTTGTATAATCTGCCCCTTTCAAAGCATAACTGGGTGGCTGTCCAAGCTCCAAGAAGGTCCTCGCACCTTGCTTTTGAGCTTGTCATCGCCTAATATCTCTTCTTCCACCATCCCATATCTCTTGCATCGAACCGATGTGATAAAGAAGTGAAGTGCATTTTTCTCGATAGCGCATCAGCAACGCCATTCTCTCTTCCCGCTTGTATTTGATCTCAAAGTCATACCCCATCAACTTGGAAATCCATTGATGCTGTCCTTCACCCATAATTCTCTGTTCATCGAAAATTTGAGGCTTTTCGATCAGATGCACCTCGGAAGTGTCTCCCCAACAAGTATGGTCTCCACTTTTGTATAGCGATCACTATTGCCATGAGTTCCGTTCTCATACACCGATTTCTTTTGAGCCCTCTCGGATAATGTCCGACTCATGTAAGTAAGCAATAGGCACGCCTCTTGCATTAGCACGGCTCCCAAACCACTTGCGGTAAGCATCTGTCTCTACCACAAACTCTTTGGTAAAGTCGGCATACATTGCAACACCGGAATTGTAGTCATGGCTTTCTTGATGTCTCAAAAGCCAACCGAGCATCATCATTCCACAAGAACCGATCTTTCTTCAACAATTGAGTTAAGGGCCAAGCAATTTTACCATAGCTTTGTACAAACTTTCTATAGTAACTGTCAACCCAGAAACCTCGAAGCCCCCTAATGTCCTTCTGCGCGGCCCATTGAATCATGGCTTCAATTTTCTTAGGATCGGCCGCCACTCCATCCTTGGATATAAGATGACCCAAGTATTCTATTTGTTTGCTGTCCAAAGGCACATTTCTTCTTATTAGCATACAATTGATGTTCTCTTAACACCCCTAATACCACTTTCGGATGCTCCTCATGTTGTATCTCACCGCCACTATAGATTAGGATATCATCAAAGAATACCAAGACAAATTTCCTCAAATAGTGGCCTTAAAACTTCATTCATCAATGCTTGGAATGTGGAGGAGCATTAGTGAGACCAAAGGGCATCACAAGGTACTCATAATGCCCTCATGAGTCCTAAAAGTCTGTCTTAGCTATATCCTCCTCCTTCATTCTTATTTGATGATATCCCGACTTCAAATCAAGCTTCAAAACACCACACTCCACTTAATTCATCTAGCAATTCATCAATGACTGGTATGGGAAACTTATTAGCACAAGTAACTTTGTTTAAAGCCCTATAATCGCATAAAACCTCCATCCTCCATCCTTCTTCTTGACCAAGATAACTGGACTTGAAAAAGGACTAGTCTCGTGTGTCTAATAATTCCAAAGATGCAAAGATCTCTCTAACTATCTTTTCTATCTCATTTTTCGATAAAAAGGATACCCGTAGGGTCGTATGTTGGGTATGGCAGCCCCGGCTTCAAGATGATGGCATGATCTTGATTCCTATTGGGTGGTAGACTTTCCGCAGCAAAAACTTCGTGAATTCCGCCAACACCTCCTCCCAACGTGCTACATTCTCGCCTCGCATCACCGTTATCAATGTCGAATCACTCAAACATTCCACCAAAAGCCTTGCCCTTCCCTCGCAATGCTTTCATCACAGCCTTCCATGAAGCTTGCACATTGCTCACCTCGGGTTCACCATGAATACACTGCTGAATGCCTTCATGCGTCCATTTTAGGCTCAAGTTTCAAATTGGCCTCAATATTACCCAAACTAGCCAACCAATCCATTCCCAACACCATTTCCGCTCCTCCTAACTCCATTAGAAAGAAATTCTGTTCAAATTGCACCCCCTGCACTTGGAACTTCAGCCCTTTACATACCCCCTTATTCCTCACCAATTCTCCTGCTCCAATTTCTATCAAGTAAATTGAGTATCACACAAGAGCAAGCGATTTGACTCTTGAACTAATCTAGGTGCTATGAAATTACTAAGTAGCACTTTGAATCAATGAGAATGAGTACTCTTTTACCATTTATTATTCCCAAACCTTAAAAGATTTGTTGGATGTCAAGCCTCCCTTGCTTTGCAATGACAATCGCAATGTTTTCAGCTCCTCCACTATCAACGCCTCTTCTTGTCCAATCTGTTCCCACTCTTCTTCTTCCTCTTCACCTTCTTCAATTTCACAAAGTACCAATTTCATGTGCTTGAATTTACACACATGATCTCGGTTCCATTTGTCTCCACACTTGAAACACAACCCTTTCTTGCTCTCTCTCATCAAGTTCACCGACTCAATCTTCTTCCCCGCTCCCTCACCGCTACTCGTGTTTTTTCGCTCACCGAGTTGCTTCCTCCTTCCTTTTTGTCACTGGATTGCTCCAAGTATCGCGGAATTTGGAGTTGGCTCCTCTTCCTTCATACTTCTCCTTCACCGGTTCATGCTTCTTACTCAAAGCCATGTTCTTCTCCTCCACCATCGCTGCTGCTCTGTCCATGAGGTCAGCAAGATCCTCATAATCATATAACTTCAATTCGCCTGCAACTCTCCTTTTAACCCATCGAGAAAGATGCTATCCAACATACCACGCTCACTCTCTTCTCAGTGAGCAATATGCAGCTCAAACTTCTCCCGATATTCCATTACGCACCTTCTTGTTTCAAACTCAACAAAGGACCCATAGGATTGTTCAAAAGCTCGAGACAAAATCGGCGTTTCACGCGTGCACTGAACTCCTCCCGCCACGCACCGATGCTTCATTGCTCCCACCATTGGAACCGGTGGAGCGCTCGCCTCCCATCGCTTATCACAACCGCATCCAATTTCTCTCGCTTTCCAAGACGCTATTGATCCTCGGCACCGCCGACCGGATGATCCACCCATACGGGTCATCGCCGAAAAACACGGGTATCTCGAGCTTACGCCTTCCTCCACGGTAATGGTAAGTCATCTCGCGTGATTGCGGCGTCGTGGTGGTGACGACTCATCATCAGTCAGAACGTCATCTCGCCGCCCGCTTTCGAGCTCTTCCCCGCGTGGTGGTTTCTGCGTCGTAGCCATTTCTCAAACGTTGCAAAACTTCTTCCATTTTCTCTTCCATAGCAGCTACTCTGCTTTCCATTTCGCTTTCGTCACAGGCATTACTGTCCAGGAAATCGTTGCTCTGAATACCAAATTGATAGATTCAATTTGATATAATAGTAGGAAATTGAAAGAAACAGTACTATCAGAGTGATATGTACTGATATTTGATTCAATAGAAGTAAAAAGAGCTGATTCTGAGTAAATCAGCTAGTACAGTGATACAAACAGCAAGAAAAAAGTAGAAATCAAGCTGGGGTACTTCGAGGGACCCTGGACCTCCCAATGGAAAAGCTTCCAAAATACTTGCATTCTCCTCACACCAAAAGTGTGTACTATATTCTGCTACTACTCTCTCTCTCTAAACCGTTAGCATCTGCCAGGTCAGCAAATGCGTTCACTCCCACACCACACGCCCACTACTCTGCAGAATATTAATTCTCAGTGGAATTACCCCAAATACCCCTCTTTCCTCTAGTAAAAACTTGTCCATATCTACCTCTATCACCAGCATAATACAGTTAACCAGGCATTAAATGTAAAAATGAGATACTCACCTTAGCAATAGACTTTTGGGCACTCAAAGAAGTAACAGAATCTTTCACCTCTGCAATGACAGCAGGGGTTAGAAGGAGTAAAATAATCTAGACAGGTTCATGTAACATGACCCAAACCACCAAATGTAAACTTCATATACACATAGATAAAACAGATATCACTTCTTACATAAACTTAGCAATGGCGTTATATATTTTTTTCTTAATAAATTGAATTGTTTTGCATTTTATTAAAACTAAAAAATGCATGAGCCAGTCCAGAAAACAATGATCAGAATCCAATTCAAGGCAAAAAATTGATTTCCCAAACTTACTGGAATAAAATTCTAGCTTCTTTTCGAACTTGCGATTCGACTTTGAATCTGACCTGCACTCACAAGAAACCGGACACCATCATATCACATAAAAGGCAAGTACTCAAATTCAAATTAACCTTAAATTTTTGGAAGGGGTAAAGGGATTAACCTTGTATCTGACTTGCCCATTGCAATAAAACTTGGGGTTTCAGGAGAGCCAAATCAGGGACGGAGGGAGGCAGACTTTGACGATAGGAGGGCAAACTAAAAAATTTAAGAAAACATCATCACATACTCATAATTGATTACATTCGTAATTTATCAAAACACAAAACGCCTCTCTTGCACGTCATATATGTATTATCATACCACTTATGAATTGATTAGCAGTGACTCACAACTTTAATGTCACATTTGAGAGAGCACGCCACACAAACAATTGGGCTCTTTTCTAACAGAGCTCGGGCAGTGTTACCAATTGTAAATTGCAGAAAATAGCGGTTTGCTCAAATTCTGCTATGCTACAGGTGCTATAGTGCCACTATGTTACAACACCGCCAGATGTAATCTTGACTCCATTCAACAATCAACACATCTCAATTTTTTGAAAACCTTAACCCTGTGTTTGGTAGAAAAGAAATAGGGAAAAGAGAAAGAGAGTGACTTTCTAATGTTTGGCACTCTCTTCTCTCTTTGTCTATTCCCTTCCTTCCTCTCTCTTCCCTCTCTTCTACCAAACACACTCTTAATGTAAAATAGTACTAAACTCTGAAGCACGGACACCTCTTCCGAATGTCGTGTGCGGGTGTCCGACACGTATCGTGTTGGACACCGACACCGACTCTTCATTTACTTATATTTTTCAAAAAAATTAAAAATAAAAACGGTGTTTAGGTGTCTCGTGTCCGTGTCGTATCCAGTGCCGTGTCCGGTGTTCGTGTCTGTGCTTCATAGGTACTAAATTAATCCCCTCCATTTCTCTCTATTCTACCAAACAATAGAAAATCACTCTTCTACCAAACACACCCTAAAAGGAACTAAATTGAACTAACCCTAACACGAGTTTCAAACAAAAATAATGAAGGAACCCACTCTACTCAACAACAAAGTACTCATGAGTGATACACATCTTTTCCTTCTACTATTCTCAGCAAAATAAAAAAAAAACTTGTTTTCAACCAAACAGAACATCGCCCATATCAGAAGCACTTGAGTTAGAAGACTACAAAATTTTTTTTTTTAAAAATTGCATGGTTATAGAGTATCACACTGGTTAGGGAATAGAAACTACAGAGCGAGGGAACAAATTGAAAATGTGCAGCGATTGGAAAATAAGCCCAAATTGAAGAGAAGTAGAGAAAATTGAAAATGTGAAGTGAAATAAAATAAAGGTTTAAAAAATAAGCTGAAAGGCGGAACCTTGAGGTGATCAGTTAAGTAGGGACGACGGCGAAGAGCGACGTCGTAGAGGCGGTTACGGCGGCAGAAAGAGGTACTCGAGAGCGAAAATGTGAGAGCGACTCGCGATAACCTGCATGCGAAAATATGATGGGCCCTTCATTGTACTTTTTTGGGTCAAAATAACCGAATTAATAATCTTTCTTACAAACAAAAAAGAATCTTTCATTAAAAAAGAATCTTCGATTTTAAAACTTAGAATAAAAATGAATCAAATTCGGTATTATTTAAATGTATTTTTTATTTATGATAGTGATGATTTGTTTCAATTTTTTATTTTTTATTTTTGACCAAAATAAACTTATGAAATTTCATTAAAAATCAAAATAACAATACATGGAAGGATACAATCAAAAACATGGATGCTAGCATAATTTCTTGCCACTCTAATGGAGAGTGTGAGGCATGAGGCCGACTGACTTCCTCGACGTAAACTAATACGATAGTTTTCTGCACTAGATAAGAGACTACGACAAGTGCTTAAGATAGAGCCATATTTGGTCTGAAAGTTTAACGAACCCCGGATTCCATTTACTATCGCTTTGCAATCAAGCTCAATGGTTGCACGAGGAGTGCCTAACTCGCGTAACCAAGTAATAGCTTCCAATAAACCAACAGCTTCAGCCTCCTATGGGTGAGGGCGACCAATAAATCAAAGCGTCTTTGCTTTCACAAAATTCCCCCATCATCCCGAAGACAAAGGCCAATAGCATATCTGTCATCATCATAAATGCCTGCGTCAACGTTGCATTTTAGTGATCCTGCTTCTGGGAAAACCCATGGTGTATGGGGTTGTTGAGTGCGCACCATGCCTGAAGAGTGCACAAGCTTAGATTTCTGCACATGTTACTGTGGCATATTCAAAATCTCCTATGCCTCACCTTGAGAAAAATTAGCAGTGATAAGGCGCTTATTCCAAGCATTAGTGTCTCTATCCAAAAGGTTTTGTGTAGGTTGTTGAGTGCGCACCATGCCTGATGATCACCCCTATAGTCCAATATTTCTGTGACATATGTTACAATAGTTATCAATCTGTCCAAACCAGGCTTTTCTACCATGTGCCATTCTCTCCTGATTCACTGATTCAGATACACCGTATCCCAAAAAATTGAGTTTAGTAAGAAAATGTCCAGATATTGATGTCCTTAGATAATGTGCCAATACTCTTTTTAACTCGGGCCATAAAGCAATTATAGACAACCATTTCCATTTTTGAATACATAGTCCATTCTCTCCTCTGACATAAATAGTGATAACTATTATTTGACATACATTGTTAAATATTTGCTAATGTAAGTTGAGACAAGTTAATATTATGTAGGTAGTTAGTTAGTTGGTAAATTATGCATCATACTTGATTGAGAATTGACTTAGATCAGCTTGCTATTATTGTTCTATGGAAATTTCACAGCGATTTCCGTACCTAAGTTATTCAAGTTCATCAACTTAAGGTTTGAACTTAGAGGGACTCCTATTATGCTAACTACTACAGTGCAACAATAGTATCTTATTGCAGGCTCATCTGGGCTGCAGATTTATAGTTATATTTAACAAAAAAATGCCATGTTTTAATCCGTGGACATATTTTTTCCTCCATATCTTAACATTATTCATATTTCTGTGCAGGCACTTGACATTAAACTCCTTAGATCCCTTAACAGAGATGATTTAAAGAAAATTTGTGGTGAAAATTTGCCTGAATGGATATCTTTTTATGTGTATGAGCAGGTGGATTTTTATCTTGTTGTGTGTGATGCTTAGCTTTATACTGGTACTATTTAACAAAATGCTCTTGTTGTATAATTGGTAAGCGATCAAATGCAGCTGCAAAGGGGATCGAGTCAGGTCGATCGAGCAGTGCACTCGTGAGAGGGGGCGACTTGGTCGTCCCCAGACCTGACACCACCTATCACAAGGCGTGAAATTTTACAATCAAAAGAAAAACTACAGAAATGAAAGAGAAAGATCGACTCATACCTTAAGAGTGCTTGAGATCGGTCGAGGAAGCTAGAATGCTCGGGCGAAAGGGGTTGTTCAAATGCAAGTCGGCGGCAGACAGGTCGGTCGGCAGCAGAGCACTTCAGAGTAATGTGGGAAACAACTCCTCGAGGGTCTATTTATAGCTGACCTTGAGCGCCAAAAGGACCGGGAGACGAAACGTCGCAACGTTTCACCTTCGCATTGAAAGTTGTCATTGAATGACCTCGAGATCACCAAACGTCGCGTCATAAATGTCAGCGAAAGCTAACCGTCGTGTCAGCACGGCCGACGATTGACAAGCGGCCGAGACCGTCCCATCGAAAGCAAGCGGCCGCGACCGTCTTGCTATTTGTAAGTCATCAAAACAGCGTGACCCACAGGCGGCGATTCAAGCCTCGGCCGCTTTTGCGACCTAGGCTTGGGGGCAATCGCTTCGGGGTGTATCAAAGAAATCGAGAGGTTCCAATAGCATTTGGGCTGTCGGCCCTTATCAGCATAACCGACCCAAGCTCGGTTGCTTGGAGCGCACTTTGCGCTAGCCGGGCGAAATCTTCGCAATGCGGTCGGTAACCAGCAGTATATATACGCCATTCGCATATGGCTTCAGGTACGTTATCTTTACCTTGTGATACCCTGCCCGAGCGACCACTTACTTGAGCGTCGGAGTGTCTTTGCAGGTATCACCCGAGGTGCTCAGCGTGCAGCCAAGACCGGTCCTTCCTTTCACTCAACGACCGGCCAATCCCAAAGACAACTACACTTCATTGGTCTAAGGTACGATCAAATCTAAATACTAAAAGACACCCTCCCACACTTAAATCACACATTGTCCTCGATGTAAGAAACAAGTATAACTTAAGGATAAGAAAAGGAAACTCCCTTTTAAGGTGGAGAACTTGAAGCTTGTGCGTGGTTGGTATTTGCCAAAGAATACTCTTTTATGGTTATCGCACACATGTTTAGTCATCATCTTCTTCTTCTTCTTCTTCTTCCACACATCCAGAATCAAGGGGTTGAGTAATTGTTGTGTTTGACACACTTTCTTATTAGAAATGTCCGCCAAGATCCATCCGATAGCTTTCCTATGTTCCCTTAAACTTGGCGGCAACTTTTCCTGTTCAGAGTTAAGGTTAGCTAAAATAATCACAGAAAAATTTTCACTTCCCTTTAAATATGTGCATTTAGATTTTTCAGGGAGTTGTTTAAGCTCTACAACGTGTGGCTGCTCAAAGAAAGCAACAACTACATCAACAACATCATCTATGGAAAGTGTATCAACCTGCAAATTATTTTCAATCTCAGCACAAAGAGAAGGATTATCAGAACATGAATAATCAACCAAACCATCAAGCAATTCCATTTTACAAAGGGAATGCTCTTCCATGGGGTGTTTTTTAGTCATCAATTCTCCTTGATGGAAAGGTAGTGGTGGTGTGTATTGCTCATGACCAACATGTTCAGTAACCTTGTTATTCTTCATAACAACTTATGTGGGTACCTCTAGAGTTTCAACAGGAGTAGTTGCACTGAAAATGGGAGTATTTGGGACATTAGGAATCACTACTTCCTGGTCAGGAAGTTTGTTTGATCTCTGGGCCTCTATCTGATTAACTATAGTGGTTAACTGTCCAAATATTATCTCCAATTCCCTAAGTGTGGAATCTGTTTTTTGTGGGAATATAGTCATCTGCTCAACAAGATCCTCTAGTGAGGGTTTATAAATAGCAGCCATGTCATAGTCAACAAATCAGAATCAAGATAAAAAAAGAAGAATCGCTAAACATTAGTTAAATCAAAAAAATATCAAAATAAATGGATCAAATCAGAAAATTCCAACTAATGCTAAAATTAAGGCAGAAAATCAAAAACGAATTAACTCTAATCTAAAAAATATAAAAACACCACTAAAAATTTAATAAAATCAAAAGAAATATATGCGAATTTTTTTGAGAATATGAAAAATAAAAATAATTAATTAAAATAGAAAACGAGCGAATTTGAGATTTTTATGCCGCAGCTCCCATTTATGGAAGTCCCATTCCTTGATTTATTTCTGGTTTTCTCGCCAAATTTCGGAGCAATCAGATAAGATCTCCTGAAAACTGTTTTTTCACTAATTAGAGACAAAACTGAACGGGGCTGAAAGAAACAGAACTTGCAAGGCGACAAAGCTCAAAAACAAATGTTAGTGGTTAGTGACTCCTGAAGTTGGCAATCCCTAATTAGAAATCCCTGGCAACAGCGCCAATTTGATTAGCGGTCGTACGCGGGTCAAACTAATTAAAAAGAGTAAATATAGTATCAAGGTAAGAGACCTTGGTCGTCTCTCGAGGACCTCTAAATAATGAAATTACCAAAATCAAGAAACCAAATAAACAATAAAAGGGTTTTTTTTAAGGAAAAGGGTTTGATGTTTAATGAAGAAAAAACCAATTAAAGATAGACAATCAATCCATTGGTTCGGGTGCGTTTCTTGGATTTATCACCAGTCTTAAAATAAAGATTTATGCAAGGTTTGATAATTCTTGATTGATCATAAACTAACTAAACAAGCGATAGTCAATTCATACGAATTCACACTGTTTTAAAGCAAGCGACAAAACAGTGTGTTCAATCAATCGTAATAGTGAACAAGCGCCAGTAACACAATTAATATTATACCTGAATTCTATCAATCTTATAAACAAGCGTCATAGACTCTTTAAATTTTTATCCAAACTAAATTAAACAAGCGATAAAATAGTTTGAATAATGAAAGTTGCAAAACTGAATCATAAAACAAATCACATAAGCAAATCACAGAGCTTGAGTAATTAAGCAAAACACAAACCGAATTCCCAACAAGAATTACAGAGATGAAATTGATAGAGAAATAATTAAAACCATAGAAACGAAATAAACATTAAGCACTGAACCTCAAAATCCTTACAGCAACACCCTTCACCAATAGATTGATCTAGGGCATTAAGTTTTCATGGAGGTTAGGGCACAAAACGTAAAATTGAAAGTAGGAATGCGTAAGAGACTGAAAACGACTGCTGACCAACATAAATAACTAGGAAAATATGAAAACCTTAACTTACTAAACGGGTTACTAGATAAAAGCCCGATAAAAAAACCATATTTGGCCCAAAACTCGGTTTACACTGTACCGCTTCGGTATTTTGCAGTTTTGACCTTTGAAACTTCAGAATCGAGTTTCGAGCTCACTATAAGAATTGTAGCTCTGTTCCTTAGCTTTCCAACGCATACTCGCACGCCTCTATCGGATAATCACAGCCAAAGTTATGACATGCATAGTAGACATGGGTCAATATGCAATAAAAACAATAATTAATCACGAAATTTCTATATTGCTTAAATAAGACCCAAAGTCTAGAAACATGCTAAGAATCAAAAATTAGGTACAGAGAACAATTAAAATCACCAAGTGAAAATCTATAAAGAGTGCATTAGAATGCACCGATCAAATAACTGCACACTTAAGCTTTTGCACTCCGGGCAAAACACACAAAACAAGACACAAAAACAAAACATCAATTTCCAATGTACCCAAGATTGCAAAGTCATAAGAGAGATGTTTTTCCTAGGTTTCAAGGAGAATGACATTCAGAGATAGCACTTAATTACAATCAAGGTAAACAAGAGGATAGAGCACCAACGATTGAATCATAAGTAATGAGTCCTCCCAGGATTTGTTTAAGTATAATGCTCTCAATCACTCAAGTGACTAGGCTTTGTTTACTCTCTCTCTCTCTCTCTCTCTCTCTCTCACACACACACACACACACACATATAAGAGCCACCGAATACACACACACACACACACACACACACACACACACACACACACACATATATAAGAGCCACCGAATACACCAGCTACACCTAACATGTGAATGGTATTTTTTTCCCGTATTTCAAATACTTCGTACAGTGCCGAATAAGTTATTGGGCGTTCTTTTAATGGTTTCAGACTGCTGGATTATTAATACAAGATTCTTTTTGGAGAATGTTAATAAGTTCCAAAACCCATTTCGCCGCCCAAAGAGCAACAACCGTCTTTTTGATTGGTACCGTAGTGGCTCTTTGGTTGGGTATTGGAGCAACATTACCTATTGAAAAATCCCAAAGTTTAGGTCTTTTTTAAATGGATTGATTTGATTCAATTGTGAAATAAAATCTCATGCCATGTGTATTGTGTATCTAGGGATAATTCACTTTGAAACGACTAATCCCTAGATACATCTATTCCATTTTAGACCTATTCGGAACTGAATATATGGATTTGTGCTAAAGATTCAAATTAAATATTTTCACCCTTCTTTATATATATATAAAATAAGCACATCAATGAAAGTTAGCACTACCATATGCTTGACAAGCTTCTAACATCCACACTTAATAACACATGCACATAAGATCAAAAAGTCTTTATAAGGGTTGTAATGGGGCCAAGGTTAAGGTGGGATAATCCTAAGGGGGGACTAAGCTAAAAAGTATCAGAGAGGATAAAGAAGCAATGAAAATCAATTGTAAAGTGAGCATGACAGGGTCCAACTTCAACAAGATATGACTAACTTCACAATTTTGATACTTCTCTCCATAACTCTTTCGACACAACATTCACTCTCCTTGATATATAATAAAGAGATATATACACTTTCCAATTTTTTTCTATTCTCTTTTTTTTTTTACTTTTTTCTTTCTCTTTCTATTTTTTTTCTTATTTTTTTTTTCATTTTTTTTCCTTCTTTTTTCATTTTTTTCTTTTTCTTTTTCATTTTTTTTGAAGAGTATTTGTCTATACAAATGTACTTGCCAAACTTTCCCTTGAGAACCCAAGAATCAACCCAAGTGAGAACCTCAATTACACAACTTGGACACCCCCACACTTATGGATAAGACAATTTTCAAATCAAAGCTCCTTCACCCTCAAAGATTGCGTAATATCATTGTTTTTCTCCTTCACTTCTCGTGCATGTATGTTAATTTCTGTTTCGTTATCTGAAGTTGTGATGTGTTTGTTTAGTCACTGATCAACATTTTCCCCTTTTCTATTTACGGTTTAGCATGCTTTTACGTTTTTGTTGTGTGCTTTAGACGGGAAATGTGTTGCTGCATAGCTAGTTGGTTGAGGGATACTTGCTCTATTTTATGGTTGAGGACTGATATTGTGAAGAAAACCTTAGACGCAGCATGTTTTATGTTGTGTTTTTTTGGGTTTAAAAGAATTTAAATGCATTATTTCATGTTGTATTCTGTTTGTTTTTTTATCTTCTCATATGTAGTAGTATAAAACGTGAATACATGTTTTGAAAATATATAATTAAACTAACATTATTTGTTCAAATTATCATTGTAGAATTATTAGTCTCCTTTGAATCGAAGTTCCATTTTGTCGTGTTCTAATTATTAACCCAAGAAGATATTACATGCTTCTTATTTGTGTTCTTTCTTTATTATTAGTCTCCTTTGAAGTTCCATATTTGTTCAAAAGCATCATGAATACATGTTTTGAATGCAAGGTTTTTTATTGTCTAGTGCTTTCTTTATTTGTGTTCTTGACCCTAGTGTCTTAGCTTCCACAAGATTGTAATGCCATTAATCCCCATGATAATGAAAATAGGTTGGAGTGTTTGACCATTTTATAACTCTGTTTTGAATTGGTGTCATAAGAACTTGCTTTTTTACCTCCCTATAATTGAGTTCATTTTTGCATCTGTTACTAAGTTTGAAGAGATCCAAATGGAAACTATATACATATTTGTATTTTGATAAACAATGATATTGTCTTTTGTTTTTGTTTCTGTTTTTGTCATTAGTAGCATAGCATGTTGTATAAATGTGGTACGGTGTCTCTTGCTTCCTCATAGCAGCATTCTAATAAGCATGTACTTTTCCTAAAAGAAGTCACATTTAATTGATTTATCTTCACAGATAATAAGCCAGTAGGATTAAGTTAGTGGTGAGAAATTTGACTAGTATATATAAGATCATAAGTTGAAATTTTATGGCTATCATTGTGCACTAGATTATTTTGGAATTCTATTACATGAATTTCTTTACAAAGTCGTAACTAATTTTGCTTAAATATAAAATTACATTCTTTTGAAAAGAAAAACAAAGCTATCTTCTACCATTACACAACATCATTTTCATTAGCTATTACATTTATTCTTTTGTAATGTAAAATTTGACTAGGATTATTATGTTTGTTATTAATTCCCCTAGTTTGCTATTACATTTATTCTTCTACCATTACTCAACATCATTTTCATTAGCTAATGTTTGTCTTATAGTTGTATAAATAACATGCTCTGATTCCACAGCTTAGTCTATTATTTTGGAGCAGAGCCATGGATCGTAGTTGGATGCAAAGTGATCGTATGAGTGATGAGTATGCGAAAGGAGTTGAAGAGTTTCTAAATTTTGCTATTCAAAGCTTCCCAATGTTGTGAATCATTCTTGTCCTTGTGTTATTTGTGTGAATCTTACCCCACAACCACTTGGCGTAATAAAGGACCATCTCATTGTTCACGGTATCTGCATGAGTTATATCAGATGGATATGGCATGGTGAATCAAGAGACACCCCAAGTGTGTCTACAAGAGAGAAAGTCGATGAGGATATGAATGACCGAATGGAGGATATGATTCGTGACATCGGTCCTGAGTCTTTCAAGTGGGCGCATATGTATGATACTCTATGCAAAGACAACGAAGAGCCTCTGTATTTGCGATGCAATAAATTCACACATTTGTCTGCGACGATAAGATTGATCAATCTAAAGGTAATAAATGGGTGGACTGATAAGGGCTTCACCGAATTACTTGAGTTAAAAGACACGCATCCTGAAGGTAACACATTGCCGAATCGAACATATGATGCGAAGAAGATATTGTGCCTGATGGGTGTGGGGTATAAGAAAATACATGCATGCCCCGATGACTACATATTGTATCGAAATGATTTCGAGAAGTTGCACAAGTGTCCCACGTGCAATCTTTCGCGATACAAAGTAAAAAATGGTGAATCTAATAGTGATGATGATGATGATGTCACAAAAGGTTCTCCCGCAAAGGTTTTATGGTATCTTCCAATAATACTCAGATTTCAATGCTTATTTGCTAATGCAAAAGACGCAAAGAACATTAGATGGCATGTAGATGAGATGAAATGCGACGAACTGCTTTGCCATCCGGCCGATTCTCTACAGTGGAAGAAAGTTGATCGTTTATTTCTGGATTTTGGTGTAAAGCCAAGAAATATTAGGCTCGCGCTTGCTTGGGATGGGATGAATCCATTTGGTAACTTAAGTACAAATCATAGTTCGTGGCCCGTTCTCCTTATAATTTACAACCTTTCTCCTTGGTTGTGCATGAAACGCAAGTATGTTATGTTATCAATGATGATTTCTGGCCCAAGACAACCAAGTAATGACATAGATGTTTATCTTAACCCGTTGGTTAAAGACTTGAGGAAAATGTGGGATGAAGGCGTGGATGTGTTTGACGGGTATTCTGGTGAAACCTTTAAGCTCTGAGCGATGCTTTTTTGCACGATCAATGACTTCCCAACATACAGAAACTTGTCTGGGTATAGTGTTAAGGGACATAAAGGTTGTCCTATTTGGGCAGAAGGCACGTACCACCATCAACTAAAACATGGAATAAAACTGTCTACCTTGGGCATCGTAAATTTCTCAGACATAATCACCCATATCGTAGGTTGAAAGAAGCTTTTAATGTGTGTCAGGAAAATGGCATTGCTCCTAATGCCTTGACCGGAGAAGAAGTCTATCAAGTGGTTAAGGACGTTGATGTTGAATTTGGCAAAAAGCAGAAGCAATCAAATGAGAATAGCAATTGCAAGTGGAAGAAGAGGTCAGTATTCTTTGATCTTCCAAATTGGTCTAGTCTTGATGTAAGACATTGTCTTGATGTCATGCACGTGGAGAAAAATGTCTATGATAGTGTCATTGGGACGCTTCTTAACATTGAAGGCAAGACAAAGGATTGTATAAAATCTCGTTTGGATTTGCTTGAGATGGGCATAAGAGAAACGCTTAAATCCAAAGGCAAGAGGTAAAGGTACATATTTGCCTCCAAATGTCATACCTTGTCAAAAAAAAAGAGAAAATAAGCTTTGCGAGTGCCTGGGGGAATCAAAGTGCCACAAGGTTACTCTTCAAATGTAAAGAGTCTTGTGTCAATGAAAGATCTCAATTAGTTGGCTTGAAGTCTCATGACTGCCATGTGTTGATCAAACAACTACTACCCGTGGCTATACGTGGCATCTTGCCGAAAGATGTTCGGCGTACCATAACTAGGTTGTGTTTATTCTTCAATACTATCTGTGGTAAAGTTATCGACCCTCAAAAATTGGACGAGTTGGAAGCCGAGGCTGCTATTATCATGTGTCAGTTGGAGATGTTTTTCCCTCCCTCATTCTTTGATATCATGGTTCATCTAGTGAGGGAAATGAATGTGGTCCTATTTATTTAAGGTGGATGTACCCAGTTGAGCGATACATGAAGATCTTGAAGGGATATGTGAAGAATCAATATCGTCCCAAAGCATCCAATGTCGAAAGATACGTCACAAAAGAAGCTATTGAGTTTTGTTCAGACAACTTGTCAGAAGCAAAACCTGTAGGGCTACCAAAGTCTCGATAGGCATGGAGATGTCAGGGTAAGAGTAGAGGTATAAACATTAAGAGCATGGGTCGAGAGGAGGTGCTTCAAGCACATTTTTGTATTTTGAATAACACAGCTGAAGTAGAACCTTACGTGACTTCTCATCAAAAGCTAGTAAGGGCAAAAAATCCTAAACGGGATGAATATTGGTTATTGAAAGAGCATAACAGGACATTCATCGAGTGGTTTAAATCTAAGATTAAGAAAGATGCAAGCACTTCTGATACATTGAGATGGCTAGCAAATGACCCTAGCTTTGATGTCTTTTGTTGGAACGGGTACGACATAAATAATTTTTCCTTTTACACAAAGTCGCAAGATGACAAGAGTGCTGTGCAAAATAAGCGGTGCTATGGTCATGGCTTCTTCAATGCACTTCTCTAGTTCAAAAGATAAAAAACCGGTACTAGCATCTATTGCTTACTTTGGTGTTATCGAAGAGATTTGGGAGCTTGGTTACACTAAATTTAAAGTGCCCATTTTTAAATGTAAATAGGTAACAACAACGGTGGTGTACGTACTGACGAAATGGGATATACACTAGTGGACTTTGACAAGGTAGGTCATAAGAATGAGTCTTTCATCATGGCTGACTGTTATACCCCAATTTTGTTCGTATTCTTTTTCTGGTTTTAGTCGTTTATTTTATTCATGTTTCGGAGTCACATGATTACGAGAATTATTAGTATAGCGTCTCGGTTACCAACCCGAACTAATTTCAACCACCTTGTTCAACTAAACCAAGATACCGTTGTTTAAATTAGGCACGCACGCGAATGATCGATCTTTTCGTGCGTTCTTCAATTTAACCTTCGTATTTGAGTTTAGTCGTACGTAAGCAGGTCTACCTAAAGTCATTTTTCTCAAAAATTTGGCTTAAATTCAGGCTTAAGAATGCGACTCCGAGTTAATTTTAGTGTTTTTAGTTACGCGCCCATTTTTTCTATTTTGGTCTCGTTTTAGCGTATTTGTCAAGTCCGCCTGCTCGCGTCTTTGTATTTGGCCCGACTCCTTTTTCTTATTATTATTCTTATTTTGTTTATTTAATTTATTTAACCATATATAAAGTCCAAAAATATCAAAAAAATTCTACTTAGTTTAATTTACAATTTAAAAGCACTTAAGAGTCAAATAAGTCCAAAAATACAAAAAATAATAATGCTAAAAATACAAAAATATAGATCCAAAAATACAATCTAAAATAGCAAATTAGGGTTGCAAATGATCTCCTAAAAGTCTCTTTGAGTCATTGTTGGGGCACAGGTTCCAACTCAAAATAGGTCAAAGCTTTGGTCAAAAATCATTAATGCATTAACCTAATTTTCAACTATAAATAAACAGTCTAATAACAGTCAAAGACACAAAAAACCAAGGCAGAAAACTACTGCTAAAATCAACCAAAAAATAGGATTAGAGTTTCACATCGAAACCCTAATCCACTAAACACAGTTCTGAAATTCTGAGTTTGAAGATAGTAACAGCAGAAGCAGTTCGAAGGGAATACGGTAGCAGTAATAATCGCAAACAATCAACAGTCTTGGAGACCTAACAGAGGCTGGAAAAACAGGTTGGTGTCCTTTATTCTTTTTTTTAGGATCGAAATATAGAAATACATGTATTCATAGCCGTAATATAGAATGTGTTTTCTCCATAACATGTACAAAGAACAACTGTTAATATGTAAGCAGTACGAGTTTATTAGCGTCATAAACTTAGGATTGCTAATCTGTTTTTCAAAGGAGTAATTGCAGATCAGTTTCTTTGGTTTAGTGAAAAGCCAGTGAGATTAAAGTTTAAGCAAAACCAATCCAAAATTAAAAGTGGAAGAAAAATAGAAATAAGTGGAAGAGATCAGAACCAGGAAACGAAAAAATAGAACAATAAACTGACCTCAGAGGGCTCGCCGGAGCTCTGGCCGGTCATCTCCTCCGGCGAGGTTCCATCAAACCGAAGCTTCAGCCCTCCAAAACGAAACCCACGCCATAAACCACCATGAAACCGCCAGCCTCTACCTAGAAACCGATCGGTTACCAACCCAGAACCCAAAACAAATCGTATCAGAAAATATGGAACCGTAAATAAAAAGAAAGAAACGAGGAGAAGCAAAGAAGAACAGAGAAAGAAAAAACGAAGCTCACCGGCGGGATCCCCTTCGCCGGCGTCACGTTCGTCTCCGCCGTCCTTCCTTCTCCCTCATCGCGAACCACCCCACAAACCTGCTTCCATAGAAACCGGCGAGCATCTCGCTGGGTCTTCTCTCTCTCTCACCGTGACATGGGGCAGATTTTGCGCCGGAGGTCACTCCCTCTCTCTAAGCCGCGGCGCCGGAAAAAGGGGGAAGGGGATGAATGGGTTTTAGGGTTTCTGTTGTTATAGTGTCTGTTTTTATTTTAATTTATTTTTTAAATGTTCAGATTGTTAGTCACACCTGCTTATTCACACACACACCTCCCCCCACTTAAGCCCAGTTTCGCATACTGGGCTCTCCTATGCGAACTGGGCTTTCCTTTTTGCACCCCCTATTAATTATACGACCCCCTACGACTAATAAAACCTAATTTTACAATTTTCACCCCCCTTTTTTCTATTTTAATTCTTTTCCAATTCAAATATAAAAACTTTTTCCCTCGAAATTAAATAAACGGCTAAGTCGGTTGTACAACCGGGTTAGTCATTATTTTAGGGCCAATGAGCTGTACAGTTCAGTAACCCTGAAAGCTTAATAAATACGAATAAACTATTTTTTCCTAAAAATAGGGGACTAAGTCGGTTGTACAACCGGGTTAGTCAGCGTTCTAGAACTAATGAGCTGTACAGTTCAGGAGTTCTAGAATACCTATTCTAAAACGGACCCACCTCACACCAAACCAATTTCTTTCAAAAACTCTAAAATTACTTTCAAAAAGTAGGGGACTAAGTCGGTTGTACAATCGGGTTGGTCAGCGTCCTAGGAATCAGTGAGCTGTACAGTTCAAGGAATCCTAGGACCCCTACACTAAAAAACACCAACCAACCAAACTTTTTCAGGAAGAACTACGTAGCTTTGATTCCTCCATTGCATCCGGAGGTACGTAGGAGCAAGAGTCCACTCTTGTCAAGCACTAAAAATAAAAAACTTAATTAAGTCTTTTTCTCTGAAAATAAAAGGGTAAATATTAAAATATAATTAATTATACAAAGGATGTCGTGGGGTGCTAACACCTTCCCCACACATAACGACTCCCGAACCCTAAACCTGTCTTGTCCAAAACATAAAGGGATTTTCCGAATTTGCCCTTAAACTAAAATTTGGTGGCGGCTTCCTTTCGAACTTCGAAGAATCATTTTCCGGATTTTTCGGTCGCTACACTGACCATGCAAAACAAGTTTTCTATATCAAGGATCCTTAATTCTAACAAAAACTGGTAGGTAGTCCTACAAGGAAAAATAGGTAGTGATGAAAATGAAGATTCAATTCTTGCAATTTCAGAGACACCTTCTTTCGTAGCACGAGTGCCTACTTTAATGGATGATAACGAAGTTGACGATGTACATGCCACTCGCAATGATCATAATGAAGGGATTTTGTGCGAAGAAGTTTTGATTAACCCATGAACAAGTATGGGTACATATATTTGGTTATTTAAATCTTATTTATACTTGGTTATCTTATTATTTGGTTATCTAGTTCATATTTATACATGGTTATATGATTCATGTTTATATTTGTTTATCTAATACATATTTATACTTGCTTATCTCATCATATTTGTATTTGGTTATTTATATTTGTGTTTTTACCTATGTTCAACAGATATCATGGGTGACTCCAACAATGACCTTCCAAAAAAGAAGAGGACTAGGCGTTCGACATCATTAAAGTGGTTCCTTGCTAGGCGTCCACTTGGTCATAGGTATAGAGTAGATTTTGATAGTGACGGCGACCCTATTGGTCCGTATGCTGACAAATTAAAGAGCTATTTAGGGGTGGTTGCGCGGACAAAAGTGAGCATATTTCCCATGGATTGGAAACAAGTGGATGAGGATACAAAGAAGATTGTTTGGGATCAAGTTGTGGTATGTATATACAGTAATGACAGAATTTTTGTGTTAATTCATCTTTCCTAAATTCTTGTGCTAACACCGCCTTATTTTTGTGTTAAGGAAATATTGATGTTCCTGATGATGAGGAATTCAAGGAAAGTTGGGTGGCTTATATAGGTCTTTGTTTGAAACAGTTCAAGACAAGACTCACAAACAAATATGTCTATGGCAAGGGGGATAAGACAGGCGAAACAACCCGATATTTGTGGTTGTTTTCATTTGTAACAGTCTTGGCAAGCAAAGTTTCTGTAGTTATAAATATGGTAATGATATTGTCCTCAATGTGATTGTGGGTGTCCTTTGTAACAGGTGAAAAGAAAATCTGCTAAGAAAAATCAAAGTAATAATAAATACTACCACACAATAGGGCGGGGCAGTTATAAAAAGTTGAAGCAAGATATGAAGGAAGATCAAGTACAGAAAGTGCGGGAGGAGTCCAGTGATCCTGATTTGGAGGTGGTGCCTACATCTCCAGAGCGACATGAGCTGTGGAAGGCTTCCCATAAAAAGAAGTCGGGATCTTATGTAACCGAGGAGTCAGAATCAGTTGCATCTAAGATTGTAAGTAAAAATCTCAATTAATCATATTCAACTGACCCAAATTTTAATTTATTTAATTCTAACACGCGAACGAGCATTTGTTGTAGGATGAATTTGAGGATTTCACTACTAAAAAAACAAAAATTAGAGATGCCCAAAATCCCTCTCTAAACAGCCAAAATCCGTCACTAAATGATTTAGAGAGGGAATCATGCGACGAACCAAGATTCGCCAAAGAATTTTGGCGTCACAAAATTTTTTTAGAGAGGATCTCGATAATCCTCTCTAATAGCGAGGAGAAATCCGTCGCTAACAGAGAGGAAACAGTTCCGTCTCTAATAGCAAGGAAACAAACACGTGTCTCTAATAGAGAGGAACACACACGTCGTCGCTAATAGTGAGGAAAATATCCCTCGCTAATAGAGAGGAATATTTTCCGTCGCTAACAGTGAGGGAACAATTTCCTCTCTAATATTGACAGATTTAAACAGAATTATTTTTACAAATACCAATTGTTTTAATTTATCTATTTCCACCAAATACCAATTATTTTAATTTATCTGTTTCCACCTATATTAGAAAACCTTTTGATCTCAAAGGAGTGGCTCTTTTAAAACATAGGCTACAAAATTTTTAAAAAACACAAACATCTATTACTAATAATAAAGCACTACAAACATAAAATTCCACCAATTTAAGTTATACAAATTTCTTAAAAGTACTAGATGTTTCTTAATATGATTAAAAATGACTCCACTGGGAATCGAACCCAGAATCTCTGATTTCGTAGACCAGCGCCTTATCCATTGGGCCATGGAGTCAGATTTCAAGTTTTAGGCATTAACCACAAGGAGAATCAAGATTGAATTTGGAGCTTATTTGACAAAATACATTCAATAAATCTGATGTCAATATCAGTTGGTAGCTATTAACCGTTTTTTACACATGAGACCAATAGACCAGAACAAAGGGAATTCAAGACGAAAACAAAACATTTCATGTAAACTAAGCATTTTTCCAATTATATTTTAGATAAAATCAAGCTCATAAAAACATAAATTTCCATGTAGTTGCAACTAACATAAAATATCTTAAGAGAACTCACACAGTCCAAGCTAGAGAAAATCCAGTGTAGTTAAGCCTCAAGACTTCAAATGGGCTATACCCTAAAGGAAAACCAGGTAAACTCTCATAGCATGAAATAGTTCAGTGAGTGATATGCCTATACCCTAAAGGAAAACCAGCATCTCCCTCAATTTCTGAAAAGGAAAGAAATGAACAATATCTTGGAAAGAAATGTAGCATGTTCGGAGGTACAGTGAGTGCACATATAATTTCCAAGTGAAATAAGAATGCTAAAATACATTTAATTTACATACTTGCATACATCAAGAAGATATCCTTACATTTCACAGTAGGAAGCAAAGACAGTATACCTAAAAAGGAAGAATGTTCCACACTTGAGAACTTATCCACCCATCTTTCACAACATTTCACAGTAGAAAGCAGCAAATCTGTATGAAGCTAGCTGCTAAAATCTTTATTTGGATAAAGTAGAAACTTGTAGGACAAACAAAAATTTGCAAGAAAAGAAGAAACGAGAAATAATATGGGATTGGTCAAATTTTCATCAGAAGAGCAGAAATTTTACCTTCTTTGGATGCAAGATAGTCGACCCTTTTCACAAAAAAGCACACACCTTGTAAATGTACAAAAATAAGGCAGAGGTAAATATGTGACTACCTTGCATTTTCATATTATATACTAAACCAATAGAGGTATTATTTTGTTTCAGTTTTGATTAAGAAGATTATCAAAAGCAATGACCAATAGAGGTATTAATTAGTTTCAAATTAATTAAGAATAAAGCACATAACATAAACTTGGTAATAAAGAAAGTGTTAGAACTCGCAATAATGGATTATACATCTGTTGAGCACTTGAGCTCCAATATAATTCCTCCTCTACAACTTTCTCCAATTTATCAATATTCTACATTCCACATCGATTTTATCAAACAGAAACAATTTAGCTATTGAAAATAACATACTATGTGTTTGTTCAAGGATTGTGAAGTCATTGTGGATTTCATGTTACATGACCATGGATTGTGAATTTGTGTCATGGATTGTAAGAAGCTATTGGCTTTAAACCATTCACGTTAACTAACATTAGATAAGGGAAGAAATATGGTTCTCTTGGCGGGAATATATCATGTTTTAGTAACTTGTTCATTTTTAGAAATGTTTCACCAACTTGAGTACCAAGGACTCAAGGACTTTCATCAAATTATTTCAAATTATAACTGAAAGTCAAATTATATCAACCAATTTGTTGCCAGATGAAATAGACACATCCAGAACAATTGGTTGCATTTCTAATCTTTACGAAAAACACCTAATAATAAAAGTTAAACATGCTATTTATAATAGAAAACATCATACTTAAGACAAGAAATCCACAACTATACAAACCAGATTTTTTCCATACTCAAAAGCAAGTATTGCAACTTCAAATGTTGCCACTGTAAGGATGGCTATTGCCTTGCAACCTGCTTTGATATTAAAGATGCGATCTTGTAGTATGTCTTTTCCATATAATATTCCATGCTGAAAATATAAACAATTGTTAGAAATCATATCAAATCAAACCATGCATTCTTAAAAATTAAGACTGACAATTGTGTATTTGTACAAAAAAACAGCTAGCACACAAACTAAAACTACCTAATTAAATAACTTTACAGTTAACACATGAACACGGGAAAAGGAAATTAAGAGGAATACAGCTTTTAGTAAATGATAAACACTCACAACCATAATTCAGCTTGCAAATTAACATTATACAGAACAAAAAACACTAATTTCAGAGTCTTCAATTTGTAGAAAAACCATCAATGTTAAAAAAAAATGAAGTTCCTCAGTTAAAAAATCATCATGAATCACTCTCAAAGATCAATTTTCCCCAGACAAAGAATTAGCATCCAAACAGATAGCGAAAAAATAGACAAATTTAAATGTCAAACATGAATGCATATAAAGAAGAGTTGTGCTTAATGAGTTGTGAAACATATAGATATCCATACATATATATCTACCACATTTAATTCACCATCATAGTGACACAGTGAAGTATTTATACACTATTAGAGGCAAAAGCATGCATGAATGCAAGCTGAATTTCAGAGAATTTAATCAATACCAAAGAAAATTTTGCATAGAAATTTAATCAACAGAGAATTTTGCGTGAAGGAACAAAACTATACTGAAATTTAATCAATACCAAGAGAATTTTTGCGTGGAAGGAACAAAATCGTACATAAATTTAATCAATACCATGAGAATTCTCCCTTCATCTTTGTTAGGCATAGAGATAGAAAAACATAAGTTCTCAAGAAACCTACCTCACCTCAAGACTTGAACTGGAATTTCTCTTTATTTCTTGATCATTTATTTACCCTGTGCCGACAACCATCACTCTCCAAATGAAATCGAATGAAAAAACTCAAAGGTAGCAAAGAACAAAGAACACAAATGGAACTGAGAATGAGAGAGGAAATGAAGAGGTCAACGAACACAGACAATGAACAAACCAGGGAACGAACAATAAAGAGGATTAAAAGCCTAATCAAACATACCCGTAGTAACTAGATAATTCAGAGAGGGTCCTTATGCTGCTAAGTTTCCTCACGAGTTCCTCGGATATGCGTGTTGCTGCAAAATTCTACTGGTATTGATTAAATTTCTGTTATAGAGTTAGGGTTTTTGCAATTGCAACAAACTAGAATGTTAAACAATAAGAAGAGATTATCATACCTGATATTAAAATCGTCACCTGAGAGAAGCAGAATCGCTCAAGAGAGAAGAAGAATCGTTGATGAAGGGGAGAGAATCGCACTTCGCAGAAGAGATTTGCATTCACAGTTCTAATGAAGAGACTAAAACGTTAGGGTTCAAACATTAGGGTTCAAATAGGTAGGGTTTTGGTGGCGACGGTGAGTAGTTGGTGGCGACGGTGAGTGGTGGTGGCGACGGTGAGTGGCGATGGCGAGAGGGTGAGGTTGAGTGCGGTGGCTGAGAGTGAGAGCGAGATCGAGAGGGTGAGGGTTTTGCGTGAGATTACTGTTGAATAAAGAAAAGTAAATAAAAAAAAAAGTGAGTCAGTGGGTTAACTAAAAAAAGTAAAAAATAAATAAAAATTGTTAGTGACGAATTTTAAGTTCCTCATCATTCTTGATTTAATTTTTAATTCGTCTCTAAACTCCACTTTGAGATTTTGTGATGAATTAGTGAGAATTTCAAGTTCCTCACTATTAGTGATTTAATCTTTAATTCGCCTCTAAACTCCATTTTGAGATTTTGTGACGACTTTAGAGAGAGAATCTTTAGTGAGGGATATTTTTCATCCCTAAATTCGTCACAAAAATAAAATAGCAATAACTACATATTTTCCTAGCTAAATCCCTCACTAATAGTGAGGAATACTTATCCATCTCAAAAATTCCTCACTAAATATAACTTTTCTAGTAGTGTTTGAGAAGCCAATGATCCTTTGTTCTGAGAGGAAAGAATGATTTTTAGTGCTGCCATCGGAAAATAGCTATCGCGTTAATAACTATCGCGTTTTTATCAACCACAGGTGTACTCACAGTTCTGTAAAATAGATACACCTTCCTTTGCGCCGATAAATATTCACATAAGTTACAAGCTCACAACCTTTTATATTTTAAAATGAATCAATCTCCACAAGAGAGGTCACTTTGGCGACATGTTGCTTCAATCAATTCATCTCAAAATATATACATAACTATCCAATATTTGAATCAGAATTACTCAAAAGATATATCCAAAATAACACATATAAGTCCAGAAACATAATATTTATCTTATATGCAATTTGTTGCTGATGTGTGAAACAATAAAAAAATTACCACAATAGAGAATCAATTTGTTCTTAATCTTTATTCAATCTTAATTGAATTCAAAAAACTTGCATATAATAATCTGCCGCAACATAAAAAAAAAAAATTCCAGAACCACAATGCTAATGTGCTAAGCCTGATTTTCCACAACGTAATTTATATAACTTAAATAAAAATTGCAAATTAAACTTGCAATTGCTTTAATATATATAATTTATCTATCTATATCTATACTATAAACAAACGAGAGTTAGACCACAAAGCCAGTTCACACGTGTCATCACCACATTTATCCACCTCATCTGACATGTAATATCCACGTCATAATTGCGTGACCATTATAACTTGCTTACATGGTCCACAAATCACCCGACTTTTACATTAAAAAAACGCGCCTTTTTATTTCAGTTACAAAATCAAGCAATCATAAACTGAAATGTAGGTGATTAATTGCGTTCATTGCATATCCTAAAATTTAGCCCTACAAATTAGCAACCGTTATCCCTGCGACATTAAAAAAAAAATCATATATAAAATATGTGTAATAATAAATTTCGACACCTCTTTAATCCTGTGAACCGTTTTGAATAATATGTAACTAGGGGAATACTGCAATGCGTCGCATACGAGTTGTTATATAAGATTTTTAAAAATTATTATAAAACTTCAATAGAAAGATATATAGTATGTTGATATAAATTATGTATTTTAAACATATAGTATTACATAAGTATATATTTACATTTGCATATATATATATATATATATATATATATATATATATATATATATATATATATATATATATATATATATATATATATATATAGGAAACAAATGATTTATCTTAATAGAACTAATTTTTATATAATTTATAATCTAAATAAGCTAAAATGAAGAACAAATATATGATAACCGTAAACAAACTGCAACATATAAATCTAAAGTTTTACATGGTGTTTTAACCTCTAGCACTATTATTATTTTTAATTAACGATCTTAGGTGTGAATTCGTAAATAGAAAATGCTAAATAAAATACTCTTATGAAAGTATTAGTTTTAAGCTCTACATTTATTATTTTTATCTATACTCATTTTAATAATATATGTTTAATCTCTTCATTTATGTATACTAATATTTATTTATAATTCATAATCAGTTGTTAATATAAATAAAAATATAAGTATAACAACTTTCTAACATTTTTAATGAAAATGTATCAAATTATTCCTTTTTGGATAATTTTTAAGAAAATTTTGCTCCATTTTAAAGACAACTTTAATTTGTAAGAAATAAAAAAACATTACTTTTAGGATATTTTGTAATGAAACTATTGTCCATATGATGTATGTTGAAATTTATTATTCACTAATTTTTTCCAATTTATTAGTTGTGTTGTTGATTGTAAATATATTTCGGAAACAACAAATATTTTTTAGGAAGAGCAATTTGAATTTTGACATGTGTAGAATTTCTTAATTATCTATATTTATTTGTATGTTAATGTCTACGTTTAAAAACTATCATTTTATATAAAATAAATGTTTATTCTTTGCTAGATTTTTATTGATTATTAGTTTAATTTATTCAGTTTTATAGTCTTTTCTTATTCAACGTCATTATGAATTGATGCAGTTGATATTTCATAACATAGATGACCTAGCAACTTTTTCTATCCTCTATAACTACAAATTTTTGTAAGCCAAGATTGAATGAAAGTCCGCAATGTTTCTCATCTATCTATCTAGAGGTAAAATCATTCCTAATTTTTGTAAGCCAAGATTGATGTTAATGAATACTGTATGAATATTATCTTTTGTAAATGGAAAATTAGTAGGTGATAAGGTACCTCGAAATTCTTTCACTATAGTAGATTCGATATAAAGAAGACTTTAATTTTAATGAAGGAAATTAATTGCCACTAACTTATTAAATGATTCTCTTAATGGAATATTAATAAACTATTTTTATATTGTTTTGAAAATGACATTTTGTTTTAGAAATATAGAATTTTATTTTGGATAAAAATATATATAGAAATATAGAAACTGAAAATAATAATATAATATTGTATATTATAGATGAAATGAAAGAATGTAATATATGTGGTTGCAGGTCTAAATTATCTACTGAATAACAATATTATTAAGACTTAATATATTAATGGTCAGTTATAAAATATAAGGTGGCTAAAATTATTAATATAATTATATTAATATATTATAATTAGTGCTTTTGATAGAGATTAAGTTTAAGGAACATTTTTAGAACTGATACTTGGTACGAAAGAGTTTTTACAAAAAGTAATAAATACACTAAAAACTGATGGAAAGTGCACCAAAATAACATCACCCCGAATCAGTGGCTTATTTTTTTTTTTGATAAACTGTAAATTTGGATTTATTTCAATCTTTAACACTCCAGTACTAAGAATATTAAATCAAGAGTGCATATTCTGGTGTGGTATGAATACACACCAGAAGCCCAACCATATCAAACGATACAACATTTGGGCGAAGAATCAGTGGCTTATTATTTCTCTTATTTTTCACATTGATTTTCTATTGTATCAGTTTTACCATTCTTGATTAGTTATGCAATTAATTTCCATTAACATCTTATGATTTTGTTCACACAACATATAAGAGGTACATACAACACAAGTCAGTATAACCAATGTTTATTTTGTCCTTGAACTGCTTATTCAAGTAGATGGAGTCGACATACATTTATATTATTCGAGTAATGTTATTTAGTCAAAAACCTCCAGCCAAAAATCAACTTACAACACGAATAAACCAAGTTTTTTAGACCATTAACCAACCTGTATTTTCACGGTTTTGTAGGACATTGACTAAAAACTTAGTTAATGACCTAAAAAACTTGGTAATTAATTGGTGTTGTAAAGTGATTATTTTGGTTGTATTTGGTTGGAAATTTTGTCCAAATATCATTATTGTATTATTTGATAGCATATATTATGGCATGAATGAGTCTGATATCATGACATTATATATAGCTTCTTTAAATATTGATTGTGTTAGAAATTGTGTTCCTACTCTAGATAGTCGATACTGAAATCATCAGGTTTCAATGTCCTACAAAACCGTGAAAATACAGACATGGATGATTTTGATGATTTTTTTTTACATAAATGATTTTTTTTCTATATATTATTACAATTATTTTCATTTTCTCATTGCTTTAGATGTGGTGGGATCAAAATTGAATCCCAAACTTAGCAATAGAAATCAGACAATTAAAATTATATAGCAATATTATATAGTTTTACCGAAATTTTATGGTGGAATAATTAATATCGATCCAACTTTAAATTTTGAATGCTATTTACTATAAGAATTTCAGTGGAAATTAAGAATTGATCGATGATTAGTTTTTTATTTATAAAATGTCATGTTTAAATTTGAAAGCTTATTAAATAAAATACGTACTTTATTTCAGAAAAGGTCTTTTCTAAAGAGTTGTCATATGAGAATTTAATTATGTTTAATTTTTTTATTTGGATTCAAAAAGCGCGAGTAATGTGACCAAAAAAAACCATGAGTAATGTGATTTATGTCATTTTTTTAATCAAAATTTCAATTATGATAAAAAATAATTTATTCTTTATACTTTTTTTGAAGCAAAATTTATTCTTTATAAAAAGACATAATAAAATATTTTAAAATAATGTTTCTAAAAATTACTCCAAAACAATGTTATTAGAACCAAATATTCTTAATAAGGTAGAGCTCCAAATGTTACATTGTAGATCCTAATAAATTAAATCTCAAAGTTTTTAAATATTAATTTAATTCAATTAAACTCAATAGTAAATTCTAAACGACCAATGCACAATGCAACTAAATTATATACAACACACATACATTAAATTTCATTAACAAATTAATTAATTAAAAATGTAATGTATACCCGTTCATCGCACGAGTCATACACACCAGTAATATATAATACGAGTGAATAGAAAACAACGAAACTTCAATATCAAACCAAAACCTACTGATTGCATACGTCCTTCCTTCCTGGAACCGAAAGGCTTAAACAAAACATATATAGCCTTTGTACAGAAGAACACATATGCAAATCAATTAACCAATAACATGATAGATCAAATCTTACTTGAATATATATTACTTTACGAAACCTTTATGTGCCGTAGTGTGACCAAAACTAATGAATTCAATTCTAAGCTCATCTAACTTGTCGCAACCCAATACATATACATATACATATACATATACATATACATATACATATACATATACATATACATATATGAGACAAATGCCTCTGTCTTTATTCTTATTCAAGGAATCAGTTCCAAAACCGAAAAAAGTTAATGCATCCAGAACGTTAATTGCAATTACCATTGCACGACAACCTTTACAATTTGTCTAACAAACTTTTCGCTTGTGTGAGTAGCAATACTTATCTTTAATAATTCACAAGAATCAAAACAACAATATCATAAATTATGAAGATAAAAAAAACCCTAATTTCAAGAACTCCTAAAATTCACACATGAATCAGGCATGGGTGGCTTTGATACCACTTGTTGGATTTTCTAAAATCAATGATTTGTTCCTAACCTCATGTTTTCTACCCATATAGAAATCAAGAAGAAGCATAATCCTAAATTGATCCTTTTGAACCCATACCTGAATTCAAGATGAGAATATACAACGGAAGCGTACCTGAATACTTGGATGTTGGTGCTGATGATCTGATATGTGTTTTGGCCTTCCAAGTCAACACGTACTCTCTCCAAACCCTTTAGCTTTCTCTCTGTATCTTCCTGATAATGGGATGTCAGGTAAGAACGGCTCTATAAGGTCTTGTAGTGTAGTGTGACCTGGGGACCATAGCTTCCTTATTTATATAGAGCCCCAATTAGGGTTATCTATTGATATTTCTAATTTATCGCATCACAAAATTAGAATTACCTTTTAGTCTCTACACATTAAAGGCCCACATCCTATTAGATACTCAAAATCCCACATTAGCCTAACCTTATTAGATCACTTTAATTGGGCTTAATCTTAAGTGACAGTCCACAATACATAAATATTAATATATAAGGCCAACGTTGGATTAATGATCCAACATCTCGACCTCCCATGCATAAGTGACGCCCTTGCCAAGAGCCAAGTCTAGAACAGAGTTTATCAAGGACCAGTTTCCAAGTCCCCGCACGTCTAGGATTAGCACCAATTGGAATACCAAGTAATTTGAACGGGATAAATTCAACGTGGCAATGAAGAAACAAAGAAGCTTGATACATAAACCGATCAGTGAGACTAATTCCAATAAGATTGCTTTTAAGAAAATTAACCTTCAATCCGGACACCAATTCAAAACTTCTCAGAATAGATTTTATACTCCATAAATGATTCCAAGACGTCTAACCCACAAGGATTGTATCATCCGCAAATTGCTCATCGAAAAATCTAAGTTATCATTTAATTTGTAACCACAAAACGAACCAATGTCAACCGCCTTCTTCACTAAAGCAGTAGTTCTCGGATAAAGAATAATGTATTAATCAAGAAGATCTGTTACAAGGTGGGGATGAGACCCAATACAATAGTAATATCTAGTAATAATAATGATATGATGTCTTAGTAGCTGTTGTAGTGTTGGGATCTCCTCAACTGTCCTTGGCAGTTCCAGTCCGGAGGTCGGTTTCACAACGGCTAGTTCGGCAGAGGACTCAAAGGTTTCGCTCCTGAACGAAGCTATTGGAACAGCGGCTTTGATAGCGCTTTCTCAATGAGAGAAATCTTAAGATCCGGTCTTTGCCATTCTTGATCCGCATGCTTTGGTGGACTCTTTTCACGCTAGTTCTGTGATCCGAGGGAACTAGTGAAGTTAGGTGTCGCGTGTCACTTGTCTGAGGTACGTATCATCGCACCGAGTACTCTTGGGACAGTTGCTTGTATGATGTGTCCTAGAGATTGGTTGGGCCTCCATGAGTCTAGGTTAAGGTAATCTAGCCCGGTCCCCAGCCCCCCAAGCTCGAGCTGATTATAGTTCAGCAAAGAGCTTTGAATGTGAATCTTAGGGTTGAGGTAGATTGTTGTGAGGAGGCTATTGTTGTTTTAGCCGCTATTGCTTTTCCTTTCTCTTTCCTCATGATTACTAGGCTATTAATGACTGGCGCTTGGAGTGCATGTTGAGGGAAAACGGCTTGCTTACCTTGGAAAGCGTGTTTTGTCAGCATTGAAGTCCCATCTGAGAGTTGAAGTGTTGTCATGATTTGGAAGGGTGCAGGGAGTTCCACCTGCCCCACGCTTCGTTAAGCGCGTGCGCTGAATGGGTTTTTCGATTGCCTTTAAAAAGACAGGACTATTATGGAAGTGTTTACCGTTTCTTCCCTTTCTTACTTGCTTTTTCTTGTTGCCGACCTTCTTTACTGTTGGCGTGCTCCTCGCTGCGCTTTATGCCACCCTGCTCAATAGTTGAAGGTATTTTCTTCTCTTTTTTGCTTTCTTCTTCTTAGCTAATTAGGATGGTAGAGATATAAGAGGTGGATGAGAGTGGAAATGAGGTGACTGAGGTCCCCTCAGCATACCAAGTGATTTTAGACGAATCCAGGGGTCCTTAGGAAAAAATAAAGGAGAAATGGAGGCGCCTCAAGTCCCGCATTTCCGAGAACTCTGACCCCTCTGATATTAGCTCTTTAGATTCTGATTCATCAAAAGATGAAGATGTTAACCCAACTCCTTTCATTTTCCCAGGGACCTAGGTTTTTTTCAAGTCCACTGTGGCTTTTCCTTCCACCTCTTCAGGTGAGGTTAGGCTGTTGGCTCTCCCTTCTACCTCTACACGTTAGGTTAGAGTGAACATTGCCTCCGAGTAGAACATCAAGACCATTCCAAACTTTGATGCTCGCCGATTTTTATCCAAAATGTTAAGCCCTGAGGATTGGAAAACTTTTCGGGAGAAGAACGCGTTATCCTCGACTGGGAGTGAGGATGATATAATCATTGAGTGCTGTAGGAAAAATGAACCTGTCTGTATGATGCGCCCAAAAGGAGTGGCGGAGGAGAGGAAGGTTTAAAGGTGAATATGCCTTTTACCTTCTTTGAGAACAAGGTTTTAGCCTCTCTTAATGTGGCCTCTACCCAACTGCATCCTACTAGTTGGGGCTTCATGCGCGGGTATGATATAATCTGTAAAGCTTTGAAAATAACATCCAGGGAGGGAGTATTCTTCTCCTTTTTTTTCGAACGAAAGGAGAAGGTTTAGGAAAATGGATATCCTTTAGTAGCCATGCAAGCCGACTTCTTTTAACTGCTTTCACCACCTCCTACAAACAATTTAAGGTGAAATTTTTCCGAGTTCGTGCACCTGCTTCTTATCCCGAGCTCCTTATTAATAACAAAGGGGCTCCTCACTTTCCTCTTTATTGGAAAAGTGAGGTATTCAGTATTACTTGTGTTGTTGAGGATGAGCTCTACCCCGATTTCAAGGAGGATATCAAGTTATTATCCAAGTTGTATCCAATGAAGTTGTAAAGAAGTCATTGGTTTGGAAGGAAATGAAAAGGGTCTTCAGAACATCTTGTGTAAGTATTCCAGCATCTTTTTGTCTTTTTCGTTAATTAACTGAAACTGAACTTTCTATTTTTGCCTTTCAGGTCGGATGGGTCATAAGGAGAAAGACATGAAGAGTTACATTAAGAAGGCCCAAAAGAAACTTGCAAAGGAGAAAATGGCTGCAAAGGGCCGAGTTGACGAGACCACCGAGGTGGGGAACCTTGAGAAAGCCCTGGTGAAGTTACTAAAAAGCACTGGAAGAGTTACTCTGGAGGGCCAGGTCCTTAGTGCAAGTTCTATTCCAGCCACACCTTTGTTCAGCCATAGATCCATTGAGGTGGGAAAGGAAACTTTTGCACCCCCTAACAAAAACAACTACTGCTATGGTGAGTATGTGTATTTTTAATATTTTAATTATGATAATTATGAACATACTATAATGTTGTGTTTTGATCTAAATGAAACTAGGATCTTCCCAAACGAATTGGAAAACTCATACGAGATTCACAGGAAACAATGAATCTCGACGATAATGGATCCCCTTGCCTCAACCCCCTCTGCACTGAAAAGTCTTGAGTTGCGTTAACAAGAACCGACAAGGAATTCGAACACACACAAGCTTTCATCCAATTGATCCAAATCAAATTGAAACTCATCCTTTCCATCATATAAAACAGAAAAGACCATGAAATAACTTGTATTTGAAAGTCTTGCCTTATCCGAGTAGGGGCCGAACAAACGTATATACTTGGCCGCCGTCTGTTGGGAACAAGTACAATGCCACACATAACATTGTGTGGCATGGTGTATAGTGATGCTTACAATAACTCAAGTCCTGCAACCACTAATTCAAAGTAGAATTAATTTAGAATTCATATTCTAAATGTCGTTTTCGTATCAAGGCGTAATCATTGTGAATCTCTCTAGTTAGCCTAGCCCACATTTTGTCTTTCGGAAAGTGTTTTTGACCCTTTTGTGGAAAATGTTAGCCAAAAGCAAACGGATTTTCCGGTTCTTTCTTCTGCTCAGATAGAACTTGTTCTGGGTGATAAATTTTATATTATTTTTTAATTTTGTTTAAATAATTGGAGACAACGGCACCTTTATTCAATTATTTGTTATTAGTTGATTGATTTCTTCTTTGAAGTATAGCTAACGAAATTGCCCATCTTAGCACTTTCGAATAAAAAAATTATCTTAAAACGTACCTACGGGGGCACCACCTTTCACGGACTGAGGGACGATATTACATTTATTGACTTTTCTTATCAAACAATATTCATGTTATTGAAAAAAATTTATAATTAGAAATTTATTGAGAAGCTCTAACACAAGTCAAATACAATCGAAGGGAGATTACAATGGTGAATAAAATCAATTTGGATACACAAGAGTCCAACAAACAAACCAAATTCCAAGTAGTTGTTGTAGACCTGTTGTAAGAACTTTCACCCCGTTGTCGAGTAAAATCATTTTGAATAGACTAACATAAATTCCCAAACTACCTTTCCTGAACTACTATGGGTTGCCTTTGGGTATGCGCTGCAAATGTAAGTATGTGAAACTCTAATAGACACTGATGTAAAACTCCTGGATGATGACATTTATGAAAGATGCGCAATTGTTATCATGAGACAAACCACTTTTTTTCGACAATTAAAGGAATTTCACTGATAGAACTTAGCACAATAAACACATAAGACTAGCGGAAATTACTAAACTCCAAAGTAAAGGGAGGCTTGGAGTTAAAAATTTGGAGGTATTTAACTTAGCACTATTATTGAAATGGAGGTGGAGAATTTTGGTTGAGGAGGGGAATCCGGTATGGAAACAAGTCTTGATTGCGCGATATGGATTGAATGGAAGGTGGCCTAGTGACAACGAGTATAGAAGGGGGTGGGGAAAAGCGTCCATTTGGTGGAGGGACTTATGTGTTTTGGGGGATGGTACTTGTTCCGGAGTGGACTGGAAAGTCCATTAGGTCAATCCAATGCTAAATGGGCCAACGGCCCAATTCGCTCAAGCAGGCCCAACAAGGCCCAGACGCTCAACCTTGGGGCGCAATTCTCGCGCCTAGCCGTTGCGCATTCTTCGGCGCCACACTCACGTAGAGTATAAATACCCCATTCCACGAGGGTATCAGGTACGTTACTCTACCGTGTGACCCTGCCCGTTGAACACCACTGACTAGAGCGTCAGAGTGTCTTTACAGGTACCACCCGCGCGCGGCCAAGACCGGTCCACCACAGCGATCGGCCAACGAACGACAATCGGAACTTCATCTACATTGGTCAGGTACGATCAGTACTAAAGTCAATAAAAGTCACAGGGAAGGAGAGTTGGAATTGTGTGTTTTGGTAAGGGTAAAATATGTTTTTAGTCCCTACAAAATTCGAATCTTCTAGTTTAGTCCCTACATTAAAGAAATAGGTGTTTTGGTCCCTAACTTATTTTTCCGTTTGCAACAATAGTCCCTAACGTTAATTAGACTAATAGAACACCCAATCAGCATGCGACATAAACATTTTAGCTGAAATGACATGCATGTTGGAATGCCACATCACCCTATTATTTTAATACTTTTTAAATTTGTTAATTAATTTATTATTAATAAACAAAATTAAAAATAAATCAACACCATCCTCATTCTTCTCATCCATCTCCCAAATACTCTTTCAATTCCTCTCGATCTCTCTTCCGACGATTAAAAAATACACGTAAAAGCCAACTTAGTTTTCCGTTAGCCTTGTCAAATGATGATTTAACAATAGGGGACTAATAATGAAAACAGAAAAAATAAGTTGGGGACCAAAACGCCTATTTCTATAATGTAGGGACTAAACTAAAAGATTCAAATTTTGTAGGGACTAAAAACATATTTTACCCTTTACTTAATATACAAATATTACTATAAGTTAAGAAAGTGACTTTACTTGGGTGAGAAGGGTGAGAACTAATTTCTTCACAAGTTAACAAATATGAGAAGGTTCGAAATAAACTGTCTTGTCAACTATTTACTTGAGGTGAGAAGGGTCAGTTGTTTCTTACTTACTCAGTACATCTTAATATAAAATTATAACAAGTGTGAGTGTTAGATAGATAAAATTAGTTTCTACCTCAAGAGAGTAAACTATTCAATTTTCACAAGTTATCTATTTAGATGAGAAGGTTGAAAACTGTGTTCTGTGAGTAAAAGCATTTATAGGAGAGAAGGGTCAATTGCTTGACTTCTCATTTTTCATAAACCAACTCCTAGAGGAGTGTTTTGTTTTCAAAGTGCTAAAACAGATATTCAAAACAATAAATGACACAATGATGTATAGTGGTTCACCCAAACCCGGGGCTACATCCACTCCTCACTCCCTGTAACATTTTCCAATATTTTCCAAATAGTTACAACATTAGAACCACACAATGGCTTAAAGTTCTTGTGGTAGTTTTCTTGACACAACTCTACCTACTGTTTTCACACCTAATACAATCCTTGTGATCTATTAGGTAGCTTCTCTAACAGAAGTACACTCACTTCTCAAGTCCTACAACAACACATGCTACTTGAGAAGGTTCCTTACAGGTATTCTGTTAGTGTTTGGGTTTTTAGGATTTCAGTTAGTGGTTGGGTTCCTTACAGCAACAACACATGAACTTTGTCTCTTAGATTCTTCTCATCTCTTACTTTCTAAGGATACTTCTCATGATGTATTTTACCTTGATACTTCTGAGGTTAAATCTTCTTTTCACCCTTCTCATGTTAGCACAGAATCTTGACAAGTCTTCTCATGATGATCTTTCTCAAGTTTACCAAACTTTGGTCTTGACCTTTGATTTGTTTCTTGAGAACCCTTTTCTTGATTAATTGTGTGCAACATATTTCTAAGTCTTCCCTACATGATGCTTCTTATAAGCAAATAACTTCTTGAGATTTGATATGTATCTGTTCTTTGCCTTTCACTCAAGAAGAAACATTAGTATCTTTTAAATCAGATAACTTAAGCTTCCTCATTTGAAGTTTGTTAATCATCAAAACTTAGCGTGGGATTTTTTGCCTCAACAATCTCCCCCTTTTTGATGTTTGACAAACTCATTGAGATGGATTAAGTTTCTGATTTTAGTTAAAATTTTCTAAGGCTATCAAGTTAAACTCCCCCTGTGAATGTGCATATAATTTGTAATCTAGCCTTATTACATTATCAGAATTCAAATAATACCAACAAGAACATTCATTTCATTTAAGCTAATCAAAAGAATCATTGTAATGTTTACATAGAATGATGTTCTTTTCTTGCCTAAGAAAATAAACTATGAGAAGTATGCTTCTCATCAAAATAGTGTCTTCAAACACAGATAATACAACTAATGATCATTCAAAAAATATCCTAAAACCTTTAAAACTTAATCTACTCTTCTCCCCCTTTTGTCTAAGCATTAGAAAGGTGGAGGCAGACAGAACATTAAGAGGCTACTTCAAGATGGGGAAGACCCATCAGAAGAGGAGGATGTAGCAGGTCTTGGAACAACAGGAAACTGAGGAAGAGGACCAAATTCTGGTGGAGTGAGGTTAGGAGCTAGTGTGGTCATTCCTTACTGCTGAATCCAGGATTGATACTGCTCATCTCTTGCAGCTTGAGCCCTTTGAGCTTGTAGAAGGATTGCTTGACCCTTAAGCAGATGCAACAATAGTGTTTTCATCTTTCTCATCATTTTTTCCATCTTGAATATGCGGATGGTGAGACTCTCAGGTTCAAAAGGGTCCTTTTCTTTGGGTGCCTGAGGAACCTTCTCAAGAGCAGGGTTAGAGGGTTCACCTATGTTGAGGAATGAAGAATCAAGAGACTCAAATTTGGAAGGCATATCAGAGGGAAGTGGTTCAGTTGTGTTTGGTGGAAAGATGGGTTGTGGTGAGTCATCTATGGGTGTTTGTTTAAGATTAAGGAATTGGTTTAGATTTGAGGAGGTGATGGTGTTGATAGTTTTGAGTGAGAGTTGTTGGTTTCTATATTGATGGTAGCTAAGAGTTGGTCAAGGTTGTGTGAGGTTACACGCGAAAGAGTAGGATTAGGTGAGGGTTCAGTGTTTGGTGCAGTGGCAATTGGCATAGTTATAGGTTAGAAGGGTTGGACTGAGAAAGTGTTAGCCTGCCTTTTCGATAGGCCTCATTAAATGCAGTCAACGAGGTTTGACTCACCATTCCAAGAGAAGAAGTGTTAAATTTGACTCTGGGAACCAGTTCAAAAGGGAATTCGACAGGACTAAATAACTTAAAAGATTTGAAGAAAGTAAAGGCTCTGTTCGACAGAGGAGTTTGCGCGCTGATCGAAGAAGACTGTAGTCGAAGAGAAGCCTGGCGGTTACTATTCTTCAAATTCTTAGGCAGTTACTTAGTTTTTTAATTTTCCCTCTTTGTGTAAGTAGTATAAATAAGAGTTTTTCTGATGGAAAACGGGTCGCATTTTCTCATACTTAGTTTCTTACGCTTTAACCCTCCAACACACTACCGTGAGACCCGAGCAACAGAACGGGAAAGTATGAACTTGCGTACCACCCTTTCAATTAATGCGTTTTAATTGCTTTCTTTTAAATTCCTGAACTCTTTATGTGTTTTTACCTTACTGCATTTCTATGTTTTTCCTTTATTTTCTACATCTCCCTCGATAATTCGATGGTTTCGCGCGAGACTGCAAGTTATCTTCTTTACATGCAAAGTTACCCAAAGGCACGTAAAAATAGTTTTCAACAAAGAACCAAACCGGTCTTGGGATTTCTCGGTTGATCCCGCAAGGCAAGGAGTAATTCCAAACCAACGGTGTTTACCGAATCCGTGGTAAACAAATTGTACGCCGACTGGGGGCGGTTTGTGCTTTTTGTTGTTTAAAACATTGTTGTGAGTTGTTTAGTTTATGCGTTTAAGAAGTGGTAAAAATATTTCAGAGATGTCACGCTCGAATGCTAATAACGCTTCTACATCTAACGCACAAAATTCACAAGATTATACAGTGGTTAGTGATACGATAGGAGTAACTGCTCCCACGACGACTTCGACGATTATGCCCATAACCGCTGTAACCGCTCCTATTCTCAAGCCCGTGTCTATGATTACTACGGTAGCAGTATCACAACCGACAACGATGGCTTCTCCGCCACAAATAACAGGACCATCAAGTCCTTTAATGGATAATCCTCAAATAATTGTAAATATGCCGTATAATTTGCCTATGAATGGTAGGAATTACCCATTTGGCATGCCAACAGCAATGATGGTAGGCCTTCAAACAAATTCGTCCACATTTGCAGACAATGCAATGTCAGGATTCTCTCCTACCCATAGTTCTTCAAGAAACATTTATAGTCGGAATGTTCCTGCGTTAACCACGTCTTCTTTGTTGGCGTTAAGACAACAAATAGACGACAGTAATCATGACATGGTTAACATGTTGACACAATAAATCGATCGTGTTTAACCCTTGATTCAAAACGCGCAAATAACGATTTACCAATTGTTGGCAACACAGATGGGACGAATTGCTGATTTCTTTGGCCCTCCACGAGTGCCTAACCAGCCAATTCCTCAAGTCCAAACTGTTAGGCCTGTCGAAATTGTTGCACAGAGGCCCAATAATGGAGTCCCTCTGGTTCACCAACAGCTCAATGTTGTCGAAGAACCCCCAAGGGTAGAACCAATTCCTCAAGTTGTTTTGGTGGATAAAGACCAAAACGCTGACGAAATAGTCAGACAAGTACAACAAAATAACCTTGGTGTACAGAATAATCTGACTAATATGGTCGAAAATATTTTGGCCCAGAATGGCCTTAATTTAGGCATACATAGGCCAAACTTTGTGTCGACCTTATGTGACTACCAGTGAATCTACTGTCGAACACGTGGCTCGTTACTTAATAGAGGCTGGTGACATAGTCTTCAATGAGAATCTGAGAATGAAATACTTCCCAAATTCTCTGACGAAGAATGCCTTCACATAGTTTCCCATTTTGCCTCCACATTCCATATTCACATGAAGTCAATTAGATGAAGCCTTTCACGAGCAATTCTATATGGGCCAGAGTAAGATAAGTCTCAAAGAGTTGGCTAGCGTTCGACGCAATGCACCAGAATCTATTGATGATTATCTCAATAGATTTAGACTTCTCAAGGCAAGGTGCTTTACTCAAGTTCCTGAACATGAGTTAGTCGAAATTGTTGCTGGTGGCCTAGATTATTCTATCAAAAAGAAGCTAGACACTCAGCACTTGAGAGATATGGCTCAATTGGCTGATAGGGTAAGACAAGTCGAAAGACTTAAGGCTGAGAAAGCTAGAACCAGTTGGTTTGGCAATAATAGTAAAAAAGAGAAAGTGGCCTATGTTAATATCAATGACAATTACCATGAATATGACATTTCTTACGAGGATGTCGAAGAGGAGGTTGATATTGCAGAACTAAAACCTGGACCTCCCTATGTTTGTAAAATGCTAAAACCTACTAACGGGAAAAACCCCGTCGAACCTAAGAATGATAGATTCGTTACAAAAACTTATACTTTTGATGTGACTAAATGTGACGAGATACTTGATCTGTTAGTTGCTGATTGTCAGATTTTAGTGCCTCAAGGCCTAAAAACTCCTCCATTAGAGCAAAGACAGAAAATAGGTTTTTGTAAGTATCATAACTTCTTGAGTCATAACACTTCTCGATGTGTTCTTTTTAGAGATTTGGTGCAGAAAGCGCTGAATGAAGGTAGTTTGGAGACAAACCCCAGCCACCACTGATGATTGATACTGATCCTTTGCCATCAAACGAGGCTAACTATGTCGAAGTTGGTATATGCTAGGTTGAGGCTTCTGTGGTTACTGATGGGAAGATTAAGAAAACTACTCTGACTTCCAAGGATGGGGTAGATATTGAAATGGTCACTGAGGACCAATACACTGGCAAAATCAGTGTAGCCTACCCAAAGGTTGAAGAGGAACTAATTGACTTCCTCAATCGCTACAAATTGATCAACTCAGAGGTGATGCTTTTGCCAAAGGTGCAGTGCTGTTTTCGACAAGGAAGCGGCAAAGAAACTGGAAGGTTTCAAGCCCGAGCTGAAACGCAAAAGTAAATGGGTCGATAAGAGGCCTAAGTTCAGCATCAGCAACAGGGGAATTCCCTATAAGACTTTTACCAAGCGTGGTGGAGAGAAGATCTCTACCTATGTTCCACCTGCTAACTCTCCTGTTGGTAAATGGGTGCACTCTGGTGGAAAAGGCACTAGCTACTATCCTGTTTTACATGTGGGGAAAAGTGTCACATGTCCACACAAGCCAAAGCAGATGGCTAAAGGAAGTACCAGTGTTTCTGGAGAGAATAAGGCAACAGGCTCCAAAAAGTCTGCCTACAGCAACAATTACAAGGGTAAAAATCCCATGACAATAACACAATGGCGGAGATATCAACGCTAGCAAAAGGCTATTGCTGCTGCTGCAGGAAAAGCTGGAGTTCCCAATGACAAAAAAGGGAAACAGATAGCTTCTCGTGTCGAAGTGGTGTGAAAGCCTGCTATAGAAAGGATCTTTCCTCCCTTGTCAGAACTAAAGAAGAATTCAAGTGCAAGTACTGAAAATGAGGGATCTTCTTCTACTTCAACTTCATCTGAATTGGCTAGAAAGCCAAAGAATCGAGAGGATTTTCCTCTTTATCAAGACTTCATCAAGGGCCTGACTTGGATGAAGAAGTGGGTTCTGACTTTGAAGATTCAGAACTAGAGCTCAATGTATTATGCAGCGTTGTCTCAAATTTACCAATTGAGTATGATGTTATTTCTGAAATCAATAAGGTCGAGGAGGACTTCTGTAACACCCCCTTACTTTTAATACTACTTAGCGAATTAAATCAGAGTTTTCAAAAACCACTCAAGGAGTGCTACATTTTTCTACATGAATTTAACCAAGCAAGACAATAAAACAATTGCGCAGCTAAACAGTTGTAGTGTGATGCACATACAGCACCTCGGCCAAGAAGGAACCGAGCTCACAGTAACAGGTTATTAGTTACAACACAGTCAAAATAATACATGTTCCAAAAGACATAGGTTTACAACTCAAAAAAACTACATAACAGATCACTACGCTACTCGGCCCCCAGTGTTACACTACCAGAGCAAAATGACGCCAACTACACAGAGTGAGGACTGACCTCTACTCGGGGATACCTGCAAGTTGCCAACATGAGAAGCAACATAAAAGTAGTAGGGTGAGTCTCTAAACACATATAATAAGGTTTATGACAAGCATTATGCTAAGCAAAACACATATAAACACCTCGGCACAACACACAAGTAACACAATTATTTAGTGCATGAGTTATATGCATGATGAAGACCCAAAACACCAAGGGCATATGCATGATGGATCCATTAAGACCGAAGTCTTCTGCTTACACCTTAGGACCGAAGTCCTCTGCTTTCACCATAGGACCAAGTCCTCTCTGCTTTCACCATTATGTTTATGATTTATCCGACACCATGAACAATGCATAACACACAAAGATATACATCATTCAATTAAATCATAACACAATCTCATGAACTCACCAATTAGACCGCAGACCTTACTGCTCATAAATAGGACCTAAGTCCTCTGCTTCACCTCTAGGACCGAAGTCCTCTGCATTCACCCTTTTCATTTATTTTAATGCCCATCAGGGACTTCATCATTTATTACTCCTCTACTCGTAGCCATAAGGCCAACAACACACATACGTCATTTTCTGTGCTAAGGCCGACGTCTCTACATCGGCCAACAGCTCTAAGGCTGTCGCCCTCAGCTCACCAAACACCTTGGCACCTAGTAGTGGACCAAATAGTCATTACGAGGTCTACCATGTCACTTAGGACTAAAACTGACTACACCATTCAGCCACTCACGTAACTGTCGCATAAAACGACACTCTCAGTTGCTTCCAGCAACAACCTGCGCTACACTAGCGTTAAAACAACACCTCGGCACCTATAGCACCTCAGCGCGTTTGGCACCTCGGCACGCTTGGCACCTCGGCACGCCTACACTCTACTCCACTCATAGTCACTTCACTTCGCACGAAACGTACTTCACTTCCTCTATAATACCACCTGGTTACTCTACGCTTGAACGCTAATGCGCCCCGAAAAATCCGGTTTGGACTTTTCAGTTTGACAACGTGAAAGTAGTAGAGCCGCCACCAATGTTTATTTAGGAAAACATTGAAAAAACCTTTTTTGGAAAAAGCGGGTGGTCTTTTGAAAACACAGAGATGTAGGTTCGGGGGTCGGTTGCGCATGGGGAAGGTGTTAGCACCCCACACGCCCTTTCTACCGAAAGGGAACCATTAACTTGATGTGCTTTTGAAATGTTTGATTTGAAAATAATCGTTCTACTTCTTTTCTTTTCTTTTCTTTCCTTTTGAGAAATTGCTTTATTAAAAAAACGGGGAAATAAGGAATGTTTTTGATATCTTTGAAAAGCGGAACAAAACAAAGATTTTTTTTTGAAAAGGGTGCTTGACGGGACATGGACCCGGTCCTACGTACCCTCACAGAATGAGGGATCAAAGCTACGTAGTTCTTGTTTTGCGTCTGAAAACGGCTTAGGGGTTTAAGTTTTGGAGTTTTTGAAATAAGACTCGAGTGTTCGCGAATACCAAACAAGCAAAGGCTTCGAGTGGCATTCAATACTAACTCGAAAGAAAAGAGAGTTGGAAACCGGTAATCAAACAAGCAATGGCTTCGAGTGATTACAAGTGACAACGTTGCATTATTCTTTTTTGAAAATTGTTTTGAAAAAATGGTGAGCATCAGTGATAATTACCACTAATAACTCGTGTTATTTTGGAAATTTGGATCAGTTTTTGTTGTTTAATTAATGTGTGGGAGCTTTCGTAATAGTCAAACAAGCAAAGGCTTCGAGTGACTATCACTAATAACTCCTCATTAGCGATCAAACAAGCAACGGCTTGGTGATGGCTAATGATTTGTTTAGGAAAATGCCTTAGGTTTTTATTTGGAAAAGCATGTAATTTCGAGTTTGAAAAGAAATAGAACATTTCAAATCCTTTTTCAAGTCAAAACCGAGACAACAATTAGAACACAAGCAAAGCAATCATAAAGAGTATTCACAAGTTGCTATGGACAATTGAATACATGATTAAGCAAGCTTGAGTGCATGAGTATGCAATTATAGAATGCAAGGCATAGCATTATTGGATGCAAGAACAATTTAAAAAGAGTGCATGACATAGTGTTAATGAGTGCATGAACATGTGAATATGCAACTTAGAAATGAACATGAACTTCAAATCACCATTTATTAATAAAATGCAAGCAAACAACATAGGTTAAACTTTTGGTAAGGATTCACATGATCAAGCAAAGAGATGCATAAAAGTCACATGAACCCTAATTTTCTTCTAATATGCAAAGCAAAACAACCTTGAAACAATCTTTATTTTCACAAGACTTGGTAACAATTATTTTTGTGGTTCAAGTATATTAAATAGGCATAGAGTAGTCTTAATTAACCAATGAACATATAACAATGATTATTTGATTAAACAAGCTAAAGCATCAAGGTCGAAATGGACCTATCCTTTGCAACCATCCATGTGAACAAAAGAATTGCATCAAGACTTGGATAAGTCTATCCTTTGCTCAAACCCTAAATTTTAAGCCCAAAACCTCATCTTTAATTATTCAAGAATACAAATGAAAGGGGTTGAATCTAATAAATGAACATTAAATGAAGTTGAATCATATCTTGCAATCCTCTCACTTAAATCATGGTGCTCTAAGCACAAGTGAGAATCAAGTTGCAAAATCATCAACAAACAACAACTAAAAAGGTTAAACAAGAACAACTCATAAACAAGGTTGAATCATATCTTGCAATCTTCTCACTTAGATCATGGTGCTCTAAGCACAAGTGAGATTCAAGTTGCAAAATCATCAACAAACAAATAACTTCAAAAGATTAAACAAGAAAAGTTCAAAAACAAAGTTGAATCATATCTTGCAATCTTCTCACTTAAATCATGGTGCTCTAAGCACAAGTGAGAATCAAGTTGCAAGATCATCAACAAACAAACAACTTAAAAAGATTAAACAAGAAAAGTTCAAAAACAAAGTTGAATCATATCTTGCAATCTTCTCACTTAAATCATGGTGCTCTAAGCACAAGTGAGAATCAGGTTGCAAGATCATCAACAATCAACAACTAAAAAGAGTAAACATCATCAAGTAAAAAAAACAACAAAATAAATTAAAAACCCCAAAAATGCGAACTACATAGGAGATAAAATCACATATTTATTCCATTAAAATGCAAAGATCAACACAAAATAACAACAAACTAAATTATTCAAAGGGTGAGAGGCCAACTCTCACCCCAACAACAACAAACTACATTTTAAAGATGAAAATGATGAGTATGCAAAAATGATGAAGATAATATGAGTTTTTGATACAAAATATTGTAAATGATGCAAGGGTTTTAGAGATCTACCTTAGATTCAAGCTAGTAGAGGTAGGAAATGAAGAATAATTCACCAACTCAACTAGAAACCCTCACTTGATGATGAAAATGTGAAATAAAAGGTGAAAGGAGGAAGATTTATGGAGGAGGAGTAGATTTGAGGTGATTTGGTGGTGTTTGGGTGAAGGAAACAAAAGAATGGAGGAGAGGGAATGGAAGTGAAGCTACGCCAAGAGAGGGGAGAAGAGGGGGAGAATGGTGTGCTAAGTTTGGTGTAGGAGAGAATGAGCAAAAGGTTGGGAAAGAGTGAATATGTGAGGTATTTATAGAGTGGGAGTGAGCTTAGGGGTAAAATAGTAATCAAACCAATTAAATCAATTAATATTCAGCTGAATATTAATAAATAAAACTAATTTGAAACTTGGTCACCAAGTTAGGGGGTATATTGGTCATTGATCTTGAGAGGTGCACTAGGATTAGACTTTAAGTTTGAATGGAGGGTGGAGATTCATCATCACATGGATTGAGGGTGTTAAAGAAACACAAAAAAATGAGGGTGAAAGGAGAGGGGGGCTGTGCGCCAGCTGTGGGAGAAGGAAGGAAAAAAAAAATGCAAGTTGTCATGGTACTTTTTGTTCCCCACTACCTTTGTAATTATCCTTCCCTTTTTTTACTTTTTTTTTATTCCTTTTGATTATTCTATGAAGATTTTTTCTATTTTGGGCCTATCCTAGGAATCAATCATTGGGCTCTGAATTCTATGATATCACCACTCCCAAAATTGATTTGTTGACCCCATCTCAAAGGAAATGACCATTTTACCCTTCTATCCAAAGACTTGATTTTTATGCTAAGAAGTTTAATATTTATGCGCAAAAATAATCACAATTAAGCACAAATATTCCTCAAATAAAATCATTGATGATTGTTCAGTGATTTGGGACGAAAGACTGTTTTTATTGTGAAATGACCAAAATGCCCTTTCACCCTAAAAACCCTACTTCTTTGCCCGAAGCACATTTTCACTTTAAAAATGACTTTTCCCCCTGGGAGTGACCTCTAATACCTCAAAAATGCATGTTGAATGACTTGTCCTGAGAAATTGTCCCTTATTTGCAAAATGACCAAAATACCCTTTTGCACTGAAAAACCCTAGTTTGTCCAAAAAGTGCATTCCAACTCCAAAAATGATTTTAGGAACTTTGAAATGACTTTTAGAACCCTAAATGCAATGCATGATGCTCTTTTCACTTCTATTTATTTATTTTTGTGGAAAATTAGGGTTTTGACCTAAATTTACAAAATTGGGGTATGACAATTGCCTCTTTTATCTAGATTTTAACAAGGAATATGAATTGACTGAAACATATTCCGAGGCAAAATAGAGATAAAGAATTCAGAAATTATACCGATTTTGTCTACTTAGGAAAAACTCGAATTTTCCTTTTCCTTTTTTATCTTCTAGTTTTTCTTTTTGGGTGAATGGATACCAGCCAAGAACGGCTGTAATGAATGAAGTGCCAACCCTCAGGTGACAAAACAAGAGGTAAATTGGTGCCAACCCTCGAGTGGCATAAACAGCAAGAAATAAAGCGGTAACTAAAACATTAAAGAAGGTACCGACCTCTGGTAAGCCGACACTAGCAGGGAAGAAAGTGATAAAGAGTGCGGTAAAGTAGGAGTGCTCGTGGCTCTGAAGGAACATTTAAGTTCTGAAGGAGCACTTGCGGCTCTGAAGGAACACTTGGACTCTGAAGGAACACTTGGGCTCTGAAGGAACACTTGGGCTCTGAAGGAAGACTTGGGCTCTGAAGGTGGCCTATTCGAGCGGCCTGAGGTTCAATATCAAATTGTGGGGACTGATACATTTTACCTTGATGGACTTACGCTATGCTTAATGCCGACACAGCTAGTCTGAAGGACATGAGGTCTGGGGGGCCGATCCGTCATGCTCCGTGATGACTTGGCAAAATGAAGGACGCGCGAGGTCGAGGCCCGATCCGTCCATGCTCCGTGATGACTTGGCGAGGTGAAGGTCGAGTTCAAAGTCGCCGTTTTGACTGTTGATTTGAACTAAACTGAAGGACTCTAGGGTCTGATGATTCGTCAGTGCTCGATAACGACGGGATCTGAAGGAAGCATAGGTCCTGAAGGGACACGTGAGTCCTGAAGGGATTCGCAAATCTCGCTGATTGATCGATTGAGGGCCAAAGTGGCGTATTGAATTGAGGTACCCGCGCTCGAATATGAGGTGAAGTCTGCTTTTGAAGGGACGCTCAGGTCCTGAAGGGATTCATGAATCCTGTTGATCTTCTTTAGTCATTTTGTGCTTCTGCACCGATCCAGGGTGCCTGCTCAGGCTAGCGGACCTTTCTTCTCGCTTCTCTCGATTGGTGATCAATGTCGTTCCCCGATCCGTGTGCCCGCCGAGCTAGCGGACTTCTCTTCGCTTCCTCCGATTTGTGATCAATGTCGTTGTCTTCGATCTAGGGTGTCCGCTACGCCGCAGTCTTTTCTTCAGAACCTTCCGCGGTCAATGCCACTACACCGCTTTTTTAGAGTCCGCTCTGGGAATAGTAGGACTCTTCTTAAACTTTCTCGATAATGTGTACATGCACATGTTAGCAGATGCAAATGCATGGTGCATGGGATGAGGATGCATGTTATGCAAGGGCATGTTATGCAGGGACATGTTATGCGAGTGCATGCAACGCTATGATTTTGGTGTGATGATGAATGCAATGAGATGCTTTTTTGTTTTTCTTTGGTCAACTTTCTTTTTTCTGACTGTTTGTTTTTTTTCGCTTTTTGACAAAGGCTTACTGGTTCAACCGACTCCCGATACTCCTGGCACAAGACTGAGAGGCCGATGGAAACTGCAGGGCTCATGGATCGAATGCAAGTTTGCTTTATGGTTCGCCATCTGGAATGGTTTGTGAGTAAGATTAAATTTCTTTGGTCAGCTTTCTTTTTTCTGACTGTTTGTTTTTCTTTGTTCTCTCTTTGATCAGCTTTCTTTTTTGATCGTTTGTTTTCCTTTTTGCTCTCTTGCTCTTTTGCCCTGTTGGCTTATCTTCTTGCTGGTTCAGCCAATCCGCGACACTCATGACACGAGACTGAGGAATATATTGAACTTGCGGGGCTCATGGGCCAGGTGCAGGCGGGCTTTAACTTTGTCGTTCGAAGTAATCGTGGTCTCAATCACTTTCTCTTGCATGACTAACCTGTTTTGGGGAATTGCCTCTTTCCGTGACTTTTAAGAATTTCGTAATGATTTGCAATGCTATATGATGTATGCACATGTTTTACAGTTCATGATCACCATCATCATAAAACGTCTATTTTGAGCAGAAAAAACAGAAATAACAACAAGCAGACATGAGAAAGTTGAGCTTTATTGATGTGGAAGCCGATCGTACAGAATGTTACGACGACTGTTCAATATATTTGAAAGTTTTAAACTACAAAAAGACACGAAAACAAGAGAGAAGCTAATTTCTCGATCGTCCGCTCTCGTGGAGCGGTGCCAACATTTGTGTCCTTGACCTTGATTACCCTCATCCAAGTCTTGAGGAGTTGTATGCCTTTCTTTACTTTTCATGCTCAAGTTTTCTCGACCCTAATTTTTGCTCCTGATCGCCTTTTGCGGGTTTTCAATCCACCGGTCGCTCTGATTTTGCCTAGGCCGCCTTTGCGGGTTTTCAACCTAGCGAGCTAGTTCTTACTTGGCTTGTCTTTCTCTTTTTTCGCCTACTTCTTTCGTGCATAGTACTTCTTCACGAGTTTGAATGGACTGGTTCTTGAGATCTTCGCCGCGTCCATGTTGGTAAGTATCGCTGCTCCTCCAAAGAGGGCTTTTTTGACAACATATGGTCCATCATAGCTTGGAGTCCACTTCCCACGGGGATCGATGCGATAGGCAAGATCTTCTTAAGCACCGATCACCTTGCTTGAATTCACGGGTCGGACTTTCTTGTCAAAAGCCGCTCTCATTCTCTCGTTGGTATAGTTGCCCACGACACAAGGTCGCAATTCTTTTCTTCAATGCGCTTTAGCCGATCCATACGGGCTTGAACCCATTCTCGCTTCTTCCAACTTGGTTTCCATCAAGACTGCAGGAGGGTATCTCAACCTCAATAGGGAGAACGCCTCCACCCATATACCGAGAGAGAAAGGATTTGCCCTAGCTGAAGTGCGTCTCAAGTTCGGTGGCCATGCAGAGCAAAGGAGGCATCTCATGCCAATCCTTGTAGGTTACCGCCATCTTTTGCACAATCTTCTTGATGTTCTTGTCACCGCTTTGATCGCCCCATTCATCTTCTAAGCGGTAGGGAGAAGAATTATGATGCTGAATTTTGAATTCTTTGCACATGGGTCCTTCGTCATTTCTTTGCTCGTGTTCTTTGCCATTATCGGTGATGATCTTGCTTGGAAGACCATATCGGCAAATCAAATCTTTCTTCGAAATTTGGCAACCATCGAATCAAGTTATACTTTGGAGTATGAGGCGACTTCAACCCACTTGGTGATCTCTAAAACTTTGCCTTAATATAATTGTGACTTGAATGAACCTGGGAGTGCAAGCCTTTTGATTTTTCTCTCCCCTTTTTTTTTTTGAGATTTTTTTTTCTGGACAAACATATTTAAATTAATAAACTTGTTTGTCCTAAAGCTAAAACTCTGAGAAAACAAAAGCAATCGATCATTGATTGGAACGGATTTTTGGAGATTGTGGGTTTTTGTGGAGGAAGGATAATTGGGTTTAATGAAGTGCTTCAAGCTAATGGTAGGATGATTTTTATTCGGCGTTGGCTGACGTTTGGTGATTTATGATGGTTATTTGGCTTGATGAGGTGTTTGGAAGTTTTATTCCTGGCTAAGGGTTGGTGGAGGGCGGGATGCCGAGGTCAAAGGGAAGTATTTGCAATTTATTGAGACAAGGATCTCTTGTGTTTTGTGTGTCAGCTCACCACTTACATTTCTTTTGTATTTTTGGGATTTTCATCTTTAAATCTTTTTTCTTTTTTTTCTTTTTGAATTTTTTTTTTGATTTTTTTTCTTTGACTCGGGTGAGCTGATAAAAAGTGACGCACCTTTTTTGATATTTGAGGTGATCCTTGTCTAGGGCGATTTTTGGATTTTTTGGCTTACAGTGGGTAGCACAGTTTTTTCGAGAATATGGGAAAATGGTCAAACTTTATTTCAACTCATGATTGCTCGTTTTCTCAAAAATTAACTCAAGGACAATAATTTATTTACTTCTATATATTTGTTTTTTTTTTGTTTCTTTTTGCGCCTTTTTTTTTTGTTTTTTTTAAGAAGAAAATCATCTTTGGGACTAGCACGATTCAGATCTCTGTAGTCGACGCACATTCTGACTTTTACCATCCTTTTTCGGAACCGGGATGATATTGGCAACCCACTGCGGGTACTTGGCCACTGCTAGGAACCCTGCATCAAATTGCTTCTTCACTTCGTCTCTGATTTTGAGGGACCTCTCGGGCTTCATCCTTCTCAACTTCTATTTTACAGGCGGGCATTCAGGTTTGACTGGCAGCTTGTGTACCACAATGTCGGTGTCCAACCCAGGCATATCTTGATAGGACCATGCAAACACATACACATAATCGTGCAACATATGAACCAACTTCATGCGATTTTCGTCATTCATGGCGGTACCCACTTTGATCTCTTTCTTGTTCTCAGCTGTACCCAAGTTGATCACTTCAGTGAATTCCCCGTGAGGCCGAATAACCCTTTCTTCTTGTTTCATTAACCTCATGAGTTTTGGAGGAGTTTCCCAGTCTTCCTCAACATCCCCCTCAGCTTGATTGATAGGGTGATCAAAGTCAAAATATGGATTGCTAGCACTGTTATTTTGAGAGACAATTGCTGTGGTTCTGCCTTTTGCCGAAGCGAAAATGCAGAATGAAAGGCGAAACAAGCAAGCAAACAAACAATAAAGCAGAAAAAGACTCACGCAATGAAGAGAAAATGATTTTTATTGATTGAGAAATTCAAAACAAACATTTTTATTGATGATGATGATTCTGAAAATAAAAACATGAGTGCCCCTAGCAACTTGTCCTATGGCCTTGGGCAGAGCCACAGGGTTGCATTACAACTAATTAGAGTTAAAAGGTCACGGGAAATCAGCAGCTTTCCAATTCTTCACCTCTTTTCCAAAGAAGACAAATGACGATCCGCACTGCACCCACCTTCTTCGGTTTCGCATCCACCACGATGGCGGCAATTTGGTTGTGATTAAGCAAACCAAAGACTCACGAAGCTCGCGGATGTCACAGACAGGAATGCTCTGAGGCCAGGGATCTAGGCCTTTTGACTCAGCCAACCATCCGCCACTTCTTTCCTCTGCCACTTTCCTTCTTTTGGCTAGACTTGGTATCCCAACCCGCAACGGTCCTTGTTCCTTTTTAGCTGGACGGGCGCAAGAATTCCTTGTCAAGATTTTCCCAAGCCGGACCCAACCTTGTACCCTTGATCCATCATGATTTTAGCAATCTTTCTTATTACTTGCCCAGTAAAATCTTCTACGGCATTAGTAGTTGGCCTCTCGTGTCCCGACAATGGGTTTGCAGTTATGCTTGGACCATTTTGCTTGAATGAAATCCAATTGGCATCGATTAGGTCTTGCACCGCATGCTTGAGGGCTTTACACTCCTCCACAAGATGACCAACCCCGCTTTCATGGAAACTGCGCAGTAGCATTAGCATTGTAACCTCCGGGAAATGGCGGCTGAACAAATTTCATTGAACGAGTGTTGACTAAGTTCTTGCAAGTTAAGTAATCAAACAACTCAGTATATGTCATTGGGATTGGATCAAAACTGGTCCGTTTCTTGAACTGATAACCCTGGGCCTTGTGGATCACATGCGCTTTGCCGGGGTGGCACGGAGCGGAGAATGGAAATAGCCAGGTGGTGGAGGGTACCAAAAGATGAATTTCCTCCGAGATGACATTAGTTTCTCCTTCTCTCTTCTTCGGGAACTGGGGCTGGTACTTCTTCTGATTGTTCGAACCACCAGAGCTTCCTGCATTACCGAGATTATTTGAAATCTTCCCGCTTCGGAGACCATGCTCAAGTCTTTCCCCGAAAACTATCATATCAGAGAAGCTAGTGAAACACTTGTAATCAGCCGGTCATAGTAAATTGCTGGTAGGGTTTCCAGGAACATGTACACCATTTCCTTCTCGATCGTAGGGGTTGGACTCAGCGGCTATGCTTCGCCATTTCTGGGCATATTCTTTGAAAGTCCCCTTTTCGCCCTTACTCATGTGTTGCAATTGCGACCTTTCCGGAGCCATGTCCATGTTGTACTTATATTGTCCCATGAATGCTTCGACAAATCCTTCCAACAACGAATTTCAGAGGATTGCGCTTTCATGTACCAATCTAGAGGAGCTCCAAACCAAACTGCTTTTGGAAGCAATGAATCGGCGAGCTTATCGTCATTGGCATAGGGACCCATTTTTCTGACAAACATTGTAACATGGCTCTCTGGACCGATTCCCAGTATTTGTCCACCTCGGAGCTTTGAACTTCTGGCAAAACCAAATCTGGGACCAAACACGGCCACATGCCTCCTTGGCTCGACACCGCCACCTCCATCGCCTCTTACTCTTTCTTCGAGTGCACGAATTGGGTCATTTGGCTGCGACCCTCAAACATGTGTCCTTGGGGATGACTCCCATACCGTAGTAATACCATCCCTACTGAGGGGTATTGTGAGTGGTGCCACCAGCCCCGAGTAGGGTGAGCGCAGCAGAGAACTAGAAATCGGATCTCGCGGTCCTCCTGGCGAGCTCCGCAGTACGCAAGCGGCGGTGGCTTGATTAGGCGCAGCCACACCAACAGAATAGATCCAACAGTTTCGCGATGTACCAGCAGCAGCACACCCCAAGGAGATCTTTGTGGAGTGTACTGATTTGACACATTCATTTCTCAAGCAAAAACAGGTGATCGACCGGGAGGAACTAGAGTCAGTAGCATTTATCGCCATCGGCGAGGAACGAAAGAAGTAACACCATCTGGACCTACTATGGCGGCACCCTCAAAGATCTGTCCCCACTCTTCAAACTTTGTAGCATGACCATCATCTCATGCATCCGGGCCTCCACAAAGACCCATCTTATCTTTCAAAGCTTTGGTTCTCCGAGCTAGTTGCTCAGGGTTGAGTATTGCTATAACCGGGTCACATGGATCCACCTGACTCTCAATCTCAATCTCTGGATTCTCTGGATTGCTTGCCATTAATCTCGCTTGAAGACGGGTGTTATAACGGGGAAAGCGAACCAACGTGCCTTTTCTGTTTATTTAGACATTTATTAAGATATATGCATGAATGGATATATGAATGCATGCACAATGTTTGCTTGATGCCGGGAACCACGGGATGTCGTATCTTGTCATAAGCGCAAAAACTTTTTCTTTGATTTAGGAAGTGAAGTAAACAAGGAATCGAAACAGCAAATCGACATACTTCATAACTGGGAAGCGAGAAGTAAGTGAAGCCTTGCTATTCGATTCCATTCTGATGACAAGACGGTACATTATTCGTCGGTCCCCGGCAAGCAAATGCAGATGAGATGCAATATGAATGCAAATATTTACAACATTTAGCTTTAATGAATGCGGCATGATGCGATGCATGCGGAGAAAATAAAAGCGATGCATGTGGACGGAAGTTCAAAAATTTAGGAGACTCACTACGTGCCGCCTCACGCAGTGGTTTATTTGAAAGAAGGATAATATTTTTTGTATTTTTCTTGGAAAAGCTTGAAAAACTCCTTTCGAGGAAAACATGTCCTAAATTACCATGCAGCACACAATTCGTATGCCCTCGTGTCCTACAAAGGTGGGAATTCCTGAGTTCTAGGGCAACTTCAAAGGTTCCTCCCATGTAGTTCTAATTCACACCCTCACAATGGCTACCGGAGCTATAGAATCCTCATGCCGACACCCACAAATGTAGAATGCTACCAAGTGTGGGGCGTCATGAGAAAGCGTACTCCGGTTGAGACTTTCGTGAGTATCGACATGCACAAAGGTCTTGAATGACACCACTAATCGCCTCCACTCTCCTAAGTGTTTTGTTGGATCCGGGTATAGGAGCCCACTCATAGTACACAAATCATAAGATGTGAAAGTGTGTGATCGAGGACATACTTCCTAAAATCTACCCAACCCCACCTGCAAGGAAACCAGAACAGTCCAGACAAGAAGGTCGTCTACCCTAGGGTTCAACATGCATACATCATTTCAACATACAACTCATCCTTAAGAGGTCAACAATAATTACACGATTACTTACTTACAAGAAAGGGAGCTAAGAAGAGGGATTATAGCAGAAATGGGGAAATGCATGCTTTACCTCAAGAAAAGGAGCGAAGAAGAGGGGACATGGGAATTGAGGAATGCATGCATAAACATAACCATAGGCATACAAAAGAAGAGAAAAGAAAAAGAAAAGGAAGAGATAGAACATAGTTTTTCAAATCAAACAATTTAAACCACATCAAATTAATTAGGCTTGACCCTCATCTCTCTTTAGATAAATAAATAAAGAAAGAAAGTCCTCAAAGAGAGTCGCCACCGCTGCGCTAAAAATCCGGTTTGGACTTTTCAGTTTGACAACGTGAAAGTAGTAGAGCCGCCACCAATATTTATTTAGGAAAACATTGAAAAAACCTTTTTTGGAAAAAGCGGGTGGTCTTTTGAAAACACAGAGATGTAGGTTCGGGGGTCGGTTGCGCATGGGGAAGATGTTAGCACCCCACACGCCCTTTCTACCGAAAGGGAACCATTAACTTGATGTGCTTTTGAAATGTTTGATTTGAAAATAATCGTTCTACTTCTTTTCTTTTCTTTTCTTTCCTTTTGAGAAATTGCTTTATTAAAAAAACGGGGAAATAAGGAATGTTTTTGATATCTTTGAAAAGCGGAACAAAACAAAGATTTTTTTTGAAAAGGGTGCTTGACGGGACATGGACCCGGTCCTACGTACCCTCACGGAATGAGGGATCAAAGCTACGTAGTTCTTGTTTTGCGTCTGAAAACGACTTAGGGGTTTAAGTTTTGGAGTTTTTGAAATAAGACTCGAGTGTTCGCGAATACCAAACAAGCAAAGGCTTCGAGTGGCATTCAATACTAACTCGAAAGAAAAGAGAGTTGGAACCGGTAATCAAACAAGCAATGGCTTCGAGTGATTACAAGTGACAACGTTGCATTATTCTTTTTTGAAAATTGTTTTGAAAAAATGGTGAGCATCAGTGATAATTACCACTAATAACTCGTGTTATTTTGGAAATTTGGATTAGTTTTTGTTGTTTAATTAATGTGTGGGAGCTTTCGTAATAGTCAAACAAGCAAAGGCTTCGAGTGACTATCACTAATAACTCCTCATTAGCGATCAAACAAGCAACGGCTTTCGGTGATGGCTAATGATTTGTTTAGGAAAATGCCTTAGGTTTTTATTTGGAAAAGCATGTAATTTCGAGTTTGAAAAGAAATAGAACATTTCAAATCCTTTTTCAAGTCAAAACCGAGACAACAATTAGAACACAAGCAAAGCAATCATAAAGAGTATTCACAAGTTGCTATGGACAATTGAATACATGATTAAGCAAGCATGTGAGTGCATGAGTATGCAATTATAGAATGCAAGGCATAGCATTATTGGATGCAAGAACAATTTAAAAAGAGTGCATGACATAGTGTTAATGAGTGCATGAACATGTGAATATGCAACTTAGAAATGAACATGAACTTCAAATCACCATTTATTCATAAAATGCAAGAAAACAACATAGGTTAAACTTTTGGTAAGGATTCACATGATCAAGCAAAGAGATGCATAAAAGTCACATGAACCCTAATTTTCTTCTAATATGCAAAGCAAAACAACCTTGAAACAATCTTTATTTTCACAAGACTTGGTAACAATTATTTTTGTGGTTCAAGTATATTAAATAGGCATAGAGTAGTCTTAATTAACCAATGAACATATAACAATGATTATTTGATTAAACAAGCTAAAGCATCAAGGTCGAAATGGACCTATCCTTTGCAACCATCCATGTGAACAAAAGAATTGCATCAAGACTTGGATAAGTCTATCCTTTGCTCAAACCCTAAATTTTAAGCCCAAAACCACATCTTTAATTATTCAAGAATACAAATGAAAGGGGTTGAATCTAATAAATGAACATTAAATGAAGTTGAATCATATCTTGCAATCCTCTCACTTAAATCATGGTGCTCTAAGCACAAGTGAGAATCAAGTTGCAAAATCATCAACAAACAACAACTAAAAAGGTTAAACAAGAACAACTCATAAACAAGGTTGAATCATATCTTGCAATCTTATCACTTAGATCATGGTGCTCTAAGCACAAGTGAGATTCAAGTTGCAAAATCATCAACAAACAAATAACTTCAAAAGATTAAACAAGAAAAGTTCAAAAACAAAGTTGAATCATATCTTGCAATCTTCTCACTTAAATCATGGTGCTCTAAGCACAAGTGAGAATCAAGTTGCAAGATCATCAACAAACAAACAACTTAAAAAGATTAAACAAGAAAAGTTCAAAAACAAAGTTGAATCATATCTTGCAATCTTCTCACTTAAATCATGGTGCTCTAAGCACAAGTGAGAATCAAGTTGCAAGATCATCAACAATCAACAACTAAAAAGAGTAAACATCATCAAGTAAAAAAAACAACAAAATAAATTAAAAACCCCAAAAATGCGAACTACATAGGAGATAAAATCACATATTTATTCCATTAAAATGCAAAGATCAACACAAAATAACAACAAACTAAATTATTCAAAGGGTGAGAGGCCAACTCTCACCCCAACAACAAAAACTACATTTTAAAGATGAAAATGATGAGTATGCAAAAATGATGAAGATAATATGAGTTTTTGATACAAAATATTGTAAATGATGCAAGGGTTTTAGAGATCTACCTTAGATTCAAGCTAGTAGAGGTAGGAAATGAAGAATAAGTCACCAACTCAACTAGAAACCCTCACTTGATGATGAAAATGTGAAATAAAAGGTGAAAGGAGGAAGATTTATGGAGGAGGAGTAGATTTGAGGTGATTTGGTGGTGTTTGGGTGAAGGAAACAAAAGAATGGAGGAGAGGGAATGGAAGTGAAGCTACGGCCAAGAGGGGAGAAGAGGGGAGGAGAATGGTGTGCTAAGTTTGGTGTAGGAGAGAATGAGCAAAAGGTTGGGAAAGAGTGAATATGTGAGGTATTTATAGAGTGGGAGTGAGCTTAGGGGTAAAATAGTAATCAAACCAATTAAATCAATTAATATTCAGCTGAATATTAATAAATAAAACTAATTTGAAACTTGGTCACCAAGTTTAAGTTTAAATGGAGGGTGGAGATTCATCATCACATGGATTGAGGGTGTTAAAGAAACACAAAAAAATGAGGGTGAAAGGAGAGGGGGGCTGTGCGCCAGCTGTGGGAGAAGGAAGGAAAAAAAAAATGCAAGTTGTCATGATACTTTTTGTTCCCCACTACCTTTGTAATTATCCTTCCCTTTTTTTACTTTTTTTTTTATTCCTTTTGATTATTCTATGAAGATTTTTTCTATTTTGGGCCTATCCTAGGAATCAATCATTGGGCTTTGAATTCTATGATATCACCACTCCCAAAATTGATTTGTTGACCCCACCTCAAAGTAAATGACCATTTTACCCTTCTATCCAAAGACTTGATTTTTATGCCAAGAAGTTTAATATTTATGCGCAAAAATAATCACAATTAAGCACAAATATTCCTCAAATAAAATCATTGATGATTGTTCAGTGATTTGGGACAAAAGACTGTTTTTATTGTGAAATGACCAAAATGCCCTTTCACCCTAAAAACCCTACTTCTTTGCCCGAAGCACATTTTCACTTTAAAAATGACTTTTCCCCCTGGGAGTGACCTCTAATACCTCAAAAATGCATGTTGAATGACTTGTCCTGAGAAATTGTCCCTTATTTGCAAAATGACCAAAATACCCTTTTGCACTGAAAAACCCTAGTTTGTCCAAAAAGTGCATTCCAACTCCAAAAATGATTTTAGGAACTTTGAAATGACTTTTAGAACCCTAAATGCAATGCATGATGCTCTTTTCACTTCTATTTATTTATTTTTGTGGAAAATTAGGGTTTTGACCTAAGCCGGACAAAATTGGGGCATGACAAACACACCGCACTTAAACGCAACATCTCACCTCGGCAAGTACACCTAGGTATGATATACTCTACATCTCGGCCATAACACCTCGGTTACTACACGCTATACGTTATCAACGACACTTCAAAGAGCCTACGCCTAAGTACTTTATCTCGACCTAAGCATCTCGGCCTACTTACCCTACACCCTGGGCAAGTACAAACCGATACCTATACCTAGTCTCGTGTACTCATACACTTAGTCACTTGTGCTCTATCACTCACCTCGGTTCTTATGTTATCGTTATTACGCTTTGACTTACGATCATCACTTAAGTTTCACTACACCTGGTGGTAGGTAGATACACCTCGACCATCCCAAGTCAACCCCTTCGCTTAAGCCCGGACACACGCTCTCTTCGTATGATCACTCAACTCCAAATCTACACCTTGGTAGTCCAACGCTTTACTTCTTAAGAACTTCACACACTCACGCCTCTCACTTTAGCTCACTAGGATCGAGAGTTTTCTCGACTCCCATTTCACTCATTAGTCTCTCGTATGACCAACACCTCAACATCTCAACACAACCTCACCAAACGAGCTAAAACATAACATCAAGCACAATCGAAACACACAAAACATGCAACACAAATTTCGAAAAACACAACTACAAACTACTCACACATAACACTCATCATACTACAAAATTATACGTGAGAAGAGAGCCCCCTAACCTTGATCACCGAGCAAAAGACCCTCTCTTCACCGATGCTCCCGATTCTCCTCACAAAGAACAATTCTCCTTGAGCTTGAGCTTCTTCCACGCCAAATGCTCTTCCTTCTCTCTAGAAAATGATCTCACCTACCAACTTCTCTCTCTTACTTTCCCTTTGACTTTTTTCTCAAAACACTTTGAATGCATGCTCCCTTTCCTTCGACACACTCCTTTATTGCATTAGTTTGGGCTTCAAATGGCTCATGGGCCTCTATTCCCACCTTCTCCATTTATTTAAACATCTCCTAAATGAAATAGACTTCTAATTAATACTTGACTTAACTAAAATGTTGTAAACCTTAAATAATTCAACTAAATAATTAATTGAACTATTTTGGGGTGTTACAACTTCGACGAAGAAGCACCCTATAGGCCCATATGCTATTATGTGCTTTGAAATGGCTGTGTAGAAGAGCAACATGCTATCTTCAAAAAACCAGATATTGGCATGATGCAACATCTCAAGCCATTGTTCATTCAATTGAGTATGATGTTCACTCAAGAGAATTAGCACATGTCCTAATGACCTGAAACCACACAATGTGGTACTTATCAACTATGAAGGTAAAACTGGTCACTCACTTGGGGCCATTGAGGTCGAACTTGCTGTCGAAAGTATCAAAAGGACTACTTTATTCTTAGTAATCCCTTCAAAAGCCAACTATAATCAGCTGCTTGGGAGAGAGTGGATACATGGTGTGGGGGCAGTTCCCTCAATAGTGCACCAAAGACTGATCATCTAGAGAAAGGATGGATTAGTTGAAAATATAGAAGGTGATCAAAGTTATTTCAAAGCTTAAGTTAATACTTTGACTAGAGAGACCTTCGACAAAAGGTTGGCTAACATTGCGCCATGTTTTGCTTCAACTGTTGGTTTTACTCAGCAGGATAATGTGTTTACCTCAGTAAACCTACACCCAAATTAAGGTTTTGTTTGGGAGAGGGAGTAAATAGATGAGGATGAGATCCCAGAAGGCTCCTTGGGGCCTACAGGTTGAGACAGACAATAAGTAGTTATTTATGTTTGAGCCTAATGTGTGGGATAGGATTACAGCCTATGTGGCAGAAAACAAAATGAAAGTGGCCTTAGAGGCTGAGTTGAATCAACAAATGATTGCAGAATCAAATGCAATCAACAAAGGCAAGTTGGTCGAAGACCCAAGGCTTGACTGCATCTACGATGATGAGCCTTTAGGTTTTGAAAAGAACCCAATGGGTTCGACCAAAAGACTTCAAGCACAAGATCCCTTGGAAGAAATTGACTTGGGAGATGTCTCTCTAAAAGGCCAACATTTATCAGTGCTAAGATAGACAAAGGTTTGAGAAATCGAACCATAGAGCTCTTGAAGGAATACAAAGACTGCTTTTATTGGGATTACAATGAGATGTCTGGCCTTTGATACAAAGTTGTGGCTAATTGTCCTACCTGATTCTCTAAATTCTTAATGGAAGCATCTTGAGCTTGTCTAGCTATTCTTGCTTCACCTATGAATGCTTTAAGCATGGTTTCTAAAGAATTTTCATTGGTAGGTTGAGAATGTCTTTGGTTATTCTGAGGTGGGAATCCTGGTGTGGTTGGTGTAACATTAGATGCAGGGGCACTATAGTTGCTCCATCTAAAATTTGGGTGATTTTTCCAACCAGGATTATAAGTGTTAGAATAAGGGTTGTTATTCCTGTTATAACCTACATAATTTACAGAAATAGCATTGCTAGGACATTCCTCATACAAGTGACCTCCTCCACGGTATACACAACTAGTGGTACTAGGAGGTGCTTGTTCTACTACTTCTGCAGTGCTGTCTGTTGATGCAGCTACATTCGATGCAGTTGCATTACTTGAAGTGAAGTTTTTTTATCAAATTAGCTAAAGAGGCTACTTGAGTAGATAGTGCTGATACATCACTAATTTCATGTACCCCTGATGGTTTCTTTGGGAACTCACCCTCTCAGTAGGCCAACTAGAACTATTAGCTGCTATTCTTTCAATCAATTCACATGCCTCATTGTATGACAGATTTAATAACACTCCACCAGAAGATGCATCAAGCATTATTCTGGTTTGAGGTTCTAAACCAATATAAAATGTTTCCATTTGAATAATAACAGGTAAACCATGATGAGGACATTTTCTTAAAAGTTCCTTCCATCTTTCCCATGCTTCAAATAATGATTCAAATTCTTTTTGTCTAAAAGATGTAATATCAGTTCTCATCCTGGCATTTTTGATAGGTGGGAAGTATTTTCCTAAAAAAATTTCAGCCATTTCATTCCATGAATGGATAGAGTTAGGCTCTAAAGAGTTTAACCAAGCCTTTGCTCTATCTTTCAGGGAATAAGGAAACAACCTTAGTCTAAATGCATCTTCACTAACTCCAGGAATGATAAAGTTACTACATACTTCTAGAAATTGTTTTAAATGCAAATGAGGATCCTCATGAGGAGTTCCTCCAAATTGACCAATAGTTTGAAGCATTTGAAACATCATAGGCTTAAATTCAAAATGCACAGCATCTATATGAGGTCTAGATATGCTAGTTTACATGTTCTGATGATCAAACTGAGCATAGTCCCTCATAGGTCTATCTCTATCATTAATCATACCTATGGGATCCATGTGAATGAATTGATCTTTGTGATCTTCTTCAGTAGCTTGATGTGAGCCAGGACCTCCTCTTACTGAGTGTAGCCTTGAGCTTTGTCCTTCACTATGAGACATCATGCAAGCCTGTTTCTTTTGCTTTTGGAGTCTTAGCAATCTCCTATATCTTCTTTCTATCTTTGGATCTAAGCTATATTTCGGTGTCCTGTTTCTGGTCCTGTACATATGCTAAAGCACCATGTGCTCCTGCATGACAGAAACTACAATACCAGAATAGTAAAACACTAAATTACAGTATATCAGAATTTTAAAAGAATTTAACTACAATCCCCGACAACGGCGCCAAAGACTTGGTGTTGGAAAAACATATGCAAGTATACATAGTCCTTAACAAGTGGTATAAAAGATCGAACCCACATGGATTGAGAAACTCTTTTTAAAACTCAATATAATGTAATCAGTGAAAGGTAACCAAATAACAAATATAATTGGATGTGGTGTGTATCACAATCAAGTAATGTAAAGCAATGTGCAAGTAGTGGTAATGCAATAGAGAAAATCTATTTGGAATGTCTTCCCCAAGTAATTTACCTTTAAGTGTTCAATGCAGTATGTGATGCAGTTACACTGAATGTTGTTGCATTAGCTATGTGCCTTTCAGTCACTTTCTCCAGAGATTCATTACAAGCTTCCTATGTCTAGGCTTGCTAAATGAGTTCACTCTTGTCTTTTTAAAGTACCCACAGTGTCACCCTATGGACTATACTATCCTATGTCTAAGACTTAGGATGGTTTTCACAAAGTTTCCTTTATGTAAAACACTCACCCATATTAGTTCTTGATTTCTTAATTGTAAACCGCGTTTGCTTTTACAAATATACTTATTCTAAGTGATCAATCTCAAAATAAGTGTTGAAAGTATTATCAAGCAAGAACTAAAGTGCACACATCATATACATGCATCAAACTTACTTAAAAGCTCATTAAATGGTTAGAACATTCCAACTAAGAGAGATTTAGCTCATGATAGACATTGCAAGGCATATATAGACTGAAAAGATCATGTTTATATAATTGAAATCACAAAAGAGAAACAACGAGATAGAGATTACACGAGTTGAAGCTCTTTGCATGAATTCTCCTAGCAATGCAGTTGCATTAGCTACTCAGCACTTAGTAAAAACTACAAATTGAAGTAAGGAGGATTTGTCAATTCCTTCCTTTCCTTCTTACATAATAGAAACTAACTATGACTATTGAAATTTTGATCTAACATATGGATTGTGATATATCTTCAAGTGAAGGAATGAGGTCTTTATATAGTCTTCATGAGAGGTGCTTCCTTCCTTGTAGCTGAAGTAAACTAGAGGTGTAACCATGGTTTCTTTTCAGAAGTTGTCTCTCAATTTGAAGCATAAACTCAAATGGATAGGGAGGTCCAATGAGAGATGAAAATGTGTCCTTATGTGAGTGAGGCTTCAAAGCTATGTTGGATTTGTGGGCGCCGAAATGTGCAAGTTGCACTTGCTTTAGTGACTAAGCATGAGGTCATCATTGCAAGTGGATGTGTAAGTGGATGGCTCAAAGTCAAGCTTTTGTGTAATGCGTAAGTAGTGCAGTGCATTGTGTTAATCCAAAGGCAGGAGCATTGTAGTGCAGAGCATTGTAATGCAGAGCATATGTAGATCGTGACCAACAAACTCATCAAACATACCACAATATATCCAAAATGGCCTATTAATAACTTTAACCATGTCAAACACTCGAGTTATCATATATCACATAAAATACTATATAAACTCCTTATCTTTGCTTGAAAGAGAACAATTTACTAAGTTTAAACATATGAATAACTCTATATAACATAGATTTATCACTAGGTACCTATTTTTGGTATTTCTTTAATTTTTAACTACCTGGTACTAAGACATAAAAGACTAAATACAATAAAGCATGTAATAAATAACAAACAAAACTTTTAATTTTTAAGGTCATATGATTCTGATGACCCTTCTCAAGTGGTGAGAAGGTTGAGGTTATGACCCTTCTCATCTCTGAGAAGGTTGTTGGTCATGACCCTTCTCATCTGAGGGGATTTCAATGATATGAAGCATGCTTTTAATGTAACTAAAACTTTCCTCTTTGAGGGGTGTAGTAAATATATCTACAAGTTGATGTTTAGTATCCACAAACACAAGTTCAATGTCTTTCTTTTGCACATGATCTCTGATAAAATGATGCTTAATATCAATGTGTTTAGACCTAGAGTGCTGAATGGAAATTTTAGATAAACTTATAGCACTAGTGTTATCACAAAAGATTGGAATACCTGAGTAGTTTAAAGAGAAGTCTTCAAGTTGATTTTTGATCCATAAGATTTGTGAGCTACAACCAGCTGCTGAGACATACTCTGCTTCTGTAGTTGATAGGTCAATTGTGTTTTGCTTTCTACATGACCACGAGATGAGTGATTCACCAAGTAGTTGGCATGAACCACTTGTGTTTTTTCTTTCCAATTTATCCCCAGCATAGTCGGCATCACAATAGCCTATAAGCTCAAAATGTGTTCTATTTTTGTACCATAATCCAAGAGTAGGTGTTCCAACTAAGTATCTTAAAATCCTCTTGGTTACTGTTAGATGAGATTCCATTGGAGCAGATTGAAATCTAGCACATAGTCCTACTAAAAAGACTATATCTGGTCTACTTGCAGTGAGATATAATAGGGATCCTATCATACCTCTGTACTCTTTTTCAGAAACTGGCTTACCCTTCTCATCTTTCTCAATACTTGCAGAAGGATGCATTGGGGTATCCATGGCTTTTGCATCACTCATTTTATATTTCTTAAGGAGATCTTTTATATATTTTCTTGAGAAATGAAGATTCCTTCTTTTAGTTGTTTGATTTGTAAACCAAGGAAATACCTCAGTTCACCCATGACACTCATTTCAAACTCTCATTTCATTAACTTTCCAAAGTCATTACATAGCTTCTCATTTGTGGCTCCAAAGATGATGTCATCAACATATATTTGAACAATTAATAATTCATCTTTGAGATTTTTCCTAAACAATGTAACATCAATTTTTCCTCTTGTAAAACCATTTTCTAGTAAGAATGAGCTCAGTCTATCATACCAAGCTCTAGGAGCTTGTTTGAGTCCATAAAGAGCTTTTGTTAGTTTAAAAACATGATTTGGTTTTTTCTTATCAATGAAACCAGGAGGTTGATGCACATAAACTTCCTCATTTAGAAAACCATTTAGAAAAGCACTTTTGACATCCATTTGAAAGAGTTTAAGATCTTAATGAGCAACATAAGCAAGCAATATTCTAATAGCTTCTAATCTAGCAACAGGTGCAAATGTTTCATCATAATCAATACCTTCCTGTTGATTATAGTCTAAGCAACTAACCTTGCTTTGTTTCTAATAACCTTACCATTGTCATCCATTTTGTTTCTGTTTACCCATTTTGTGCCAATAACTGACTGATGGTTTGTGATGGTACTAAGTCCCATACTTTGTTCTTTTCAAGTTGAGCAAGTTCTTCTTGCATAGCTTCAACCCATGAGTCATCAACATTGGCTTCATTTATATTCTTTGGCTCTATTTCTGAGATTAGAGCACTGTGAGAAGCTTCTTTTCTAAATGATCTCCTTGTTCTTACTGGTTCAGACGTATCTCTAATAATTTGCTCTTGAGGATGATGGGTAACTAATCTCCAGCTTCTTGGTAACTCAGAAGCTTGAGTTGGTTGGTTTATTGAGTTTTCTTGTAGTTGAGAAGGGTTATTTTTAGAATTGAACTCATCCTTCTCATGTAGATCATCACTCTTCTCATCTATCTTATCTGCACTTGTTTCATCATTTTCTTCTTCTCTTTCAGTTGAACTGTTAGTTTCAATAAACATAACATGCATGCTTTCTTCTACCTCTTTAGTTCTAAGATTATAAACTCTACATGCTTTAGATGTGAGAGAATATCCTAAGAATAGTGTTGGGTCAAACTTAGCATCAAACTTTCCTAGATTATCCTTGTTATTTAAAACATAGCAATCACAGCCAAACACATGGAAGTAAGATATGATAGGTTTCTTTTCTTTCCAAAATATAGCAGACAGTGTTTACTGCTTCTGCCCAAAAATACTTTTCAATTTTAATCATTCAGCAATGTTCTAGCCATTTCTTGCAATGTCCTATTTTTCCTTTCAACTACATCATTCTGTTGAGGAGTTCTTGGACAAGAGAAGTTGTGAGACACACCATTCTCTTCAAGAAAGTTTTTAAATAAGGTATTTTTAAATTCTCCTCCATGTCACTTCTAATTGCAACAATGTTAGAACTTTTCTCTTTTTGAACTCTTTTAAAAAATGCTTTGAAGTTTTCAAAAGCTTCATCCTTGTTTTTCAGAAAAATCACCCATGTGAATCTAGAGTAGTCATCTACAATGACAAAACCATATCTTTTTCCACTTAGGATAGCATGCTTAGTGTGTGTGACCAAAAAGATCCATATGCAGAAGTTCCAATGGTCTATGAGTGGATATCATGTTAATTGGTTTAAAAGATGATTTAACATGCTTTCCTTGAAAGCATGCCTCACATGATCTATCCTTCTCATACTTGATCTTAGGAAGTCCTCTGACTAAATCAAGTTTGGATAATTTTGAAAGAGTTTTCATACTAATGTGATCAAATCTCCTATGCCACATCCATTTGTCATCTTCCTTAGAAATAAGACACATTTGATTTGGAAGATCATCAAGACAAATACTATAGAGATTATTTGTTCTATGACCAGTAAAAATTGTATTTCCAGACTCTAGACTATTTATTTTGCACACATCAGATTTAAAAGACACTTCATGTCTAGAATCACACAACTGACTTACACTAAGTAAGTTGTGTCTCAATCCTTTCACAAATTGAACATTTTGAATCTGAGCAGAGTTTATTTTACCTACTATACCTACTCCTTTGATGAAGCCTTTGTCATTATTACCATATAGGACAAGTCCTCCATCAAAGCTCTCCATGGAGAGAAATTTATTCTTCTCCCCAGTCATGTGCCTTGAGCACCCACTGTCTAGAAACCACTGTGTTTTTCTTGATGCTATTAGGCATTCCTGCATTTGAATTTGCCAATGATTTAGGTACCCATTTGTTTTTGGGTCCTTGAGGGTTAGTTTTCATGATCATAGGATCTTTCTACTTAGAATTACAAACTGACATATGATGTCCAATTTGCTTGCATCTTGAGCATTTGAGTTTAGGTTTTCTGTTTTTGACAAATTTACCTTTTTTACAGAGTTGACTCTTCTCAAGAGGAGTTAGACTCACATGAGAAGCTTCAAGATTTTGTGCACATATCATAAGCTCATTTGTTAGATCACAAACTTGTTTTCTCAAAGATATATTTTTTGTTTCAAGTTCTATATTGGATGCAATTGGTTTTTCTGCAACTTTCAAGTTGAGAAGATTGAACTGTTCAGATAGTTTGAAATGTGACAGTTGTAAAATATGAACAGCACTACCAAGTCTTTCTTTATGAATTTTTAACTCCTCGTTTTCTGCTTTCAAAATATTTATTTGATCTTTGAAAAACATGCATTTTTTAGAAAGAATGTTTGAGTCATAGAGTAAGCTATCAAATGAAGATTCAACTTCTTTCTGAGAATTCACATTTGGAGGGTTGAGTCATATACCTCTTCTTGTTGAGAACCTACCATGAGACACAGATTTGCTTCTTCCTCTTCATGCTCACTTGATGATTCTTCTGAATCATCCCAAGTAGCCAATAAAGCTTTCTTTTTAGGTGAAAATCTTTTAGGCCCTTTCTTGTTAAGAAGGGGACAATCTCGTTTCATGTGCCAAGGTTTCTTGCATTCATAGCATATGATTTTTGATTTGTTTCCATCTCCTTTGAATGTGTCTTTTCTAAATTGAGGTCTTCCTCTTCTTTTGTTGTTTAGCCATCTGCTGATTCTTTTTGAGATCAAGGCTAATTCTTCTCCTTCAGTATCCTCATCACTTTCTTGCTCTTCATCATCCATCTCTAGAGAAGATTTAAGTGCTAATGTTTTTCCTCTGTCAGAAGGGTTCTTTTCTTCCTATTGAGAAGCTTTCAAAGCCACTGATTTTCTTTTTGGATGCAATTCTTCCATGATTTCTTGTTCATGGATCTTGAGTGAGCCTAGCAGATGGTCAATGTCAAGTGAAGACAAAGTTTTTGCTTCCTCTATAGCAGTTTTCTTTGGTCTCTAAGCTTTTGGAAGACACTTCAGAAGCTTGTTAACCTTCTCAGCATTGGGGTAGGTTTTTCCCAGAACACTTAGACCATTTAAGATGGTGGTGAATCTACTGAACATTTCATCAATAGATTCTACTTCAGTCATTTTGAACATTTCAAACTCATGAATGAGCATTCCTTTCTTGGCTTCTTTAATTTGATCAATTCCTTCATGAACAGTTTGTAAAGTATCCCATATTTCTTTTGCAGTATCTTTCCCAACAATCTTGTCATATTCAGCTCTTCCCAAAGCACGGGTGAGATAGTACTTTGCTTTAGCATTTTGAAGCACACGATGCTTCTCATCATTAGTCCAATCAGCCTTAGGCTTTGGAACATGAGTATTTGGAGCAGTTCCATCCATAGTGGGAGTGAATGGACCATTCTCAACTATATCCCAAATGTCATTGTCTTGAGATTCAAGGAACAATTTCATTTGGCTTTTCCAGTAATAGTAATGTTCTCCATTAAACCCTGGTGGTCTGTTAGATGAAGCACCTTCCGGTAGGAAGGCAACAGAATTTGGTTTGGGAAGGTTCCTTACAGGTATTGTGTTAAGTGTTTGGGTTTTTGGGATTTCTATGGGATTTGATTATTACAGAGTGTTTAACTTTACAAAACAATTCAATCAAAATGACATACTCAGAGTTTGAATGAATCCCTTCAATTGTAGCCCAATTGAGTATGGATGAGAGAAAACTTTGACACTTGAGAAGGTTGGAAGATAAGAACTCAATGCACTCTCACACCGATCAACAGCGCCCAATGCGTGTATTTATAGCTGAAATGATGTGGTTTATCCTCTGGATAATAGAAAAGAGTCGTTGGTGAAAAATATAGCCGTTGGAGCGTGTTTTGACTTGTGCAGAAAGTATTTCTGCTTTTCTGCAGAAGACAGCAAAACACAGTTCATGATGCTTCTCAACTTGTGATGCTTCTCAATAGATCGCAGTTTTTGGAGATGATGCTTCTCAAGTTGATGCTTCTCAAGATGATGTTGTATGAATATGAATTGACTCTTCTCATCTTGACTCTTCTCACTTCATGATGCTTCTCAACTTGACTCTTCTTATTTTTATGACCCTTCTGAGATTGACTCTTCTCATGTTGATTCTTATGTCATGAACTTTCTCTCTTTGATGCTTCTCATCTCTTACTTTCTAAGGATACTTCTCATGAAGTATTTTACCTTGGTACTTCTGAGGTTAAATCTTCTTATCACCCTTCTCATGTTAGCACAGAAACTTGACAAGTCTTCTCATGATGATCTTTCACAAGTTTACCAAACTTTGGTCTTGACCTTTGATTTGTTTCATGAGAACCCTTTTCTTGATTAATTGTGTGCAACATAATTCTAAGTCTTCCCTACATGATTCTTCTTATAAGCAAATAACTTCTTGAGATTTGATATGTACCTGTTCTTTGTCTTTCACTCAAGAAGAAACATTAGTACCTTTTAAATCAGATAACTTAAGCTTTCTCATTTGAAGTTTGTTAATCATCAAAATTTAGCGTGGGATTTTTTGCCTCAACAATCTCCCCCTTTTTGATGTTTGACAAACTCTTTGAGATGGATTAAGTTTTCAGATTTTAGTTAAAATTTTCTAAGGCAATATCAAGTTAAACTCCCCCTGTGAATGTGCATCTAATTTGTAATCTAGCCTTATCACATTATCAGAATTCAAATAATACCAACAAGAACATTCATTTCATTTAAGCTCATCAAAAGAATCATTGTAATGTTTACATAGAATGATGTTCTTTTCTTGCCTAAGAAAATAAACTCTGAGAAGTATGTTTCTCATCAAAATAGTGTCTTCAAACATAGATAATACAATTCACGGTGAGTAGCTGTCATCAAAATAGTGTCTTCAAACACAGATAATACTATGAGAAGTATGCTTCTCATCAAAAGAATCATTTTAATGATTACATAGAATGAACGTTCAATGTTTCAAAAAATTCACGGTGAGTAGTGTTATAAGTGGCTGGCCAATCGGTTTGCGCAGTGACAATGACAACATCGTTGTTTGCTTTACTGCAGCTGCTCGGCGCCGGCTATGGAGAGGTGATGCTCCTTCGAAGGTGTTGATCTTCGCGTGGAGGGCATTGCGCAACAGATTGGCAACCCGGGAAGCCTTGTTCAGCAGGGGTATCTTGCAGGCAGCCACTGATAGATGTTGCGTTTTCTGTTTTGAGGAAAATGAGACAGTTTCACATTTGTTTGTAAACTGCAGAGTCACGAGATCGGTGTGGCAGCAAGTTCTTCTTTGGTTGGGAGCTTCGTTGGATGAAGAAGACGATCTGGTTGCGAATTTTGAGGCGTTTGGGAAGCTTGCTAAAGGTAAAAAGCTAAAAAGAGTAAAACATCTCATTTGGTTGGCGGTCATTTGGGTTGTTTTTTTGACTTGGAATAAGGTTGTTTTTCAAGGAGAGGTAGCCTCAATTTCAACCATGGTTTCGGGCATAAAGGACTGCGCTTGGGGATGGTTCAAAGCTAGGAAGGGGAGGAATTGTGGGGTGGGGTGGTCGGATTGGTACAATTGCCCTATGGGTTGGTTTTCTTCTTTGTAATCTCATGTAACAACATTATTATGCTTTTGGTAGGCTGGGTACTCTTTTTCCCTCCGTGGTCTTTTTCCCACTGGGTTTTGGCACTCAGAGGTTTTGAACGAGACCCCTAGGTGTAAGGGGTTGGTGCACTCCTTGTTTGCCCCTTAATACAATTGCCTATCTAAAAAAAACACATAAGACTAGGAAGAGTAAAAACACATAACACAATCAAACAACCCCCACTAAAAAGCACCCAAAATATGATAATAAAAAAAGGTTTAAATATATGTTTAGTCCCTACAAATATACGTTTAATCTAGTTTAATCCTGTAAAAATAAAATTGTGTTTAGCCTTGCAAATATAAGTTTGATCCAGCTTTAATCCTCAGAAAATAAAACTTTGTTTTACGTCCCTACAAATATATGTTTTTATCATGTTTGGTCCCTGTACACTACAAGAAAAATGGGTTTTTTTGGCGGATTTTTCCGCCAAAAAACACCCAATTCCGCCGCAAATACAAGTATTTTCATGGATTTTTCCACCAGAAAAAATTTGGTCGCAACGTATTTCCGGCGGATTTTTGCGGGGGAATTTGCGGCGGATTTCCCCCGGTACTTTCCGGCGGAATTTTGGACTTTTTGGCGGATTTTTCCGCCAAAAATAATTTATTTATTTTATTTTTTCAAAATCCGCCGCAAATACCCTAATTTCCGCCAAAAATAATATATTTTTTTTATCAAAATCCGCCGAAAATACCCAAAATTCTGCCGAAAATACTTTTTTTTTAAAAAAAATAATTTATAAACATTTTAAAAAAATTATATAAACGTTTTTTAAAATTAAATAAATTTAAAAAAAAATATATAAATAGCATATTTAAATTTAAAAACTCAAATAGTGATAACCAAATAAAATAATTTTTAAAAATAAATAAATTTAAATTAAAAATATAAATAGCATATTTAAATTAAAAAATTCAAATACCAAATAATAAACATCCATAATCAACCAAATAATAAACATCCATAAATTAAAATCCAACAAATCACTCTGATATCCATAATAATAAACATCCATAATCAAATATAAAACTACTAAGGTGCGTGCTCATCCGAGTCATCTCTGTGATAATAGTTATCACCTCGTGCTGGTTGGATGTCATCACCGAACAAAGCACGCTCCAACGCTGTATAATTCAGATCAATATTATTGAAGAGCTGGGGTGATTGCTGATGGGGAGGATACTGTTGCTGGGGTTGATACTACCATTTTGTGTTGGGGTGGTGATTGGTCTTTGGGAGGATATCGATGGATATCTTGCTGTCATTGGGTGGTGGATCAGCCGAGGAGGATCTTGGGGGAGGATACTGGGGTGGATACTACTGAGAATAATGGGGTTGTGGATACTGCTGAGGGTACGGAGGATAGTGAGGCCAAGACTGCGGCTGGTAGGAAGCCATATGTGATGATGATGATGATGATGATGGCCTCGAAGGCTGGTTCATCTGAGCCATCAACTGTTGAATGCACTCCTCATTTCTCCTAGCTTGCTCAGCAGCGCACTCCTCAATGATCCTAGCTTGCTCCGCCTGCTCGTTCAATCTCTGGTTAAATTGCTGGGTCAATTGATCTAGCACTACGTTGGGAGCAACATAAGAACGACCAGTACTCTCTGTCCCCGAATATGATCGACTCGGCAGAATGCTTTCCTTGAAGAACTTGGGTCCCATGCTACCAGATCCTGTCAAACGATCACTCTTTTGTGGGCCAACTGCTCTATCCCAAATAGAGCGAGCCACTCTAGCCTCCTCCACAGGATCGACTGATGTGCTCCCACTGCTCTGCAGCTGAGACTCACGCCACTCGCCCATTCCAGCATCATAAGCATCCTAAAAAAACAACAGATAAATAAATAAATATTAATAAAAAAACAATAAAAACAATATAAATATATATATATATATATATATATATATATTGTATATAAAGATAAATAACTAATAACATAATGTAGTTTTATCTGAATCCTCTTCGCCCTATCGTGGATAAATGTATCATCCTCCTCTCGCATATACAAGTTGCGATGCAACTCAGGCAAACTGACCTCCCGTCCAAGTTCATCCTCCTAGATACATAATTTTATTATTTAATAACAACTACTTAACACATAGTTAATAAATTTAATTAATTGATGAATTAAGTAATAGTTATAAAATTACGTACCATGCGCTGGTGATGAGTTCCAAAGACTAACACATCCACTGCGTGCGACGAGAGCCATTTTCAGAAGCACAGGTTCTTCTTAGCTTTCTCTTGTTTATTTTTAAATTCATTCGTCTTCCAATACTCTTCCAGTTATGCATAAGCCTATGGTCCCATAAACGAAGGTTTTACCTTCATCTTCCGCACACCCCGCAGTACTTCAGAATATTGATCACTGCATCTCTTGTTGAACGCATGCTCAACATCTTTCTCTTTACTTCTCTGTAACCATGTACATTGTTCCTATTTAAAAATTTAGAAGAATATTGTTAATACAGCATAAATTAAACAATTCAATAAAATAATTAAAAATTAATTATTTCGTAGAACTTACCAAGAAAGAATTGAGCATGACCCTAAAATAGTCTTTGTTATTATCTTCTTTATCTTTTTTAACTGCAGTCCAATTTTTCCAACCTTTTTGGAAATTCTCACAATTGAGTTTATTATCTGCGGTGGGTGCAGTTTTGGCTTTGAAGGAAGAAACTCAAAATTTTTAAAAACTGAATTTGGACCACGAAAAGTTGTATAAAAGGCAACAAAAAATTAATAAATAATATACTTACGAATCTCCTTGAGGCACCACGATGACACGACCATCTTCAACATGTGTCGGCCGTAAGTCCTCCCCGCCAACAGTCACCGGAAGAGGTGCACAACTACTACTACTCGCACCTTCTGTGTTTGGCTTTGGCAAATATCTGCCAAGAGGAACAACACAACGACGCGTCCTGTGACGGCGCGTTAGGCGAGTAATAATCTTCTTCCTCCCACCTGCCGTATCCGCGACAGGTGGAGGAACATCGTGTGTGTCGTCACGATCAAATGAGGATCCAGATGATGACATACCTATATACATATATATATATATATATATACATACATTTAAATATTAAAAAAAGAAACATGTATATTGCATAAACATTCGTACAAATATTCATACAAAATAACCATAAATATCCATACTATTACCAGTTACTAATTAAGTACCAAATAAAACTGAATAACTAGAAAAACTAATTTGAATCCCACTCATTCTCAAAATCATCATCATCAGATGAGCAGGGAATTCTTGATACACCAATATGGTCTTCTGCATCTTCATCAGCATCTTCTTCGTCATCAACTTCATCGCTGGTGTTTGGTTGATCACATAAACGAGTAATGGGTTCAACTTGAATCACTTCATTTACATTAGACATCTCATCCATTTGAAATGGGACATCTTCCAGTGTGTCATTTGTCTCAATCCGGCCTCTTGGTTTTGTCTTATGATAATATAATGATATTTAAAAATATAATAAACTTTAACAAATTAATAATAATAATAATTATATAATGCATTTTCGAATAATTACTATATTATTGTATTTCGCATTCATCTAAAAACTTTTAACAACATCAAATAAAATTTTTCTTTTTTAACTACTATATTATTATATTTCGTATTTTCTAAATAATATTAATGCAAATTAAATTTAAATCAATATTTTAATATTGTATTTATGTAAGAATTTATTAACATAAATTAAAAAATAAACACAAAATTATCAAATACATTCATCTTATTTGGTACGAATTTATTTAGTAATATTAACTAATATATTATAATTTTTCATATTTAATTATTGAAGAAGTCTAACTACTAACATCAAATAAGTTTAATGAGAACAAATAATTTCAATAACTAACCGGTAGTGCCGAGAAGACTCTGACTTGATGCTAAATCGGAATCCTTTAAACAAAGAAACAAAGATCACCAAACTCAAACAAATCCTAAACAAACAACGCCACAATTAGTAACAAAGTATAAGTTAAAACAAAATATAAGTTAAAACAAAGTCTAAATTAAAACATACCTTCAAAACAAATTTGAGAGAAGTGTTGAGAAAGAGTAAAGATTGAATGTGAGGATTGTTAAGAATCCATATGGCTTTGACCGAGGTAATTTTCGGCGGATTCCTTGGATTTTTCGGCGGATTTGTTGGTAGTGGGGACGCCTGGGAATGTGTGTGTCATTTTTGGCGGATTAGTAGTCATTTTCGGGGGAATTTTGAATTTCAAATTTCCCTCTGTTTTGCGTAGTGCATTTTCGGCGAATTAGTTTTTTTTTGTCTGAAACTTTTTTGTTTACACTTTATAATCCGCCACAAACGCCAAAAATCCTCCACAAATGTCAAAAATCCGCTTAAAACTTTTCGGTGGAATAAATCCCCACAAAATGTCAAAAATCCGCTGAAAGTTTGTGGGGATTAAAATCCGCCAGAAAAGTTTTGCCTTGATTTTCGGTTTTTCTTGTAGTGGTAATGTCTAAAATATTTTATTTTAGTCATTTTTTGCTCATATTGGAGGGACTAAAATAAAACATTTGACATATTACAGGGACCAAACTGGATAAAACGTATATTTATGGGGATGAAAAACAATGTTTTAATTTTACAGGGACTAAAGTGGATCAAACTTATATTTGCAAGGGCTAAACACAAAGTTTTATTTTTACAGGGACTAAACTGGATTAAATGTATATTTGCAGGGACTAAGCATATATTTAAACCAAAAAAAAAATCTAAGGCAAGAACCAAAGGGCCACCTTTTTTTAGCAATATTAAGAGATTTCATTAAGGCAAGACAATGAAAACAAAGTCATAGGGGGACATGAACCAAAAACCAAGCCGAAAAATAAAATTAAAAATAACACTAAAACTTTAAAGAAGATAAAGTTGAATCAGACATATCTAACGTTCTTTTTTCTAAGAGTTCTCAAGTTATACTTTCGAGCTTTAGAATTGACCACTGTGAACTCAGAATCATCCTTAAGAGAATTAACACTCTCTTGGTTATTCTTTCCTTGAGCTTCATCAACCCAATGTTGTTTTAGCATGATTAAGTCGTATTTCACTATGTCTGAAAGTGTTGCAGTATTCAACATACTATCATTAGGCGCACTGGCAGAATTCCTCATGTCATTCACTTGATTGATTTCATCCAAAGAATTGACAACAACTTGTCCTCGGTTTCTACCAAGACAATTGCATTCTCTTTCTGACTTTCACCCATCTCTTCTGCAGGAGGAGTTTCCATTACCATATACACTATCAGGTCATCCAGCTCAATAGTCTGAGATTCTACATTATTTGTTTTAACATCCTGTGTTGTCTTAATGCACACAAGTCGACTAGTGGTATCATCGTCATTTGCTAACCCCTGAGTTGTGTTAGTTGATTCAAATGAACTGCCAAAGACTTCATGAATAACACCACTTGTACTAGAATGCACTATTCCATCATTCTCTATAGAATCACTAGTTGGTACTTGATTGCATGGAGAAGTGCTAATTTTAGACTTTGGAACATATGTGTGTTTACGAACAATTGGCACAATCTTGACCAATTTATTCTTTGCGTAACTGGTTCTTTTAAAGAAACACTGCCTTTTGTTTTGCACTAAGATAGAGTGTGACCAATACATTGGCAAAAAGAACAAAAAAATGACAACTTTTCATATTCTAAGTAAACAAGAAAAGCATACCCTTGCCTTTCCACCAAGATTTGATTGCGTAATTGTTGAGACAAATCAATCTCCACAAGTACTCGGGCAAAGTGGCCAAAAGAGCGCCTACTTGTAGATTCATCTAGGGAAATAGGAACTCCAATTCCTCCAGTAATAGAAAACAAAATTTTTGGAAGTCAGTATTCCTGCGGATGCCCTAAATTTCTCACCCAACATTGAATATGAGTTTGTTGTCGCTTGGAAGGGTTGAAATCTGGTGCCCACTGGGAAAGATGCAATATACCTGGCTTCAAAAACCAAGATGTAACACCCCTTTCTACCCCTTTAATTTACATGTCATTATCATAGAAATCTCTTTTTCAAAAAAAAACTCATTTAATTTGTAGAAAGGAAATGCCACATCATCATTAATAGAACTCATCATCCGCACCATCAAAGTTTGTGCTAAAACACAATCGATGAAATTTAAACTTCAAAATTAATCTCGTCGCAGCGGAAATAAAACAACAGCTCACCATGCCTCTCAAACACGTATCATTTCATCAACATAGTCATTAAATAGTTAATTAAATAATAACAACTCCAACTACGCCCCCCCCTAGGTGTCACGGTATCAGAGAGCGACTCAAACATCCCAACAGCTAAACAAAGAAGGCAGCAGGACCTTCACTCGCGGTTACCTGCAGCGTTGCCACAATAGAGCAACATTCCAAGCAGAAAGGGTGAGAATTTCAATAAAACATAATTAGATACATAGTAGAGAAATGAGAGCAGGCAATCACACAGTATTATCATCATCGCCACATCATAAACACACAACACCACCTCAATCACAAACAAAGAACCATTCACGCTTATGATTATGTATGAGAGTGCAACCCCACTGTGGCATATGCATGATGGTACCATATTCATCACAATTAAGAGGCCGAAGCCTATTCTTCACTGGAGGCCGAAGCCTATTCTTCACAATTATGCACATGCCATGACTCTATATACACATGTGCATTTCATCCAATCACTCACCATCATCATCATAAAACACTCATAGAGTGTATTCGTCATCATCATCAACATCATATATATATATATATATATATATATATATATCACATCATCATAATCACTCATAGAGTGAACTCGTCATACTCATCAAAATCATATAGCAACATCATCACAGTCATTCTTTTTCTCATCATCATTGAGCATATATATATATATATATATATATATATATATATATATATATATATACATTTTTCAGTTATCTTTTAGCTTAGGGTGTTATAAAATAGTGAACTGACTGACTATGGGATTACTCAGGTAACTGATACTACTTGCAACAGGAATTGACCACCTTTTGCAAGGCTCTCAGTGATGCCCTTGTAAATACACCAGTGAAAGAAATTCTGGCCTTAGTGGTAAACCACAATCTAGCCATAGTCAATCTGCACACTAATAGTATAACATTTCATTCTTACATCAGTTACCACAAAACAGTTTATTTTTGCCTTAAAAGTAGAATATTCAGTTAGGCCTCTGAATAAGCTTTCCAACGCATCTTAGAACACCTCAATCGGGTTCCCGGTTCTCAAGATATGAATTTTTCAAAAACATGAAGAAACAATGATCGATTATGAAAGCAAGTAATTGATTATTGACTCTACATTTTGAAAGCAAGTAATCGATTATGGACTCTATATTTTGGAAGCAAGCCATCGATTCTGGACTCTACCTTTTGAAAGCAGACAATCGATTATTGGCTCTATATTTGAAAGCAAGAAATCGATTTGGACTCTACCTTTTGAAAGCAACCAATCGATTATTGGCTCTATATTTGAAAGCAAGAAATCGATTTGGACTCTACCTTTTGAAAGCAACCAATCGATTATTGGCTCTATATTTGAAAGCAAGAAATCGATTTCTAAGACACACACAGCAGCAACCTTACGCTTTACAACAAAACACACAGCAATCATGCATTACAAACATCATCAAAATTCATCAACATCATCCAGGTTCATCACCTACTCAATCATCTCAAAAACAATCAAGATCATCAATTGATATCATCACACACTCAATCATCTCAAAACAATCAAAATCATCAATTGATATCGTCACATACTCAATCAACAACATAGCCCTATTCTTCTACATAAACTATTATGTTAAACCAAATACTCCCTTACCTTGAGAATTTCGATGTTCCTAAGCAAAGGTTAAGAGAATCTCGTGCAAGAACCAGCAAAGAACCACGAACGAACGCCTCCTTCCTCCTTCAAACCGTAATCTCGCTCACCTTCTTGATCAACGAGGAATCAATACAATGGAGTAAAGATCGAATGATACAACACAATGGAAAAGAGAAGCAACGGCATAGAACTCTTACCAAGCGAAACTTGAGATGATTCCTCTTCTTTCTCCCTTCTTAGCGTAGCGCTTTCTCCTTCTTCTCTCTCAATTCCGATTTCGCTTTTCTTTCTCTCTCTCTCAATTCGCAGCTCTCTCAAATTTTTGCACAAATGAGAGAGTTGTGCTAGACTCCTAGGGTTTTAAGCGGTGGGCTCAAGTGACCACTGGGCCCTCCACGCCAACACCCCTTCTATTACTCGATCCATCTCCTGAATAACACATTTATTTTTCTTGATCAATCACATCTCTAATGAACTTAATAATTCAATTAAACAATTTAATTAAATTATTTCCGGGGTGTTACAACTCTCCCCCACTTAAGATTTTTCGTCCTCGAAAACATACCTGATTCAAATAACTCCGGATACGACTCTCGCATCTTATCCTCCAGCTCCCAAGTCAGGTTTTCTCCAGCTGCCCCAAACCATACAACTTTCACCAAATTGATCTTCTTACCTCGCAGGGTCTTCACTTCCCAATCCTCAATTCGAACAGGCACGGTCTCCACGGTGAGATTATCCCGCACCTCTACATCATCCGGTTGAATCACATGAGACGGATCTGCAATATACTTTCGAAGCTGTGACACGTGAAACACGTCGTGCAAGTTCGAAAGATTAGGTGGCAAGGCCACCCGATATGCAACACTTCCAACTCTCTCCGTAATCTGATACGGTCCAATGAAGCGAGGAGTCAACTTCTTTGATTTCAGCGCACGCCCGACACCCGTCATAGGTGTGACCCTCAAGAACACGTGGTCACCCGCCTCAAACTCTAAATCATTCCTTCTCTTATCATGGTAGCTCTTCTGTCTACTCTGAGACGCTTTCATTTTCTCTCGGATCATCTTCACTTTCTCAGTGGTTTCCCTAACCAGCTCAGGTCCAAGCACTAAACTTTCCCCAGTCTCATACCAACATACCGGAGTCCTACACCTCCGACCATACAATGCCTCAAACGGTGCCATCCCGATACTGGAGTGATAACTATTGTTGTATGTGAACTCGATCAAGGGAAGATGAGCATCCCATGCACCTCCCTGCTCTAGAACACACGACCTCAACAGATCTTCCAATGATTGAATTGTCCTCTCTGTCTGCCCGTCAGTTTGAGGATGATAAGCCGAACTCAGCCTCAATTTCGTACCCAACTCCTTCTGCAGACTACTCCAAAATTCCGAAGTAAACCTTGGATCTCTATCCGACACAATGCACAAAGGAACACCATGCAGCTTCACGATCACCTGAATGTAGATTTCAGCCAATCTCGACACCGGATACTTAATACCGATAGGGATAAAATGAGCCGACTTCGTCAATCTGTCCACCACTACCCAAATCGAATCATGTCCTCTCACCGTATTGGGTAACCCAGTCACAAAATCCATGGAGATACTATCCCACTTCCACTTTGGGACATTCAACGGTTGCATCATTCCCGCAGGCTTCTGATGCTCGACCTTCGACTTCTGACAGGTCAAACACGAGTACACCTAATCGCGCCACATCTCGCTTTAACCCAGGCCACCAAAACATCTTTTTCAGATCTTGATACATCTTCGTCGCTCCGGGATGGATACTTAATTTACTCCTATGTCCTTCCTCAAGGATTGCCTTTTTCATTTCCTCATCTTCGGGAACACAAATTCTTCCACGGTACCTCACTACGTTCTGAGTATCTAACTCGAAGTCTTCATTCCCAGGCTTACCAATCCCACTCATCAAATCCACCAATTTCACATCTAACTTGCGGCTCCGGATACTAGTCATAAAATCATTGCCAATTTTTAACATGCCCAACCCGACACTCGAGGTGTGACTTCACAAACTAAACTCATGTCCCCGAATTGCTCAATCAACTCAAGCTCTCGGCCATCAATGCCGACATATGTAAGGTCTTCCGACTCAAAGCATCTCGCAACCACGTTAGCTTTACCCGTGATAACTCAATTCAAAATCATAATCTTTCGCATGTTTCCAACCACCGTACGCCCTCATATTCAATTCTTTCTCGATCGAACAGATACCGCGCACTCTCTGTGATCACCGAACACCTCAAATCTCGATCCATACAAGTAATGCCTCCAAATTTTTAATGTGAATACCACGGCAGACAAGTTCTAAGTCATGGGTGGGGTAATTCTTTTCATGAATCCTTAATTGCCTCGGCGCATAAGCGACCACTTTCCCATTCTCGCATAAGCACGCCACCCAAACCCATCTTGGAAGCATCACAAGATACTACAAAAGCGGGTCGACCGAACTAGGTAATGTCAACACCGGAGATGTAGTCAATCTTCTTTTCACTTTCATTGAAGCTTTCTTCACATCGGTCATCCCAAACAAAAGCTTTGCCCTTGCAAGTTAATTGGGTCAATGGCGAGCCAACTTCAAAATCCCTCAATGAATCTTCTATAATAGCCGGCTAATCCCGAAAACTCCTTATTTCAGTAACTGACTTTGGAGACTCCCACTGCAACATCTGCAATCACTTTGGAAGGGTCCACCGCAATCCCTTCACTAGAAATCACATGACCGAGAAAACTCGACCTTTTCAACCAAAACTCACACTTGACAACTTGGCATATAACTTTCGACTCCTCGGAATTTCTAACACCAACCTCGGATGTTCCGCATGCTCCTCTTCTCGACTTAGAGTAAATCGTAATGTCATCAATGAAAACCACCACAAACTTGTCCAAGTACTCCGGAAAATTTGGTTCATGTATCCCATGAATACTCCCGGTGCATTAGTCACACCGAAAGGCATAACGGAATACTCATAGTGTCCATATCTTGTCCTAAATGCCGTCTTCGAAACATCTTCATCCTTGACCTTGATCTGGTGATAACCAGACCTTAAGTCAATCTTGCTAAATACTTTAGCACCCACTAATTGATCCATCAAGTCATCAATCCTCGAACGGTACTTATTCTTGATTGTAACTTTGTTCAACCGACGGTAGTCTACACACAACCTCATACTCCCATCTTTCTTTTCACTAGCAAAGACCGAGCTCCCAAGGTGACACACTCCTGGCCTCTCACAAACTTCTTTTCTAACAAATCTTCAAGTTGCTTTTTCAATTCTCGCCAACTCGGATGCGGATATTCTATATGGTGCCATAGACACAAAGCTTAGTGCCAGGAACCGTGTCAATAGTAAACTCCACCTCTCTCTCTCGGTGGTACGTCCGAATCTCATCGTGGAACACCTCGTAAAACTCACGCACTACCGGCAATTCATCAACCTTCGCTTGGCTCTCAGACAACGATGCTAATAGAGAAAATAAATGAACCTCTTCTCTCATCATCCCGTAGTGACCCGCAGATAGCAAACTGCACTTCTCTTCTCGCGAAGCAAAACTCACTGACCTCTCACGACAATTAATATGAACATGGTTATCAACTAACCACCCATACCTGAATGACATCCATACCACTCAACGACAAACAAATTAGATCAACCAAAAATTCTTTACCGTACATGGATACGTGACATTTAGCACAAACAACGAGGGTAGTCACCAACCCTTAGCCGAGTATCGATAACCATCTCCTCAACATATCTGGATAAAACAAGACTTAAGTTCTCAACACATGCAAAGAAGAATAAAACTATGGGTAGCACCAAAGATCAACAATAGCAACAAGAGGAGTATTATTGATATAGCACGCACCTCGAATCTCGCTTCACCACGCCGGACTCTTGGCTAGAGCAAAAACTTTTCCATACGACTTCTCTTTCTTGGGTTTAGGACACGTGTAATCGACGTGACCACTCTCTTCACAATTGAAGCACACCACATCCTTCTTATCACGGTTGAAGGACATGTGCCCCTCCTTCCCACACTTATAACATCTCTTCTTCTCCTTGTTTGGGCAATCTGACTCTTATGGCTCGCTTTCCCACACGTGTAACAAGTAACACCTGGTCGCAAAGATCTCCCCACTTCGCTTAGACCCACCAACAAATTTACTAGCCAGAGACTTTCCTTGCCCTTACCAAAGGCACCTCATGGGCTTACCACGACCCGAAAAATTCTTTTGCTTTTCCTCTCATAGCTCAAGAAGGCATTATTGTCTTCTTCGAAAATTCTGGCACTATTAACCAACAATGGGAACACACGGATCTGCTGATACCCTATGGCTCTCTTAATGTCAGCACGCAACCCGTTTTCAAACTTGATACATTTGGAGAACTCAGCCCCCTCTCCGTCATAATGAGGATAAAACTTAGACAAATTTCGGTGAACTTTGCAAAGATACTCGGTGATGATCATGCTACCTTGCTCAAGTCTCGTGAACTCAACCTCCTTCTTCCCGCGGACATCCTCTGGATAGTACTTTCTCTTGAATTCCCTCTCAAACACCGCCCAAGTAACCTCCTCATTGGCAGTCGTCAACCCCTGACTAGTTGCCCTCCACCAATCATAAGCCTCTTTCTTCAACATGTGTGTGCCATAACGAACTTTCTGAGCATCGGTGCAATCCATAACACGGAAGATCGCTCCATCTCACTTAGCCACTCAAGGGCACCATCAGGATTATACCCGCCTTCAAAAGTAGGAGGGTTCTCACGCTGGAACGTAGCCAAACTACGCGCCCATCACCAATAGCATTGGGTATGTTACCCACAACTCCAAAGAATAGCTGCAAGCGGCGGCAAGTCTTGCATCGTTCCGCCCCGCCATTCTAGCACCGCAATGTAAACAAGAATCGTAAACGAGTAACACAAACTCAAATGTTACTCAACTTGACGACTCAACCACCGTGACTGGACGCACCGAATCGCTCACGATACCACTTATGTAACACCCCTTTCTACCCCTTTAATTTACATGTCATTATCATAGAAATCTCTTTTTCAAAAAAAAAACTCATTTAATTTGTAGAAAGGAAATGCCACATCATCATTGATAGAACTCATCATCCGCACCATCAAAGTTTGTGCTAAAACACAATCGTCATGAAATTTAAACTTCAAAATTAATCTCGTCGCAGCGGAAATAAAACAACAGCTCACCATGCCTCTCAAACACGTATCATTTCATCAACATAGTCATTAAATAGTTAATTAAATAATAACAACTCCAACTACGCCCCCCCTAGGTGTCACGGTATCAGAGAGCGACTCAAACATCCCAACAAATTTAAACAAAGAAGGCAAAGCAGGACCTTCACTGCTAAGCACTGCGCAGCGTTGCCACAATAGAGCAACATTCCAAGCGTAAAGGGTGAGAATTTCAATAAAACATAATTAGATACATAGTAGAGAAATGAGAGCAGTGCAATCACACAAGATTATCATCATCGCCACATCATAAACACACAACACCAGCTCCAATCACAAACAAAGAACCATTCACGCTTATGATTATGTATGAGAGTGCAACCCCTACTGGGCATATGCATGATGGTACCATATTCATCACAATTAAGAGGCCAAGCCTATTCTTCACCGGGAGGCCAAGCCTATTCTTCACAATTATGCACATGCCATGACTCTATATACACATGTGCATTTCATCCAATCACTCACCATCATCATCATAAAACACTCATAGAGTGTATTCGCTATCATCATCAACATCATATATATATATATATATATATATATATATATATATATATATATATATCACATCATCATAATCACTCATAGAGTGAACTCACATACTCATCAAAATCATATAGCAACATCATCACAGTCATTCTTTTCTCATCATCATTGAGCATATATATATATATATATATATATATATATATATATATATACATTTTTCATTATCTTTTAGCTTAGGGTGTTATAAAATAGTGAACCGATCGACTATGGGATTACTCAGTAATCGATACTACTTGCAATGCATTGGCCACCTTTTGCAAGGCTCTCATGTGATGCCCTTGTAAATACACCGATGAAAGAAATTACGGCCTTAGTGGTAAACCACAATCTAGCCATAGTCAATCTGCACACACTAATAGTATAACATTTCATTCTTACATCAGTTACCACAAAACAGTTTATTTTTGCCTTAAAAGTAGAATATTCAGTTAGGCCTCTGAATAAGCTTTCCAACGCATCTTAGAACACCTCAATCGGGTTCCCGGTTCTCAAGATATGAATTTTTCAAAAACGTGAAGAAACAGTGATCGATTATGAAAGCAAGTAATTGATTATTGACTCTACATTTTGAAAGCAAGTAATCGATTATGGACTCTATATTTTGGAAGCAAGTCATCGATTCTGGACTCTACCTTTTGAAAGCAGACAATCGATTATTGGCTCTATATTTGAAAGCAAGAAATCGATTTGGACTCTACCTTTTGAAAGCAACCAATCGATTATTGGCTCTATATTTGAAAGCAAGAAATCGATTTGGACTCTACCTTTTGAAAGCAACCAATCGATTATTGGCTCTATATTTGAAAGCAAGAAATCGATTTGGACTCTACCTTTTGAAAGCAACCAATCGATTATTGGCTCTATATTTGAAAGCAAGAAATCGATTTCTAAGACACACACAAAGAAGAACCTTACGCTTTACAACAAAACACACAAAGAATCATGCATTACAAACATCATCAAAATTCATCAACATCATCCAGTTCATCACCTACTCAATCATCTCAAAAACAATCAAGATCATCAATTGATATCATCACACACTCAATCATCTCAAAACAATCAAAATCATCAATTGATATCGCCACATACTCAATCAACAACATAGCCCTATTCTCCTACATAAACTATTATGTTAAACCCAAATACTCCCTTACCTCGAGAATTTCGATGTTCCTAAGCAAAGGTTAAGAGAATCTCGTGCAAGAACCCAAAGAACCACGAACGAACGCCTCCTTCCTCCTTCGAAACCGTAATCTCGCTCACCTTCTTGATCAACGAGGAATCAATACAATGGAGTAAGGATCGAATGATACAACACAATGGAAAAGAGAAGCAACGGCATAGAACTCTTACCAAGCGAAACTTGAGATGATTCCTCTTCTTTCTCCCTTCTTAGCGTAGCGCTTCTCCTTCTTCTCTCTCAATTCTGATTTCAGTTTTCTTTCTCTCTCTCAATTCGCAGCTCTCTCAAATTTTTGCACAAATGAGAGAGTTGTGCTAGACTCCTAGGGTTTAAGCAGTGGGCTCAGTGACCACTGGGCCCTCCACGCCAACACCCCTTCTATTACTCGATCCATCTCCTGTATAACACATTTATTTTTCTTGATCAATCACATCTCTAATGAACTTAATAATTCAATTAAACAAATTAATTAAATTATTTCCGGGGTGTTACACAAGACCCATGAGACCAAACCCTCATGCGATATTCTATGAAAGAGAAAGAGAAAGAAAACAAAAAATAACATTTGCCAAGAGAGATCAAATGCCAAGGATTAATAAGTTTCCAAATAGAAGACAACTTTGATTTCAAGGCAACAACTTTCAAATTAGGAGTTTTACCCTTGAAGAAAACCAAACGTCCGTGAAGACAATTCTTGCAAACTTCCAACCCCGCCTTGTATTCATCTTCAGAAATTTGAACGGCCAAAACAACACCTTTAGTGCATCGTTTCAGCATTTGTGATAAAGAGTCCTCACAATTTTTTGTAGGACTTGTGCAAAGGAACGCCCAAAAACATCAGGAGTTGCAACCTTATCAACAACAAATGTAACTCACAAAGCAGTGGAGTCGGTGAAGGCACGGCCAAGCCCGGCAAGTGGCACAGGACAATAGCCATAGCAGGGGAAGAGGAACTCACAACACCTTAAGTTATGCTCAATACTTGTGAACACTCAAATTTTACCAGTATTTTTGACTTTTTCGAAAAAATTACAAAAATAGTCGGTTTTTGGGTATTTTCGAGTTTTTGTTTTTAGCTACTATGCGAAGGCAATTTCTCTCTCCTTAGACCTCGTTTTGACAATCCGAAAGGTGAAAGTGGAGATATATGTCTCACGAACCTGCTGTCCAACAATGAAGACTGTAACACCCCAATTCTACCCGTTCACTTTATTTAATTATCAGAGTGAGGAAATTGAATCTAAACAGGCAATAGAGTGTCACATACGACATTTTAAAACTTAAACAACGTGTGGTCAAACGAACATTCAAGAACCAACAACATAGTTCTTCTTTTAATGAAAATAAGATACGCAGCACATCATAAAATCATTTCAACGCCATACAATCTAGAAAAACCAATAACATAATAAAACAATAGTCTAGAAATCATAAAACAACAAATAAACTAGTGTTCATTTCCCCAAAGCAACGTGTCGAGCAAGCAAACGACACAGCACTTCGACGGTGAAGGAAGAGGAGTCCTTCACTAGCGTGTACCTGCACGTTACCACAAAGGGTAACATTCAACAGAGAAGGGTGAGTCTCTAACAGCATAAAACGTATATGATAAATAGTATATTAGAGAGTAGGCAGCTATAATTACCACAGCACATCAACATCATAATACAACCAACATGGGTGGCACCAACAAGCAACAACGTAAGCAAACAACAAGCAGCAGCACCATGAGTATGACATATGTGAATGAAATGCAACACACATCGGGTACATGCATGTGGTACCAATCAACGTAAATAACCTTTGTGGCTTCATATTCAACACTGAGCAAAGCTCTAGGCTGAAGCCTACATCAACGTGGTAATGCATTATGCCATGTATGAGACCATGTACAACACACCGAACACAAATCAACAACATAGTCTACGTATGCACAACAACATCATCAACATCATCATTTGGTCATTTTTGACCCAACAACATCAACGTTAAATTTTAGTCTTATTTGACTCACAACACCAACATCAACATTTATTTAATCATTACTTGACACCACACGACGTTACAACACTGCATAAAGACGATATACGGCGCGCCTCTTCAAGAACACAAATCAGCAACTTAGACACACGTGGCGCCAAACAAAGACTAAATTTGGCGCTGGCAAGAACTCGCGCCACATCAGGCGTATAAAACATAGGAATCGGCGACTGGGTAACTTAAGCGCCACTGGGCGCACAAAACACGCGATGACCGACGCCAGGGCAACCTCGCGCCACTCGGCGCACAAAACATGGGAAATTGGCGCTTGGGGCATCTGCGCCCACTCGGGCGCCAAACGAAGATGCAAAATGGCGCTCAGGCAACTCGCGCTTACTGGCGCCACGCATAAGAAAATGGCGCTAAGGGCATCTGCGCCACCACAAGCGCTAAACAGACAGGCACTTGGCGCTGGCAAAGAATTGTGTTGCGCCAGGCGCTAAAACAAGCAAGAACTAGACGCTGGGGCATCTCGCACCACCACGGGCGCCAAACGAAGAAGCAACATGGCGCCTGGCAGCAGAACCCGTGTTGCGCCAGGGTGCCAAAAACAGGCAACATGGCGCTGGCAAAGAATCTCAGTGTTGTGCGGGGCGCCAAAACAAAGAAGACATGGCGCTGGCAAAGAATTGTGTTGCGCCAGTGGCGCCAAAAATAAGAAGACAAGGCGCTGGTGGCACCTAAAATGCTTAATCCTTGATTTTTCACAAATTCCAAAGAAGAAACCACCTTAAATTCAAAGAACACAATTCATCATACAACAAATAGGCATTCTAAACTTCACTTAGACATTCTATCAAACACCTAGGGTGCAACATTTTTAACAACATTCCATTCTAGCAATCAACACTAACAACATACATATTCTCATAAATAGATCAAACATATCATCAAACATCTCCTAGGCATCATAGATACTACCCTCCCATATACAACCCATCATAAACCCTTTATACTATGAGACTCCCCTTACCTTAAGAATTGATTGGAGATGAAAATCCTTCTACAACCACCAAAACGCAGCAAGAAGCCTTTTCTCCCTTAAGCTTGCGATTTTCTTCCGCTCTTTTTCTCTCATAGCCGCGCGCTACTTCTCTCTTCTCTTCTCCTTCTCTTCTTTTCTTTTTCTCTTCTAAATGAGTGAGACAACTAAACCTAAGCCTTATATATTTTGGGCTCAAGTGGCTTGGGCCCTTTTTACACCCCCCTTCAATTGCTTCCACCACTCCCTAACATAATAAAATATTATATGATTAATTTAATATAATTAATCCCCGAAACACTTAAATAACTTAATTAAATAATTAATTAAATTATTTTTGGGGCGTTACAAAGACGATCCAACGGTTAACGAATCTGGAATCATACTTTTACGATGACGGGTTTGAGAAAAACGGACCCAAATCTGCAGCTCTATTGCGAAGGCAGTTTCTCTCTCCTCAGACCTCTTTTCGACGATCCGAACAGTGAAAGTGAAGATATATGTCTCACAAACCTACTGTCAAAAAAAGAAAACGATCCAACGCTTAACGAATTCGGATCGCACTTTTACAGTGACAGGTTTGAGAAAAACGAGAATTGCTTTCTCTGAACGGTAATTGCATTCTCTATCTAGTAAAAGAGAAAGGAAGCACTAGTCCGAGTACACGAAGACGCTGCCCTATCTATCTGCCCCCATTAACAGTGTTACAAGAAAGATGCTGAGAACAACAGCAACTCAACTCCTCTAATTAGTCCCACATCGCTTGCAAGAAACAAGAGTCCTCTAGCAATTGGCTATAAAAGAGGTTGAGAGGTGAAGATTAGGGGAGGAGATCATTGGCGGGTTAAGTGATCTTTTGGGTCAAGCCTTTGCGGCCCATTTCACTAAAAGTGTGTCTTTGATCATTTTGTACGATTTGAGTTGGTTTTCCGGTTCTCAAAGCCGTTTTTGCGGTTTTGGGGTCAAAATGGACCAGATAGGAACCCGGTTCGCGGTTGACCTGGTCAGTCTGCTCGGTCCGATACGGCATTCATCGTGTTAAGGTTAGTCTCATATTTATCAATTTATTTTTATCTTTTTTTGTATTAATGTACATATTTATTTATTTATCATTTATTTAAGTTATTTATTTGTGAATATATCTATTTATTTATTATTTATTTATTTATGTGTATAGTTTTCTATTTTTTTTAATTGTTAGTTTTATCATTTTTTTTAATTATATTTTTTCTTTCTTTAAAAACTAAATAAAAATAATTAGGCGTTGATCGATATGTACATCTTATCAAACCCGCAAACACTGGTTTAAGAGACCCGAGTTGTACAACTTGGTCCTAAACCCCTTCAAATTTAAAACCAAATAATAAATTAACATTTTTTTAAAATCCCCACCCAATCAGATTATTTTTATGTAGCACCCATTTTCTTAAAAATACCAAAAAAATGGGTTTGACCGAGATGTACATCTTGTCAATCCCGGTTTAAGAGATTCGAGTTGTACAGCTTAGATTTTAAACCTCTTCAAAAATAAAATCAACCAACCAACAAATTTTTTAGGAAGAACTACGTGACTTTTGAGTTCCTCATTGCAGCAGAGGATACGTAGGAGCAGGACTTCCCTGTCAAGTCAAAATTAAATTTTCTTAAATTACTTCTTTTCTATTTCTTTGTAAATATAAATTTTATTCTATTTCATTTTGGGGGTAAACAAATAATCAAGTAATTTAAATTTAGCACAATCAAATTTAGGGTAACTGTCTTAGGACAGATATATTAGGGGTGCAGTGGAATTAAGTTTCCGCCCTTCCCTATGCATAATTGACTCGCGAATCCAACCTAGTTACGCAGACAAATAACCGTTAAGTTAGGTTTTTCTCAATTTTTTCTATTTAATAAATTGGGTGGCGACTCCTTAGAATTTTAATCTTGAGATGTCTGCGTCGAGATCAAGGTCACGACAATACTCATTACTAGTTCCAGTCCTCTACACCTTGACTAGTCCCACAAGACTAGAGACTGCACCAAAACACACTGAAGAGGAAGACGGGCGCATCGGAGGAAATGGGACACGCACAAAGTGAATCCAACAGCGAATTCAACTCCTAGATCCAACAGTAAATAGATCGACCACCAAACACCCAAAAAACTCACCCCCTAAAGAACCCACCCATCCATAACAAGAAAAATTCTTACACCAGTGACTGCTTCCTCCTCACTGTTGCTTGTAGAAGCACAACACCTGAGCTAGATTAAACACCCAAAAAAACTAAACTACAAACTGGGTCCCCTCATGACACAGCCCCAACACAACTCTTTGACAGCAAATCGGGGAACAAGAAGTGTAAAGGACGGTGGTGGTGGTGGTGGTGATGGTGGCGGCGGTGGGAGCCTCCTCACCGCGGTGAGGAAAGGGAAGGAGGAAAGGTGGCGGAGGAAAAGAGGAGAGATGGCCGAGTGAAGGAGGAGAGATGGAGGACAGGACGAAAGGGATGAGAGAAGGTGAGGACAGGATGAGATACAATAGAGGGATATGGGATGGGGGCAACCCAAAGGCGACAAGAAGAGGAAGAGCTCCCTAACGGCGTTACAAACCTGGAACCCTGGCTCAGTTACAGAGAAAGAGCGGATCAATATTTAGAAGAAAACCTAAACTTGGGTCCAATAAGCTCGACCAATTTACACTTTACATTTTGGCGACCCCATATAGGTTATTATAGGGTAAAATCTTGACACACGCCACTCGATCAAAGGAAGAAAATTCCAACCAACTAGCGCTAGGTGGTGCAACAAGAATCGAGATCGGGAAAAACCTAAAACACTAATAACCAATTCTACCTAAATGTAGAGGCGATGCAGAAGTGTTGTGAAAAATAAATGTCAAGAAGTCACCCAGGAAAAAATAAAGCGCACAGAAAACTAGGTTATAAGGAGGTATCTGTTGACTGTAAGTGTCACAATATTATAACTTGTTCGGTCCTGGAGTTGGAGAAGTTACCTTATCCGAGGAGTTTGGATGGTTCAGCTTCTTGAGACTTAAGATTTGTAGTCGGCGTTGGTAAATTGTCCTCGGAAGCTCCGAGTTGCGATCCTTCCTGTAACACCCCAATTCTACCCCTTCGTTTATTTAATATCAGAGTGCGGAATTTAAATCTAATCGTGCATTGGAGCGTTACACATCGACATTTTAAAACTCAAGCAACGTGTGTTCAATTAGAACTTCCAAAAACCAACAACATAGTTTTCCAATTAACGAAAATACGATATGTAGCATGTCATATCATCTCAACATCATACAATCCATAAAAAAATTTGACAACATAATAAAGACGACAGTTTATGATAGTAACACAGATATTAGACTAGTGGTCGTTTCCCCCCAGGTGCTACGTATCAGAGCAAACGACACTGACTCGAAAGGGGTGAAGGAAAAGGAGTCCTTCACTAGCGTGTACCTGCACGTTACCACGAAGGTAACATTCAACAGTAAAGGGTGAGTCTCTAACAGCATAAAAAGTATATGATAGGTAATATACTAGAGACTAGCAGCTATAATAACCATAGCATAACAACATTACAGTACAGCCATCACCGAAAACATCTACAAGCCACAAACATAGAGCACAACGACAAATAACCTCATCATCGTTTATGTACATGCATGAAAATGCAACCCACGTCGCCGGGCATATGCATGAGGTACCATCGTCATAAAAATAGCCTCTCGGGCACAAACGTCGCTTTGAGCATAGCTCCAAGGCCGAAGCCTACATCGTCGTAATAATCAATATGGCATGCATGAGACACCATGTACAGCACATCAGAAAACAATCAACAACAACAAATGTCATACATCATGACACGAAAACATCATTGACATCATTATTCGTCGCAACATCATCATCAATTAGGTGGTCTTACTTGACCCATCATCATCAACATCAAAAGGTGGTCATAGTTGACCCAACAAAATCATCAACATCACCATTTAGTCATCATTAATACATCTACATCACCGTTATTAGTTCGTCATATTTGACACAGTGTCACTATCATTATTATGGATCATTCGTATTCGACTCGACAACAACAACATCATCAATCATTTAGTCATTATTTGACACTACGGATGTCACAACACTAGGCAACAAGGTATGGCGCCCTTCAACAACATAAATCAAAGAACTTAGGCACCCTCAGGCGCCAAATAAAGACTAAGATGGCGCCTTGGCAAAGAACTCGCGCCACATCTGGGCGCCAAAACAAAGAAGCAATCGCACTGGCAAAGCACAAGGCGCCCCTGCATCTGACACAGCGCGCACTAGGTAGCACACAATGGTGCCCCAGCACTGACCGCGCCCAGTCGATCGGCGCCCGTGACCATCGCGCGCCCTGTCGTCGGCGCGCCAGCACTGATCGCGCCCAAAATTCAATCGACGCCTGCACTCGATCGGCGCCAGACCGAATGGCGTCCCTGTCTGACCGACGCCTGCACCCGATCGCGCCAGACCGAATGGCGTCCCGACTCGCCAGGGCGCCAAAATCACCAGCATATGGCGCCTAGTGGTGCCTAAAATACAATCCCCTAATTTTTTTACCAATTCCAGCAGCAAACCACATAAAACACAGCCAAACAATTCATCACACAACAAAATAGGCATTCTAACTTCACCTAGACATTCTATCAAACACCTAGGGTGCAACACTTTCAACAACTTTCCATTCAAGCCAATCAATTCTCAAACAACACCAACAACACTATATATGATCATATTTAAGTCAAACATAACAAACACTACCTAGGCATTATAGAAACTACTCTCCCATATACAACCCAACATAACCCTTTATACTATGAGACTCCCCTTACCTTAAGAATTGATGAAGATGAAACCTTTCAATCACCAAGGAAAAACGCAGCAACAATTCAAGCCCTTCCTTCTCTTCAAATCGCAATTCTTCCTCTTCTTTCTCCCTCTCTCACGCCACGGTTCCTTTCTTTTCTTCTCCCTTCTCTTCGTTTTTCTCTTCCTTTCTTCTAATGAGTGAGACAACTTAAACCTAAGCTTATATACTTTGGGCTCAAGTGACTTGGGCCCTTTTTACACCCCCCTTCAAATACTTCCACCACTCCCTAACACAACAAAATATTATATAATTAATTTGATATAATTAACCCACTAAGTACTTAAAATAACTTAATTAAATAATTAATTAAATTATTTTTGGGGCGTTACACTTCCCACGTCAGGTGGGGGGTACCTGCAATCACTCTGATGCCTAAGTCAGTAGAGGAATAGATGAAATGTACAAGAATGAGAGTGTACCTGGATTTAAAGGCTGACAAGTCTATCTATAGACGAGGGCGCTCGGTTTTGTCCGTCGGATGTGACGGGTTGATCTGGACTGTCGGTCTTAGATATCCGGTTGAAGTGCATTGCGTTCGGTACTGGGGAGCTACTTGGGCCAAGTTCCTTGGGAGTTGATCGTACCTTAGACCAATGAAGTGTTGATGTTGTCTTTGAGATTGGCCGGTCGTTGAGAGAAGGAGAGAACCGGTCTTGGCTGCACGCTGAGCGCCTCGGGTGATACCTGCAAAGACACTCCGACACTCAAGTAAGTGGTCGCTCGGGCAGGGTATCACAAGGTAAAGAGAACGTACCTGATGTCATATGCGAATGGCGTATATATATTGTAGAGTCCCGACCGTTTTGCGAAAATTTTCACGGTTGCAAAGTGCGCCCAAGCAACGAGCTTGGGCGGTTGTCTTGATATGGGCGGCGCCCAAACAGCTTGCCCCCAAGCCTAGGTCGCTTAAGAGCGGCCGAGGCTTGAATCAGCTGCCCCGTGGGTTATCTTTGCTTTGACGAACTTTACGGTGCAAGGCGATCGCGCCGCCGCTATTGATGGGACGGTCTCGGCCGCATGTCAATCGTCGGCCGTGCTGACGCGACGGTTGGCTTTTTGCTGACATTTATGATGCGACGTTTGGTGATCTCGAGGTCATTCAATGACAGCTTTCAATGCGAAAATTCCACGCCTTGTGACAGGGGGTGTCAGGTCTGGGGACGACCAAGTCGCCCCCTCTCACGAGTGCACTGCTCGACCGACCTGACCCGATCCCCTTTCCACAAGTACCAAATATATGCCACGGTTGAAACACCCCGCCGTATCCCGGGCCCATCACAATCTTTGGCCGAGAACATGAAGAGGCCATCTGAGGCCGTTTCTCACGAGGAAGACCCCAGGTCGTCTTCGAGCGATACAAGTTCAAGTTCAAGTTCCAGCTCTTCAAGCAGCTCCGACGTGAGCTCTGCCAGTTCTAGGACCCGGTCGGGTTCTCAACCACCCCCACCCTCATCGCCCGCCTGCGACTTAGGAGAGGATATGGACGTGGACATTGAGGAAGTACAGGAAGTTGCTCAGGCCACTGAAGAAGTGTAAGCCAATGAGGAGGCCGACCGAGATCAAGCTGCAGTCGATCAGAATGTTGATCGCCCTGCCGAAAGCTCCTCCAATCGGGGGGTAAATGCTGAGCGAGAGCCTATTGAAGGAGGAGACGACGTCTTGCCGGACATAGCTCGAGACCGATCTGACATGTCTTGGGTGTCCGAGACCCTCCGCTCCAACAGAAGTATAATCACAGTCGGCCACTGCGCGCTGCCCGATCTACAATGCTCCTTCAACCACCTACCGGGCTGGAGGGTTAGAGGCATGAAGGACGGAGAAGACATTGCGACCTACTCTGAAAATCTGAAGTTCACGATGCATCGGATCGTGTTCGAGAAGATGGGAATCGTCCCACCTTTCACAGAGTTTCAGCGCGATGTCCTGCGCTACATTGGGGTCGCTCCATCTCAGCTTCACCCGAACGCATGGGCGTTCCTGAAGACTTTTGTGGTGCTTCTAACCCGGCTCGGTAGGCCGGTGTCAATACAGTTATTCTTCACCATTTTTGAGCTGAGCTGGCTTAGAGAGAAGGCCAATAAGGAGAAGAGGGAGCAGGTCTCCTTTAAAACTCAGAAGACTCAGCATCGGTATTTTAAGGCGTTCCCAAGAGTCATTGGCCGTACATGGAAGAGCCATATTTTTGGATCGTCCCGACCAAGGAGGCCGGCCAAGCTATAGCAGAGACCAACCCTGATGGGACGATCGGAGCACCTTACTTCCCAATCATGTGGAATGAGGCCCACTTCTTCAGGCGGCCTGGTGATTATATCTACACCACCAAGACTCGAAAGTGCGGTGACTTGAGTCTCTCGCAAATGATCAAAACCTTGTCGAGCCTCATGCCCCCAGCATCCCAAAGGCGACTTACCTTGTCGCCCTTTTACTCTGCAGTGGGCCGTGCTCGGAGGCCGAGATTGGTTCGCTTTCAAACTTATCTTTTTATTTTGGTCGTTGATCGCTTCTTCTAACCTCGACTCGCTCTATTTTGCAGGAAGAATGGCAAGAAAGTCTTGGGCCGAGTTAGAAAAAGTTTTGAAACCCTCTTCAATTCCTGGTGCTTCTCGGCGGCCTAAACAAGTGATCGACTTGGAAGGGACGTCGAAGGTGCCACAGACCCCTAGGAGCCAAGGGAAGAAACCAGCTTCCAAAGTCCGGTTGCCTCCACGCCGGGACGATCGTTCCCCCAAGCGGAGCAAGATTCTCGACGGGTTCGTGAAATTCCTAACGGCGATATTCCTGTTCTCTCGATCGAGGGCTTGGGGCTGACCGACTTTGAGCGGTTCAAGAAGGAGCCAATGGAAGTCTCCGCTTCTCTGTGCATGGGCGTCGGGAGAGCCATGCAAGAAATGTCGAACGAACTTCAAGGTATATTAAATTTCTTGCCCGTCTTGATTTTGCTTACTGTTGGTCGATTAACTGACATTCACTGTCTTTACTTGCAGATGCTCGGGCTGAGAAGGACACTGCCCTGGCCAATCTTGAGGCCGTGAAGAAGAAGCTGGAGAAGGTAGTTAGCTCCAAGAAAGAGGCTTTGCAGCAGGCCGAGGAGGACCGGGCCAAGTTGGCGAAGAAGAACAAAGAACTGGCCGGTCAAGTGAAAGAGTTGAAGAATGAAGCGGATGCCTTGGAGAAGGAAAAAGCCGATCTGGAAGTCAAGAAGGCCGAGCCGAGGCTCAAGTCGCGAGAAGGTGGCGGCCGGCAAGGATGCAGCGGTCTACCAATTTCGGAACGCTCTTGGCCAGTCGCGGTGCCGAATTCGGACACTAAGCATCAATTTTAATGAAAACATGATAAAGCCCGAGCATCGCGTAGAAGACAACCAGATCGTCTTTGCCTCGAGGAGTTCGACGAACAGGTAACACCGCTCGACCTCGCTTCGGTCTTGTTTTGAAGCCCGCCGCAAGCGGAGTAATTTTGTAATCCTTTGACTAGCCTTGAGCGCTTGTATATTTGGGCGCTCGGTTTGTAATGACATCTTTTCCTTTTATTCATTTCACTTGTTTGGGTTTATTTGCTTATTCGCTCGCATTTTTCCCGCTTTACGAATTTAAGGCCAACTATGGGCCGCTGCAGGGCCTTACGAAGGCTCGTTTTAGACCGCTTCGGCACTTGGTCGGCTCGGCAACCTTCGTTCAGGCCAACTCGGTGACGCTCGACTGGGCCATTTTGATGGCGCTCGATTGGGCCATTTTGATGGCGCTCGGTTGGGCCATTTCGATGGCGCTCGATTGGGCCATTTCGATGGCACTCGGTGTAGGTCGTTTCGACGGCCTACTATTGTTTGTGGGCTATTACTCAACCTCGCCATTTCGATGGCACATTGTGTTCGTTGACAACTCTTGGTCGCTTTCTTCCGCCACGGCATGTTGAGCGACGCATACATTCTTTGCGAGAAAGTAAAGTACTAAGCGATTTCAAAGGTCGCCTCGGTAAAAAACCCATTGGGAAAAGAGCGCTGCTGTCTTTCATTCATTAATAGGTCGTTCATTACATTCATACGTAGTATTTTCTAAGTTTGTCAGCGTTCCATGTTCTGGGGATAGTCGCCCCTTCCATGGTCTCCAGCTCGTATGCCCCCTTGCCGGTCTTCTTAACGACCTTGTATGGACCTTCCCAATTAGGTGCTAGCTTTCTCATGGCATTCTTGTTTCCGTCGCCGCCTTTAGAACGAGTTGGCCGATCGAGAAATCTCTCTTTTGAACACGAGCGTTGTACCTAGCTGCGGCCTTCTGCTTGATCAACTGTTCTCTAAGTGATGCTTGGGTACGCAGTTCTTCGATCAGGTCTAACTCTTCTCGTATGGCTCGGTAGTTGTCTGCTGATGCTGGTGGATTCAGAGTTCTCCAGTTCAGCTCGCCCATTTCTATTGGTATGACAGCATCAATTCCGTATACAAGTCTGAAGGGTGACTCCCCGGTCGATGAGTGGGGGGTCGTCCGATATGCCCAAAGAACGGATTGCAGCTCTTCGACCCAATTCCCCTTTTCTTCGTCAAGTCTTCTCTTTAAACGCCGCAGGATGACTCTGTTGGCCGCTTCAGCTTGGCCGTTTGTCTGTGGATGTTCGACCGAGGTGAAACGTTGTTTCACCCCTAAGTCGGCCAACATTTCTCTGAACCTCTTATCTGCGAACTAGGTACCATTGTCTGTTATCAACTGCTGCGGGATTCCAAAACGGGCTAGCACACACTGGCCGAAGAACTTGCTGACCTTTGCTGATGTAATAGTTGCAAGAGGCTCGGCCTCGATCCACTTTGTGAAGTAATCAACTGCCACGATCAAGAGTTTGAACTGGCCTGGAGCAGGTGGAAACGGGCCTAGCAGATCCATGCCCCACCAAGCAAACGGCCAAGGTGAGGCAAGACTATGCAATTCTGAGGAAGGTGCAACATGGACGTCGGCATGCACTTGACACTTCTTGCATTTCTGAACCAATTTCTTAGCATCTTCGTCCATGGTCGGCCAGTAATAGCCGGCCCTGAGAGCTTTCTTTGCTATGGATCGTGCGCCTTGATGGCTCCCACAATCGCCCTCATGGATGTCTCTTAACACATGGTCGGCTTCGACCGACGACAGGCATCTCAGCAGTGGAGACGAGAATCCTCTTCTATACAACTTTCCCTCTATCACTGAATACTTGGTCGCCTTTAGCCTGACCAACTTAAACCTAAGCTTATATACTTTGGGCTCAAGTGACTTGGGCCCTTTTTACACCCCCCTTCAAATACTTCCACCACTCCCTAACACAACAAAATATTATATAATTAATTTGATATAATTAACCCACTAAGTACTTAAAATAACTTAATTAAATAATTAATTAAATTATTTTTGGGCGTTACACTTCCCACGTCGGTGTGGGGTACCGCAATCACCTCGATGCCTAAGTCGGTGAGAGGAATAGATGAAATGTACAAGAATGAGAGTGTACCGGATTTAAAGGTCGATAAGTCTATCTATAGACGCAGGCGCTTCGTTTTGTCCGTCTTGATGACGGGTTGATCTGGATCGCTCGGCCTTAGATATCCTGTTGAAGTGCATTGCGTTCGGTGCTTTGGGAGCTACTTGGGCCAAGTTCCTCGGGAGTTGATCGTACCTTAGACCAATGAAGTGTTGATGTTGTCTTTGAGATTGGTCTGGTCGTTGAGAGAAGGAGAGAACCGGGCCTTGGTCGCGACGAAGCGCTTCGGGTGATACACGCAGAGACACCCGACACTCAAGTAAGTGGTCGCTCGGGCGGGTATCACAAGGTAAAGAGAACGCACTGATGTCATATGCGAATGGCGATATATATTGTAGTCCCGATCGCTTTGCTGAAAATTTCGGTCGGTTGCGCAAAGTGCGCTCCAAGCAACGAGCTTGGGCCGGTTGTGCTGATATGGGCCGGCGGCCCAAATGCTATTTGAACCTCTTGGTTTTTCTGATACACCCCGGAACAGTTGCCCCCCAAGCCTAGGTCGCTTAAGAGCGGGCTGAGGCTTGAATCGCTATTCTGGGGGTTATCTTTGCTTTGACGAACTTTACGGTGCAAGGCGATCGCGCCGCCGCTATTGATGGGACGGTCTCGGCCGCATGTCAATCGTCGGCCGTGCTGACGCGACGGTTGGCTTTTTGTTGACATTTATGATGCGACGTTTGGTGATCTCGAGGTCATTCAATGACAGCTTTCAATGCGAAGGTGAAACGTTGCGACGTTTCGTCTCCCGGTCTCCCTGGCGCTCCAAGATAGCTATAAATAGGCCTTCGAGGAACTGTTTATCACACTACTCTGAAGAGCTCTGCTGCCGACCCACCTATCTGCCGTCGATCCGTATTTGCAACAACTCCTTTTGCCCGTGCATTCTAGCTTCCTCGACCGATCTCAAGCACTCTTAAGGTATGAGTCGATCTTTCTCCTGGTCTTAATTTCTGTAATTTTTCTTTTGATTGCAAAATTCCACGCCTTGTGACAGGGGGTGTCAGGTCTGGGGACGACCAAGTCGCCCCCTCTCACGAGTGCACTGCTCGACCGACCTGACCCGATCCCCTTTTCACAAGTACCAGTATATGCCACGGTTGAAACACCCCGCTCGTATCCCGGGGGGCCCATCACAATCTTTGGCCGAGAACATGAAGAGGCCATCTGAGGCCGTTTCTCACGAGGAAGACCCCAGGTCGTCTTCGAGCGATACAAGTTCAAGTTCAAGTTCCAGCTCTTCAAGCAGCTCCGACGTGAGCTCTGCCAGTTCTAGGACCCGGTCGGGTTCTCAACCACCCCCACCCTCATCGCCCGCCTGCGACTTAGGAGAGGATATGGACGTGGACATTGAGGAAGTACAGGAAGTTGCTCAGGCCACTGAAGAAGTGTAAGCCAATGAGGAGGCCGACCGAGATCAAGCTGCAGTCGATCAGAATGTTGATCGCCCTGCCGAAAGCTCCTCCAATCGGGGGGTAAATGCTGAGCGAGAGCCTATTGAAGGAGGAGACGACGTCTTGCCGGACATAGCTCGAGACCGATCTGACATGTCTTGGGTGTCCGAGACCCTCCGCTCCAAATGTATATAATCACGATCGGCCATCACATGCTGCCCGATCTACAATGCTCCTTCAACCACCTATCGGGCTGGAGGGTTAGAGGCATGAAGGACGGAGAAGACATTGCGACCTACTCTGAAAATCTGAAGTTCACGATGCATCGGATCGTGTTCGAGAAGATGGGAATCGTCCCACCTTTCACAGAGTTTCAAATACATGATGTCTGCGCTACATTGGGTCGCTCCATCTCAGCTTCACCCGAACGCATGGGCGTTCCTGAAGACTTTTGTGGTGCTTCTAACCCGGCTCGGTAGGCCGGTGTCAATACAGTTATTCTTCACCATTTTTGAGCTGAGCTGGCTTAGAGAGAAGGCCAATAAGGAGAAGAGGGAGCAGGTCTCCTTTAAAACTCAGAAGACTCAGCATCGGTATTTTAAGGCGTTCCAAGAGTCATTGGGCGCTGCATGGAAGAGCCAGTATTTTTGGATCGTCCCGACCAAGGAGGCCGGCCAAGCTATAGCAGAGACCAACCCTGATGGGACGATCGGAGCACCTTACTTCCCAATCATGTGGAATGAGGCCCACTTCTTCAGGCGGCCTGGTGATTATATCTACACCACCAAGGACCTGAGTGCAGCCGACTTGGAGTCTCTGCAAATGATCAAAACCTTGTCGAGCCTCATGCCCCCAGATCCCAAAGGCGACTTACCTTGTCGTCCTTTTACTCTGCTGGTGGGCCGTGCTCTGGAGGCCGAGATTGGTTCGCTTTCAAACTTATCTTTTTTATTTTGGCTGTTGATCGTTTCTTCTAACCCTTGACTCGTTCTATTTTGCAGGAAGAATGGCAAGAAAGTCTTGGGCCGAGTTAGAAAAAGTTTTGAAACCCTCTTCAATTCCTGGTGCTTCTCGGCCGCCTAAACAAGTGATCGACTTGGAAGGGACGTCGAAGGTGCCACAGACCCCTAGGAGCCAAGGGAAGAAACCAGCTTCCAAAGTTCGGTCGCCTCCACGCCGGGACGATCGTTCCCCCAAGCGGAGCAAGATTCTCGACGGGTTCGTGAAATTCCTAACGGCGATATTCCTGTTCTCTCGATCGAGGGCTTGGGGCTGACCGACTTTGAGCGGTTCAAGAAGGAGCCAATGGAAGTCTCCGCTTCTCTGTGCATGGGCGTCGGGAGAGCCATGCAAGAAATGTCGAACGAACTTCAAGGTATATTAAATTTCTTGCCCGTCTTGATTTTGCTTACTGTTGGTCGATTAACTGACATTCACTGTCTTTACTTGCAGATGCTCGGGCTGAGAAGGACACTGCCCTGGCCAATCTTGAGGCCGTGAAGAAGAAGCTGGAGAAGGTAGTTAGCTCCAAGAAAGAGGCTTTGCAGCAGGCCGAGGAGGACCGGGCCAAGTTGGCGAAGAAGAACAAAGAACTGGCCGGTCAAGTGAAAGAGTTGAAGAATGAAGCGGATGCCTTGGAGAAGGAAAAAGCCGATCTGGAAGTCAAGAAGGCCGAGCTGGAGGCTCAAGTGCAGAAGGTGGCCGGGCTGGGCAAGGATGCAGCGGTCTACCAATTTCAGAACGCTCTTGGCCAGGTGCGGGTGCTGAATTCAGACCTAAGCATCAATTTTAATGAAAACATGATAAAGCCTGAGCACTGCGTAGAAGACAACCAGATCGTGCTGCCCGAGGAGTTCGACGAACAGGGTAACACCGTTCGACCTCGCTCGGTCTTGTTTTGAAGCCCGCCTGCAAGCGGAGTAATTTTTGTAATCCTTTGACTAGCCTTCGAGCAGTTGTATATTTGGGCGCTCGGTTTGTAATGACATCTTTTCCTTTTATTCATTTCACTTGTTTGGGTTTATTTGCTTATTCGTTCGCATTTTTCCCAGTTTTACGAATTTAAGGCCAACTATGGGCCGCTGCTTGGGGCCTTACGAAGGCTCTCGTTTTAGACCGCTCGGCACTTGGTCGGCTCGGCAACCTTCGTTCAGGCCAACTCGGTGACACTCGACTGGGCCATTTTGATGGCGCTCGATTGGGCCATTTTGATGGCGCTCGGTTGGGCCATTTCGATGGCGCTCGATTGGGCCATTTCGATGGCACTCGGTGTAGGTCGTTTCGACGGCCTACTATTGTTTGTGGGCTATTACTCAACCTCTGGGCCATTTCGATGGCACATTGTGTTCGTTTGACAACTCTTCGGTCGCTCTTCTGCCACAGGCATGTTGAGCGACCGGGCATACATTCTTTGCGAGAAAGTAAAGTACAAAGCAGATTTCAAAGGTCAGGCCTCAGTAAAAAACCCAGTGGGAAAAAGAGCGCCTGCCTGTCTTTCATTCATTAATAGGTCGTTCATTACATTCATACGTAGTATTTTCTAAGTTTGTCAGCGTTCCATGTTCTGGGGATAGTCGCCCCTTCCATGGTCTCCAGCTCGTATGCCCCCTTGCCGGTCTTCTTAACGACCTTGTATGGACCTTCCCAATTAGGTGCTAGCTTTCCCTTGCGGGCATTCTTGTTTCCGACGTCAGCGCGCCTTAGAACGAGTTGGCCGATCGAGAAATCTCTCTTTTGAACACGAGCGTTGTACCTAGCTGCGGCCTTCTGCTTGATCAACTGTTCTCTAAGTGATGCTTGGGTACGCAGTTCTTCGATCAGGTCTAACTCTTCTCGTATGGCTCGGTAGTTGTCTGCGATCTTTGGATTCTTGAGTTCTCGGTTCACTTTCGCCCATTTCTATTGGTATGGCGACAAAGATTCGTATACATACAAGTCCAAGGGTGACTCCGGCCGATGAGTGGGGTCGTCCGATATGCCCAAAGAACGGATTGCGACTCTTGACCCAATTCCCTTTTTCTTCGTCAAGTCTTCTCTTTAACGCCGCAGATGACTCGCTGGCGCTTCACTTGGCGCTTGTTCGTGGATGTTCGATCGAGGTGAAACGCTGCTTTCACCCCTAAGTCGCCCAACATTTCTCTGAACCTCTTATCTGCGAACTAGGTACCATTGTCTGTTATCAACTGCTGCGGGATTCCAAAACGGGCTAGCACACACTGGCCGAAGAACTTGCTGACCTTTGCTGATGTAATAGTTGCAAGAGGCTCGGCCTCGATCCACTTTGTGAAGTAATCAACTGCCACGATCAAGAGTTTGAACTGGCCTGGAGCAGGTGGAAACGGGCCTAGCAGATCCATGCCCCACCAAGCAAACGGCCAAGGTGAGGCAAGACTATGCAATTCTGAGGAAGGTGCAACATGGACGTCGGCATGCACTTGACACTTCTTGCATTTCTGAACCAATTTCTTAGCATCTTCGTCCATGGTCGGCCAGTAATAGCCGGCCCTGAGAGCTTTCTTTGCTATGGATCGTGCGCCTTGATGGCTCCCACAATCGCCCTCATGGATGTCTCTTAACACATGGTCGGCTTCGACCGACGACAGGCATCTCAGCAGTGGAGACGAGAATCCTCTTCTATACAACTTTCCCTCTATCACTGAATACTTGGTCGCCTTTAGCCTGACCAACTTTGCCTGTTTTTGGTCGCTTGGTTCTTCTCCCTGAACGATGTATCGTAGAATGGGGGCGATCCAATCGCTGTCTTGATCAACACAAAGAACGGCCAAAGACTGGCTTGGTTTGGTCGACACGCTCGGCCGATTTAAAGTCTCCTGGATCAAGCTTCTGTGATTCCCAGGGCTTTTGGTACTTGCTAATTTTGAGAGGATGTCTGCTCGAACATTCTCAGTTCTAGGCACATGCTTAACTTCTACTCGGTCGAATTGCTTGAGAAGCTCCCTTACTCTGGCCAAATAGCTTTTGAGCACGTCGTCTTTAGCATCATACAACTCTTTGATCTGTGAAACGACCAGCAAGGAATCTGTATGTAGTTCCACACGGTCAACATTGAAATCTCTGGCGAGCTACAGCCCGGCTATGCACGCCTCGTACTCGGCTTGGTTGTTTGACGTGTGGAAGGCAAAAGTCAAGGATACCTCCACAGCAAGGCCTTCTGAATTTTCTAATATCAGGCCCGCTCCACTACCTTTACTATTGGACGAGCCATCTATGTGCAAAGTCCAGGTCGTAACCGGTTGATCTTCTGGAATTGGAGTCATCTCAGCTATGAAGTCGGCCAACACCTGTGCCTTGGCGGCCGATCTAGATTCAAACTTAATACCAAACTCACTGAGTTCCACCGCCCACTTTATCATTCTTCCCGCCAGGTCTGGTCGACGCAAGACTTGCCTTATTGGTTGATCAGTTCTTACCACGACCTGGTGGGCTACGAAATAGGGCCTCAATCTTCGAGCGGCCACCAAAAGTGCAAGAGCTAACTTTTCTATCTTCTGATATCTCTGCTCGGGCCCTTGCAGTACTTTCCTGATGAAGTAGATCAGATTCTGTTTCAGGTCGCTCTCCCTGACTAAAACATCGCTCAAGACCTCTTCCGTTATTGCTAAGTATAAATATAGGGTTTCCCCCGGCAACGGCTTGGTCATGATCGGCGGGTTAGTTAGGGCTTCTTTTAGCTCATCCAATGCTCGCTGGCATTGGTCGGTCCACTCAAATTCCGTATTCTTCTTTAAGAGTTTGAATAAGGGAAGCGACTTGCAGGCCGCTTTAGGTATGAATCTTGACAAGGCAGCAACCATGCCATTCAGTTGTTGAATTTCTTTCTTGGTGGTGGGCGGCCTCATGTCGGCGACCGCCATGCACTTATCAGGATTGGCTTCAATGCCTCTTTCTGTCAGGTGAAAGCCCAAAAACTTGTCGGCCCTCACACAAAAGGTACACTTTTCTGGATTCAACCTTAGCGAATTCTTTCTGGCTTCTTCAAATACCTCTCTTAGGTCGCTTACATGCTCTTGGTCGGTCATACTCTTAATGATCATATCATCCAGGTAAACCTCAGATATCCGACCGAGCTGCTTCCTGAAGATTTTGTTCATCATCCGCTGGTAGGTCACCCCAAAGATTCTTCGAACCGAACGGCATTACCTTGTACTGAAAGTTGCCACGATCTGTCATGAAGGCTGTCTTGTGTCGATCCGGGGGGTACATCGTAATCTGATTGTAGCATGAGTAAGCGTCCAAAAAAGATAATAACTTGTAGCCCGAGGCACCATCGACCAACTTGTCAATGTTGGGCACAGGAAAGGCATCCTTGGGGCATGCCTTGTTTAGATCGGTGTAGTCCACACACATACGCCACTTGCCATTCTTTTTCTTCACCAGCATGACATTGGATAACCAGGTCGTGTACTTAATCTCTTCGACGAAGTTAGCCTTCACTAGGTCCTCAACGGCCTTTGTTGCGGCTTGAGACTTTTCTTCACTTTGTGTTCGCCTTCTCTGGGCGACCGGCTTAACTCCTTCATCGACTGAAAGTTGATGGCAAGCGATCTCTATGGGAATACCTAGCATATCTGAGGCCTGCCATGCAAATAGGTCGGCGTAGTCTCTTAGGCATTCCATAAGGTCTTCTTTAACTTGCTCAGGTAGGTCGCTACCTAGCTTCACTGTCTTTGCTGGGTCGTCGCCCAACTGTACATTTGTCAATTCCCCATGAGGTTCTGGTCTTTTTAACCTGTTCTTTAGCTCTCGGGCTAAGTCGTCATCGTTGTCCTCTGGGTCGCTATCTGGATCATAACGAGCGTCCAGATCAGCGAGATTAACTTGGTGGCCTTCAACGGTTCTTTGAGTGCTTGGACCACGATCTACCTCATCACAAATTTCTTGATATAGGTAGTGGCTTCGCTTGGCTGCCTCTAGGTCGGCCGCCAGGGTAACTACCTGGTCGTCTTTACTATAAAACTTCATCTTTAAATGCACAGTGGAAGCAACGGCCTCCAGCTTACCCAAGGTCGGTCTACCAATGATACACTGGTAGCAAGATTTGATGGGGAGTACAAGGAACATCGTCCGGACCGTCCTGTACAAGGTGCTTTCTGCAGTGTCATCACCAAATGTGACCAAGAGCTCAATGGTTCCCAATGGATAAGTGGTCGCTCCGTTGAAGCCCGTTAGCGGAGTAGGATCGGCCTGCGGGATTATCTCACTTCGATCCACCTTTAGCTTGTCAATCAACTCCTCAAACATAATGTCGGTCGAGCTTCCTTGGTCGACCAGAATTCTTCGAACCTCTGTGTTGGCCATAATTGCTGATACTACCAACGGAACGTAACTGTTTGGCCTGCCATCGAGCAAGTCTTCATCCCCGAAAGAAATGGGCGGTCTATTCGAGACCGGTCGTTCTGCTGAAGTCGTTCCCACCATTAGTATTTCATCCCACTTTCTTTTGGTGGCTTTGTTGGAGTCCCTGCGGTCCAACGGGTTTCCACCGTGAATTACCATAGCAACGTTGCGGCCTCTCGATTGCCGAGTGTCTCGATCTTCAGATCGATCCTTATCTTGGGCGGCCGTTACAGCGACGATGCCCTTTCCTCTATCCTGATCAGGTCCTTCTGTCTTCTCTTGAGGTCGCTCGTTTTCTTCAGACCTCACATACTTACCCAGCTTACCTTTCTGAATAAGGTCTTCAATGTCATCCTTCAGGGCCATGCAGTCGTTGGTGTCATGCCCCTTGCTCTTATGATAACGAGCAGTATCTTTTGGTCGGTCGTGCCCCCTTTTTGAGTACGAGAGGGTCAGGCCGTTTCACGCCCACAAACTCGTTGTTCTGGCACTCACTGTAAATTTGTGCAATAGACGTGTTCAGACGAGTGCGCTGCTCGTGTTTCTTGTCTCTAAAGTCCGACCGGTTGTCTCGGCGGCCTTCATGAACTTTGGCCGGTCTATTTTGTTCTTCTTTGGGACGCGCACGGGCGCCCTTCCTTGCAGCCAGGGTTTCTTCATATGCCATATGATCATTGGCCCTCCTTATGAAGAAGCTGAGGTCCTGATAGTGATTCAGTGTGAATTCTTCTGCGAACCTATGGTCCGGTCGAATACCACGTTTGAGGTACTTCAGCTTGTCTTTATCAGATAAATCACGAATAGTCTCGGCCTCAGTGTTGAATCGGTCGATGTACTGTCTAAGTGTCTCATTGTCTCCTTGAACGACCGTGTCCAAGTGCTCCTCATACCGATACTGGCAACAGTTGGCCGTGTAGTGGGCTAAGAAAATCCTGATTAGGCCCTCCCATGAGGAGATGGTGTTGGGACGAAGTGATTCCCACCACTCTAATGCTCGGCCGTCCAACGACTGAGGGAAAAGCCTGCATTTCATTGTTGACCCCAACTCTCTATAGCTGCAATAATTATTGAAGTATCGGATATGCTTATCCGGATCTCCACAGCCATCAAATTTGTTGAGATTAGGCGGCTTCCTCAAGTATCTTGGAATTCTGTAGCGCCTGATTTCTCTGGTAAACGGGTCGTGGACGTTTTGAATGTCGTTCGACCCAAAGGGTTGTATGGCGAGGCACGCCTCGTTGCCTGTCACTCCATAGAATCCTCCCGGTTGGCTAGAAGGTGGAAATTGAGGAGGGTGCCTTCTGGGTCGCTCGCTGTGACCCCTTCTTGGCCGCTTCGAGACGTCCCTAATTCCTCCATCTCGATAGTCTTCAAACTCTTTGCGAGAATCCCAGGATCTACTTCTCGACCGACGTGAACCGGACGACTCATATGAGGAGTATCTAGTGGGCGAGCGGCCGAGTTCAGGACAGTAGCTGGAATCTTCGTATTCATCATAAGAGAGGGAACGGTGTCTGCGCACGTTCCTGCTCGGGGGCGACCTGTGTGCCCTGATTCGTCGTGCCGGGGATCGGTGGGTAGTACTTTCCCGGCGAGTGAGGCTCCTTCGAGGAGGCGATCTGTGTCTACGTGCTGGATGGCGTAGAGCAGAAGGTTCTCCGTCTTCCGCACGCCGACGGCCCGGAATCGACCCTCTTTCATAACGAGAGATCAGCTCGTCTCTATCTGCGATGAGCTGGTTCTTGTTTTGCAACATTTGCAGAACGGCCTGAGTGATGTGTTCTGGCAATGGTTCTTCAATCCCTGCCTCGATCAGCTCGGCCGGTAGTTGGTGAGGAGCGGGCGGTTGCACCTGCTCTAGGATCGGTCAGCGACCGCCATGTACCGAAGGCTCTTGGCGCGGATTTCCTTGAGATTCGTGAACGGTGACGGCTACGCCCTCCGGGGTCTGCTGCTGAGGATGGTGCTGCCCGGAGGGGTTGAGTCGAGATGAGGCCCGCGTCTGGGGCCGACCGCGTGGAGCCATGGTCGAAGTAGGATAGCGCTCGGGCCTCCCACTGTGGTCGCCAATTGATCGTACCTTAGACCAATGAAGTGTTGATGTTGTCTTTGAGATTGGCCGGTCGTTGAGAGAAGGAGAGGATCGGTCTTGGCTGCACGCTGAGCGCCTCGGGTGATACCTGCAAAGACACTCTGACGCTCAAGTAAGTGGTCGCTCGGGCAGGGTATCACAAGGTAAAGAGAACGTACCTGATGCCATATGCGAATGGCGTATATATACTGTAGAGTCCCGACCGTTTTGCGAAAATTTCGGCCGGTTGCGCAAAGTGCGCTCCAAGCAACGAGCTTGGGCCGTTTGTGCTGATATGGGCCGGCGGCCCAAATGCTATTTGAACCTCTTGGTTTTGCTGATACACCCCGGAACAGGAGTCATTCGGCCAGTCCCAATGTCCAATAGGGCTTTTAGCCTAGGTCGGAACATAACTCAAACAGAGTTCTAGTAGTTAATTTAAAACCTTTGTTTAACAACCAAATCAAAATCAAATATATGATATTGAATACTTTGAAGGCATTTAACTTTTTCTCTAATGCATGTGATATATATATATATATATAGGAAACATATATTTTGTTATGCTTCTTTTCTGATGCGTCTCTGTTAGTCGTACCAGCATCGAGTCCGAGGACCACTTTGCGGTGAGGTTTTAACGAGAGAGCAAGGGTGAGTCATAGTAAAACACGGTCAAGGTGGCTAAGTAAACAGAGTACCTCAGATGCGTGTACAATTCGCCGTCAGACTCTCTGATGGAACACAGTTCTGACATCAGAGAGGTCTTCTTACCGGGATTGTTGTGGATCCGGGCCTTCTTACCGGGATCGTCGTGGATCTAGGCCTTCTTATCGGGATAGCTGTGGATCTGGGCCTTCACTTTGACCGGCCGCCGCAGGACTCCCCCTCCTTTACTCGTGGAGATGAGTACCTCGGACACCAGGAGGAGGAGGCACAATCGCTCGGGGCGAAAGAGGGGGAGAAGCCGCAAGGATTTCTTCCTTCGCCGTCTGGTGGAGATGAGTACCTCGGACACGAGAGTGGAAGGCACAATCGCTCGAGGCGAAAGAGAGGACCACAAGGACCTAAGCCGCAGTGGGCTTCACTAGCGCCCCACGACGGAGCGTAAGAGCTCGGAATCGTGGAGGCCTTCTTCCGTCATCCGCGGCGTGGCACGCTTTCGGAGTGGGAGTCGGGGGAGAGGGGCGTTGAGTCGGATCGGGACGCCGATTTGCCGACGTACCTGCGCGTTAGTTGCGTATTCGAGCAAGCAGAAAATAAAATTGCGTATTGACAGGAGTATTCGACAATCTTTTCTTTTTTATTGATAAATCGGAAGTATTATTACATTATTTCATGAGTTCGTAAAGTGAGTACCTCATTCATTTCCTGTTTACCTATTCTTCTCAGACAGCTTTCTTTCCGGCAGCTATTTCTGCTCGTCGGGTGGCTTCTTACTCAGCGCGCCTTTCCTCTTTTAAGCAAAGGTAGTGGCAACGTTTGGTAGCGTCGCTGTAAGCTCGGACCGTTACTACTTCACCTTTATCGGAGAAAAACTTCATCTTTATGTGGACAGTAGAAGTGACCGCCCCTAGCTTTCCCAGAGTAGGCCGACCGACAATGCAGTAGTATGGAGATTGACAGGGGAGTACAAGGAACCGGGTCTTGATTGTCCGAGAGTGATCTCCTTCGCCGTACATAACCTGAAGCTCAATGTACCCAAGGGAGTTGTCCTCGAGCCATTGAATCCCGTGAGGCCTCCGCCATCATATTCTAGTAGGTTTGACTCCGAGATCTTGAGCTTGGGTAGCAATTCTTTAAACATGAGATCCAACGAGCTTCCTAGTCGACCAAGATTCTTTTCACGTCAGTCCCCGCGATCACAACCGAGACGATCAGCGGTAGCCACTTGTTTGTCTTTGTGTTCAGCAGGTCGGAATCATCAAACGAGAGTGGAGGTCGGCTGGACTTAACGATCACCGGGTTAGCATCATTCCCGATGTCGAGTATGTTGTTCCATCTTCTCTTCATGGATCGGCGTGTTTCTCTGATCTTCAAGGAGTATCCACCCATGATTACCATGCCTATGGGCCTCTGACGCTGTGATCTCGGCGAGGCTCCGTCTGAGTCGCTGTCGTCGGATGGGGGCTTCGCCACCTCGTTAACCGCGGACTTGGTCTTTCGAGGCGACCACTCCCTCTTTTTGTCGTCGATCTTGAGATATTGCCTCAGTTTACCTCGCTGAATAAGGTCTTCTATATCGTCTTTGAGCACTCGGTAGTCTTCCGTGTCATGCCCATGACTTTTGTGGTAGCAACAATAAGTTTTCTTGTTCGTAGTGTGTCTCTAGGAGATCGGCGCTGGCCATTTCACTTCATTGAATTCGGCGTTTGCGTATTCCTGGAGGATCTTCGATTTAGAAGTGTTCAGAGGAGAGTAGTCAGTGAACCTGGAGCGCCATTCCTGGAACTCCCTCCGCCGTCGTCCTTCTTTGGCTTGTCCTTTGCTTCTTTGCCCTTTGTCGGGGCCGAGGTCGAGATACCTTCGATGGCTTCATTAGATTCTTCATAGTCAATATGGCGTTGGGCTCGCCTTAAGAAGTCGTCCAATGTTTCCGGCGGGCGTAGTCCGCATTGACATGGAAAAGTGTCCCTTTCCTGAGGCCATGCCTCATGAACATCATCTGAACCTCGTCGGATACGTTATGGACCTCGTTGGCCTCCTTGTTGTACCTTTCATTGTATGCCCTTAGGGATTCGGTCTCCCCTTGATATATGGTGCGCATGTCCACGGAATTGGGTTTCAATCTTGAGGCAGTGAACAGAGCAGTGAAGAGTTTGGCGAATTGCTTCCAAGAAGATATCGACGCCGGTGGCAGGTCTCTAAACCATTTGGAAGCACTCTTCTTTAGAGTGAAGGGGAAAAGTTTACATCGAACTTCGTCGGGAGCACCCCTGTAATCCAGGATTCTGTTGAAGTCATCCACGTGGTCGTCGGGATCTGTCTTCCCGTCATAAGAATTCAAATGCGGCGGCTTCTCCCATGATTTGGGGATCTTGTAGTCCTGAATCTTGGAGACGAAAGAGCTTCCGCCGGATCCGCGCCCTTTAGCTTTGGGCTTGGACTTGTGAGTCTTCCTCCTCGGAGAAGGGCTCCTCGAGGGGGAAGAGTCCGAGGAAGAATTGCCGCGGTTGTCTTCTGATCCAGAGTCTGGCGGAGGGGGGGAGTCGGAGGTCTTCCTCAGTGTTTTTCTCTTCTGATAGGCGAATCATAAGTTGGACATCGGGGAGTCGTCCGACGTTGTCGAGATACCACTATTTGGGGCAACCCCGACTAGACCTGTACGGAAGGCAATATGGTAGGAACTCAGGCCAAGGTGGCCATCTCGACCCGAGACTGCTCCTGTTGAACGAGATCCCTGCTCCTTCATTCCAATACGTCCAACAACTGGCTTACTGCTTGAAGCGCTGGTGGCGGTGGCAGAGGAAGAGGTGGCCTGGCTGCGGTCGGAGCAGTAGAAGTCTCTTCAAGAGGCAACGTTTGGACATGTCCTTCGAGAGTCTGACCGGGCTGGGGAGGTGCCGAAGCGTCGGCGTTCCGAACCCGGGATTGGGCCCGAGTGGAGGGGCGCCCTCGAGGCGGCATGTCTTGCAAAGGAGTCTTGGTAGGAAGAAGTGGAACCGAGTGAGAGTGTTGGGCTCCCACTGTGGTCGCCAATGTTCAGTCCTGGAGTTGGAGAAGTTACCTTATCCGAGGAGCTTGGATAGTTCTCGCTTCTCGAGACTTAAGATTTGTAGTAGGCGTTGGTGAATTGTCCTCGGAAGCTCCGAGTTGCGATCCTTCCCACGTCGGGTGGGGCTACCTGTAGACACTCTGATGCCTAAGTAGAGGAATAGGCGGAATGTGCAAGAATGAGAGCGTACTTGGATTTGGAAGCTAGCACGTCTGTTTATAGACGGGGGTGCTCGGTTTTGTCCGTCGGATGTGACGGGTTAATCTGGACCGTCGGTCTTAGATATCCGGTTGTAGTGCATTGCGTTAGGTACCGGGGCGCTACTTGGGCCAAGTTCCTTGGGAGTCATTGGGCCAGGCCCAATGTCCAATGGGGCTTTTAGCCCAGGTCGGAACATAACTCAAACAGAGTTCTAGTAGTTAATTTAAAACCTTTTTTAACAACCAAATCAAAATCAAGTATATGATATTGAATACTTTGAAGGCATTTAACTTTTTCCCTAATGCATGTGATATATATATATATATATATAGGCTAAAATGCTCTCGGGGTCCCTTATCTTTATTTAAAGTAACGATTTAGTCCTTTATGTTTTTTTTGTCCCAATTAAATCCTTTATGTTTTAAAACAAAACAGAGAGGCATGGTTTAATTGAAAATGGAAACAAAATAGAAAACGAAACATGGATTAGAAACGAAACATGAATTGAAACAAAATCGAAAAAGAAACAGAAACGAAACAAAGAGGCATTGTTTTCGAGATTTTGGGTTGGGTTAAAGAGGCACGGTTTTCTAGATTTTGGGCATGGTTTTTCAGATTTGGAACCCTAATTCCCAAATTCTAATTCATAGGTTGAAGATGAAGTCATTTTTTGTATTTTTAATAAAAACTAAATTATAAAAAAAAAAAAAAGACATGGCTATGCCACATACATATAAATTACGGTACACCAACACAATAACAGCCACGTAGACATTTCTTAACAGGGTTAAATGGAAACTAACGGAAAAGGTTAAAATTGCCCAAATTTTAAAACATAAAGGATTAAATTGGGACAAAAAAAACATAAATGACTAAATCGTTACTTTAAATAAAGATAAAGGACCCGAGAGCATTTTAGTCATATATATATATATATATATATATATATATATATATATATATATATATATATATATATATATATATATATATATAAATGAGAGATTGATTAAGTATATGAGAGAGTAATGTTAACTATTTCAGTTATTGACCCTTTTTTAAATTGAAATGAGAAAAATCTTATTTGCAGAGAGACAGAGAGTAACGTTAACTATTTCGGTTACCGAACGTTTTTCTAAATTGAAATTAACAAAATTTTATTTGCAATATTTTCTATATCACAAAATAAATTGTAGTCTCTCTACCATTTCTTTTCAAAACAATTTTTTAAAGAACTTTGATTATAAACAAATCATTAGTAATATTATAACAAAAAATGCAATAATGATATTAACATTACAATGACACTATTTTATTAGTTTTCTTCATACACCCAAAATCTGATGATCGACCCTGAGAATAAGAAATGAGATAGGAATATTTTAGACTTAGTGTACATATGAGTGAAAAAGGATGGATAATGAAAGTGCACATGGGTAGTGCTAGGAAGGGGAAAGCTATGGAATGTGTGAGACATAATTAAAGACAACATTCATCTGAATAATTCAACAGAGAACATTCCGAGCAGGTTGATTCTTTCTTTTAAGCCTTTCATTTTATTTTTAAGAAGAAGAATATTCCTTGCCTTCAACAAAAGAAACCACTTCATTTATTCCCTATTTCCCTATTTCTTGATCATATCAGTTTCATTTTATCTTTAAATTTGAGCAATAATATTGGTATATGTAGCTTCTTTTATACGAAGGGAATAAGGAAATTGGAAATGCAGCAGAAACATGATTTTATTTATTTATTTATTTATTTTAGTTGTTTTTGTTGGGTTTTATTGGTTGTGTCATTTATTTTAGTTGTTTTCGTTCATTGGATTGGTTACAAGTTACAAGTTACAACCAGCATTCTCTACATCTTCTTTCTTAATGTTATGAAAATAACCAAAACTATAGAGGAAAAATATGAAGAAGATAAGAACATGAACAAATATGAAAGATGAGAGTATTTCTATTCACTTCAAGTGTCTCCATACACATATGAGATAACCCTATTTATAGGGTATGGATAGGCAAGTGAATAGTCTATCATCAAAAGCCACTACACAAGGGAGTAATGAGAGGGAAGGAGAAAGCTAATGGACATCCACTAATATAAATATTCATAACACTCCCCCTTGGATGTCCATCGAGGATATGCCTCATTAAAAACCTTACTAGAAAAAACCCAGTGGGATAAAAATCTAGTGAAGGAAAAGAGTACAATATCCTGTCAGTGGGAACTGCCTCGTTAAAAACCTTTCAGAAAACTGTGGGACAAAACCATGGAAAAGGGAAAAGAGTGCAACTTTTCTCCCCCTGATTGAATCATCACTAAAGAATATGAATTTCAATATTTGGAGTTTCTCCTTGAGTGCATATGGAACAATCTACTCCATTGTCACTTGTGATTGTATCCTCTTTTAATGGAACTTTGCGATCAGTATTATCTTCAAAACATCTTCCTTGAACTGTTGGCATTTGGACATGAAATGAAGAAGCAAGAACCATAGATTGTTCTATAGATCAAAAAGATATTTCAGTGTCACCATATGTAGATAATAGCTGACTTGTAATCTGACTTGATAGATCAAAAAAATACTGCATATCTGCATGGTTAATTTGTGTAATACATAATATGATTTATTCATTAGGATAGTTAAAAATGAAATATGCATCCCACTTTGTTCTAAGACATTTGTCTTTGTAATGAACTATATTACTACTAACTATCACATAATATTGCCATTATCAAGGGATATAACATTTTGTAATATCCATGCATGCTTTCATAGTCTTCGGGACTAAGATATTTTATATATTCTTACAACTCATGTACTCAATATAAATAATTTCTGCAAATCAATATGAGACTTTATTTTTCAAAAGAATTTATTTAAAGATATTTCCTATTATCTTAAATCCTGCTGGGATTTTCCATGTAGAGGTCACCTACAGGTTCAACCTCAAAATCCATCATATATAATTTGATGTCATTCACATAGAGCTCTTTCTTTGAGTAATCATCTCGCGAATCCAAAAAGTTTGCATTGCAATATTAAATCCTTCAGGGATCTTTAATTATGACTATCAAATGAGTCATACAAATAAGTTGAAGCAATATTCATCTGGTAAAATTTGAGTTCTTCATGCACTACAAGGCTAATTAAGTACTGAAAAGTACTCGCATCCACCCTTGAGCAACATGTCGAGCTTTGTATCTCACAATTTCACCATTCTCATTCTGCTTCAATTTCATCTTTCAATTTTGGCCAATTCACATTGTCTACAATCTTTAGTAGACTTTGATTCATGATCCTCACTAATATTTATCACATTTAGCGCTATATTATATGCAAAAATATCGTCAACGTTGACTTCATTTCGGTTCCATTGTATTTCATTCGTGACATAATTCATTGAGTTCTCTTTAATTTTCATAACTTTTCAGTAATTCGATCGGTTCTTCTAGAAGCTGTAATGTCAATTATGTCCGAATACTCTTTTAGAATTTCTATATCCTCGTTTGGACCTTTTTATTTTTAGCTCCTTTTGTTGTTCGAGGATTTTTATCTTTGGAACCGATTAGTCTACCATGCTTCAGCGCCGTTGAGACACATTTGCAATATTAGATTGTCCAAATAGGACATCCATTCTATTGGAGCATTAGCAAATGATATATATGATTTGGTCACGCCTTTTGGATCGATGAATGCATTTGGTAGATAATTTGCTAAGCTTTGCAAATGGATTATCTTTTGAACTTCTAGTTCACATTGTTTAGTTTGAGGATCAATAAAAAAATGAGATAATGATAATCCATTCTAACCGATCTCTTTTTCTTACAAATTGCTTATTCTCTCCCCTAATGTTGGGAAATCTAATTCTTCAAATGATAATAATCAAACCGGATTATAAACAAGTCTCCAATTGTTGGCTCAATATACTATATTATACATGGAGATTTATATCCGATATATATTTCAAAATTCTTTTGGACTCATCATAGTGCATTGCACATCCAAATATTCTAAGATGGGAAATATTATGTTCATGACCAAACCAAATGTAAAGGGGAAGAGTTGTGATAACTCGTTGGCTTGATGCGAATCAATATTACAAAGATGTAAAATTGCATGTTCCCAAGTAGAAATTGGAACTTCTTATCTCATAAGTATTAGTCATGTAATTAACTTTAGACGTCTAAAGAATGGTTCTTCAGGACCATTTTATGAATGAACGTAGGACATGTGATATCCAATATCAATTCTAATAGACATACAATACTTATCATATGCTTTCAAGATATTTCACATAATGACCTCTTACTCAAATTAGTTGAGCAAACAATCTCACAAACTTCCGGTTGTGAGTTGATGACAAATATATATAATATATATGTGGCCATCTAGTTGATGCACCAATTAAAATCACAAATATCTAAATAGTCCATGTGATTAGTGTAATTGTTTACAAGTATCACCTTATATCAGTTCTAGAAATATGAGGGATTTATTATTCTCAAATTGCCAATTTCCTTTGGGAATTAGTGAACACAAAAATTAGTAGATTGAAGAAACTATTGGCTCTTCAATATAAGTTCACATAGAAGTTTATTATTCGCATCATAATATACTCGAGATGGCCCAACCGATCTTGCCAACAACTAAATTATTATGATATGTAAACTTCTGGTTTACATAACATGTGCTTCAATTGCACATATATAAGTGTAGTACAAATCAGAGGAAAAAGTAGACAATTTTTCCACTACACTTATTTTATCAAAATATGTCTCGCTATATAAAAATATTCAATATCTCCTTCATCTCTCGTTTCAATATGATTTCTATTTATATGCAAATCTTTGAAACTTAATAAATTTCAACGAGACTTAGGGGAATATAATGCATTCTCAATCTGTAAATTTCTTCCCTGAATAGCAAAGATATTAGCTCTTCCGGAGCCTTCAATTATATTTGAAGAGCCATATATAGTACTAACTTCGGTTTCTCGCTTCACTAAATAGGAGAAATTTTTTTATCTTCTAAAATAATATGGATAGTTCCACTATGAGCGAAAAATATTTCTTCATTATCGATGCTAGTGTCAATACTCATTCTATCCTAAAATAAAATAAATATGATAAAAGATTGGCATTAGAAAATTAAGTCTCTACAATATTATATGCCTACAAAAATCAAATTTTAGGAGCTGCATAAAAATACAATTTCTCAAGAAAAAAAATATCAGTGAGAAAACTATATTTGCTACTCAAAATAAGGAAACTAAAGAAGCATTGAAAGTCTCTCTTATTCCCCTTTTTTTCATGCAACTTTTTTATTTGGAATTCCAAGCAAAAGAAATAAGAAAAAATACATTTTTCCATAGGATACTAAACCACTATTAGGAATAACAAAGGTCACAATCACAAATGATACAAATGGCACTTAAATAGGATAATGATAACATTTACCACATCAATGGTCATCACTACAACTTTTCTTGTACCAAAATTATAATGTGAGTCATTCACTTATAGGAATGAACTTCAATTCATTGAGTGGTTTGTGAGTATTCTTTACAATCACCATATCACAAAATCTTGATTCATAATATCTTTCTGAAAATATTTCCTCATTTTTCTAATTCATGAGAATATTTGAGACATAAATTACATGTCTTTTCCTTTACTTCAAAATATACTAAGATCAAGTAGATCTTATAGATTTTAATCATAGTCCAAATGTATAGTTCTTCAGAAACTTGACCACAAATCTCCATAATAGATGGCCAAAGAAAAATGTATTTTGTGCAATCCACCAATGATGCTTAAATTACCAATTCATTAGTTCTTCAGGAACTATACCGCAAAATTTCTTCAATGATAATCAAGAAAACCATACTATGAGCAATCCTTCAAGGATGCTTGAATATTTTCTTTTTTTTTTGAGTTCTTCAAGAACTATCAGAAATCCTTAGAAACAGTGATAAAGAAAATAATTCTGTGTAATCCTAGTTCTTCAAGAACTATACCACAATACTTATTCATGATGATCAATAAGAACCATATAATGAGCAATCCTTCAGGGATGCTTTGATATTAAAAAAATATTAAATTCTTTAGGAACTGTATCACAATAAGAACCATATAATGAGCCAAAAGTCCCTTGAGAAGCTAGGTCAGGTCCAACTCCACGCCAAAGCACGGCCCAGTGCGTGCTCCGCAGCAGACTTCCGTATCCAACGGCCAAGATCTCCTGCCCGTATCCGACGCTCCTAGTACGCCTCATTTCCCTAAAAATAGAGGTACAACCCCACTACGACGGTACGCGCCCATCATTCTGAACTTCTCCTCTTACTCTTCTCTCATTTTCTCTCTCTCTCTCTCTTTCTCTTATCTCGGTCTCATACTAACTTGAGCGTCAGAGTGTCTTGCAGGTACCCCCACCCGACGTGGATCTTCGAGCTATCCCGGACTGACCGAGCATGGGCTTCAACCTCCGAGCTCTTCCCCCTCTCAAAACACTCCTACCTCTTCTTCCTGGACCTCTTGAAGCAATTAACCCGGACCTCTGACCGAGTCCGAAGTCCAGGTACCGAACAATGGCGACCACAGTGGGAGCTAGATCACTGGCTTCGAGGACTCATGAGGATGATTCGTCCTCGGCTTACAACGTAGTCCTCGAAGACCGCCCCGTCAGCAATTATCTCGGACTAACATTTGCCTATAACGGACTTACCGAGGTATGTTCCACTCGACTGCCATATCCTTATTGCTACCTTTTGATAATTTGCAGGGCCGGCGAGATACGCAAGTCAATTGAGGGAATCTCCTCAAGCAGAGTTCGTACCTCGGAATATTCTCCCATCTTCACGCACGAGGTTGTCACTGAATAGCCTAATCTGGCTCCAATAGCTCGTCTCTCCGAGCTCGTCACTAAATAGCCTAATCTGGCTTCAATAGCTCGTCTCTCCGAGCTCGTCGCTGAATAGCCTAATCTGGCTCCAATAGTTCGTCTCTCTGAGGTCGTCGCCGAATAGCCTAATCTGGCTCCAATAGCTCGTCTCTCCGAGCTCGTCCCTGAATAGCCTAATGTAACTTCAATAGTCTCTCCGAGCTCGTCGCTGAATAGCCTAATCTGACGAGTTCCATTAGAGGCCGAAGGAAGGAGACCCATTGTGCGGTCTCCGCCCCTTAAGGTCGAACGTCTTATGCAACTCAGGTAAGAAGGTTGCACGTCTCACGCGACTCCAATAAGAAGGCTGGGTGTCTCTTACGACCTCGATAAGAAGGCTGATAAGCCCACAGCGGCCTCGGTAGGATAAAGTGAAGGTCGGGCACCTGCAACAGCTCCAGTACCAAGGCCGATCGCCCACAGTGGCATCGTTAAGAAGAAGGAGGAGAAGGGAGCCCATAGCGGCCTTCCTATCTAAATGAGCCAGGGGGCCGCAGCGGCTTTCTCATCATTGAATTCGGCTCAAGGAATCTGCCACCTCGGCACTCACCTACTCGTCGCCTCGACTCTAATCTACAAGTTTGAACACTTGTGCGAATTCTCTCAAGTCACACACCCTCTTTAGGTGTCGCTGACCTCGGACTACTAAAGGTTCTCTACGACCTTGATAACTCTATTTTATATAGAGTATTTCATATGTTTAAACTTAGTATTTGCTCTCTTTCAAGTAATAATAAAGAGTTTATATAGTATTTTATGTGATATATGATAACTTGAGTGATTTGAATGGTTATAGTTATTATTAGGCCATTTTGGATATATTGTGGTATGTTTGATGTTTTTGTTCAGTGCAGTCTCAATGCTAACTGCATCAATGCTCATGCACTGATCCTGCATCAATTCTGCGCTACTTGGTGAATAAGCAGCCTGTTTCATATGCACCCACATGCAAAGTGATGACCTCCTGCCTGGTTCTTTGATGCCATCCCACCTTGTATAGTAGGCGCCTACCATTCACACATAGCTATAGGCATAGCTTTGAAGAGTCACCAACATAGGGACACATGTTCACACATCAATGAACCGCCCTATATGATTAGTCAAAGATTTCAACATGGATAAACCTCTGGAAAGCAATTACAGCTATGATCCACTCAAGATGACTTCAACATGAAGGAAGGAAGCACCTCACTTGAAGGCTATAAAAGGACCTCACATCTTCATTTGGAAATATATCACAATCCATAAGTTAGATCAAAATTTCAATATACATAGTTAGTTTTTATATTTTTAGAGGAAGAGGAAGGAATTCATAAATCCTCCTTTACTCGTTTTCATAGTGTTTGTATAGTGCTAAGGAGTAATGCTAGTGCATTGCTAGAAGACTTCATACAAAGGTTTTCAACATTTGTAACTTTACTCTTGTTGTTTCTCTTTTGTGATTTCTATATATATAAACATGGTCTATTCAGTTTATATATATCTTGCAATGTCTCTTGTTAACTAAACCTTTCTTAGTTGGAATGTTCTAATCATTTAATGAGCTTTTAAGTAAGTATGTTGCATGTATGTATGTTTGTACTTTAGTTCTTGCTTGATAATCTTTTCAAAACTTATTTTGAACTTGATCACTTAGAATAAGTAGATTTGTAAATGACCGGACATGGCTTACAATTAAGAACTCAAGAACTAATATGGGTGAGTGTTTTACATAAAGAAAACTTTGTGAAAACCATGCTAAGTCCTAGACATAGGATAGTATAGTCCATAGGATAATTGTGGGTACTTAAAATACAAGAGTGAATTCACTTAAGCAAAGTGAATACTTGTTAGGAGGCAAGATTGGCACTAACACCCCTTTCTTTACTGCATAGAACAAGGATCATAAGAGCTGTAATGATACTCAAGAAAGTGACCGAAAGGCACATAGCTAATGCAACAAAGATTCAAAGTTGCATCACATACTGCATCATACACTTATAAGTAAATTACTTGATGAAGACATTCCAACTAGCTTTTCTCTTTTACACTATCAACATTTTTTACTTTGTTTTCTTTCTAACTTAGTTGTGATCATCAAACAAAATCCAAAATTATTTTGTTACTTAGTGACTTTACACTTTATTACTTTATATTATTTTAAAAGTGAGTTTTTCAATCTCTGTGGGTTCGATCTTTTTACTACTTGTTTTTGGACAGTGTATACTTGCACTTAAGTGTATGTGGCATTTCCACACACCAGACCTCACTCTCTCTCCTTTGCCTCAGTTGTCTATGCGCTGCGTCGGCACACATAACAGGTAAAGTATACTTAACTAAACATGCATATTTATATTTCACAAAAAGATGTAAACGAAATGCAGGAAATTAGTTCCAGAGAAAAGGGACGGTGCCCATTGTACATACAAGCATGAACTGGCCCCGAACATTCCCAAAGCCAGTGATAAAAACAAATTGTTCAAAGCAAACAGAAGAAATTACAAGGGGTTCAACCATCAGTGTCCAACATCTCTCCATCAGCATCCGTGGCGGGAATATCTTTAGCTTTGGCCCCAGCGTCGGCTACAGGATCAGGAGTGGCATCACCGACATTGTTGACCCTGACATTGTCGACCTCTTCTTCCCAGATCAGCTCAGGAGGAGGGTAGATAACCCCCTTGACACTTACCATGTTGTCGTCAACCGCTTTGTATGCCAGCTGCATGTATTCACTACGGATATGTTGGGTTCAAGAACCAAGGCTTGGCTTAGACACTGCTTGAAACCGTCCACGACAATCAAGACAAATATTGCCCTTCACCGCCGGTTTTCTTTCTCGAGTGCAAATCCGGCCGATGATTTGACCTCAGCGTCTTCGCTCTCCTTCTTGATTCGCTCCAGATCTTCCTTCGCAAGCTTCAACTCGGCTACTACTGAAGAAAGGATGTCTACCTTTTCCTTCTGCTTCTTCGCTTTCTCGTGTGCTTCGGAAAGCTTCTTCTTTAGATCGGCATTTTCTTTGGATTTCTCCTTGAGCCACCGGTTCTCTTCAGCAAGTTCTACATAGCAATGACCCCGGTAAAATTTCAGGACTTTGGTAGTCTAGGCTAACTGGGCCTCAATTGCATGGTTATAAGCTTGAGTTTCGATTAACGTACTTTGGAGCTTGACAGGGGAATTCTCGTAGGTAGAAGTCTTCATTCTCTTAAATGCCTCGGCCCCAAACTTGGCGACCTTGGCCAGTGCATCGAAGTCAGCCTCGGTAAGCTCAGGAATCTGCTCTTTGTTTTTCTGTTCTGACAACTTTTGCTGGTTTGCATCTTTTGGATTGCCTCCGCTGCCTTCAGCGTTGAGCTCTTGGAAAGTGTCTCGGACACGCTTTAGTTTCTCGTGGACGGATTTCTCTTGCTCCTTGGGCTTCCCCCCTTTGTCGAAGCCCGACTTCGAGCCTTTGCCAGCGCTGGAACTGTTTCCTTTTGGCTTTTAGGACTGGTTCCCCGTATCAGCTCGAGAAGCCGACTCTCTCCCCTTTCTAGAGCTGGTAGGAGCAGCCTTTTTGTCGGCCGGTTTCTGAACTTTGATGGTCATGTCGACCTTTGAACCATCAAGCAAAGCATCTAGTCTTTCCATGTTACCTGTAAAGGACAAATCAGCGTCAGACTCGGCATCATCTTTATAAAAGAGGAACATCAAAAATAAATCACAAAAATAAGGGAACTACAGTTATCAAAGTATTCTTTGAGCTTGGCATCGGACTTGCCCAACTCGTCAAACATGGAACCACAGTGGAGTTTTAGACCTCTCTCGATCAATCTTTACCCTCACTGATTAATCAATTTAAACGACTCTATGTCGTCTCCCCTTAGCAATTTGGGTTTCACTTCGTAATCTGTATTCTCAATCGCAATCTCACTACGGGTGAAGTGATGAGCTCGGCTCCAGCTCAATGGGAAATGTGACTTGACCAAGTTTCCATTGTTGAACTCGGCAATAGATCTCTTGGTCGCACCGTTCATAGCTTGAACAAAGAAGAAACTGGCTTGAAGTACGAACGTTCGCCCTTACTTTGGAAACCGATGTGACCTTGCCTAGTCTCATCTGACCTGGGCTTGGCCTTGCGTGTCACGATGAACAGAGTGAAGAAGACTCGGGCAGTAGGTTTTCTCCCAAGGTACTCAATAGTTAGCTCAAACCCTTGCAAGAATCCCCAACAATTCGGCAGCAGTTGCGACGGAGCCGCTCTTAAATATCTCAGATCTTGCTGCTAGAAGGAATTCAGTGGAAGACGGACGTTCATCGCCTCCAGTGCTACTCCATAGAAGAAATACCCAAGGTGATTGTGATCACTACACACGGGGACCCCGGGCACCAATGACAACCTCCATTTCTCTCCAGTCTCAGTTTGGAGTCGGGTTTGTCCGGCCTCAGTTTGGCGTGTATCCTACAGACTTTGGTGGAAACCCATTTGTACGCTTCCTTTATTGCCTCGGCATGATCCTCCATGGTAATCACTCCAGTGACGGGTCAAGAGTTCACCTTTGTGTCTCCACCTTTAGTACTCTCAGACGACGCTTCTTCGGGTTATGAACCGCGACCAAGAAACTCGACTTCGCGGAAGCATTCATATACGTGGAGTTGAAAAGAGACCACAATCCCTTGGGGGCCGGAATGGGGTGGCCTTCGGCTGACCTCTTCATGATCGGCTTGCCAGGGGGAACGAAGCTTTGCCTCTCTTCGCTCTTTGTCCGGGCCATCTGCAACAGAGGGCGCTTCTATCACTCATCTAACTACAAGGAACACGGGGAGACTCTCCAGAGCTGAAGTCAGCCCCAAAAAACAAACAAATACTAAAGGTAAAATTTAAATGCTTTAAAAGGACAAAGTAAAACGTAACTAACCTTTTTGCAGGGAAATCTGGGTTTGAGATGAGTCTTGATCTCAGAACACTGAACGAACGATCTCGTGCGGCGAGGTTGAGACGGTGGTCGGAATGCCTTTCTCTCAGCGAAGCTGTGGGCGAAAGATCTCAAGTGAATTCAGGAAAAGTGATAAATGAGCGCGCCGCTCCACCTTATATATCTTCTCAACAGACAAGAAGGAGAAACGACGCCCCTCCTCAGGATGTCTCATCAATTCTCTTAACAAAGCTCCAGCAGGCCTGCGGAGCGTCACCTCGAGACGCCCAAACATCACGTCAATGTCTCCCCACTCAACAGTCAACACGTGGCATTTGTCATCATGGCTCTTTCGCCAACTACAGCGAACTGAAGCCGAGGCCGACCTCAGCGTTCATCCTCAACTTGGGGGGCCACTATTCTGGCCTGGGCCAAAAGTCCCTTGAGAAGCAGGGCCAGGTCCAACTCCACGTCAAAGCACAGCCCAATGCGCACTCCGCAGCAGACTTTCGTATCCAACGGCCAAGATCTCCTGCCCGTATCTGACGCTCTTGGTCCTTTCACTATAAATAGAGGTACAACCCCTCTACGACGGTACGCGCCCATCATTCTGACCTTCTCCTCTGACTCTTCTCTCATTTTCTCTCTCTTTCTCTTAACTCGGTCTCATACTGACTTGAGCGTCAGAATGTCTTGTAGGTACCCTCCACCCGACGTAGATCTTCGAGCTATCCCAGACTGACCGAGCATGGGCTTCAACCTCTGAGCTCTTCCCCTTCTCAGAAGACTCCTACCTCTTCTTTGTTGACCTCTTGAAGCAAGTACCCTAGACCTCTGACCGAGTCTGAAGTCCTGGTACCGAACAGGTTCGAACTCGAGAGTAACCATCTAAGTTGGCGAAAACAAATGGTAGATTAAAAGGTTGAACTCTTTATATACTCTTTATTTTTGTTTATTTTATCGGATAATGCGAGACTATATCACACTTGAATACCCAACATTTTAGCTTCTTTGACGTGAAAAGGTTTCAATAGGCCCCTCTCAAATCGGAGGTCAAATTGAAAGCAATAAAATGAGGAATATCCTCAATCCAAACAGCTCAGAGTTATGGAGAACAAACTTAGTTAAATGCTGAGCTTCCATATTATATCCTCTCTTAATATGCAATTGAGAGGTTCTAAATATATTTGTTTTTATCAGATTACACGAGTCACTTTCAGCTTGACCACAATTTTAGTTTAAATTCGAACATACGAAAGCAACATTAAACTTCAAGGAGAATGTGCCGCTCATTTACATCCCACATAGTTTGAGGGATTAGTCTCTATCGATTTTCCCGGAGGTCATCTGGTGAGAAAACATTGGATAATAAAAGTATAGTATATATAATATATCTCTACTAATAATGTCCATCATATAATTTTCTAACAAGTGCTTCTATCATGTAATCTAAGTTGATGGTCATTTTGGTAAGAGAAACAAAATCAAGACTCTCATTCATGTTGTTGGATGCACTTGTTCTCCAAAATTGCCATTGCCAATAGAATGAGGCAAATTTGTGCAAAGATATTTGTTGTTGTTGTAGCTGCAGTTGAGGGAGAGGGGTTTGTAGGAACAGGCACTGTACCAAAAACATTTGCACCACTTGTGATTGTTGTGTTCAACAGTGATGAAGTTGTACTGCAATTTTATACACATCAAATATGAGTTTTATTTCTATAGGGACTAAACTGAATCAAATGTATATTTACAGAGACTAACCATATATTAAACCTATAATCATTAATCAAATTCAAAATTCAGGTATTCCAAATTAGTGTGAAGAGTGGTTAAGTATATGGTTAGAAATTGTCACCTAGTGGATGGATATTGACATGTCCCACTACCTGAAACAGAGATTAATAAATTAATAAAAGATTCTAAACAGCCATTTTTTTATTTTAACATAAAGATATATAAATTATAAATACTGATTAGGTTAATGCTACTTATACAATCTATGCTCATAAATTAATATTGTATTAGTCTACATTTGAATTCAACTGTCCTTGTTAATAGTAAATTATACACTTCTATTAATTTATTCTTACTATTTTGCCGTCAAAAAAATTAAAGTACACAAAAACTTGTTATTATTATAATTTAAAATGAAAATGAATTGTGATAAACAGAACATTTTTTTTTCTTTTAGATATTGACAAGATATATAGAAGGCTTTTTCAGATACGGCCTCCAATAAAGTAGAAAAAGAAAAAGAAAAAAAAAGCTTGACTTGTGCATCACTCGATGGCAATTTCAAGTCTATTCAAAGATACAGTCCTACCTTTATTTTATTTTCTCTTGTCTGTGCAGAATGGAACCAAGACAAGAAAAGAATTCTCCACTTTGGTTTCCATGGAAAACTAGTACTTTTTTTTTTCTATTCACGTTTTTCGGTGAAAGACTAATCTATATTTGTGTTTAAGACTAAATTTCGTATTGACTAACATTTATTTTATCTACAACGAGAATCAAATCTGGGAGTATCGAATCAACCCCTTATATCTCAAGGTAACTTATGTCACTGGACAACGGTATTGACTAAGACAAACAAGTACTAGTTCTCTAGGTTGACATTTTTCTTACACATTAGTCTCTGCGTATAACTGTAGAGACCAATTTCTCGAACGGATGCTTATAATTCAATAAAGTATAAAATGTGCCTGAATAATTTAATGAGTAATTAAGGTCACAACATTAAGAATCATAATCATAAAAAGAGAAAAAGGAAAGAAGCCTTACTTGGATTAGTGTTAGTGAGAACAGCAGATCCACCAAAATTGCAGCTATTAGGAACAGGATTTTTCTGATAATACTTATTAAAAGCAAAAGAAGCATGATCATGAATAGAATTAGGATTATAACAAATTCCACCAGGTTGAATAGCAGAACAATCAGTAGCACCATATCCACAAGCAAAATCCAAAGCAACTTGTAAAGATGTTTGTGAAGCACTTGGACTTGCAATACACCAACTTGAACCTGAAGATACTGGTGAATTTGTTGATGTAGTTGTAAGTGGCATTGTTGATGATGATGGTGAATATGTGTCTGGATTTGAATTAGGGTTTAAGATTGGTGATGTTGATGTTGTTGGAATTATGTTTGGAATTGTTGTTATTGGAGTTGTTATGTCTTTTTGAGGGACATTCACATGTTCTTGTGCTTCCTTTTCTGTCACACCGCAAGCTTTATATATTGAAAGAAGAGTTGAAATAGGTTATTTTGTCTTTTTCTATGAAAATAAAAGCATGTAAATAGTATTGGATTTCAAATCAAATTTAAGCCTTCTATTTTGTCTTTTTGAGGGTGGGGTGAATTCGGATTAGGTGCGGTTGGAGTTGGATGCAGTCATACCATCTATAACTTCAAAGTCGTCCGATTAAGATCGGACAATCCATATTTTGAGAATAGTTTTCAATTTTTGCTTTATATAAAATTTTGACTTTGAAACCTAGACTGTCTGATCAAGATCGAACGACTCTGAACTTGTTGACTATGTGTATGCATGCAGTTCTTACGACACTCTAACCAAATCCGGAATGGGGGGCCGATTAAGATCGGACAATCCAAATTTTAGGAACTATTTTGAATTGTCCGATCAAGATCGAACGACCCCAAACAGCTTTGTTTATTTTAGTATAAGCCAATAGAGACAAGTGGGGTATTCTATTCTATGCATAGAGACCACAAATATGAGTGAAAAATGTTTGGGCATTGTATCTTTTGAGGAAATGGTAGCAATGGAGTAAGTACTCTCTCTGTGAAACTGCAGAAAGGTGATGAGTAGGAAAAGGACTTGCACTTGCTCAAATTTGTCTTTGGGATAATAGAGCTCTATGATTGCTTGAACTTGAAATAAGTAGTTTTATTTTATAAAATATGCAAATAAACTATAGAAAATACACCATTTTGAACTATAACTATTATTATTGTTATTCTTAAAAAACAAAATCATTGATGGAATCAAGTGCTGATTTGATAAACTATATTCCAACAAGAAGAAATTAACATAGGGACAAATAAATCTGAGAAATATAATTTGGGAAAAAAATTATATACAAAAAATAAGTCACAAAAATAGTTGCAAGAATAGATTTAGTGGTTAGAGAAGACATAACAAAGTGGTCCAAAGAATCAAATGTTTAAAAGAGAAAAACAAAGAATAGATGCAAAAGATAAAAAAAGTATAAAGAGAAGTGAAAACAGAACAAAGAGTCAAAGACAAAGTAATATTGGAAACATTATCTTAAACCAGAATCAAAACCCTGGAGGAATAGAAGTGAAGAAAGAAATGAAATTACCAGAAAATAAGAAGTGTCCAAGTAGTAGAAGTAGTATATAGTAGTAGTTTACACTTTTTTCCATCTAAGTCTTATTGTTCTCTGTCTGCTTTGAAACTTCCTTCTTCTCTTTCTTGTTTATTCTTCAATGTGGTTCCCAAATTAGACTAATTCTTCTCTGGAAGCAATGAGTGATAAATAAAGATATCATAAACTAGCAAGAGATGGTGACTGAGTGAGTGACATTTGAGGTGAAAAAGGAGTTATAAAAATATATATTGATTGGTAGACTAGGTGTAATGTGAGAGAGAGAGAATGAGAAGATTTGAGAAGGGAGACATGGTGTGGTGTGTGGGGGGGTTGAAGTAAGAGAAGGAGCAAAAAAAGAGGAAGAGAGTTGAAAATAGAGTAAAGGCATTAATTGTTTGGAATTTTTGTTCAGTCTGTGTGCTACTTAGTGATCATTGTAATGATGGTTCTGATGTGTCAATTGCCTTTCTTTAATCTATTTTAATCATCTCTTTCTTTTTCTCTTATATATTCTTTTTTCTTTTCTTTTTCAATCTGTTATTAACTAAGCACGCTTCTTGCTAATGAAGGTTGGATTAGTTGGTAAGAAATTGACTCATATTTTGAAGAGGTGTGGGTTTAACTTCTGCTGTCAGTGTGAGGACCTCTTTGATTGTAGATCTGTAAGTATCTCGATTAGCGCCAAGTTTGGCCCATGGGCCTGTTGGGGCTATTAACGCACAAGCCCTAGCCCAAGGTCATTTTTTACGGCCCGAAAAAATGTTAGGAATTTCTAAAATATATTTAATAAGACTTGTGTGTATTTCACAAATTAGAGGTTGGCTCAATGGTTCGTGCAGGCTTTGATTGAGTTTTCGGTCTCAAGATCAAAAACATGAAGCAGCACCTTTGTTTTAATTTGTGATTCGTGATTTTACGTTACAAAATTAAAACGACACACTGCGAAATGAAACCCATTAGGATTCAAACCCACGCACCAACCGTGAATGGGCGCGAGACTAACCACTAGACAAACGCAACTTTTGTGATGAAATATGTTCGTCAACTATATATAAACGATTATGGAGTTAGAAAATGGATGAGCATTTTTTTTCCCAAAAAGGCAAATTATTGATAAATTTTTTATGTGTATTTTTTTTTATCTTAAAAAATAGAGTAATCTGAGAGACCCAATTTGATAGAAGTAGTATCCAATTAGGGTGTACAATTTTTAAGATTTGAACAAGACTTCTAAATTGTATGAGACGGCTCTGATGAGTGCTCAAAGAGCCTTGAAGCCTCCGCACACTCATCACCGTAAGACTTGGTGCGTAGATAATATGGTAAGTGGATTGGTGGATTTAGGATAAGTGTTGATCTCGTATTAGTATTTTAGCCTATTAGGCATAACTCATCATTATAAAACCGGCTTGTAAAGTGAGACCTACCCTTTTATTATAGATAAAACTCTTCTGAGACTTTATCTTCCGTGAATGTGAAACTTTATTTTTTTCCTAATAGATGTAGCTCAACTCATGTGTTTGTGAGGCCCTATTTCTTAACATAATGTTATGTTTTTTTACAAAAAAAAATAAATTAATTTCAGCTTTGCCATAGAGAAATGAAAGAAAATGAGGCTGCTACTAACCCGAGTTAACAATATTTTAAACCCCAAGACTCAAAATTAATTTATAATGATGAGTTATGCTTAATAGGCTAAAACACTCCTATGATATTTATCCTAAATCCACCAATTCACTCACCACATGAAAAACTGCCACATAGATAGTATCACGTCAGCACCGTTAGTGAAATTTTACAGAAGGGACTAAAAGTATTAACGAAAAATAAAGTAAAGACTAAATTGCCAAAAAAAAAATTTAAGGGACTAAATTTGCTATATTTATAGAAACCAAAACATATTTAACCTTTAGTAAAAAAAAAATATTTAACCTATTTTAAATCCCAAGACTCAAAAGTAATAGAATCCACTAATTATGCTTGACTTTCCGTTTTCATTATAACTTTGAACAAATTTAAATTCACGTGTTGGTGGACCATCTCACCAATCACCATTTGGATATATATATGGTTAGAAATCAAATTGATTTGAGTTAGTGAAAGTTCACCCCCAAAGTTAACCATCGAAAGGTATTTCCTAATCTGCACTTTAGATTAATTAACAATATTGAATTTAAAAGACCACCTATAAGGATAAAATTGTTATAGGCCCATGCCCATCCTAGTTCACAATAAAGGCAATAATTGAACTTTGCTTCACATAAAGTATATTAATCTAAGTAAATTAACTTGGAGCATTATTTTTTTTGACAAATAACGTGGAGCATTATTAATGACCTACAAACGCAACAAACCAGTTGAATTATCATAGAACTATTTCTTTGTATTTTTTTCTAGAGGTGTAACACCCATAGAGCATGCAAAGATACCATCAAAAAAAAAGAAAACATATGCAAAAATAGAACCCGCAGTCAGAGAGTAGATTAAGATACCACCTAACAAAAGAAGACAGAAGCAACAAGAGGAAACACTACAAAAGGTGTCAAGGTCTCTAATAAATACTAAGCACCAGTGGAAAATGCTTTAGAGGATGATGTTATCTACAAAAACGATCGATTAAACCGCTAAATCCCTCTAGCTTCATATTTCACGGAACTTTAACGATTTGAGTATTTATTAGAATGTCGATCCCACTCTCTGTCTCGATTTGTATCAAGATATTTCTCCCTCTAGACATCATTGATGGTGGTCGTGTTGCTGCTAGTGTGCCACTGCCTAGGACACGGGCATCACCGCAACAAACATCAAAACCACAACCTGCCATAGCCACAATCTCATCATCTTCATCATCTCTCTCGTTGCGTGCTTCCTCACACCCGCTTCTCGCATGTCGGATCTATTTCTCTCCCAACGTCCCTCTCTCGCTCGCACACTCTATAACGCCATGGCCACCTGCCTCTTCCCCTATGGCCAAATAGGCTACTTGCTTCCTATTTCCTTCCCTCGAGAAGTCGGGACGACACCTTTCTTTGGTTCTCTAGGGTTCCCTTAAGTCTCTAGGGTTCCTTTAAGTCTCTAGGGTTCCAAATCATCACAATACATTTACAAAACTTTTATTTATTGATTGGATTTTTGATTTTGATTCAACTTCTAGTCCAAAATCAAAAATCATAGAAAGAATTTGAATAGAAATGGAAAAAGCGGGTTAAGTCTGACGGGTTGGCCCGCCAGCCTACCAAAATAAGGGTTGGGCAAACTGGTCTCCTCTGCTCGTCACCCAGTATAACTTGACTTGGCTAGCCCACCAACCCGGTGAACCACAAGCGGGTGGGGAGGCTAGGCCGCCAAGCCACTATTTTTAATTATTTTTCTTATTTTTTCCATTTGTTAATGCATTTTAATTTTTAATGCAGTCAAACAATTTCCCTTGTATGAGGCGGGCTTTTTTTCTTGTTTGAGGCATGCTTTTTTTTGGACAAACTATTTGATGCAGGCTTGGGCTGGAAAATATAACCATCGATATGCCAAAACATAGAGAGTTTATTTTTCCAATTTTATCTCTTTCAATTGAAACTTATTCTTGGAACTCTATCATCTCTTATTCCATGGCCTCAATGGCTTAATAGCATATAAGTCGAAGGGTTTTTTTTTACCCCCACCACTTTCTTATGTACCCTAACAAAACTTTTTTGACGAAAATACCCTTAAAAATATTGGACACAATCGTATATACATATGGGAGGGGTATATACGACTTGTTAAATTACAAATCGTATATACCACCACAAATACGTATATACGATTTATTATTAAAAAACAAATCGTATATACATATTTGTGAGGGTATATATGATTTGTAATTTAACAAGTCGTATATACCACCACCCATACGTATATACGATTTGTTATTAAAAAAAAATTAAAAGAAAAATGTTATAAAAAGGCTACTAAAAATCTGTTAAAGAGTCAAAACTAATCAAAAAATTATAAAAACACCACTAAAAATCTAATAAAACGAAAATAAGGCTATGCAAAAGGTTGCCCGAAAATCGATTATTTAGCATAAATTATTCGCTCGACGTATAACATCGTCACGTGTTAACAAACTACACCCTAAACCGATTTTTTAGCCTAAATTATTCATATCAAATTTATTTTTATTTAAAAAATATAATTTTAATTTTTTAAATGATTTATTTATTTTTTATTTGGGCTACAAAGTCGTATATACCAAAGGTGGGGGTGTATACGACTTTGTAATTTTACAAATCGTATATACCCCCACCTTTGGTATATACGACTTTATTTTTTTAGAAATCTAGGGGAAAATCGCATATAGGGGGTATATACGATTTTAATTTTTTTAACATTTTAGGGGGAAATCGTATATACCCCCTTTATGGTATATATGATTTTTATTTATTTATTTATTTTTTTGTGTCGGGGATATGTTGGGGGTTTTTAAATTTTGTGAAGGGTATTTTAGTTTTTCATAGGGGGCGTAGGGGTATATGGGAAAGTGGTGGGGGTAAAAAAGGGAAATAGATTGTCTACCTTTAGGCAATTTTAGACATAAAAGATGAGAAAGAATGTAAAAAATATGGAGGGAAAAAATGAAAGAGAAAATGAGAGATGAGAGATATCAGCATAAAATGTACCTTTTCCCACCCTTAAGGTAGAGAATCCATACCAAAGAAAAGGGACCCTAAGTCGAATTGATTTGAGATAGTGAAAGTTTACCCGAAAATAAACCATCCAAAGATCTTCCCAAATCTTCTTTAGACCAATTGAATGTGAAAGAAGCCTATGGAGATAATATAATCTTTGGCGCCTCCTAGTCCTAGCTGTTAATAAAGACACCTCTTGAACTTTGATTCATCATATATAATATATAATTGTGAGTGATTTTGGAGAGAAAAACACATTCATTGGAGCCCATTTTCCACTCCTTGAAAACGTATTATCTATCTTTGAATACAAGGAATACCTTTTTCCGGCTTTCTATTCCTACCTACCCTAAATTCCAAATACTTAAAAACTAGTTGAACTCTAGTACTTTTAAATTTAGAACTTGAACCCTCCAAAAAGTCGGTCTCGATTGATCAAGTTGGGTCGAGATGCTACTTCGAGGTGTGATGTCCAAATCGCTCCAAGAGATGTTGCAAATAGTGCTTCTGCATGTTGATCTAGGGAGAGGGGGTGGTACCTTCACACACTCTGGTGCTCAAGTCATCTCAGAGAAAAGGTGCAAGTCGTGATAAATGTGTACCTAATGTATTGATTGGACAACGTATTTATATGCAACGGTGCTAACGACATGACTTGATTCCATTGTTCAAGCATGTGATCCGAGATTGATTCTAGACTGTGTGATGATGTATGACATGATCTCAATCATGAATTGGATGGTAGGAAAAGTGAACTGCGTTTGGATAGTGGACTTGGGCCACCAAAGCTGGCCCAAATTTATAGGGCGAAGACCATTCCATAATAGTTTTCCCCCAAGTGGGGGTCGCTTCTAGTAAATTGTCTTGACTTGAAAGCCTAACATTTGTGTTTGAGTGCTAGCCAAGATCTCTGGCCAATGGAGCCGACCTCCCCCCCCGCGCCCCCATTGCAACCAGAAGTGGAGTCTGTTTAGTCTAGTGACAAAGTCTGTAAAAGATTTCAAGTATATTAAGCTGCCTCTTCAAGTCGGGCACCTCCTCAGCTAATTCTACCTTCTTGTTTTCCTCGACTAGCTCTTTCTTAAGCATCTCAACATTTTCCTCGGTCGTGGCAAGGCTGTCTAGACGGGCTTGAAGGGCGTCCCTCTCCAGCCGGAACTTCTCGGCCTCTTCTTGAGCCGCTGAAAGAGATTCTAAGTCAAACATTAGTTTCACGGTCTTATCCCGCAATTCTTGACCAAGCAATAAGTTCACACGGAACTCGAAACAATGGGTTAAAAAAGTAAGTCTCAATCTACAAGGATAAGCTGGTGTCCGCTGAGGGGAAGCTGAAGAAGAGCGATGAAGACCAGAAGGAGGCTATTCTCTTTAACAATGTCTGCGAGGACGCCACGCAGCGCCGCGTGTCGATTTAAGAATGCGGTGGCCCAGGTTCAAGTGCTACACTTGACGTTCAAACTCTCCCTCGTACATCCTCTACATGTGGTGAGCGATGGGAATATTGTCAAACCTCGGAAGTCTGGCACTAAGCCTGCGGAGCTCGAAATCATTTATGCCCCTGACCTCTGATTTGTAATCTTTAATTCTGTATTTTTGTTTGGTGGCCTCGATCTCATCTGGGGCCACCTCAGTTTGTAAAACTTACTTGAGGCACCATCCGTTTCCGGCTTTATTTTTGTACTTGACGTGCCCTTTAAATATTGTGCTTCCGACGTTAGTCCATTTTACTTTGTTTTGTGCGTATAATCGAGGGAGACTTGAGTGAGTCAGCGTCGGCTAACAAATTCTTAATTTGAAACTTGAGAGCAAGTATGAGGGTTGTTTTAAGCCCGACCTCATTGGAAAAGTTCTACCTCGTCGAGGAGATGATTGGGTGATTGGTCCGACCTCGTGATAGAGGTCAATGAGCCACGCTAGGTTCGCCCTCGTGGGACAGGTCAGCGGGCCACGCTAGGACCGACCTCGTAAAAGATTTCTGTTAAGTTGGCGAGATGGTCGTCATCAGTTTTTCTGAACAGTGGTCCCCCAAGTCGAGGTCGGCCAAAAGATGAGGTCGGCCTCGGCTCAACTAGTCTGTTGCCTTTGAAGAAGAAGTAATGATGCTATGCCACATGTCAGCGAGTGATTCATCATTTGTGGTTACGCTTGGAAACCGAGGCACCATCGTCATAATTGCACTTCAGCTCCCCATGTCAGTATTTTGAAATGACGCATTGATCCAGGTAGATTTCTACAACTCAGTCCATTTTCTTGTGGAAGACTTTGTTCATCATGCGCTGGTAGGTAGCGCCGACATTTTTCAACCCGAACGACATGACTCGGTAGCAGTAATTGCCTTTGCCTGTCATGAAAGCGGTATTCTCTTGATTTGGGGGATACATTGGTATCTGGTTGTACCCGGAATAGGCATCAAGGAACGATAAAAAGCGGAATCTGGATGTTCTATCTACCAATTTGTCCACACTCGGGACTGGGAACGCGTCATTTGGGCAGGCTTTGTTGAGATCCATGTAATTTACACATTCGCCACTTATCGTTGTTCTTCTTGACGAGTACGACATTGGAGACTCAGGTGGTGTATTTGACTTCATTGATGAAACCTTCTTATTTGAGGTTGGAAACGGATTTGGCGGCGGCCTCGGCCTTCTCCTCCTTTTGGACACATCTTTTCTGGGTGACCCACTTCACATTGGGGTTGATGGCGAGGTGGTGGCAGGCGACCTCAGGGAGAATCCCCGGCATATCGATCACGCACTACGCAATAAGTCTGTGTGTTGTCAGAGGCAATCAATGAGCCCTTTATGTACATGGTTGGGAGGTCGACGCCGAGTTTTCTCGTCTGCAGGTTGAGTTTTACTTTGACGAATTCTCCATCGGGCTCGTATGTTTGATTCTTTTCTTCAACTCTCTAGAAAGTTGGTCATCTTGCTCGTCTTCTTGTATGCAGGTCATACCGAGCATCTAAGTCGGATAGGTTGACCTCAGATATCTTGAGTTCGTCTTCAAGTCGTTTATTCTTGGCTGACTTTTTGGATTTATGCTCCACCCTCGCGGAGAGATAATGACACCTCTTCACGGCTTCGAGGTCGGCAGCAGCCGAGTTGATTTCACCTTTGATTGAATGGAATTTCATTTTCAGATGGACTATAGAGGCTACAGTCCCTAGTCTACCCAGGGTTGGTCTCCCAACAATGCGATTGTAAGGAGATTTGCAGGCCAGAACTAGGAAGTGTGTCTTCACTATACGGGAAAGCTCACTGTTGCCGTAAGTGACCATGAGTTTGATGTACCCGAGTGGTCAATTCTTAGCTCCGTTGAAACCGGACAAACCCGTGCCCTTATAGGGAGTGAGGTCGACCTCGAAGACTTAGTTCAGACGGGAGATCTCAGAACATGATATCCACTGAGCTCCCTTGATCCACCAGCACCCTCGGGACCTGGACGTTCCCCATTACGGCAAAGACTATTAGCGGGATATATTTGTTAGGTGCGCCATCCAACAAAACTTGGTCCGAGAAGGCTAGTGGAGGCCGACTCGATAGCTTTGCGGGAGTCGATTTACAGGCAACGCTCAGTATCTCTTTCCATTTTCTTTTTATGGATCATTTGGTTTCCCCAGAGTCAGCAGGGTAGCCCCCGAGAATCACAGTGACTATGGTCCGAGAATGATGTTGTCTCGACAGGAGATTTTGTAAACGAGGCTGGCTTCGGACGGGAGCCATGGTAATGGACTTAGATGTCACGAGAGTTAATGATATTCTCCCACTGTGGTCGCCAAATGTTCGGTACATTTGCTTGAGGATCTGGATCTTTATTCAGCAATTGGTATGTGTAGTCCTAAGAGTACCCTTCCCTGTGTCGAGGTTGATTTCTTCTGAGGTCAGCATCGTCTTCGTCCGAGGTTGAACTCAAAGGGGTGGTACTGTAGGGGATTCTCGATGCAAAAGTCGTGAATCGTAAATCGGGAGAGGTACAAATGAGCAAAACGTACCTAAGATGTGGTTTTGGTGTTGTATTTATAGAAGCGGGTAGAAGGGCTCTACTGGTCTTGGCCAATCCTAGGCCGTTGGATTAGGGCGCCGCAATCCAAACTGTCAATCTAAGTCTTGTGTTTCTGGGACGATGTTGGGCCCGATCTAGGACTGGATTGGGCCATTCTTCATGCGGATTGGGCCTCTTGGCCCCATCCGAATTATGTATAGCTAGTTTGGTGTGTTATTTATTGTTAATAAATAGTAAGGAGGGTAGTTATTATAATTGGCTGTGTATAAATAGCAAAACTGTCTGTATAATAGGATTGTGATACTATCGTGATCCCCCTCGAGTAGGGAACGGACTCCAGAAGAAAAGAGGAACAAAACATTAAAGAAATTTTCTTAATTCTTTACTGTTTTCATTCATTCACCACTTGGTGCCTATACAGCTTGTCTCATTTCGTAAACATGCGCATCTTTTGCCAAGTGTACAATAGAAAATTCATCTATGCATAATATAAAGGCTATCATAAATCGCAACAGAAACACACGTAAGAAAATATGGTGACGAATTAAGAAAGTCTCAGAATACTTCAATGTATCTCACCAAAAAATAAAAAGAATACTTCAAGGTACAATTCCCCTTAATTGAAAGAGGAGTGGAGTGGGAGTTTAGAGGGGAGGGTTAGGGAGAGAGGAGTAGGGAGAAAGCTAAAGAAATATTTCATCTTAATTGCAAAAGTAGTTTTATAATAAATAAACAATATAAAAGAATGCTTGTGTTATGGTAAAAATAATACTTGTGATTAATATATTTTTAATTTTAAGACCATTGTAAAATAAAAAGAATGTAAATAATTTAAAGAATTTGTCTAAGCCCTCCTAAAACCTGCTTTTTTTGAATTACTCCAAATTAAAAGAATTTGGTTTTCTAAAGAAAAATAAATTCCTCATTGAAGCCTCTCTACCCCTCCCCTCCAAACAAGCCCTATGGGACGAATATAGAGGAGTTTGGGGAATAATCTTCTCCACATCACTAAAAAAATTAACACTACTAGCCCGAAGTCCTCCCTTCTCCTCCAAACTCCCAAACACAACCTAACTACACTTGATCCATCACTAGTCAAAGTTGATGGAAGTTTTCCATGTACCTAACTACACTTGCACCATCACTAGTCAAAGTTGATGGAAGTTTCCTAGTACATGGAAGCTTAAATCGGTGCATTACAACAACAAATAGAATATGATTCTAAGCGAATAATACCAACCCTATCACAACTATATGTTTATTTGTATCGATTAAAATTAAAGCCTAAACCCTAACAGGTATCTCATGCCAAAGTTATTCCACTTCATACTTTCCTTCTCATATCTAACAGGGACTACTTCAATATTAAGGGGTCTAGTACTAGCAGCATCCATTTAAAACTGAACATTAGCTTCAGCTCTGCTTTTAATTTGACAATAAAAAAACAACTATTTTGGATAAAAAAGTACATTCCTGTAGCTCCAATATGAAAATTCCAATTTAATTAAGACCACCTATGGTGAAAATAGTAACAAAATAAAATTAAAGCAGATGCCACAACTGCAGGAGTTCAATCTCTGTAAAGTATGTACAATTGAATTAGGGCTCGAGCATCTGAAAGATAAGTATTAACACCCTATTCACCTAAACCTGCTACAATAGTTCCTCATGCAAAAAAGGGGGGGAAAAACGAGCAGGACTGTACTTGTTAGTGACTGTGCTGCCAAAATTGATGCAATTCTTTGGTTGACAAATCTTGAAAACCACCCGACTGCCTAAGTTCGCCCAAAACCTGTGCCTGAGGATTATATAAATCAGAATATCCAGGGCTTACATGCTGTGACAGGGAAGCCTGATTTGGCTGGCCCATGAAGCCATACTGAGTTCTCTCAGGGATAAATGAAGATCTTGACTCAGTACCATAATCCCATTGAGAGAAGCCACCATGCTGGCAAGAAGATCGACAAGAAAATAGATTAAGCGATGTGATTAAATTATACAACAATACGCTTAAGAGAGTTAGGCATGTTGATGATACTGGTCAAACTTGGGAATAACCCATCAACCAGATATATATAGTCGAGAAAAGTTGGATGCCCTCAATTTATATTTTTGGTAGTAAATCTGCTGGGTAGGAACATGCAGATCAACAATGGGAATTCACAGGCCATTTCTCATAATATGCACCATGCCAATAGCATTCAATCATGTAACATTAATTAATGAAATACACAGCAATTATAACCACATTCACACTTCACATACAAAAGATCATTCTCCAAAAGCTATTGTAAAAAGTACCTGTTGAATTGAGCTTAAGTTAAGCCCTGCATCGTACTGGGATGGTAAAATCTCATTGAAGTTATTTGAAGGCTGCATGTTACCAAGAGACGGATTAGACACAAAGCTCCCGGGATTATAGAAGGAAGAGCCAAGGTTTCCATAGCCACGTGCATCACCGGCAGCAGCAGGAGGCAGCCTACTCATAAGGAAGTCATTTCTATTCTGCGGAAGGTTGTAATTCATGTCTGCAAGAGATTGATTATATACAGTGTTGTCTGAATATGCACGCTGTGAATTGATGGTTGTCATATATGACTGATTCTGGGGCAGGGAATGATATCCTTGTATGTCAGGTGATTGTTGATAGTGTCTTTTGGATTGCACTGTTAAATCCTGGGTAGGTGCAGATCTGTTATGCAGTGCAAAGGTGCCTGGCTCCATGACCTGCATGGTTCAACAGCGGTCAATAATATCAATGACACTAATTGTTAGGTCCAACTTATCAATAATTTAGTTGGACGCACTGATCCCTTGCAACATTTAAGCCTTATAAACGATACCAGTGTTTATCTTCATTGTTAACTCATTCATTCAGAGTATCCACATAAAGATAAAACAATAAATTTTACATGGTTTTAAGGTTGAAACAGCAGTCAAAGAATGGTTATTGAATCAGGTTCACCATCACAAACCATGATTTTAAGCATAACATCAAAACACAAGTTAAAAGAATGACCAACAATACATCGCAGATATAACGTCATAGCCACCTAGAAGAACAACCAATAATACATCATAAATTTTAGTATTTTCATTTTCTAAAATTATATTATTGTATAGATCCGTTAGATTTATTAACAATCTTATTACATACCCATATCCGTACCAGGCACGGTACCATTCCCATATTTGTGCAACTTAGATAGTTGACTATTCCAACTAAAGATCAGTTCTATTAAGTTTTTAGAATAGGGGCATAGGAAATATTAAAGCAAAATGAAATCAAAAAATAAGATTATAGAAGAATGTTCACTAGATACCTCAGGCATGGAAGTGGCAAAATTGCTTATGGATGATTCCCCATTAATGTACCTTGCACGTGATTGTGATACAAGGAATGCCAACACATCATGAGGTATAGAATTTGAATCATTATGCTGCATCAAGGTAAACAAAAGCAAATCTTAAAACTACGTAGTACTTAAAAGCTCAAAAGAAAGTAGGAATAAGTAAAGAGTCACTAAACAACAGATTCACAAGTTACAATTAGCCTATTACTACGAGGTAGGTGTAATAATACATTCATACCAACACTATTATCAAATGCATAATCATATCATCAGCATTTTAATCGCAAAACATTAACTGCATATCAGAAAAGAAGAATAACCTAACAAATGTACCCTATCAAACAAAAGGAACAGTCTAGTCATGCATTCACACATACATTAGCCTAAACATAAAATAAACTGTATTGCATTTGTAGCATAGAATATGTAGTCAAAATTGTGCTTTTACTCATGGGACTTATACAAATTAATGTCATGTCATGCATTCAAGGGTACAATAGTTTAAACGGAAACGTAAATAAACTGTGTTGCATTTGAAGCATAAAATATGTACCCCAACAAACAAAACAAACAGTGTAGTCATGCATTCACGCATACATTAGCTTAAACGTATCTGTATTGTATTTGTAGCATAGAATACGTAGCCAATATTAGCTTAAACGTATCCATGTAGTCATTACGTGGATAGAATATAACCAGTTAGGTTTTGAATCATGGAAACAGCCTTTTGCAAATGCTAAGGTAAGACTGTCGACAATAGATTTGCAATGGGTATGAAATCAGCCTTTTGCAAATGCTACAGTAAGACTGTCAACAATAAATTTGCAATGGGTTCAATTCTTTCTCGACCTAATCATCGAGGCAATTTAATAGCAGCAAGTCGCCCTTTTTAACTAAACCCGCACATAGCTAAATATCTACATAGTGAGAGCGGTGTAAAATTACCACACGAACTCAGAAACATATGGGATTAGCAAACTTCTGAGTTGTGTGTCATGATAATAAACTGCAGAAATGTGTGACCCACAAATGCAACACACTTTTAAATTTTTACCGAGAATTGCAATTGTCCTCGTCTATAAATCCCAACCCGTTACCCAGTCCTTGAAGCCAACAGTCCAACTATCCAAGCCTGACATCGGATGTTTTTGTCTCCATTTCATCTCTGTTGCAGAGCAGACTTGATGCTTGTTTGCTCCAGCGCTGTGGGTCAGTTGAGCAGGGCCGGCTAGTGTTTCAGAAAGCAGGCCACTGTTTTATCTATTAGTCACTGTTATATCTTTGCCACTGAATTTTTTAATATGTCATCTAGTGGAGCAGGTGCTAATGGCGACTAGAGTGTAAGTTCTGTTACTGACCCAATGAGTGGGTGCACCTAGAAATAAGTAGGCTCCTGTGTTTAAAAGGTTATTTTTCTTATCTAAGTTATTTTATATACATACACACATACAGGCAAGATCTTAGTATCCGTGTTACAATTCTGCAATTAACATGTTTTCTTCCCTTCCACTTCTAGCTAGGATTGGGAATTTGACAACCTTGAGCATAGCAATATCACTAAGAAAACCAAGCTAAAGAAGTCGAGTTTGAAAGGTAATAGCATCACCAGTTCTGTTGGAAAAGAAGAATGGCTTCCAGTCTGCAAGCCTGACTGCTTCAAAGGCAGTAAAGGAGTCACCCGGTGGGATTTTTGCATACTGGGATCTGATATAGATGCTGTAGTGCTGTATTCAGGCCCAAAACTGTCGTCAGAAACAATATTCTTCACAAGCTCTTGCCAAGGAGATGAAATGAAGTCATGATTTTGATCATCTGATGTTCCCCTGAAAACGTCATATCCAAGCTGTTCATCACCAGGCTTTAACAAATTAAATCCAAGCTGTCCATCCCCGTGGCTTACAGAACTAGTACAGAGAGAAGGCAAAATGACAAGAAAATGAGTTGCAATGGACAAAGCTAAATATATTAGAAGCTAGAAATTAGAAATAGACAAGAAAATGCCTGGCATTTGGGAACTGGGTCAAAGAATCATCTACAGCTGCAGACTTCTCCAAGCCCCTTGCAGAATGATGATTAGATGCAAGAACCGCAGAAGATGGAGAGCTATTGCCACCCTTATAGGTGCCGAAACTCAAATGCGAACACTCAGCACCCAAGGCTTGTACATGAGTTGGAAGAACCAGTGAAGAGTTATCTGCAGATGATGGCACTTTCGGTTTGGACTCTCTCATACTTAGACGGTGGAGATCCAAAGCCACAGATGAAACGTCTACAAAGACATCATTAGTAAACTTATCAGAAGGATGGTAGCCCATTACTGGCTTCTGAAGAAGAGATATTGTGTGTGAATAAATTGCAAGTTCATAATGTGCTTTTTAATGAAAGAATCATCCTCCAATAAAAAAAGTTGGAAAATTGAAAACATGAAGGAAAAAAAGGCAAAAACTAAAGAACTACTTTGCAGTTGGGTAAACAACTTAATAAAACACTTATTCATACGCACTTCTCACATGAGAACAAATGTCATAAGAGCTTACTTAGTTAACACATTTATAAGCTAATATGATATGCTTATTAAAACAAACTCAAAAGAGTTAATAGCTAGCCCATAAACTATTTTAATAACTTACAATATATTTGTTCTGCTTATCAGTGTTGTCAAAAATCGGTTATGGCGGATTTTGGAAGGACCGCCATAGAAAAACGGTTTTATGGCAGTGTGCCACCAGAGGTGCCATGGCGGGCGCCATGAGCATGGCGGTTGTGGCGCCACGGCGGGTTATGGCGGATATTAGTTAAGTTTTTAAAAAAACAGGGCCCAAAACGTTTAAAAAAACAAAACCCGACCCGGTTTGGCCCAAATCCTTAAAAAAACACAAACCCTAATTCTAATATTCCCTATCTCTTCTCTAACGGTTAGCCAAGGTTAAAAAAAACAAAATCCCACGCTCTTCTCTCTTCTCTCGCTCTCCCGCTCTGTTTTCTGCTTCACCAGCAACCGCCACCATCGGCGCCGGCGACTGCACAACCACCACCACCACCAGCTTCGCAACCCTCTCATCTCTCTTAACACTTCGCAACTCTCTCTTCTCTCTTCCCAAATCGCAGGTTTCTTCCTTCTCTATTCCTTTTTGTTGACTCTGTTTTTTTATGTTTTCTTTTTCTGTTCTGTTTCCTCTCCTTTCGTTGCTTCATGCTTGTTTCTTTTTTTTGTTTTTTTTTCTGTTCAGTTTTTAATATATATGCTTATTCTGTTTTTTTTTTTCTGCTTTTGATTTATTTGTTTGTTCTGTTTTTGTTATATATATATATACAAACATATACTATATATAATATATATTCTGTTTTTGATATATAAGTTTGTGGCTTTGTTTTGTTTATTTTGATGTCTTAAACTTAATTGCTTATGACAATTTGATGAGACTATGAAGTGGTTCTTACTTCTTAGTTGCTTATGACAATTTGACATTTTTTTGGTGTTTTTTGTATGTGTATTAGTATGTATATCTCTTAATTTTGTATAAAAATTGGTCCCCCATGGCGTCCGCCATATGCCGTTACGCCATCTGCCATATGTTTATGGCGGTTTTTTGGGTCTCCGCCGTAAACCGCCATTCGCCATTGACAACACTGCTGCTTATGTAGGACATAAGCTATAGAAAAGCTCTTCCAAACACCCTTACTTTTCTTGAAAGATAGAAACAACAGCTTTTGGGAAAGAGATCTAAAAATTCGATATCATAGAAAGCATGGATTTCAAAGCTTATCCAAATGCAACATAAATAATGGTTTCTTCATAATCTGGTTTAAGGACAAGAGACCTTTCTACAATATTCATAAACAGAACTAGGAAGATTAACACCATCCTCACTGAAAATATTCAGATAACAAGTTTCAGGGTCAATTGACATAGGCAAATATCATACAACAGAAGTCTTGAATATTAGTATTTGAATCTGAAAAATCCAACAATAAGTTCATCGGCAAAAGGAGAAAAAAGTGGATACCCAATTAAACACTAAGAATTAGTGAGAAAATACCAGTTCCAAATGTTAATTCTACACAAATAAAATAAGGCCAGGAAAAGAATTATGATGGTGAGACTAACTTATACATGTACAAATGTAGTAAGGTAAATTTTCAATTCATAAACTGATAACAGATTCACATAACATGTAAAAACAATCAAGCCTTATTTCACTAAAACCCGAGTCAGAATAGTACCTTCATGATGCTCGAGAGAACTATGAAAATCAGGGGTAAGAGTATTCTTTAAATTAGAGTTGGAATGCAATCCTAGTCCAGTGTTGCTGCTAATAATATTATGTTTCTTAGATTGGGAAGCAGATTCAGTTTTTTCATAAATAGCATTATCACTAGCAATCTCCTCCTGTGACACTTGGGCTGCATCTAATTCACAGTTCCTGTGTAAATTAACAGAAGTAACAAGCAAGTTAGGATGCTCAAGTGGCTCAATAGTATTCGATGGAGTAGACATGTTTAGTGCTTGTGCATCTCCAGTGTTTGGTTGTTCAATTACAGGCCATTCATCATGAACAACTTGATTCTCGGAATTATTTTGACTGTGCAGACTCAAGCTTGACTCCAAATTTCCAGATGAAGAAACTCCAGAGGAATTGCAACGGTTATGTGAAACAGCATCTTGAGATGTTCTGCCCATTCTTACAATGTCTGCCATTGAAAGATGTCCTTTGCTCGCTCCTATCAACAGAGGTTGAGGTCCAGGAGAGAATTGGGCAACCTCTGAGATGGAATCACCCCATCCTAATGACTTCCTTCCATCATCAGTATTAAAAGAATCACTGCAACAAATTATAAAGAATATATGTATAATCAGCAAAAACTAATCAAATGTTACCACATTCTAAAGCTAGTGATATCAATATGTCGATAATAAGAAAGGCAAATTGAAATAAATACTTTCCCATTGTGTCGGTAATTTGGCAAGGCAGAAACTCAAACATACAACAGAAAATATTAGTATACTTATACTATTAACAAGATCAATCCCAATGTTATAAAGTTCCCACCATAGTGGACTCCAGAGAAGGGTCTGATCCATTACAGAAAGGCAAAGGCGGGTTTATTGCCTTGCCTTTGCAACAGCAAGTCTAACCATTGCATCAAATATTAGTATACCAATACTAATTACTAATTATCTAAGTTATCTAGAATACAACTGATGTATACAAAAATGCACGAATAACGAGTTTGATGTCACTCACATCCATTACCAGTGATACTGATATCCGATAACCTGTATGTGTCAAACGCGAAACAAAGATTGCTGCAGTAGTTAGGGCAGAACCCATAATCTCAACTCAAGCATTTATAAATTAAACAGAATAGCAGGAGTGAAAAAAAAGTGCCCATGAGGAGAGTTTCTAAATTAGGGAAAATGTCTAAACATCCATTAAAGCTTCAATAGCTTTGAACCATCATCCATAAAGTTTTTTTTTTGACAAACATCATCCATAAAGTTTTATGGTGATTCAAAATGAACCGCTGAATTTTCCACGATAAAAGTAATAATTGACTAATGAACAATGACAATCACTTCATTGCTCTTTCCAAGAAATAAAACAAAAACTAAAGTCCGAGAGAGAAAGAAAACGACAAAGAGAAATCCGACAATTAGAAAACCGACAAATTAATACAATAAATGAAAATCATTAAAATCACTGTTAAAACATTCTCAAATTCTCAAAATAAGTATAAAGAAAATAACACATGGATTGTCTCATGGAATAAACTGCATCAAGCCATAAACCATCAATAGTAACATTTTGAATTACTATACATTACCAGATTGCATGAAGAAAAGACTCACTTTTTTGAAATTTTCGCCGCGACATGAGGTGCAGAAGACGTTACTGGAACATAAACTGACCCAATCCCTCGCTTGTCAACATCTTTACCATGTTCTGACATAAGTTACACATTCGAAAAGGTAAGATAGTGCAATAGTAATAACCCATGTCAATATACTAGCTGCATGTACCAGAAACTGTATGATGTTCCGCAATCAAAGAAGATACCATTATAAGTCATTTTCGATAATCCACTTTGCACAACACTACGATCATTGCCAACGCCAGTTCTGCCTCCCCGACCGAACCCCATTCCATTACCTCTTGTCCTTGAATCTACGGCATCCTTCATCTACAATCAAAAAACAAAATTACAAATACATTATTCATTATTCATCCCATAACATCTTCAACCCCTTGTCAAAGCTAATATTACTTAATCAACAATGCGCTTATGAGGAATACATACCTCCTTTCTTCTTTCACGTTTGCTTCTCACCTCATGAAATGTATCTACAACAAAAACATCCACACTTACAATTATATTACAGCAATCAAAACCATATACATAAACCATCAACATGATTCATAAATCATAACATTGATAACGATTTCAAAGAGGTGATAATCTACCAAATAAATAAATAAAATAAGAAAATGCAGATGATCAGTGTATCATAACAAGCAAAATAAACACAGCAGTCAGTTTTTTTAATCCCTGAAAAGAACAAGATAACATCAAAGGTCAAAAATATTATAAAAAATATAAAGAAACCAAAATAAATAACACCGTTATCATCTTCGCCAAATTTATTCTCTGCAATCAAAATACAAAACCAAGAGAAAAAAGATGCTCCTCCACTACAAAAACGAACGTAACCGAAAAAAAACGCAGAAGTGAAAAGAAAAAAAAACGAAAAACCTTGAGCGATAAGCTTCTCGACGGCGAGGTTAGGGTCCATATCACATTCCTTAAGCACAGCGTAGATCTCCTGTTCCGTACAGTTAACGATCTCCTTAACGCTCTGTATGACTTTCTTCACCGCTGGCGATAAAGCTTCACCACTACCGCCGCCGTTGCCGTCATTCTTACTCTTGCTTTCAGTCCCCATTCTTCTCTGAAAATTTTCCCGCACTTTCTAAGCGGCGAGGTTTTTCTGATCAACCAAACAGAACAAAACCTTTTTGCTCTCTCTGAAAAACACACACACGAATTTCGAATCCCTTTTCTTTCTATCTAATTGGCTTTTTTAATTCGAGGTTTTGTTATTATATATACCAGCGCAGCGTTTTCTCTTTTGCTTTGTGGACTGTGATTGAGAGTACTAGTATTAGTATATCAACACACCAGTCACTGGGCTACGCTACTCTCACGGCCTGTCATATTTCGTATATCACGGCCCATATGTTGTGCTATGCATATTGTGCCACCACAATAGTGCTTTGAAATTAGGTTTCTTCCCTTAAACAATGAAAACTTTTTTTTTAAAAACTTTTAATAATATTTTTGTTTGTGTTACATGGTGTCCTTTTGGAAATAAGGGAAAAGAGAAATTGTAGTTAGAGTAAAAATCTAGGATATTGTTACTAGTGTAATGTGGTGTGGTGGAGTGAAAGTAAGTTCCTGATATGGAAGAGAACTAAAGAAAATCGGTGTTGGTCAAGTGAAAGTAATTTCGTGATATGGAAGAGAACTAAAGAAAATCGGTGTTGGTCGAGTGAAAGTAATTTCCTAATAAGGAAGTGAACTAAAGAGAATCTCGGTTTGAATTCTGTTGGAGTCGCCTCTTTTAGGAGATCGAGAGTTAAGTGATAGAATCTTTCTGAATCACTCAAACGTCGAACTAGATATTAGTCTCTTAGTAGGCCTGGTTATGGTGAACCTACTTGACTAAATAGGTTTATAAGGGCGGGTTTCAACAAAAATATCGAGGGACTTTACTTTCTTCTTAATGGAAGAAGACTAGTGATGTTATAGGTATTCACATTTGAATTGGAGATTAGTCTTGTAGCAAACCTGAATGGCCTAAGATAAGTATACTTTGGTGGACTCACTCAACTCAAAGGGGTGCTTAGGTGGGTTCCGAATAAATAAAACAGATTGGATAGCTTACTATCTTCTTATGGGGAGAAGTGGTGTTATAAATATTCATGTTTAGTAGAAGAGTGCATCATGTTGTTATTTCGTTATCGCTATCGTATCTCGTTGTACGTTCCTATCCCATTTTACCCTTAAAAAATTCCAACAAAGTTACAAAATTACCCATAGTTATGAGAGAAGAGATAGTATGTTGCTCTTTCTCTCTGCCTCCCTTCTCTATTTGTTGGCTTCTTTTTTCATACTTATATATTTGTTGCCATGAAGGATTTGATACATCAAGCAATTTTGAAACTTTCATGGTGTCTCTACATACTAATTTTCTCTTTGTTAATTTCTGATGTTCTAGTTGGTTTCTTCTATGCCTCGAAATGTTGTAATCCTTGATGATATTTGAGGGTGCTATTCTGCTTATTATTGAGGTATCAAATAAGTGTCATGCCATCTCTAATGAATCAATTTATTATTCACACTTTATCTCTAACGCTGTCCAAAACACACGAAAACCTACAACTATGTATCTACAGTAGCGCAATAGTTAAAAGCTCTGCTAGTTTCTATAAATAGGGCTATTAATTTTTTGAGTTAACTAAGTTTAATCCCTATAAAATACAAATTTTCATTTTAGACATCGATAATTTTTCTTCAATTTTTGATCCATAATTATATTTTCATTTGCATTTTTTGTTACTGGCTTCATGGTAGTGCTCAACTGACTAACATGATGCTATGTTCACTCTTTCCACGACAACTTTTTAATATCTAGGATGGTAAATCAAATCTATCATAAGTGCAAGTTAAATATGACATGGCAAAAAGCAAGCGTAGTATCATGTTACTATCGAGGATTTGACTTCCTTCATATGGGAAGAAGGCTAGTGATGTTATAGATATTCAAATTTGAATTAGAGATTAGTCTCGTAGCAGGCCTGAATGACCTAGATAAGAATGTGGACTCACTTGACTTAAAGGCGTGCTTAGATGGGTTTTGAACAAAAAGATTGGATAATTTACTTTCTTCTTATTGCAATAAGAGAAATATGTTATAAATATATGAATTTAGTGGAAGAATGCATCATGTTGATATTTTCTTATAATGACCTTATCTCGTTGTTTGTTCATGCCTAGTAGTTCAGTACTTCTATAAATAGGGCTATTAGGTTGATTAAAGCAAACCCATACTTCAATCTCTCTTCCTCTACATCCTTTTCCATGGAGATATTTTGCGGCGATATTATGGTGGACCAGTTGGTGCAAATAGTAATATTTGCACACAGGCCCAACTATCTAACCCACGCGGAAAAGGCCCAAACCGGTATAAAACCAAGATTGCGTTAGCAAAAATACCCACAAACCTGGCCCCAAAGTTCCTAACCTATAACTTAAACACAACAACATGAAGACACTCAGAATCCCCTAGGGTTCGTATTCTTTTTTCTTTTCTTCTCTCTCGATCTTGCTTTCTTACTCTTGTTCTCACTAGCTCTTCCCTATTTGTTGTTTTGCAGGTATAGAACCAAATCACAACAAGAAAGAAGATAGGTGTGAGCGATGAACCATGTATGCAGAAGTGAATTTCAATTTCTCAGGTTGTATCTTTTCATTTCTAGATTAGGGTTTTTATACAAAAGTTGTATTAGCTAACTAAGGTTGTTTGATAACAACCCTAACATATTTTTTGTTATCAATGGGTCTATTTTCTAGTCGTTTTAGTTTGTTATAAATGTGTTTCGAATTATATTACAATATTTCCTCTTAATTTTAAACCCTAATTGAAAAACTAAAACGAAATTATCCTAATGTCTCTTCTCATATTCGGGAACAACTCTCCTTTGAGTGATTTAATGAAGATGTCATCCAATTGCTCCTTTATTGAGAAATAATACACAACAAGATTCCCCTGTTGACCCGGTCCCTCAGGTAGTGATACATGGTCTCTATATGCTTGATTTTTCCTTGTGAAATAAGGTTCTTAGCTAGACTAAGTGTTGCTTTGTAGTCAATCACTACTTTAGGTGGTTGACCTAGCTTAACCAGTAATTCCTTAAGCAAGGTTTCAACCTGCTACTTGACAAGCAAACTTGACACCTACAAAGATATTCACTTCAAAAGAAGAGAGGGCTACAATTTGTTGCTTCTATCCCCACACTAATCAGAGTCAGAATACCCCACTAGCTCATCAATTCAATGGTTAGCAACTTTAGGAAATAAAAATCCATAATTGAGAGTACCTTCAATGTACCTAAGTATACTCTTAGTATCTATAAGTGAGATTTCAGGGGTTTATTCATAAACCTACTTACCACTTCAGTAGCATATGAGATATCAGGCTACTATGGCATATATATCTCATTCATCAAATTATCCTCCATTACATGTTAGGATCTATCTCTCTGTCCCCAGCATCTCCTTACTTATTCAATGTTCCTTCTATTGGTGTCACATCAGAATTGCAATATGCCATATCAAACTTAGACAAGATCTCCTTAGCATGCTTCACTTGATGAAGTATCATAACTCCAGAGGTGCTTAAAAACTCCAAACCTAGGAAATAAGACAACTTTCCTAGATCTATCATTTAAAACTCTTCCTTCATGCATGCCTTGAACTTGTCAATTTCCTTAGGACAACTCTCAATAACTAACATGTCATCTACATAAAGGCAAACAAGGAGTATTTTGGTCTCCTTGCTTCCTTTCATATGGACATTGTGTTCAAAAGAACATTTCTTAAAACCTTGTTGTACAAAGAACCCATCTATTCTCGTATTCCAAGCCTTCGGGCTTTCTTAAGCCTATACAATGTTTTGTTCAATTTGTAGACCATATATTTCTTGCCTTTAATCACAAACCCAGAAGGTTGTCTTATGAACACTAATTCCTCCAAAGTCACATTTAGGAAAGCCGACTTTACATCTAAATGATATAAAGCCTAGCCTCTGCTACATGCTAGGGAAGTCACAACCCTAATAGTCTCATGCCTAGCCACTAGTGAGAACACTTCTGAGTAGTCAATGCCTTTCTTATGTAGAAAACCCTTGCAGCTAACCTTACCTTATGCTTAACCCCTTTTCTTTTTGGATTTAGTTTCAACTTGAAGACCCATTGGACATCAATTGCCCTTATATCATGAGGCAACTTAGTCAAATCCCATGTTTTATTTCTCTCTATAGAGCTTAATTCCTCTTTCATGGCTTCTTTCCAAACCTTTTCCTTCAAGGCAGCCTTGAAGTCAATAAGCTCAGAACCTCCCATCATTGCAAAGTGAATTAACTCCACTTCCTCATCAATTTCTGCATCATTGGTTATTTCAAAGTCAGCTAGTCTCCTAGGTACTTTGTCTCTGAACTCTAGGCATTTCTAGGACATTAACCTCATCTTCTTCTGAAATTTATCTCTGTTCATAATTAGCAGTTTCATTAGCTACTTCCTCATCCAATTCTAAGGTTACAGAATCCCCATAATTTCCTTGTTCCTTATTTTCCGAGTCCTAGTCTCATTTTCTAGCACAATGACATCTTTGCATATCTCGATCTTGTTGTTCAAGGGATTGAAAAACCTGTAAGGACTGATAGGGTGATATCCTATGAAGATAAGAGGCTTTCTCTTGCCTTCCAACTTCTTTCTCTTTGGATGTAGGATATGCCCATAAAAAAGTGATGAGCCAAACACCTTCAAATGGTTCACACAAGGCTAGTCCCTGTCCAAACCTCCTCTGGCACCTTGACTTGCAGTTTCTTTGTAAGACATTTGTTCAACAAATATGTGGCAGTTATTACTACCTCACCCCCATAATCTGTGGGTAGCTTTTTCTACTTCAACATGCTCCTGGCCATGTCTAGGATGCTTCATATTACTCTTTTGCCATTCCATTATGTTGTGGAGTGTAAGCGAGAGATCACCTCATGAATTAAGCCTTGATTGGTGCAAGATTCATCAAAGTACTTGGAGTTGTATTCACCCGCACCACCTATTTTGAGTATTTTCAATTTTCTACCACTTTGCATTTACGCCATTAACTTGAATTCTTTGAAAATCTCCAAAGCTTCACTTTTGGTTTTGATTTGGTACATCCGTAGCATCCTTGAATACTCATCCAAAAAGGGATGAAGTATTTGTTTCCACCAATAGAGGAACCTCAAAAGGACCACAGATGTCGAAAAATACAACATTTAAAATATCTTTAGATCTCATTTTCTAGTTTGATTTAAAGGCCAATCTAGGTCATGTTTACCAATAAGACAAGTAGTGCATGTATTATCAGTGCAATAAGATTAAGAATACCCTTTACCATTTCTTTAGAATTGAGAGTAGGTATGCTTCTAAAATTCAAAGGGTCATATCTTCTATGCCCAAATAAGTTTTCTGAATATGGTATAATAGCATTGAGGCAATCAACCTCTGTTATGTTAATACTAGTTTTGAAAGTCCTATTCTTTGAGAAATGAGAATTCCAAACTAACTTATCCTTCTTATCAAAAAAAATTTGTTCCTCATTTTTCATAGTAACAAAAAACCCATTCTCAATTAATTGTCCTATACTTATTAGATTGTAGCTTATACCAAGTACTAAGACACATTTACAATAATTGCAACCTTACCATTACCTCTTTGTAGCATGATATTACCCAAACCTTCAGCCATTATAGATTAATTTCTAGCACACTTGACAATATAAGGATCAAAGTCTACGAACCAGTGCACCACATTTTTAGATTGAGTTCCAGGTGTCGTTGGATTAGCCTTCCATGATCATGCAGCGTGGAGATGTGATCGATCACTACGGATCACCCAGCTTGTAGTATGATGCTATGTGTTGATGTTACTTTCTTTTTATTTCATTGGATTAAAGATTATTTGCTTTGATAATGTGACATTGGGAGTTGGGTTGTATTTTCAATATGATATTTAAGATCATCTTTGTTACTATTACATTGAAAGAAATGTTTTATTGCTTAGTCTTTAATTTTATTATAAATCGTGTTTATATGATTTAAAAAGTTGAATGACATCTTTTACTCGCGAAAGACATTGCGAAAATGAATTGGAAAATTTATTTGAAAAAGAAATTTACTCGCTTTTTCTGCACTTTTCACACTCATAATTCTTTTCGGGATAAAAGGTGTCACATTTAGTGGTATCAGAGCAGTTCGGTCCTAACCGGACAATATATGTGTTTTTGTGTGTTTCCGATCTGTGGACTCTGAGTAGAGTTGCATGTGTTGTTTGTTTGATTCTAGTTAGATGTGAGACTAACCATTTGAGTTGGTTAAGTTTTCGAGTAGAACAAGATGAGTGATAGGTATTCCTAAGAAAAATCGTCATCATTAGAGCAGATAGAAAGTAGTTAGAAACCAAGTGAGAACCCAAATACCTCCCATTCTTAGAGAGAATCTTTCATATGACTTGGTCTATTCCTTAGGTCGTGAATTGTGTACTGATAGAGGCTCTCAGTTGAGTGTTTTATAGAACTTTCTTCGTTAATTATTTTAAGTTGACATTTCACCACTTATGTGTTGTAATGCGTTGACAACTGTCTATAAGTAAAATCTTTTTCATTAAATGCTACAATTATTAATTTCTTATATTCTTTTGACTGAAGTTAAAGGTAAAGGTTTCAAATGTTTACTACTAGTATCCAACCCGTGTGATGCACGGGGAGCAATTTTGTTTTAAAATATCTAATTAAATAAAATTTTGAAAGGAAATAAATATATAGAATGTTTGGATGAAAAATTTAATATTGATTATATGTAAAGTGTTAAAATATAGTATGACATATTGATTTTAAAATCATTTTTGTCAAAATAAAAAATATGGTTAGTTGTTTGTGTTGTAAGCAAAAATATCAGTATTTTTTATATGCTATTGATGTTTATGGAGACTATACTTAATATCAAATAACTAATTCAATACTGGAATTTCATGGGGAAAAATTAATAATTAAATTGGTAGTTGTAACTATTTATTTTAAATATTTTTACAATAGATCACAGTTATTAACTTTTGTGATGAATTCTAATTTAAATTGAATAAAATGTATATTTCATAATTTAAATATAGCAAAGTATTTTTTCGCACTTTACTGATTTGATAGCTAAAAATGACATTTCACCACTTATGGATGCTCTCAGTTGAGTGTTTTATAGAACTTTCTTCGTTAATTATTTTAAGTTGACATTTCACCACTTTTGTATTGTAATGCGTTGACAACTGTCTATAAGTAAAATCTTTTTCATTAAATGCTACAATTATTAATTTCTTATATTCTTTTGACTGAAGTTAAAGGTAAAGGTTTCAAATGTTTACTATATTTTTGTGTTATTCATTTTACGATGTTTGTCCTATATATGTGTCTAACTATCTTAGGCGTGTAACATTGTGAACTTAGGGTACTTATGAACCTGTTTCATAACTTCCACACTATATAATTTGTGATTAAATACTTCGATCGTGTACGGTCTAGATTTTATGATTTGATTTTTGTTGTTGCTTTTATTATTTATTATTTTATTTTATTTTCGTTTGTGTTGGTGGTTTTGAAATTTTAGAATAATAACGTAGTGGCAGGCACTGAAGTCAAAGGGATCTATTGTTCAGAGAACCGCTCCCCAAGCTTAAAATATTTGAGTCCGACACAGCCAGCCTACGATGGCGGGGGCTCGACCGCTTCAACGGTTTGCGTACAACACCCCTGGGTTACATAGAGCTGCAAGTGATGTTCGGGGATGACAAACTCTCTAAGACTATAAAAACCAGATTCCTTGTGCTCCCCTGCTCGTCTCCATATCAATGCATTGTGGGACGCCTGATGTGGTGAAATATATGCAAGTATACATAGTCACACAAGTAATAAAGTGATAAGAAATGTCGAACCCACAGGATTATGTATTATAAAGTCATGTATATTCAGAGTGTACACTTAGTGTGTCTACACTATGCACTATTTTTGGTTTGGAGTTTTCAAGGTAAGTAAAACAATATAAACAAAGAAAGAGTGTAAGGAATCAATTAGATAAAGTAGTTGAGATGTTTTCACCAAGTAATTTACTTCTAAGTGTTATAGTGGAGTATGTAGTGTTTCCACACTTTGGATGCAATCAGCATGAGTGTGTGCTGTCACAAGACTTTCTTCGTAGTTTTTATTACAAGCTTCCTATGTCTAGGCATGCTAAATAGGTTCACTCTTGTCTTTTTAATCTCCCACTGTATCACCCTAAGAACTATGTTATCCTATGTCTAGGACTTAACATTGTTTTAACAATCAAATCTTTATTAAAACTAGTTCAACAAAGAAGTTGTTATAAACTCTCATTCCTATTAATTCTTGAGTTCATAAATGTGACCCATCTCTGCTGCCACAAGTTTACTTATTCTAAAGTGATCAATTCCAGAATAAGTGTTGAAAGAAGTATCACACAAGAATTAAAATGCATACACTATATAAACCATAATAACATATTTAGAAGTTCATTACAAGGTTATAACATCTCAACTTAAGGGAATTTAGCTCATGTTACTCATTATATAATAGAGAAAATATGCAAAGAGCATAATCAAATGAGTAATATAGCAAAAGAACTTATAAGGAGAGAGATTACTCGAATAGAATATCTTTTGCATGAGTTTCCTGTTGAAGTACAATATGAGTTCCTTACACAAGTTTCCTTCAAGTAGAAGTGAAGGGAGTGGTTGCCAAGCACCTCCTTACCTTCCTTCTCTTCAGAAATGTAAAGAAAAACTAAAACTAAACTAAACTAAACAAAAACTAAGTGATCCTTTCAGAAACAAATGAAGAAATACAAATGAAGGATGAAGGATTGTTTGTAGGTGAAGATATGTTCTCTATTTATAGGCTTGGAAGCTTTCCTCCCTTGAGGGGTTTCCTTTGGCGCGTAAGATCAACTGAGGGGACCAACCTTGTATAAAATCAGACAACCAATGAAGAAAATAGCTCAGTTGTGGTCGCTTGCATGTATAACATAAGGTGAGGTCCATTGTAGAAGTGCCACATGTCTCTTTAGATAAGTGAGCTTTGCAACTTGATTTTTATGTTTATCGACGACTTCTGCAAGTGACTCTGATCCAGGTGACTAGGCATGACGTCACAATTCAAGTGTGGAAGCATCAAAATGGTCCTTGGATGTTTTGGTGCAAACTCATCGATTTTTGCGTGTAGGCGATGTTTCCACTCCTAGTATTGGCGGTGTTTCCACTCGATGTTGGCGAGAGTTTCCACTCTTGCGATTCTTTGCGTGACCGAACAAAAATATCAAACCTAACAAGATATGTGTATTTATGCCTAGTTAATCGTCCTAATCATTTGGATCTCTAAAATGTTGTTTCTTAATAAATAAGCTATATTTTATATATTAATGTACTTGAAAATAAACAATAAACTAAGTAAAAATAGATGAATAACTCTATATAAAATAGAGTTATCACACCCCAAACTTAACTTGTTGCTTGTCCTCAAGTAACAAAAAAAATAAACACAAGACTTCCATGATTATGAAATCACCTCAACTCATGTTTTTCTAATTTTTTTTGTTTAAAGTGCGTATATTGTATGAACTTTAATTTTCAGGATTTTTCTAAACCTTTGTTTTCTTTGAAACATTCAAAGCTATAAAGACTCATTTTGTGTGAGTGTGTGGCCCATTGAGCTTCAATTGGTTCCATAACTAGATAAAGAGTTTTTCTTTGGCTTTTGAAAAATGTGGAACTCTTTTGGTCACCTTTAGAAATTTTTTCAAAATATGGATGAGACTAACAATTTCTTCAAGATTTAGGGGACTCTTAAGCACAACAAAGGGCTTTTGGTGTTTCAACTTGTTGAGCTAACTGCCTTATTTAGACTTTTGGTGTTTTTGTTGATGTAATGCAATGAGTGCAAATACATCATTTTGAGTGTAGTTGCTTTTTGATGTAGGTGTTGTAGGTACACTTTGTGTAGCTATTTTCGTAACTCTTTGAGTATTTTGTAGCATACACTGCCCTCCTCACTGACCTCCACATGCATTTTCTCTTTTTTCTTTGGTTTGTTTTTCTTTTTCTTTTCTTTTTGAACTTTGTTCATTTTTTCAAACCAATTGCACTTAAGGGACATGTTCAGTTATATGACTCAGACAAGTGTAGCTTTTTGATCTTTATGACACCTTTGAGAGTTTTGACACCTTTGGCATTTACTTTTCAAGTTTCAACACTTTTGCCTTTGTATTCATTTGAATTTCCCCTAAACTTATTTCTTTATGCTCTTCTATTTTTTTAGTAAAAATCTAAATTTGACCTTAGTTTTCCAAAAATTCCTTGGCTTTAGATAGCTTTTCCATCTATCATGGTTCTTTTCAAAAACTCAATTTTGTTGTGTCAAAGAAATTATAACATTGATCATTTCTAGAAAACAAGGCTTTTCTTTTCCTTTTAAAACTTTTGCTCATTTGATACACTTACAGAAATTTTTAGAAAAACAATATGAATTGATCATGCTTCATAATCATTTAAGTCTAAAATACACATGATGTACTTAATTTTTCTATTTTTTTTTTAAAACAATTTTATCATGCTATTGCAAGCTTTGTTAAGTACATCTAAAAGTACTAAAATCTACTAATATTGCATATTCACATAATACTATTCTATTTACTACTAAAACACATATAACATATATTAATATTCACATAGTGCATATTTCATTCAAAAGACATACTATTCTCCACTCTCCCCAACTTAAATATGAGCAAAGGTCCCCACCGCTCTAAGTTGAGTAAACAAGGGATCTAAACATGGGAGATATAATCCAAAATTAGTTTAAAACAAAACACATAGTATTTGCACACATATATTATAAGTATATAAGCATAATATTATATTGAAACAACATTAAATTATCCTTTTACTCTTTTCTCCTGATTCTGGGACTGGTTCTGATAGGGACATGTTTGGCCCTCATCTTGTTTAGATTGGTCTTGGTAGCAGTGGCTTCAGCAATTGGCACACCAGGATCCTCTACACTTGCTTCAGGGATTTCTGCATGTGCAGGCACATGTGGTGTAGCCAATGTGGGAACTTCAGGTGTTGCCAGTGGAGGAACTTCAGGTGTTGGGACACCACTCTACACTGGAGTTTGTTGAGCTTCTTGTTCAGGTTCCTCTTGTTGCTCTGCTACTGCTTTTGTTGCTTTCTCACCTTCAATGGGAGTGACCTTCTCAGTTCTCTCCTTTTCTCTAGAAATTCCTCCTTCACCTTGTACACCACAGAGGGAACTCATGGTCCACATTTTCTTTGTTGGAGTTGGCTTCATTGTTTTCCTTTTGTAGCCTAGCAGCTCCTTCTTCTTATTCAAAGCTTTCAGGACTTCATGAATTGTTGCCTCTGGGCTGGTTTCCATCACTCTTGTTTTCAGTGTTTTGCACTTGGTGTGGGAACTTCAACTGCTTTGGTGACAGTTTCTTGTTGTTCTTCCATGACAGAATCTTTTTGGCCTTCTTCTTTCTCATGCTCTTCAGTGAGTACCTGCAAATTTCTTTCTCAAAATCAAAGTTAGTTGGCTCAATTGGTTCTGTTGGAAGGGTGGGAGATTTATGGGTTGGTGTTGGTGCATTTTCTTCTGTTACTTGCTTTGGATTTCATATTGGGGAGAATTCTATGGTGGAGGGGTGGGTGATTTCTGTGGTGAAGTGTGAATTGGTGAATGGTGGGTGGTGGGGGATGGAATGTTTGATGGTGGTGATAGTGTTTGTGGTTCATTGGTAGATTTCTTTCTCGAGTTCATACTTCTTCCCTAGCACTAGCCTCCATGTTATTATCGCCATTATCATCACTTTCTGGTTTCCTCCATGGATTTTGATTCATCCTCCTCTACATCCTTTTCAATATCCTTCACACTGCTCTCGCCTCTTCATCTACCTCGAAGATCTTCCTCACTCACTATTTCTTGTTCTTCCTCCACTCTTTGTTTCTTTCCCTTCTTGTCTTTCTCAATATCTCTCTTTCTCTTTACTTTCTTCTCTTTTTCAACTACTACCTCCTCCTCTTCATTATCTTCCTCTATATCTTCATCAATAATCCATTCAGGAAATATTGTGGCTTCTACTTCTTCCTCAGGGTCTTCCAAATTCACTGTGAACCAATTATGCTGCTCTTTTTGAAATTTCCATACTGCTTGGAGTTTCTGCATCAGGTGTTCCAACACCTCATGCTCTACAGTATTTCTAACTCTAGCAGTTCTTAACCTTTCTCTTACCTCTGGTGACAAACCACTAGGGGGTGTTTTCTTATAGATTTTTTCTAACTCAGTTGCCACTACCCCTTGTTTTTGACATAATTCAGTGATTAAGCAAGGGAAATACAAAAAGCCAGAAGTTTTGGTTTGACATTCTAAAATTTCATTGGTGATCAATTTTCCTATATCCACATTATCTTCAGTCAAGATTGAATCTATGAGAATCAATCTATCCTTGGACAATGTAGATGTGTGTGAAGTGGGGAGAATAGATGTAGCAATAAAAAGGTGCCAGTTACCTAACTCAGGAACTAAATCACCAGTTTTAAGCTTAAATTCAGTGTTTGTGAACTTCTCCCATTGAGACTCTTCTACTGTGATTCTCTCTTTAATCCTAGCCATCTGTTTCTTACCATAGGTTTCTAATTTCTCTTCAAACTTATCACCATGGTAGTTCAGATCATAATGCTTATTGATTCTAGTAGGATCAAAAAAAACTTTCTTACCTCTCACCTTGGAATAAAAGATTGTGCCTCCTCTGGTGTTCTGAATTCCAGAATAGAATTCTCGAACCATTGGCTCTAAGTAGTATGCTCTGGTTTGCACAAATCTCTCCCAATGTAAGTTGTTGACTGTGGAGAGGAATGAATGATGCACTTTTGCAAAGTTGAAGCCTCTTTCTGGTAGAAACTTCATATTCCAGAAATGCTCGCATCCAGAAATCATATCCATAGTTGCATGTGCCTTTGACTTCTTTGATGTTGCAGGAGTTTCTGCACTTGATGCTTTCATCGAAGCCGATTGTTTCTTCACCATGTTGCTTGAAGATTTGGGTTTCTTGAAATGTGATTGAAGATGAAGTTTGTGTTTGAGAGAATAGGGACGATCGGTTTTGCAAGAGAATCCGAGAGTTGATTTTGTGAGAAATATGAGCGGTTTTGTGTGAGATGAGGTTTTGAGTTAGTGGGAATGTTAGTTGAGAAAGTAGCCGTTAGGGTTACGTGGATTGGCATGCAAGCCAACACGTGTTTGGTCTCAGCCCTACCAGCGCATTACCCTTTCATTTAAGCTTAGTTCCGCACTAAATTGATGAGTTGGCATTGAGTTTTATCACTTAAGTATTTTCTTCATTTTGCTAAGATATGAACCTCAGAGTGGGCAGTGTTGCAACATTAAGTGTGGAAACACTAGCAACTCTGTTGTCCTGTTTTTTTTTCTACAAAACACACAAAACATTAAATTGTACAAAATACTAATATTAACTAATTAAAATGATGGGTTGCCTCCCTCAAGCGCTTGTTTTAAGAGTCTTACAGCCTGACTATCTCCTTGTGTTAGAGATTTTCAAAATGAGTGGTGATCTTATCTCTCTCTACATGTGCTCCATAATACATTTTTACTCTTTGGCCATTGACTTTGAAAGTGGTATCAGTGACTCTATCATATAAATCAACTGCACCATGGGGGTAAATTTTGACTAGTTGGAATGGTCCTGACTGTAACACCCAAATTCTACCCATTCGTTTTATTAAGCATCAGAGTGCGGAAGTTAAAAATCAGCATGCATTAGAGTGTCACATATCGACATTTTAAACTCAAACGACGTATGATCGATTAGAACATTCAAAAGCAATAACGTAGTTCTCCATTTAATGCTAATAAGATACGTAGCACGTCTTATCATCGCAACATCATACAATCTAGAAAAACCAACAACATAATAAAACAATAGTCTATAATAATAAAGCAGCTAATAAACTAGTGTTCGTTTCCCCCAGGTGCTACGTATCAGAGCAAAACGACACAGACTCGATAGGTGAAGGAAGAGAAGTCTTTCACTCACGTGTACCTGCACGTTACCACAAAGGGTAACATTCAATAGAGAAGGGTGAGTCTCTAACAGCATAAAACGTATATGATAGATAGTATATTAGAGAATAGACAACTATAATAACCACGACACATCAACGCCTTAATACAAATATCGCAGGCGGCACCAACAAGCAACAACATAAGCCAAAACAACAAACAACGACACCATGAGTATGACATATATGTATGAAATGCAACCCACATCGACAGGTATATGCATGTGGTACCAATACGTAAATAGCCTTTGTGGCTTCATAATCAACATTGAGCAAAGCTCTAGGCCGAAGCCTACATCAACGTAATAATGCATTATGCCATGTATGGGACACCATGTACAACTCATCGGAAACAATCAACAACACAATCTACGTATGCACAACAACATCATCAACATCATCATTTGATCATTTTTGACCCAACAGCAACGACATTAAATTTTAGTCTCATTTGACTCACAACAACAACCTCAACAGCTTAGTCTTATGGACTCACAACAACAACATCAACAGTTTTGGTCTTTTTGACACACAACAACACATCAACAAATATTTGATCATTATTTAACACAACAAGACGTTACAACACCAGGCATCACGGTATGGCGCCCTTCAGCCACACAAATCAGCAACTTAGACACACTTGGGCGCCAAACAACACCAAAATTGGCGCTGGCGACAACTGCGCCACCACAGGCGCACAAAACACAAAGAAATCGGCGCTGGGAAACTGCGCCACCACGGGCGCACAAAACACAAAGAAATCGGCGCTGGGGGGCAACTGCGCAACCACGGGCGCGCGCATGTACACGCAAAATGGCGTCTTGTGGCAACCTGCGCCACTCTGGGCGCCAAATGCAAGCAAATCGCGCGCCAGGGCAACTGCGCGCACCACGGGCGCCAAATGCAGCGAGGAATCGGCGCTGGGGCATCTGCGCCACCACGACGCCAAATGACGAGAACTTGGCGCTGGCGGCAAGACTTGTTGCGCCAGGGCGCCAAACATCAGCAATATGGCGCTGGCAGCAACCTGTGTTGCGCCAGGGCGCCAAAAATAAAGAAAGAAATATGCACCCAACAAAGAACATTATCGCCTGGGGCGCCAAACACAAGAATATATGGCGCCTAGTGGCGCCTAAAATACGTTTTCTTGATTTTACACCAATTCTAACACCAAACAACCTTTTATTTCAGTAATCAATTCAATCACACAACAATTGGCATTCAAATCAACGTGTTGACATTTTGTCAAACACCTAGCATGCGTTCTAAATTTCGCTTGTACATTCTATCAACACCTTATGTGCAACGTGACCAACAATCTATTCAAACAATCAACACTCCAAACAACACCAACAACATACATATAATCATATATGGATTAAACATATTGTCAAACATCTCCTAGGCATCATAGATTCTACCCTCCCATATTGATGGCGAAATTGGCAAGTGTACCAAATCGTCGCAAGTAATAATAAAAACGGTAAGAACCGGATGTCGAACTCAAGGATTGCACGTACTTATCAATTTAAAATTCCACTAATTAGATTGAACAAGGGACTAAGTTTAATTGTGTTGACAATAAAATAAGAATAACAATAGAATAATTTTGTGATTTTTAGAAAATAGAAACAAAAACGCTTTTGAAATGTAATAGATGATAAGAGAAGTTAGGGATGCATTCCTATTGATTCCACACTATTGCAAGATGATTTGTTATAGAAAATTACTCCCATTAATCAATTCCTAATTCCTTAGGCAACCAATCCTTTGTAAACAACTAAAAACCCTAATTCCTTAAGTGATTCTAATTGAGCACAAGCATTACAACCAAGGGTTTTCAAGATACAACCACTCCAATACTATTCCTAGACTAAGAATTGAAGGTATTCAATCTCAAGCATTCAAATACAAAACTTCCATTTCATACATAAACCATATATCATTTCATGATTGATCAATTCATAAAAAGCATTAAGAACAAAGATTGAATACACAAAGGAAGAGGAAATATAACATTTAAAAATAGATCAAAATCAACTACAATAGTGTTTCATCAATACTCATTCATCCCTAACCAAATGGGTATTTAGCTAGACATAGAGGGAGAAGAAATCAAACATAAAAAAGAACTTGAGAGATAGAGTGACCACATTGAAGCTCCATAATCTTGTTCCCAAGCTTGAATCTTCAATGGAGATGAAGGGTGTTGAATCCCTAGCTGCCTCCTTTGCTCTCTCTCCAAAAACTAGGTCAAGAATATGTCAAAAGATCCCCAAGTTGGGTGAAAATTGCAACTTAAATAAAAACGCAGAGCAAAAGCGCCCAAGGCGTAAGCGCTTGGGCGCATGACAAACAAAGCACAGATCGATGTGAAAGCGCCCCAAACGCACGCAGAAGCGCTTGGGTGCATGACAGATAGCAACATCAGATGTGAAAGCGCCCCAAACGCACGCATAAGTGCTTGGGTGCATGACAGACAGCAGCAACACAAGCAGAAACGCCCCAGACGCATGCAGAAGCGCCTGGACGCTTTTTAACAGTTCTTTGAAGTAGTAAGCACTCCAAATGCTTGGAAGATGCATCCTTGGGCACACGGTAGAACTTTTATCCACTCAACTCATTCTTTCAAGCTTCAACATGATCCAAAACATCAATTTACACCGGAAAATCATGATTATGACAAATGTGGCAATTTATGGTCCTAAACTAATGTAATTTCCTAAATTCAATATAAAAACATTGTTTTGTACCATGAAAACTAAATGCAATGCAAACTTATCACAACCCCAAACTTAAAGTTTTGCTTGCTCTTGTAGCGACCGAAAAATCCGGGAAAGGATTCTTCGAAATGGTTCTTTAGGAAGCCGCCACCAAATTTTAGTTTAAGGGCAAATTCGGAAAATCCCTTTAAGTTTTAAGATAAGGCGTTGTTAGGGTTCGGGAGTCGTTATGTGTGGGGAAGGTATTAGCACCCCACAACATCCTATTGTCTAATTAATTTAAGATTTATTTAATAATTACCCTTTTACTTAAAAAAAAAGACTTATTTAGGTTTTTGTTTTTTAGTGCTTGACAAGGGTTGAATCTTGCTCCTACGTACCTCCAGATGCAATGGAGGAATCAAAGCTACGTAGTTCTTCCTGAAAAAGTTTGTGGGTTGGTGTTTTTTAGTGTAGGGATCCTAGGATTCCTTGAACTGTACAGCTCACTGATTCCTAGGACGCTGACCAACCCGATTGTACAACCGACTTAGTCCCCTACCTTTTGAGAATGATTTTTGAATTTTTGAAAAGAGTTGTGAGATGGGTTGATTTTAGAATAGGCATTCTAGAACTCCTGAACTGTACAGCCCATTAGTTCTAGAACGCTGACTAACCATTTGCATGTACTCACCTAGTCCCCTATTTATGAAAAAATGGTTTACTCGTATTTATTAAGTTTGTAGGTTACTTGATCAGATGCACTCATTGGCCTAAAATATGACTAACCCGGTTGTACAACCGACTTAGCCGTTTATTTTTAGAGAAAATCAGTTTTTTTGTATTTATTAAGTTGGCAGGGTTACTGAACTGTACAGCTCATTGGCCCTAAAATAATGACTAACCCGGTTGTACAACCGACTTAGCCGTTTATTTAATTTTGAGAGGAAGAGTAATTATATTTGAATTGGAAAAAGAATTAAAAAGTAAATCAGCGGGTGAAAATTGTAAATTTGGGTTTTTATTAATAGCAGGGTGTTATATAATTATTAAGGGTGCGAAGAGGAAAGCCCGGTTCAGATGGAGAGCCCAAGATGCTGTTGGGCTTAATCGGGGTGTGTGTGTGTGTGAATCAGAGGTGCGCTTATTATTCTGAGTAATAAAAAAAATAAACAGATAATATAAGGCCCAACAACAGAAGACCTAAACCTAAAAATTCATTCTCTCTTCTTTCCAACCAATCGCTGCGCAAGCAAAGACATCGAGAGGGAAGCGGCGAAATCCAAAGCGAAGATCCGTGGAGAGAGAGAAGATCCGCGGAAATATCGCGGTTTTAGGGGAGGGAACGAGCGAAGGTCGGTTTCTAAGTGAGAGGGAGAGAACGGCGACGGTGTTTGGTGATGACGGTGACGATGAAGGTGACGCGAACGGAGGGAGGAGATGGCTCGTGATGGTGATTTCGAGTTGGTGTGGCTCGGTTTTGAGGGGGGGGGGGAGTTTCGGTTTGGGTGGCCGGAGTTCATGGTGGAGAGACAACCGGAGAAGACGACCGGAGCCACCGTGGGTGGTGGTGGAAAGCTGCTTTCTTTGCTTTTTTTTTTCAGTTCTGTTTGTACATTTTTTAGCCTTCTCTGGTCTGAATTTTTTTTTCTTCCCTATTTCATTTCCTCTATTCTATCTATGATTTGATTTGAAGGTTATGCTTGTTTTGAACTTATATTGTATCTGATTTTCTTAAACGAAATGAGGCATTCTTAATTGGAGTTATCTACCTACACAACAAGCTTCATCATATTTCTGAGACATTACCATTAAATCTGCTTCCTAAGAAAAAGAATTTAACAATATAGAGCTTAATCAGCCCTTCTGCCCTGACTCTATTTTGAAAGATAAAAAAACGGACATGCTACTTCGCCTATGGTTCGGTACTCGTTCTTTGTTGTTTATGTTTTTTCTAAGTGTAAACTATTTTGCAAAAGAAATAAGGCAAGAACCTATCATATTATGAGCAAATTTTAGTAACCTTAGAGTTAAAAGAGCAACAACAGACCCTATAATTTATACATCCGATCACAATAATAATTTTCTTGAGTCTATGATAAAACACCAACTTCGCACTCGCTTCGATTAGTCTCCCAAAATTGGTTGTTAGCGTGACTATACCGCTACACATGTGTGTCCGCTTGATCACTCGCTTCTTTCTCTAGATCAAAGAACCTTAGAATTGTGTTTAGTGGATTAGGGTTTCGATGTGAAACCCTAATCCTATTTTTGGGTGATTTTAGCAGTGGTTTTCTGCCTTGGTTTCTGTGTGTCTTTTGCTGTGGACTGACTGCTTATTTATATTAAAAACTTAGGGTTTAGCATTTATTGCTGTTTGACTGGGCTTTTGCAGATCTGATAATGTGGGCTTGCTGAGCAGTCTTGGAGAGCAAGAACAGACCCCAGAGATTACTGATGCTGCTCCTTTATTTATTTATTTTTGCTTTTTTTCGGATTTGTATTTTTTGTATTTTTAATATTATCATTTTTTGTATTTTTGGACACTTTGGACAATTAGACACTTTTTAAAATGTAAATAAAATTAAAGAGATTTTTTTTTTGATATATATTTTTTGGACTATATATATATGTATATGCTCAAAATAAGGACGAAATAATAAAAATAGAAAAGAAGTCGGAACGATGAGCCCAATTGCGAAAAAACAACTCGAATAAGCTCATTTGCAAGGAAGCGACTCAGATAAGCCCAATTAAGTTCGACTAGGCTCAAATACGAAGATTCGACTAAAGAATGCGCGAAAAGATCGATCATTCGCGTGCATTCTTAATTTAAATAACGACATTTCGACTTAGTTGAACAAAGTTAGTTGAGATTGGCTTAGGTTAGTAAATGAGACACTTTTTTTAATAATTCTCGTAATCTCGCTTCTTGAGCGACTAAAACCGAAAAGAATACGGACAAAATTGGGGTATAACAGCTCTCAAGCAATTAGCTCAATTTAATCAAAAGAAGAGTTGCACAGCACGAATTTTTTCTTAAAACTCCATTCAACTTTCACAACACTTTGAACAATCTACCAAATTTGCAACAATCAATCCATAACCAAATAAATCAATCTTTTGAGTTCATGCTAGTAAATGAAAGTAACTCAAAGTAACCCAAATTTTTGATCCACTAGAGGCAACATACAAATCCTAACTTTTCTCTCTCTAGACATGTGTGTCTCTCACTCTCAAGTGTTTTAGGGTATAATTTACACTCAATTCACACCACTTGCAATCATCTACCATAAGCTTGACAAAATTCTAAGAAAAACAATCACACACAAATACCACACATATCATGAGGACTTTAAGAGGGTGGTTGTAATGGGGCTTAGGTTAGGGTGGATAATTTTTGGAATTTAGGCTTTCTTGATTGGAATTGAGAAATGCATTCTTCACTCTAGATCCTATACTTACTCACCAAACCTCTTCAACAAAATTTCCCACAAGGAAAAATTTTCCTTGTTCCCCCTAGATCCAATCATCACTCACCAAACCTCTTCAAAAGAATTTCCCACAAGGAAAAATTGTCCTTGTTCTTTCTATTTATTTTTTTTCTTTCTTTCTTTTTCTTTTCTTTTTGTATATAATTTTTTCTTTTGTACTTGACTTCTTTTCTTTTCTTTCCAACCTATTTTGTTTTTGTATACCCACCCCAAACTTAGAACAATTGCTTGTCCTCAAGCAACCCCAAACTTGATTGATAGATAAGGATCCATAATGACAACACATTCCTCAATTCCAAACAAGTGGGACACTTGGTTTTTCAGTTAATGGCTTGTAATGAGGCTCGTAACCAAAAAAAAGATTTAAGGCTCAAATGGGCTACTCAAAGGTCAAATTTTAAGGGTAGACATTTTAAGGCTCTAGCTATCAAGAAAATGAAAGTCCTCAATCATGTATGTGTGTGTAAATGCAATGTAAAAGCAATCAAGAACTGAGTCAAGTTCTAAAGAATCATGAAAAGTGATGGAGCACTCAAGAATAAAGATTCTGTTTAGGCTCAACACTCACAGGTTTGGGTTAGAGAGGAAAAGTATGTTACACCCAGATTCACAAAATTCAGGTTAAAAGGAGTTGCCTACACTAACAGCAGAATCATCATAGAATTCCAGCTCATTGATCAAGAAATTGATGCACAAATTTAATGTCAAGTTCAGAAAAAGATTTGCAGAATGAAGTTTAAAGTGCACATAACTCAGGTTCAACACACCCATCATCATGACAATCATCAAAAAAAAACTTTGCTAATCTACCCCCTAGACAAACACTATATGCAAAAACTATATGCATGAACAAGCAAAACAGCCAGTAGAACAGATTAGTCGTTAGTGCCAAAATACTGGAAACAGTCTAATTGAAAGCAAAAAAGAAATTAAAAACCAACATAGTACGAAAACAAAAACAAAGAACCATGCCAAAAGGAGAGTTCATCCACATGAGATTCAACACAACAAGGTCCTGGATGACTGAAACATACTCCCCCCAAACTCATGATGAAAGGGGACCACCGGGATCCTCCGCACCAGCTCCATTTCCACTCTCGCCTCCTTGTGGTTGTTGGCTTAGATTAAGATATTCCCTTAGAATTTGCAGCATTGCTATAATCTTCTGCTGGATCACTCTAATTTCCTTCTGTTCTTCCCTCATCTCCTATTGCTTTTCCATCATCTCATTCAATAAAGTTTCCATCCTATAAAGTCTCTCTTCCATTGAATGCTCTTGAAGAGGCTCTTGGTGGACTTCTGGAGGAGGGGTTAGAGCAGGGAAAACTATTGGAGGCTCAGGCAATGGTGGAGGAATTAAAGGGGTTTGCACAGAGTATTTCTTTATCCAGCCCGAGGTGATAGGACTAACTGGATTTACCATTGGTTCATTTTGCTTTGCTTTCACCCTCACTTTTTCACATAACAAACCAATTAGAGCAGGATGATTTAAGTAGCCAGCTAACTTGGCATTTTTAGTCAAGTTTTCATGAAGATGGGCCAAGAGGCGTCCCACATTTATATTCTCACCCTTTAAAATCGAGACCAAAAGCTTTGCTCTGTTTTCATTCACCTCGGAAACATTAGAGCATGGGAGAAGAGTGTGAAGCACAAATGAGGCCCAACCCTTTGTCTCAGAATTAAGATCAACAGTGCGCAACTTCTTAAGTTTTTCAGTTTTGCCGCTCACCCAATCAGCTCCAGCAATGCATAAGGTGCGGAGAATATCATCATAATCAGTGTTTGCATCCGCTTTCACTCTAGCACCAAAATTACAGTTTTAGGATCATAAACAACCTGCTTCCCCCTGACATAGCTGATGAATTTTTGGTCCTCAATTTGATTATCATCTTCCTCCTCTCCATCCTTTTTATTCTTAAATTCAGCCTCCTCACAAGCATTAGCAAAAAATTCCTTCACCAACAATTCGCTAACTGGCTTTGGAAAGGATACCAACTTGTTCCAACCCCTCCTTTTAATCATCTCTTGAATTTCCACAAATTGATCACCTTCTAAGATGAATGCCCTTTCTAAGACAATTTTTTTTTGAAGTCAACTCCTTAAAGCTGGTCTCGTGGAAAGATGTTCGGAACTTGTTGACCCCACGAGAACTTTCACACATTGCGGCATTTGGAGAGAGTTTCTTTTTCTTTGCCGGTGGAGCCATGTGTACCTGAGAGCAGAATATATGCCATATTCATGACATTAGCAAGTTAGCACAATGATGAGAAAAAGAAAAATCAATTCAAGGCTTGACGAGGTTAGGCTCGGTCAACACCAAATACTCGCAGCAGCTAAACTCAATCAAGCACAAAACATAGAGCCAAATTAACCAAGCAATTCACTTAAGCACATTTTTAGAAAGGAAAAAGAAATAGATCTGATCGTACCTTAGACCAATAAAGTGTTGTAGTTGTTCGCTGTATTGGCTGGTCGTTGAGAGAGGGAAAGGACCGGTCTTGTCTGCACGCTGAGCACCTCGGGTGGTACCTGCAATGACACTCCGACGCCAAGTCGGGGATGGGTCGCCGGGCAAGTATCACAAGGTAAGAGAGTACGTGCACGATGCCATATGCGAATGGCATATATATCTGCTTATTCCGATCAGTATTGCGACGATTTCGGCCGGCTAGCGCAAAGTGCGCTCCAGCAACCGAGCTTGGGCCGGTTATGCTGATATGGGCCGCTGGCCCAAATGCTAGCAGAACCTCTCGATTTTGCTGATACACACCCCGAAACAAGATCAATCTCACCTCATTGAATTTCCTTGGAAACACAATTAGCAACATGCTCATGAGCCTTTAGAATTAGCATCCAACATAACCAAGCCAAAGATTTACACCACTTCAAGCCCAGCAAAAGAAAAAATATAAAGGAATTCAGTTTGCACTCCTAAATTTTGAAAATACACAACTGCATTTGGTTTGGGCATTTTGACAAACAGTTGGTGGTCGCATTAAAACTAGAAACAGGGTATCCTTTGATTGAAATGTGGAATACCCATTTTTTTTCAAGAGTAAATTGCAAACAGCAACAACAAAATTCAGGATCACAAACAAACATTGAATGGAAATCCTAAATCATAGACTAAAACACAATGGCAAGTCAATCGGAGGAGTAAAAATGGGAACCTTGAATGATAAGAGAAATCAACTCACTTGTTTGAAAGAGGAACGCGAAGACAGAGGAAGCAGGAAGAGGAAGACGAACGGAACCACCACGAGTGCGGTGGTGAGCGTAGGTCCGTCATTTACGAGAAAGTCGAACGATGGGGGTGAACGCAGAACGCGTTTTGAGAAGGTGAATGAGGTGCGACGGTGCTGCAGTGAGTGGGGCGAAGGAGAAAGGGTCGAAGGTTTGTGTGGCGGTTGGACGGCGATGAACAGGGAAGAGAGTGGGTGAGGTCGCGAGAGAGAAAGGATCGAAGGTTTGGGTTCGTGAGTTCGTGTTTGGATTTTCAGGTGCTGTTTGCGCTTCAAACGCAAGAGGAAGAGTTCAGGCGCATATAGAGACAAAATTGTTTGACAATCAGGTACTGAAAAGCGCTCCACACGCACGGGAAAACGCTCAAGCGCATGAAGGGACAGAACAACAGCTCCACGTACGCCTTAGACGCATCAAAAAAACGCCCAAGCGCATATGAGTACTGCTGATGCATTTTCATGTAAAAATGAAGTTTGCAATTTTTTTTTCAAAGATAACATGTACCAATCAAAACAACAATAACAAAAAGGAAAACTAATGGTAAAACAAAATATAAGAAAGCACAAAAAGTATGAGGGTAAAGAGATTGGGTTGCCTCCCAAAAAGCGCTTCTTTAACGTCACTAGCTTGACGGTTGAGTGGTCCTTCAGATTGTGATCAAGTTAATGGACTCTCTTGAGCGCTCAAGTGTACCACCAAAGTAGGGCTTGAGGCGTTGTCCATTCACCTTGAAACTCCTATCCGAACCTGGGTCCTTCAGTTCAATTGCACCATATGGAAATATTTTTTTGATTTCAAACGGACCCGACCACCGAGACTTCAACTTTCCGGGAAACAATTTCAACCTTGAGTTGAATAAGAGAACAAGTTGTCCTTCTCGGAATTCTTTCTTTGGAGCTTACGATCATGCCATTTCTTTGTTTTTTCTTTGTAGATTTTGGCATTTTCATAAGCAAAAGTCCTTAATTCTTCTAGCTCATGGAGTTGAAGAATTCTAGACTCGCCAGCCTTGGCCAAATCAAAATTCATGTAATTTGTGGCCCATAATGCTCTGTGCTCCAATTCAAGTGGTAAATGGCAAGCTTTGCCATATACAATTTAGTAAGGGGACATACCAATTGGAGTCTTGAAAGCGATCCCAGATGCCCATAATGCATCATCAAGCTTTATTGACCAGTCCTTTCTTGATGAATTCATAGTCTTCTCATGGATTTGCTTGATTTGTCGGTTAGACACTTCCACTTGCCCACTAGTTTGCGGGTGGTAGGGAGTTGCTATCCGGTGATGCACATTATATTTCTTCAAAAGGGTCTCCATCTTCTTGTTGCAAAAATGAGTCCCTTCATCGCTAATCAAAGCTCTAGGCACTCCAAACCGTGAAAAAATGTTTTTCTTCAAGAAACCCATTACAACTTGTGCATCATTTGTTTGAGTGGCTATTGCTTCCACCCACTTTGACACATAATCAACTGCAACCAAGATGTACAACTTAGAGTATGAGGATGGAAATGGTCCCATAAAGTCAATCCCCCACACATCAAAGACTTCAACTTCAAGAACGGGATTTTGAGGCATCTCATTTCTTTTGAAATGTTTCCCGTTCTTTGACAGCGATCACACCTCTTCACATAGGCAAATGCGTCTTTAAATAATGAAGGCCAATACAACCCGGATTAGAGGACTTTTGCAGCTGTACGGTCTCCACTAAAGTGTCCTCCATAATTCGAATCATGACAATGCCAAAGGATGTTTTCTTGCTCTTCCTCAGGCACACACCGACGCAACAAACCATCAACTCCTCTTTTGTACAAAAATGGCTCATCCCAAACATAGAATTTGGCTTCATGAAGAAACCTCTTTCTTTGTTGGGAGTTAAAGTCTGCTGGAATTGCCTTTCCCACCTTGTAATTTGCAAAGTCCGCAAACCAAGGTACACTAACAACAGAAAAGATGTGTTCATCAACAAAGGTGTCCTGGATAGGCCTTGTCTCATCATTCTCCTCCACCTTCTCTAGACGAGAGAGGTGGTCCGCCAATGAATTCTCCGAACCCTTCTTATCCCGAATCTCGAGATCAAATTCTTGAAGCAATAGGATTCATCTGAGTAACCTTGGCTTTGATTCCTGCTTAGTAAACAAATACCTCAATGCAGCATGATCAGTGTAAACAATAACTTTCGAACCCAATAAATAGGAACGAAATTTATCAAAAGCATAAACCACAACCAAGAGTTCTTTTTCAGTAGTAGCATAATTAAGTTGAGCAGTATTCAAGACATGACTAGCATAGTAAATCACATGCAACAACTTATCTTTTCTTTGTCCTAAGACTGCCCCCACAGCAATGTCACTAGCATCACACATAATTTCAAAAGGTAATGACCAATCAGGAGCAGTGACAACAGGGGCAGTTACCAATTTTTCTTTCAGAGTGTTAAAGGCATTTAGACATCGTTGAACATAAAGGGAACATCCTTCACAAGCAAATTAGTAAGAGGTTTAGCAATTTTCGAAAAATATTTTATGAACCTCCTATAAAACCCAGCATGGCCTAAAAAGCTTCTAATGCCTTTTTCATTGGTAGGAGGGGGAAGTTTTTCAATAACTTCAACTTTAGCACGGTCCACCTCAATCCCTTTGTGGGAGATGCGATGGCCTAAAACAATTCCCTCTCTTACCATAAAATGACATTTTTCCCAATTTAGCACCAAGTTGGATTTCTTACACCTTTCTAACACAAGAGACAAATTATGCAAGCAATCATCAAAAGAGTTACCAAAGACAGGAGAAATCGTCCATAAACACCTCAATATGTTTTTCAATCATATCGGAGAATATGGACATCATGCACCTTTGAAAAGTAGCGAGCATTGCAAAGTCCGGCGGCATCCTCCGATAAGCAAATATACCATATGGGCATGTGAAGCGGTCTTCTCTTGGTCTTCCGAGCCACAAAGAATCGATTATAACGAATACCCGCCCAAGAAGCAATAAAAATCATGCCCTACCAACCTCTCCAAAGATCCGATCAATGAAAGGCGGAGGGAGTGGTCCTTCCTTGTAGCGATATTCAACCTTACGTAGTCAATGCACACTCGCCATCCCGTGATGGTTCTTGTAGGAATCAACTCATTTTTTCATTCATAACGACAAAGGGTCCCGCCTTTTTAGGGACAACTTGGACAGACTCACCCAAGCGCCGTGCGAGATGGGATAAATGAGGCGCTTCAGAAGCTTTGACAACTTCTTTTCCGATCACTTCTTTCATAGCCGGATTTAATCTTCTTTGTGGTTGCACCACCGACTTATGATCCTCCTCCATGAGGATCTTATGCATGCAAAATGAAGGACTAATTCCTTCAAATCCTCAATGGACCAACCAATAGCACCCTTTGTGCTCTTTTAAGATTCTAAGTAGCTTCTCCTCCTGCAATTGGCTCAAATTAGAATTAATGATAGCGGAAACACATTCCCTCACCAAGGAACACATATTTCAAATGGGAGGGCAATTGCTTGAGCTCAACCACAGTGCTTTCTTCACTCCCTCTTGGATGCATTTTTCTTGAATTTTCAATTCTTCCCACTTAGGAGGTGCACGGAGAGAGTAGGATGGGGAGGCATCTAACATAGCAACGACTTCTTTTACCTCAGAATCACACATTTCTCCAACCTCCTCATTTGATGACACAAGAGCTTTCTCAAGAGGTAAGTAAGGAATTTTGTCTTGAAATTCCTTATCAATGATGGAATCAAGAACCTCAATTCGGTAGCAACCTTCCTTTCCCTTCGGATGCTCCATAGCCTTGAGCACATTAAAGGTCACGGTTTCATCTTGAACTTTTAATGTCAAAGTTCCATCCGCCACATCAATTATAGCTCTACCGGTAGCTAGGAAAGGTCTACCCAAAATCAACGGGATGTCATTGTCTTCTTCCATGTCAAGAACCACAAAATCCACCGGAAAGATGAATTTGTCAATTTTCACAAGAACATCTTCAACTACACCATATGGATGCTTCACTGAACGGTCAGCTAGATGCAGAGTCATCATGGTGTTCTTTATTTGATCAATCCCCAACTTTTTGAAAATAGAGAGTGGCATTAAGCTGATACTTGCTCCAAGATCACACAACGCTTTCTCAAAAGTTCTATCCCATATAGTGTAAGGAATAGAGAAACTTCCGGGATATTTGAGTTTTTGTGGGAGCTTTCTTTGTAAGATTGCACTGCATTCCTCAGTGAGCATGACTGTCTCCTCATCCACGATCCTCCTCTTCTTTGAAAGGATATCTTTCATGAACTTGGCATATTTGGGCATTTGTTCAAGAGCTTCTGCAAAAGGGATGTTAATTTACAATTTTTTAAAAACATCTAGAAACTTACCAAATTTCTTTTCATCTTGCTCCTTCTTCAATCTTTGAGGGAAAGGAAGCTTAATGATTGGCTTTGGAAGCTTAGACTCCTCTTGCACACTAGAATCCTCTTGCACCTTAGAAGGTTCTTCCACATCCACCGAAGCTTTATCATTGGACTCGGTAACATTTTCCGGGCTCTTCTTTGTCACAACATCAATTGTTTTTCCACTCCTTGTGGTCACGGCATTGACTGTCTCATTACCCTTTGGATTAGGGACGGTGTCACTAGGGAGAGTGCTCGGAGGTCTTTGTGCAATTTGCTTGGCCAAATGGCCCACTTGAGTCTCAAGATTTCTGATGGATGCCTCTTGATTTCTTGAGCTAGCTTCTTGATTTTTAAAACCAGTCCTTGTCTCCTCCATGAATGAAGTTTGTGTAGCTAGTTTCTCAATGGCTATCTCCCAATCTGCTTTCTTTGGAGGAGCATTTTGGCTTTGCCCTTGATCCTTCCAAGAGAAGTTTGGGTGATTCTTCCACCCTGGATTGTAGGTGTTGGAATATGGATTATTTTTGACAAAACAAATCTTCTCTTGGACTGCTAGGGGAAGATCAGAATCCTGGTTAGAATGTGGATCTTCACAGTAGTCACACTTCAAACTTGTTACAGCATTTAGTTGAGCAGAATGGTGTTGCACAGAATTCAACTTTAGAGCTTCCATTCCCTTTTTCAGTTCTTCCAACTGTTGAGTGATTATCTTCTGTTGAGCCAACCCCGCACTCTGAGCATCTAAGTCAAGTAGGCCTATTTTTGATGTTCCTCCTCTATCATGGGCCGCCAAGTAATCATTTGAAACCATAGCTTCAATTATTTGTCTTGCTTCTACTGCGGTCTTGAAATTCAAAGAACCACCTGCTGAGGCATCAAGCATCATCCTAGCATTCAGTCTCAACCCAGTACAAAAGATTTGCATTTGTTGATGGTCATCAAAACCATGATTCGGGCAAGACTTCAATGTGATCTTGAATCTTTTGTAAGTCTCATAGAGCGACTCACCCTCTTTTTGCTCAAAACTGTTGATTTCTCCTCTCTTCTTAATGAACATTGAAGGAGGGAAAAATTGTTCAAGAAATTTGTCTTCAAGATCATTCCATGTAGTTATGCTACCTTCAGGTTGCGAGTCAAACCACTCTTTGGCTTCATCCTTCAGAGAGAAAGGAAAAAGTCTCAACTTCTTAGCTTCTTCAGTGTTACCATCCACTTTCACAGTTTCACATAATTGTGCAAAACTTGTGAGATGCTTATTTGCATCTTCACATGGTCTTCCACCAAATTGCATCTCTTTCAATTCCCGAAACAATGATGGATTAATCTCAAACCTTTTTACGGTTACCGGTTAATGAGCAATCAGTAATCTTTGTCTGTTTGTGTCACGATTCCCATAGTCTCCAAGAGTGCGTCTCACCGTGGGTCCGCCATCTCTTCAATCACAGAATCAAAACACAATCTCTTCTTCTCTTTCTATTTTTCTTTCTCTCGAGTCGCCTCTCTCTTGTAGCTTTCCGATTAGCTTTGCGGTCTTTTCAATTTCTCGGATCAAAGAGAAGGTCACCGAGGCAAAGGCCTCGCATACACAAAGTTAGAGAAAAGCAAGTGATTGAGAGAACAAAAATAAAATAAAATAACTGAAAATAAAATTCAATCAAGTAATAGAAGATTAAATTGATAAAAATTTGGCAATCCCGAAACAACGGCGCCAAAAACTTGATGGCGAAATTGGCAAGTGTACCAAATCGTCATAAGTAATAATAAAACTGTAAGAACCGGATGTCGAACTCAAGGATTGCACTTACTTGTCAATTTAAAATTCCTCTAATTAGATAGACCAAGGGACTAAGTTTAATTGTGTTGACAATAAAATAAGAATAACAATAGAATAATTTTGTGATTTTTAGAAAATAGAAACAAAAACGCTTTTGAAATGTAATAGATGATAAGAGAAGTTAGGGATGCATTCCTATTGATTCCACACTATTGCAAGATGATTTGTTATAGAAAATTACTCCCTCTTTACCTTTGTTATCAAACCCACAACATTAATCAATTCCTAATTCCTTAGGCAACCAATCCTTTGTAAACAACTAAAACCCCCGCTCAAAGGTGTATCAAAGAAACCGTAAGGTTCCAATAGCATTTGGGCCGTCGGCCCATTCCAGCACAACCGGCCCAAGCTCGTTGCTTGGAGCGCACTTTGCGCAACCGGCCGAAATTCTCACAAAACGGTCGGACTCTACAGTATATATACGCCATTCGCATATGGCCTCAGGTACGTTCTCTTTACCTTGTGTTACCTGCCCGAGCGACCACTCACTTAAGCGTCGAAGTGTCTTTGCAGGTACCACCCGAGTGCTCACGTGAAGCCAAGACCGGTCCTTTCTCATATTCAACGACCGGCCCAGTCAACAGACAACAACTTCAACACTTCATTGATCAAGGTACGATCAATTGGCGACTCAACTCATGGCTCCACGCGACCGGCCCCAGACGCGGGCCTCATCTCGACTCAACCCCTCAGGGCAGCATCCTCAGCAACAGACCCCGGAGGGTGTAGCCGTCACCATTCATGAATCTCAAGGAAATCCGCGACAAGAACCCTTAGTGCAGGGTCGCAGACCGATCCTACAGCAGGTGCAACCGCCCGCTCCTCACCAACTACCGGCCGAGCTGATCGAGGCAGGGATTGAAGAACCATTGCCAGAGCACGTCACTCAGTCCGTTATGCAAATGCTACAAGACAAAAACCAGCTCATCGCAGATAGAGACGAGCTGATCTCCCGTTACGAAAGAGGGTCAATTCCGGCCCGCCAGCGTGCGGAAGACGGAGAACCTTCTCGCTTACGCCGCCAAAGACGTGACACCGACGCCTCCTCGAAGGAGCCTCACTCGCCGGGAAAGCACTACCCACCGATCCCCGGCACGACGAATTGGGGCACACAGGTCGCCCTCAAGCAGGAACGTGCGCAGACGCCGTTCCCTTTCTTATGATGAATACGAGGATTCCAGCTACCGTCCCTTTCTTATGGCTGCCCTGGTGATAACTCATATTTATATGAGTTATTTATACTCATTCAAAGAATAAATCATGCAAGTTCTCTAGCAATACAAGATTAATTTAATTAGTTTTATGTTAATTTCTTAGTTCTTAGTAAATGAGAGGTTAAATAGATAAATCTGTGCATTTTGGCACCAAGTGGTGCCTTTGAGAACGCTTTGATGTTTCTTGTGCTTGTCTTGATAAAAGTGCCGAACGTGACCACGTCCCTCACCACGTCTATAGAAGAGCAGCAGAGCAAGGGTGAAAGATCTCAAATTTGGCGCGCTAATGATGGTCAAAGATATAAAGTCAGAAGATCTTCTATTTCCTCATGAGCTGACAAAGTATGACGCTTCGTAGCAATGTGCATGTCAATGTCGGAGAAAAAGCAGACTTGGTAGGTGGGCAAGTGACATCAGCAACACGTGAGCAAAGAGGCTATTTAATGAAGACTCAACTCTCTCTCAAGGCACGCATACGCAGACACGCTCATACACTCACCCTCCCACTTCACTTCAGTTCATCCACCTTCATCAATCTCAGAGAAAGTGTTGTAAAGAAGTTCTGGAAACAGACTTCTGCATTTTGCTTTTCTCGAACTTTCATTTTTTTTTTTCTCGCATAACTCACTATCGTGAGGTTCGGGACGCGTAACGCCTCTACAAATGCATCTTTGAAGAGCTACTTAGGTGTATCTTTTGCACTTAGTTTCTTTTCTGTTATGTATGGTATTTGGATTCTAAATCCTTATCATTCTGTAAAGATGCTCAGCATGAGCTAAACACTTTGGAGTTGGGTTGTTGTTTTGTTGTAATGAATTTCTAGTTGAATGCTATAAAGTATTGACGTTTACATGTTTTAAATCTTTGTGTGAAAATATTTCCAAACTTGTTTTGAGGTTGGCCTCTTAAAATCAACTATTAGTGCCGATTTGTTACGTGATTCACTTGTGTTTTGAAACTTGAACTTTGAAAGCAAACCAATCCTCGTGGGAACGATCTCTTACTTAAATCCACTTTATTACTTGTACGACGTGTATACTTGCACTATATTTGCGAATACCACACGAACGCAACAAGTTTTTGGCGCCGTTGTCGGGGATCGTAGTTAACTTTTATTGTTCAAAAAGTATTAGAACACAAGTTGAAAGAATTTTACTGTGTTGTTTGTTGTTTCCGTGTGTGGACATGTAGACGTTACAGCGTATGCTTAGTTCCAACTCAAGCTCTAGTTCAACTGAACCAGGGAGTGAATCTGCGCCTGAGTTTGATCCAGAACCTGAAAGAACTTTCAGGGAACTAAGGAGACAACAAAGGTTAAGAAGGAGGCAACAACAACAGCAACACACCCAACCATGTCAGATCATAACACTGGTTCTAGAGGTGGACATACACCAAGAGGAGGTAGAGGACATGGTCGTGGACCACAAACTCATACAGAGACAATAGTTGTTGATGATGAATACTGGCAAAGGCAGCAACTCATCAATGCAGGACCACAAGACATGGTCAATGATGGGGGACGAGCCTATGCGTGACTATGCCGTGCTTAATCCTGCTCATCTACAAACAGGCATTGCAAGACCAACCCTTCATACTGGTCATTTTGAGTTCAAGCCAATGATGTTCCAGATGCTGCAAACTGCAGGGCAATTTGGAGGTTTTCCTCAAGAAGATCCATATGCACACCTAAGGCAATTTACGGATGTGTGCAAGCAACTTTATCATCCCCGAGTCTCGGAGGATGCTTTTAGATTGAAGCTCTTCCCATACTCTCTTAAGGATAAGGCCAAAAGTTGGTTGCACTCCTTGGAGCCAAATTCAATTCACACGTGGGATGAGCTAGCGAGAAGTTTCTTGCAAAGTACTTCCTCCCAACAAAAATGCTAAGTTGAGAAATGATATTACTTCCTTCAAACAAAGGAAGGGAATCTTTATTTGAGGCTTGGGAGAGGTGGAAGGAATTACTGAGAATGTGCCCACACCATGGCATTCCTGTGGTGATCCAAATGGAGACTTTCTATAATGGTCTAGATCAGCCCACTAGGTTGATACTTGATGCTTCATCAGGTGGTGTCATTCTAAATATGTCCTTTCTCGAGGCATGCAAGCTTATTGATGACATAGCCACCCATAACTCTCATTGGCCATCTGATAGATTTACTCCTGGAAAGAAGGTTGGTGTTCATGAAATAAGTGAAGTAACTGCTCTTTCTGCTCAAGTGGCTACCCTGACCAACATGATCAAAACTTTGAGTACACCAAACGTGGCCACGTCTGAAAGCAGCACCACAGCAGCAGTGGAACCTACACATTCTGGGGGAATAGTGTGTGTTTATTGTGAAGAAGGGCATGTGTATGAAGAGTGTCCCTACAACCCTCAGTCTGTAAACTTTGTATCTCAGAACAAAGGAACCGGTCCCTATTTCAACTCCTACAATTCAAATTGGAGAAATCATCCAAATTTTAGTTGGAGAAACAACAATGCACTGAATACCAAAGAATATCGCTCTCGCAATACCTCCAGATTTCCCCAAGAACAACAACAAAGGCAGTATGTGCAGAATAACAACAATAGCAACTTGGAGGCCATGATGAAAAGCTTCATAAGTGATTGTAAGACAACTCTGCAAACTCATGAGTCTTCAATCAAAACTCTGGAAAACCAAATTGGGCAGATAGCTTCAGCTCTCACTCAAAGACAAAATGGACCTCTCTCTTCTACCACTGAGACACCATCATCATCTAACCCTAATGGTAATAATGGGGTGAATGGACAGGTAAATGCAATTTCTTTAAGAAGTGGTACCAATATCCCGAGCCAACTATGCCTGTGGAGGAAGAAGTACCGTAAAAAAGAGAAAGAGGTGCTAGAGAAAGAGAAAAAGAAAGGGAAGGAGGCAAGCACAAGTGGTGAAAAAAAGAAAGATACTCCAGACATTGTAATGTCTAAGCCAGACGTTACCACGTCTAATTTTGAACCAGAATCAAGATCGTACCCAAGCTTGTACCGAGTATCCTCCCCACCATACCCTCAAAGATTGAAGAAGGCTCATGAAGATAAGCAGTTCAGCAAGTTTATGGAGATGTTAAAACAGCTACACATCAACCTTCCTTTGGTTGAAGCTTTACAACAGATGCCAAACTATGCTAAGTTCTTGAAAGACATCATCACCAAAAGGAGAAGGCTAGGGGAGTTTGAAATCGTTGCTTTAATCAAGAATGTAGCTTAATTATGCGAATAAACTCCTAGAAAACTCAAGGATCCCGGCGCTTTACTATACCATGCTCCATTGGAGATTTTTACATTGGCAAAGCTTTGTGTGACTTGGGAGCAAGTATTAACTTGATGCCCAAGTCCATTTATGACAAACTTTGTATAGAACTCGCTGCACCTACTTTTTAAGTCTAACTTTAGGTGATAAAAGTAGAGTTTATCCTGAAGGCATATTAGAAGATGTTTTGATTAATGTTGACAAGTTTGTGTTTCCAGTGGATTTTGTTATTTTAGATTTTGATGCAGATAAAGAAGTTCCCATCATTCGGGAGACCATTCTTAGCTACTGGAAGGACAATCATTGATGTGCGAGAAAGGAGAATTAATCATGAGAGTCAATGACCAAGAAGTCAAGTTCAACGCCCCAATGCGCTCAAATATCTAGATCCAAACACAGAGGAGTGTTCTTATGTGGTTACCATTGATCATATGGTTCAAAAGCAGTTCAACAAAGATAATGATCATTTGGAGAAGAAGCAGTTCCTCTAGACGTTGTAACGTCTATCACAGACGTTGCCACGTCTGAACCTCCTGAAACAAAAGCCTGGACAAAGAGGTATGAATCATTGGGTCAAGAAGAGTCAAATCTCAAGAAGAGCGTACCCTCAATAAAAGAACCACCTACCTTGGAACTAAAGGTGTTACCTGGGCATTTAAAGTATGTCTTTTTAGGGGAAAATGATTCCCTACCAGTGATCATTTCTTCTAAGCTCTCACAAGAGCAAGAGAGTGATCTCATTACTACCCTGAAGAGACATAAGAGAGCAATTGGCTGGCAAATGGCCGACATCAAAGGTATCAGTCCCACAATCTGCATGCACAGAATTGTTTTAGAAGAGAATGCCAAGAATAGCATTGAAGGGCAGAGGAGATTAAACCCAATAATGAAGGAGGTGGTAAAGAAAGAGATCATCAAGTGGTTGGACGCAGGAATCATCTACCCTATTAGTGATAGCTCATGGGTGAGCCCAATACAGTGTGTGCCAAAGAAGGGTGGAGTTACTGTGGTAACAAATGACAAGAATGAGTTAATCCCAACAAGGACAGTAACAGGCTGGAGGATATGCATGGATTATAGGAAGCTAAACAAAGCAACTAAGAAGGATCATTTCCCTCTTCCATTCATTGATCAAATGCTAGACAGACTTGCAGGCAAGGAGTTCTACTGTTTTCTTGATGGTTATTCAGGCTACAACCAGATAGCCATAGAACCTGAAATCAAGAAAAAACAACATTCACTTGTCCCTATGGTACCTTTGCTTTTAGAAGGATGCCATTTGGGTTGTGCAATGCTCCTGCAACATTTCAAAGGTGCATGATGACCTTATTTTCTGATTTCATTGAAAACTCCATGGAGGTTTTTATGGACGATTTTTCAGTCTATGGAGATTCATACAAGGCATGCCTGGATAATTTGGAAGGAGTTATGGTAAGGTGTGAAGAAACCAACCTAGTTCTCAACTAGGAAAAATGCCATTTCATGGTGCAAGAAGGAATAGTGTTGGGGCACAGAATATCAAAGAAAGTGATCGTACCTTGATCACCAAGTGTGTTGTGTCTTTGCTTCTTTGTCCTGGCCGCCACCGGCGTGGGGACCGGCCTTCGTGAGCACCTCGGGTGGTACTGCAAAGACACTCGACGCCTAGTCAGAGGTGTGCTAACGGGCAGGGTATCACAGGGTAGGAATTGCGTACCTGACGATGTGGACGGAGGTGGTATTTATACCACTGGGGCGACCTGGCCGTTGCGAGAAATGCGGCCGGTCGCCGAGAATTGCGGACCAAGCCACGGTCTTGGGCCGTTTAGCGAGAGTGGGCCGCCCCCATCTTGTGACGCACCTCCGTGTCCTTGCTAATACGCCCCAGAACAGTTGCCCCCCAAGCCTAGGTCGCTTCAGAGCGGGCTGAGGCTTGAATCAATGCTCGTGGTGGGAAGATGTTTCTGCACTTTTGGCAGGACTAGGTCGGTCCTGTCTTTGAAGTCGTCCGATCGCGCGTGGCGCTTGGGTTTCGACCCTGCCATTAATGCGCAATGATTGCACTGATTTTGCGTGTCTCGAGGTGCCTTTTGGTGTTCCCCATGCAACGGATGGGAGGAGGGCGGTGACCGCGCGACGTTTAAATGCGAGGGCCTCCTATAAATAGGGCCTTTGGTCAGCACGTCTTCAACACCTGAAAAGCATTCCTCTGCTGCCGATCGAGCTGTCTGCAAGCGCCCTGAAAGCTTTTGTTCGAACATCTTCTGTCCGCTCCTTTCTTCTCTGCATTCCAAGTAAGCCGCTCTTCTCAGCTTTTCTCTTTGGTTTTTATTGCTTTTTGTTGCTTTCCTAGTTAGTTTCCACGCCTCGTGAAAGGGGAGGCGTCCGGTCGGGGGACGGCCACGTCGCCCCCTTTTCTCGAGCGCGCTGGCTCGGTCGACCTGACGCCATGTCTTTCATAGGTGGATCCGGCCGAACGGCGGCACCACTCTCGTATATCCGTGTGCCCCAAAGAAAGCCTCGCGCTAATGGCAACACGGCCTTCTCAAGAGATGGAACGGACGGAGTCTTCGTCCTCTAGGGGGTCGCCCACCACTCTCAAGTTGAAGAAAGAACTTCTCCCACGGGATCTTCATCAGGGCATTCCTCCAGCTCGAGCGACAGTGCCTCTCTATCGACTTCCACGGAGTCGACCCATCCCAGTGGTTCCCACGCGCGCCGACACGATCAGATTGCCGGGTGGCGAAGGCGAGCGACGACCAGCCGATCGATGTGGTGGGCGACGATGATATGGGCGATGTTACCCAGCCTTCTGCGGGTCCTTTTATTGATTTTATTGACTTGGAAGATGACCCTCCCGGGCCCGAGCCCATGCAAGTGGAAGATCGGGCGGCTGATGGAGGAAATTCCGAATCACCTGAAGCCGGGGATGGTGTCGCACTGGCCGGTGAAGCGGCCGAACCGAATGAAGTCGCGGACGAGCGGATGGAGGATGAAGCCGGCCCTTCGGAGGTTATAGACGTGAATGACATCTCGTGGGTGTCTGAGAAGATGAGGGCTTTCAAAAGCTTTGTTCCTCCCGAGGCCCCATGTATTGACGACTTGAACGCCCTCTTCACCAAGCCGGGGTGGAAGGTGAAAGGCGTGCTGGAAAGTGAAAATATTGCGACCGTCCCATCCAAGTTAAAGTTCACATGCACCGGGTGGTATTTGAGAAGATGGGGATCGTCCCCCTTTACTGAGACTTCCAAATAGACGCGTTCTCGATACCGAACGTGGCCCTCTCGAGATCCATCCGAACGGTGGGGCTTCATGAAGACGTTCGAGCATTTGTGTGGACCGGTTGGGCGGGCGTGTCGACCAAGCTCTTTCTTGCCTTGTTTGAATTGGTGCACGGAGTCAGGACCAACATGGCTCGCAAGGAGCAGTGTCTTTCAAGAACCGAAGTCATTTGCCCGCAAGTTTTTCGAGCTTACTCGGACTCTCTCTGCCGGGCGGTTGGAAGAACCAGATTTCTTTGGGTCGCTCCCGGCGCAGAGGCCGCTAAAGATATGGCGAGTTTCTCTCGGACGGTGATCTGCAGGAGTTCTTTCTTCCCCATATCTCGGCGGGCGGCTCACTTCTCGGTGAAGCCGGGCGATTACGTCGTCAGCTGTGTCGACTCTTGATGAAGAGGATACAAAGACTTTGGGGATGATAACCGAAGTTGTCCGCCTCGCCGCCGCGAGAACCACGAAGGGGATATCCCATGCCGACCGCTTACGCTTGTTCGAGGGGATAAATTAGTATCCGAACTCGGGCCGGTACCTTTTGCTACTAGTTCGCTCGTTTTTATTCGTATGGTCGATGACCTCTTTTTTTCTTTTTGCAACTTAAAACTTTGAAGATGTCTACCTCAGTTGGCTCGACCGAGAAGCTCACACCACCGGCGCCAAAAGAAATCGCCCCGCTCAAAAGAACGCCGAACACCCCACTTCTCAATAGGAGCGTTGGGGCGGTCACCGTGATAGAGCGCCGGTGGTGGCCCTCGTGGGCGGTGACGGTCGCACTCCTTCTAAGCGGCCGGCAGGGGAGGAGGTTGAGTCCCCGCCTTTGAACTTGAGGATTTTGATGATGCTCGGTGGCACTTTTCAAGAAGGATCCCATGGAGTTTTGTGGCGACCGCTCCAAGTCCGCCAACAAGACTATGAAGGACATAAAGAGGAGCCAAGCACGTGAGTTCTTTGCTTTTGTCACCTTATCGATCAAATATTCGACATTCGCCTCATAACTTAGTTTTCCATTTCAGTCCAAGGCCGAGCGGGATGCGCCCGTAAGAAGGTCAAAGAGCTTCGAGTCGGCGGTCGGAGACTTAAGGAGCCGGAGCACGAGATTGCGCTCCCGAGCAAACCAAGATCAAGCTGGCGACCGCTGAAAAGGATAAGAAGCAGTTGGCCGACGACAAGGTCAAGCTGGGGGCCAGGAACAAGGAGCTTGCTGATTTGGTGAAGACCCTGAAAGCCGAGGTCGCCCGCTTTGAGGAGGTCAAGGCGCGCCGCCCGTGAGAAGGTTGCGAGGTAGCTTCGGTGGCAAAAGGCGGCGCCCTTTACCGGCTTCGACAATGCTGTGGCCCAAATGAAGTTGCTCGCCGCTCGGGGCATTCAGTATGACAGCCAATTGGTGCAACCCGACTATGTGGTTGAGGGTGAGGAGATCGTCTTGCCCGCAAGGATGGATGATGATGGCAAGATGGTCCGCAAGCGGTCAGTGATCCTCGCTCGTGCTAAGAAGTGACTAGCTTGTTATTTTGCCCGCCTGCGAGCGGTTTATTAGTTGTAATTTCGTTGTTCTCGTACTCCGCCTTCGAGCGGTTCACACATTTTAGGCGCCCGGCTTCGTCCGGGCGTTTCGCTTTGTAATGAATTTCACTTATGTTTAATTTGTTCGCTTGAATTAATTTCTGTCTTCGCACTTTCCTAAGTTACGAAATGCAGACCGATCGTTGGCCGCTATTTTGGGCCCTTCCGAAGGCACTCGCTTTAGGCCGATCGTCGGCCAATTCATTTCTTGACCTTTTATTTAATTATTGGAATTTGGGGCCGTTCGATGGCTCTCGTTGTAGGTCGCTCAGCGATCTCACGATCGCTAGTGGGTTTACTTAACCCTTGGGCCACTTCGATGGCGCCGTTGTAGGTCGCCGGCGGCTACGATCGCTATTGGGTTTATTTAACCGCGCCAATTCGATGGCACTCGTTGTAGGTCGCCGCGCCTACGATCGCTATCGGGTTTATTTAACCCTTGCCAATTCGATGGCACTCGCTTTAGACCGCTCGATCTTCGTTCGCTTCGACCCCTTTTGGGGCCATGCGGTCGTTCCGCTTAATTGGGAGCGAACGACCACTCTATAATTTAAAAACGCAATATATTAAAGAACGGGCCTCTGTAAAAAACCCCAGTGGGGAAAAAGAGCACCCGCTTACTGTTTATTTATTTCAAACGATCGACCGATTACAAAAGTGTGAACTAAATATAATACTGCTTCAATTTATCACTATTCCATGTCCGGGGGATGATCGCCCCTTCCATGGTTTCTAGTTCGTATGCCCCACGGCCGGTCTTGTTAATGACACGGTATGGGCCTTCCCAATTTGGGGCCAACTTCCCTTGGCGTGCATTCTTGTTGCCGACGTCCGCCCGTCTGAGAACCAGCTGTCCGATCGGAAAGTCTCTCTTTTGTACGCGGGCGTTGTATCTGGCAGCGACCTTTTGCTTGATCAGTGCCTCCCTGAGGGATGCTTGGTTGCGCAACTCTTCGACCAAGTCTAATTCTTCTTTTATGGCCCGGCCGTTATCGACCGCTGTCGGCGGGTTTGCCATTCTCCAGTTCAGCTCGTTCATCTCAATAGGAATAACAAATGTCCATTCCATAGACCGGTTTGAAAGGCGACTCCCTGGCCGATGAATGGGGGTCGCCCTATATGCCCAAAGGACTGATCAAGCTCTTCGACCCAATTCCCTTTAGCTTCAGCAAGTCTTCTTTTTAACCCTCGTAGAATGACTCTGTTGGCCGCTTCAGCTTGCCCGTTCGTCTGGGGGTGTTCGACCGAAGTGAAACGCTGTTTCACCCCTAGGCCGCCAACATTTCTCTCGAACTTCCTATCTCGCAAATTGGGTGCCGTTGTCCGTTACGAGTTCTCGCGAACTCGAGAACCGGCTAGGGCGCTCCGCCAAAAAACTTGTTGATCTTTGCCGGTTATTGTTGCGAGGCTCGGCCTCTATCCACTTTGTGAAGTAGTCCACTGCCACAATCAGGAATTTGAACTGGCCCGGCGCCTGTGGGAATGGACCGAGCAAATCCATCCCCACCAAAGAACGGCCACGGTGGAGGTGAGGCTCTGCAGCTTACGATGAGAGGCGACGTGAACATCGCGTGTATTTGCACCTCTTGCATTTCTCAGACTAACTTTTGGAGTCCTCATCCATGGTCGGCCAAGAGTAACCAACTCTAAGTGCTTTCTTTGCAATGGACCGTCCGCCCTGATGGCTGCCACATATCCCCTCATGTATGTCCCTCAGGACATGGTCGGCTTCGACCGTCGACAAGCACCGGAGGAGTGGGCACGAAAATCCTCTTCTATACAGCTTCCCTTCGATCACAGAATACTTGGTGGATCGTAACCTCAATGTCTTAGCCTTCTTTGGGTCGGTCGGCTCTTCACCCAGCGTGATATAACGCAGGATGGGGGCGATCCAATCACCTTCTCGCCGATGGTCGACGGCCACGTTGACTAGTCTTGTGGATACGCTTGGCGGGTGAGGTTTCTTGAATTAAACTCCTATGATTGCCCTGTCTTTGTCTTTGCTAGCTTTGACAGGAGGTCGGCCCGGACATTTTCTGTCCTTGGCACGTGTTTGATCTCCGCCCGCTCAAACTGGCGGAGGAGCTCTCTAACTTTGGCCAGGTAGTTTTTCAACACTTCGTCTTTTGCATCGTACAGCTCCTGAATCTGAGAGACGACCAGCAAGGAGTCTGAGTGTAGTTCTACCCGGTCGACGTTGAATTCTTTTGCGAGCTGCAGCCCGGCTATGCATGCCTCGTACTCAGCTTGGTTATTGGAAGTGTGAAACGCAAATGTTAGGGACACTTCCACTGCAAGTCCTTCTGAATTCTCTAATATGAGGCCCGCCCCACTGCCTTTGTTGTTGGAGGAACCGTCCACATGCAAGGTCCACACGGCCTCTGGCCGGCCGTCCTGTGTTGGGGTCATTTCTGCAATGAAGTCGGCCAGCACTTGGGCCTTAGCGGCCGACCTTGACTCGAACTTAATGCCAAACTCACTAAGTTCTACCGCCCATTTGATCATCCGCCTCGCCAAACCGCCGATGGAGGACTCCGTCTTATGGGTTGGTCCGCCCCTTACCACGACACGATGGGCCACGAAGTATGGTCTCAAGCGCCGGGCGGCCACCAGCAGTGCAAGTGCTAGCTTCTCGATCTTCTGGTATCTCAATTCTGGTCCTTGCAGCACTTTGCTGATGAAGTAGACCGGATTTTGCTTTAAGTTGTCTTCTCTAACCAGGACGGCACTCAATACTTCTTCAGTAATGGCCAAGTACAAGTACAGGGTTTCCCCCGGGTCTGGCTTTGTCATGATGGGCGGGTTGGTCAAAGCCTCCTTCAATTGTTCTAGTGCCCCGCAGCACCGATCGGTCCACTCGAACTCTACCTCTTTCTTCAAAAGTTTGAATAGGGGGAGCGACTTGCACGCAGATTTAGGTATGAATCTTGAAAGGGCAAATGATCATACCATTCGATCGTTGGATTTCCTTTTTGTAGCGGGCGGCCTCATGCTCGGCGACCGCCTCTACATTTGTCCGGGTTCGCCTCTATCCCCTTTCTACGGATGAAAACCCAAGAACTTACCGGCCCTAACTCCAAAGGTGCACTTTTCTGGGTTTAGTCTTAGAGAATTTTTCCTAGCTTCTTTAAAAACTTCTCTCAGGTCGGCCGCATGATCTGGATCGTTCTTGCTCTTGATGATCATGTCATCAAGATAGACTTCGGCTACCGACCGACCGATCTGCTCCCTGAAAATCTTGTTCATCATCCATTGGGTAGGTCGCCCCAGCGTTTCTTCACCGAACGCATAACCTTGTCTTGAAGTTGCCACGATCACCATGAAGGCGCTTTTGTGGCGGTCGGGCGGGTACATCGTGTCTGGTTGTACCCGAATAGGCGTCGTGAAGGATAGCAACTTGTAGCCCGATGCCCCATCGACCAGCTTGTCAATGCTCGGCACCGGGAAGGCATCCTTCGGGCACGCCTTGTTCAGATCTGTGTAATCAATACACATGCGCCATTTGCCGTTCTTCTTCTTGACTAACACCACGTTCGACAACCAGGTCGTGTATTTTATTTCTTCAATGAAACCGGCCTTGACTAGGTCGTCAACGGCCTGAGCTGCCGCCCGAGATTTCTCTAGATTTTGGGTTCGCCTTCTTTGGGCTACCGGTCTGACATTTTCATCCACTGCGAGCTGATGGCATGCAACTTCTGTTGGGATGCCGGGCATGTCAGATGCTTGCCATGCAAACAAGTCTGCATACTCCTTAAGGCAGGCTGTGAGATCTTGCTCGACCGCGCTTCCAGTAGTCCGCGTCCGAAGCTTGACCGTCTTCTCGGTCGTCGCCCTCACCGGACGTCAACTAGCTCTCCATGTGGCTCGGGCCTCTTCGCCTATTTTTAGCTCGCGGGCTAATTCATCGCCGCCGCCCTGCGGGTCGCTATCGTGGTCATCACGCGTCTAAGTCCGCGAGGTTGACTTGGTGCCTTTTCTCCGGTGCTCGTGGGTCGCTGTCTCTGCTCTTGCTCGCTGCGCATGTCTTGATACAAATAGTGGCTTTTCTTGGCCGCTTCTAGGTCGGGCTAACACCGCTACCACTTGATCGTCCTTCTTTGTGAAACTTCATCTTCGTGTGGATCAGGAGGCTACGACCCTAACTTTCCTAGGCCTCGGTCGGCTATAATGCAATCGATAAGCGAGGATTTGATGGGTAGGACTAAGAATGTGGCCTTCACCGTCCGGTATTTTGTGCTCGTTCTGAGTCATCACCAAAGGTGACCAAGAGATCTATCGCTCCTGGGGTAGGTGATCGCCTTCGTTGAACCCTGTTAGGGGTGTTGGATCGGTCTGTGGAATGATCTCACTCCGGTCGACATTGATCTTGTCGATCAGCTCTTCAAATATGATGTCGGCCGAACTGCCTTGGTCGCACTCGTGATTCGGCGTTTCCGGTATTGGCCATTACCGCTCGATTACCAACGGGGCATAGCTATTGGCCCTTCCGTCCAAAGAAATCTTCATCTCCAAAGGAAATGGGCGGCTTTTTGAAGCCGTCGCTCCGTGAGATGTAGACCCAACCATCATCAACTCGTTCCATTTTCTTTTTATAGCTTTCTTGAATCCCTTTTCTCTGGCGGGTTTCCTCCTTGATCACCATGGCCACTCTCCGGCCGTTGGACATCCGGACGTCCTCTTCGGAGGTGTCCTTGTCCGCTATTTCCTCTATGGTTGCTGCAGTAATTTCTTTGCCCTTTGATTGGGGCTTTTTTCCTCCGGCTTTCTCTTCAGGTCGTGGCGCACCTCAAAATTTCGGACGTCATCGCTTGACTTTCCTTTTTTGGATGAGATCCTCGATGTCATCTTTTAGGGCCATGCAGTCATTGGTATCGTGTCCCTTGCTTTTATGGTACCGGCAATATTTTTTGGTGGCCCGTGCGCCCTTCTTGAGTACCAATGGATCGGGCCTCTTCACGTCGACAAATTCGTTGTTCTGACACTCGGACAATATTTGGGCTATGGGAGCATTGAGCCTCGTCCGATGCTCATATTTCTTGGGCGCTTACTCGGCTTGTTGTCCCGGTATTGTTGTCTTGATTTCTCGCCCGCTTGTCGCCGTTTTCTCTAGGTCGCGACGCGCGCGCCTTTCTCGCGGCAAGGTTTCCTCATAATGCATGTGGCGTTGGCTCTTCGGAGGAACGTGCTAAGATCGTCGATGTGGTTCAAAGTGAACTCTTCAACAAATCTGTGGTCCGCCCGGATGCCTCTCTTGAGGTATTTCAGTTTATCCCTGTCTGTTAGGTCGTGCACTTGATCGGCTTCATTGTTAAAACGCTCTATGTAGCGTCTTAATGATTCGTTGTCCCCCTGGGTGATGGTGTCCAGGTGCTCTTCATGGCGGTATTGGCACCGGTTGGCGGTGTAATTTGCCAAAAAGATTCTGATCAATCCTTCCCACGAGGAAATGGTGTTCTACCGCAGCGAATTTCACCATTCTAGAGCTCGTCCGTCAAGTGATCGGGGAACAACGGCACTTCATGATGGAATCTAACTCTCGGTAGCTACGAATTGTTGAAGTATCGATGTGTTTATCAAGATCACCTCGCCCATCAAACTTGTTGAGGTTGGGCGCTTTCTTAGGTCCCCGGGGATACGATAAGCCCGATCTCCCTAGTGAAAGGGGCCTCGCCGCGGTCGAGAAGTCGTTCGCCCGAACGTCCGCATCGTGAGATATGCTTCACGGCCGGTATTCCATAGAATCCACCGCCAGGTATGGTGCCCGTGTATGGGGGCCCTTGGAACGAACGACCTGCTTTCTAGTGGAGTGATGTCTTCTCGGCCGTCGTGAAACATCTCTCGATTTCACCGCTCCGATATTCGCTCAACTCGTCCGTAGGGTCCCACGATCGGCTCCTAGAGCGCTCGAGTCGGAGGATTCGTGCATTTAAGAATATCCTGGGGCGAACGGTCCGACTCGGGCTGGTAGGGTGAATCAATAGTCATAATCATGTGAGGGGGAACGGCGATCGCGCGCTCCGCGCGGCGGGCGATCTGCGCGCCGAATCCTTCGAGCGGGGATCGAGCGAGGTACTCCTCGATAGCGGACGATCCTTCTGGGGCTTCGCCCCGCGTGAAGCGGCGAGTTCGAGCGAGGATGCCCCATGTCTCGCTTTCTTGACGAGCGGGCATGGACCTCTCTCGAGCCGAAGTTATCGTTTTCCTGGCCGGCTATGATCCGATTTTTGGTTTCGAGTAGCCGGAGAACGGCCCGGGTGACGTGTTCGGCAATTGCTCCATGATCCCGCCTCGCCGCCGCTCGGGATTCGTTGATGCTCGTTCCGAGGTGGCTTCTTGCCCGCCCCGAAAGGTTCCGGCGAGGGTTGCCATGGGATTCATTGATTGTTAGAGGAACGCCTCCGGTGTCCGCTGCGACGAGCGCCTTGGCCGGCAGGTCGTTACGGTGGATGCCCGCGTAACGATTTTCTTCGCCCATCTTTGAAGTGGGACACGCTCGGGCTCCCACCGTGGTCGCCAAATGATCGTACCTTGATCACCAAGTGTGTTGTGTCTTTGCTTCTTTGTCCGGCCGCTTCACCGGGCGTGGGGACCGGCCTTGAGCACCTCGGGTGGTACTGCAAAGACACTCGACGCCTAGTCGAGGTGTGCTAACGCGCGGTATCACAGGGTAGGAATTGCGCGCACTGACGATGTGGACGGAGGTGGTATTTATACCACCAGAGGCGACCGGCCGTTGCGAGAAATGCGGCCGGCCGCCGAATTGCGGACAAGCCACGGTCTTGGGCCGTTTAGCGAGTCGGGCGCTGGCCCATCGCCGATCGCACCTCCGTGTCCTTGCTAATACGCCCCGAGCGAGAAAGATTGTTAGAGGTGGATAGAGCAAAGATTGATGTTATTGACAAGCTACCTCCACCAACAACTATCAAAGGAGTCGAAGTTTCTTAGGACATGCGGGGTTTTACGAAGATTTATCAAGGACTTCTCAAAGATTTCAAAACCCCGTATGCATTATTGCAACGTGACAACGCTCTTCAACTTTGATGAACAATGTCATGAAGCTTTTAACAAATCAAGATCGCCTTGGTGATCGCTCGAAAGAATAGTCACCCGCATTGGTCTAACCCATTTGAGTTGATGTGTGATGCAAGTGATTATGCTGTAGGAGCTGTATTGGGGCAAAGGTATGGTAAAAATTTTCATTCTATTTATTATGCCAGTAAAACCTTAGATGATGCCCAATTGAATTATACTGTGACTGAAAAAGAGCTTTTGGCTGTTGTATTTGCTTTTATAAGTTTAGATCCTACTTAGTGGGTGCAAAAGTTGTTGTTTATACTGATCATTCAGCCATTAATTACTTAATTGCTAAAAAAGATGCAAAGCCAAGGCTTATTAGATGGGTTCTCCTCCTCCAAGAATTTGACTTGGAAATTCGTGATAAAAAGGGGGTGGAGAACCAAGTAGCTGATCATCTTTCTAGGCTTGAGAATGTTGATGCAGGTATAGGTGAAGAAGAGATAAGAGAAAATTTTTCTGATGAGAGACTGTTATCAGTAGCCTTAGTGGTTGAAGACGTGGCCACGTCTATGACACTTTCGTCAAACGTTATAACGTCTGATACTACTGCACCATGGTATGCTGACATAGTTAAGTTTCTTGTTAGCAAGATTATTCCTGTAGGCTTCAACTATCAGCAGAAGAAGAGGTTTTTCCACACTATAAAGCAATACTTCTGGGATGAGCCCTACTTGTACAAACTGTGTCCAGATCAGTTACTAAGAAGGTGTCTTGCTGAAGAAGAGCAACTCCATGTGTTACAACAATGTCACTCAACACCTTATGGTGTACCAGAACAGCTGCAAAGGTCCTACAATCAGGCTACTATTGGCCAACACTCTTCAAAGATGCACATGAGCTAGTAAAGAGCTGTGACAAGTGCTAAAGGACAGGAAATATATCAAGCAAGCAAGAAATGCCACTCACAAACATTCTGGAAGTTGAGTTGTTTGATGTATGGGGAATGGATTTCATGGGACCATTTCCTATGTCTCATGGAAATCTATACATTCTCGTAGTCAGTGGATTATGTGTCAAAGTGGGTTGAAGCCGTGGCATTACCCAACAATGAAGCCAAATCGGTTAGCAAGTTCCTTAAAAAGAATATATTCACAAGGTTTGGTACTCCAAGGCCATAATCAGTGATGAAGGCTCTCATTTCTGCAACAAGCTAATTGAGAACCTGTTGGTTAAGTATGGAGTGAAACACAGAATTGCAACAGCTTATCACCCCCAGACCAGTGGTCAAGCAGAAATATCAAACAGAGAAATCAAAAGAATACTGGAAAAGATGGTTGGTCCCAATAGAAAGGAATGGTCATTGCATTTGGATGATGCACTATGGGCTTACAGGACAGCATACAAAACACCATTGGGCATGTCCCCTTACAAGCTAGTCTATGGTAAGGCATGTCATCTACCAATTGAGCTCCAACATAAGGCCCATTAGGGATTGAAGCAATTAAACTTGGATCATGCAAAAGCTGGTGAAGCAAGGTTACTGCAATTAAATGAGCTAGAAGAGTTCAGACACCATGCCTATGAAAATTCAACAATATACAAGGAAAAGACCAAGAAGTGGCATGACCAAAGAATTCAAAGGAGGGAGTTGGTAGAAGGACAACAGGTGTTGCTATTCAATTCAAGGCTGAAGTTGTTCCCAGGAAAGTTAAAGTCAAGGTGGTCAGGACCTTTCAAATTAATGAAAATCTATCCTCATGGTGCTGTGGACTTATTTGATGAAAAGACCAACACCATATTCAAAGTTAATGGTCAACGTGTAAAGCAATATCATGGAGAGCATGTAGAAGAGACAAGATCCAAATGTCCTTCAACAATTCTTGAATTAAAAGGGCAAAAGTCTGGCTGAAGACTCTTAAAGCAAGCGCTCTTGGGAGGCAACCCAATGATTTTTGGTTAACCAACAATTTTTGTATCTTTTTAATTTTTGTTTTGCAGGAATAAAGGTGGTAGACGTCGTAACGTCTCAAGTGTACACTAGACGTGGGCACGTTTGGGCAGATTTGAAGGCGCTGAGGTAGATTTAAATTTAGTCAATCGCGCAAGTGATGACGTGGCGGTAAATCATTTCCTCTCAAAACACTAACGTGGTAACCGACCACGACGCCATCTCTCCTCCCTAACTTGTCTAATCAATCTGTTACTTTTCTCCATTACTCCACTCCACCATTTCTCAACTCCCATAACCACTTCCCCATAAAATCTAGCCATTACCATTATCACACTACCGCAACCTAGCTCTCATCTCTCTCTTTCTCAAACCACAACCTTCCTCTTTCTTCCTCGAAAACCTAAATTTCAAAAAAAAAAAATCCCATTCCCTTCCAAGCAATTCCTCGCGCTACCACCATGACAAAACTCAAACAATCACGCCAAATCCTCCGGAAAGCGGAAAAATGTTGACCTAAGCTCATCCTCACCCTATTCCAAAACACCAACCCATCCAAAAAGAAAGCCTTGCTTCCAGAGAGGGGTTTCAACATTGAAAGCCCTAATCCTCGATTTCCTTGCAACCGTCGCGCGTTAGGTTGGCAAAAGTTCATTGTACAATCGAAAAGGAGTACATTGCTACACCGTTCACGATTTCTACAAGGGAATCGTTGAAAGACCTGAAGGAGAGCCTTCAATCGTGTCAAAGGTGCGAGGAGAAGAAGTGAAGTTTGGTGTCAGAGTGATCAATGACTACTTTGGGCTAAGGTATTATGGAAAAGCTGTGGAGACCAAGCAAAAGACATATGGGTTGGTCAAATGGAAGCCATCAAAGAAAGGATTTGCGTAGAAGGTGCTGTGTGGGAGCGTAGTGGTGAACATGGGAGTGAATTCAAAATTTTGAAGAGGTACTTGTGTGATGAGGCCAATACTTGGTTTCATTTCATAAGGCATTGCCTAATTCCCACCTCCCACACCTCCTGGGTAGATAAAGAAAGATTGATTGTAATTGATGCAATCATGTCAAGGGACAAGGTTGAAGTTGGTAAGTTGATCAACCGTGAGCTCAACAAATGGAAGAATAGGAAAGATGGATACTTGTATTTCCCCTGCATGATTACTGATTTGTGCATGGAGGTTGGGGTGGAAATTGAAGCTTTAGAGCTAAGGGAACAACCTCAAGGCCCCTTCTCAACAAAGTTCAAGCCTAGGGTGAAAACTGCAGGAACTTCAAATTCTGTAGATACACAGACGTTGCAACGTCTGGAGGAAAGGCAGAACACCTTGGCAAAATTCGTCAAAGAACAATTTGAATGGCGTAAGAAGTGTTTGCCCAATTGGCAAAGGAAAGAAGGTAATTGAGGAGCCCGTGTTGCTGAATGGATGCAGAAGAGAATGATGATGATGTGCCCCTGTCAACAATCCAAAGAAGAGCCGTGAAGAAAGAAAGGGCCAAAAGAGCAAGAAGCCCACCAAAAAGAAGGAGTCAAGCAAGAAACAGGAAGAAGGTAAGTAGCGAAGAAGAATTTAATTCTACTGACTTAAATGATATTAGTGATGTTGATGCAGATGAGTCAAGGAAGGTGAGCATGGAGATAATCAGTGAGGAGGAGGAAGAGGAAAGTTCTGAGGAAAAAGGAAGTTCGAGTGAGAAGACAGTAAGTGAATCCCCAACAAACCAAACAATCAAAGAGCCAACCAAAACAAAGTCCAAAACAACTAGCCCCAAACCACCATCCCCACAAGCCACACAACCACCACCTTCACCACAAGAACCATCAACCCATGAACAAAATACCCCCAAGACTCCACAATCCAAAGCCCAAGACCAACCAATTCCACAACCACCCCCACCCCAACCTGAACCTGAAAAGCAACCATCACCCCAGCAAATGCAAGAACCAGACGTGGCAACGTCTGAGGCAACCAACATAGGAAGCAACCCAAATTCCCAACCCATTTCCCCACCCAAGATAACAAGAGTGAAAAGTGTGCCTAAGCATAACCCTTTTGGAAGAAAGAAGAGGCAAGAGTTAGCTGCTAAAACAAAAGAGGCCCAAGTGGGTGGTGAGAAAGAGCAAGTTGAAGCCCCCACAACAAAAAGGCAAAAGCTTCCGGTGAAGAGAAAAGGCCAGAGTGCTTCAGGAAGGCCAGCAACTGCTACTAGTGCAGCCTTCGTTGCTGCTAGTGGTTCTGCAGAAGCCCTTCCTGCCATTGCTGAAGAAGGACCTACAGACGTGATAACGTCTGCTGAAAAAGAGTGTTATACCCCAATTTTGTCCGTCTTCTTTTTCTCGCTTTAGTCGTTTATTTTTAGTAAGGGCGTGTTTCGGAGTCGCATGATTACGAGAATTATTAGTGTAGAGTCTCTGCTACTAACCCTAACTAATTCCAAATACTCCGCTCAAATTTAAATCGAAATGTCGTTGTTTAAATTAGGCACGCCAATGATCGATCTTTTCGTGCGTTCTTCAATTTAATGTCCGTATTCGAGTTTAGTCGTACGTGAACAGGTCCACCTAAAGTCTTTTTTCTCAAAATTTGGTTTAAATTCAGACTTAATAATGCGATTCCGAGTTAATTTTGGGGTTTTTAGTTTACACGCCCATTTTTGGTCTAGTTTTAGCGTATCTGTCCGAGTCCTAGTCCGCCCTCGTCTTTGTATTTGGCCTGACTCCTTGTTCTTATTATTTTTATTCTCATTTTCTTTATTTAATTTATTTAAGCATATGTACAATCCAAAATTGTATTTAGTTTAATTTACAATTTAAAAGCACTTAATAGTCCAAAAAGTCCAAAAATACAAAAAATGATAATATTAAAAATACAAAGAATATAAAAACGAAAATTAAATAAAGGAGCAAAGATCAAGAAATCCTGGGTCTGCTTCTTGCTCTCCAAGACTCAAGCAAAGAAGCCCACATTATCAGATCTTCAAAAGCCCAGTCAAACAACAATGCTAAACCTAATTTCTACCTATAAATAAACAGCTAACCTAGGGTCTAAAACACACAGAAATGAGAGCAGAAAATTACTGTGAAATTACCAAAAAATAGGATTAGAGTTTCACATCGAAACCCTAATCCAATAAACACGGTTCTAAAATCTGAGTAACGGCAAGAGCGGTTCGAAGGCCTCACAGTTGCAATCGGTCACTATTTCTCGAACAAACACGCAAAGGAATCAAAACAGAGACTGGAGTTGTAGGTTAGTATTCAAAACCCAAGTTCTATTTTTTGTCCATATGATTCGTTAAAATAGGATTTATTCATTGCTGAAACTAATTATAGGAGTAATTTTCGTAACACGCTTTTGTCTAGTATTCTGCTTGGTCCTAAAATAATGCTTAAAAATTAGTTTTACTTGTCAGTAGTTTCGCATCAAAGCGCTTTTTAGTAAGATAAATATACTCAGAGACCAAAAAAACGCAAAAAACAGGCCTTCAAACAGATTAGGCTATGCTTAAAAACTGATTTTTGTTTATTGTAGTTTCAGATCAAATAGTTCTTTTTAGTAAAATAAAATACACATAGACCAGAAAACATCAAAAACAGGCCAAAAACAGAATTAAGGGAGGAATAAATGGGTAGAAAAGAAATCAGACCAGTGAAAGCATAAACAAATAAAAGAACATGTAGAACAGAACACTGACCTTAAGCACGCCGGAGCTCCGGTTGTCTTCTCCGGCGAGAGCTCCGGCGAGGTCCTTAGAAACCATTCCTCTACCACTAAAGCTTCCTTCAAACGACCACCACAGCAGGCCGAATCTCTTCGTCATCCTCCCACCCTCTCTTCCCCAAAACGAACCACTCCTTCACCTCCAGCAAAAAAAAAGGTAATAACAGATCAGAGTTGTTTTTTAAGAAATGAAGGAAACCAAAAAACCAAAAAGATAGAGAAGAACAGAGAAAGGAAAGAGCGAAGCTCACCGGCGCCGGCGTCACGTTCGCCGTGATCTTCCTCCCCCTCTCATCGCGAATCCAAAGCTCCGGTTTCGTCTTCCATGGAAAAACGGCGAAAACCGCACCGGATTTTTCTCTCCCTCTCGCGTGGAAGCCGGCGGAATTCTCGCCGGTGGTCTCGTGCCCTCTCTGCGGCGCCGCAACAGCAGATTTAGGAGAAGAAGAAATGGTTTTTTAGGGTTTCCTTTCTTAATTTTGTGTTATATACTGTCTCCATTTGTTCTTTTTTATTTTTTTTATTTCTTAATATTCAGATTACTAGTTACACACCTCCAATTCACGCACGCACTCTCACTTCACTTAAGCCCGGGCCAGATCTTGGGCCCCCGATGCGAACTGGCTTTCTTTTACACCCTTATTATTTATACTGCACCCTGCGACTAATAAAACCCCAATCTACAATTTTCACCCCGTCTCTCTTTTAATTCTTTTCTAACTCAAAAATAAAATATTTTTTTTCAAAAATTAAATAAACGGCTAAGTCGGTTGTACAACCGGTTAGTCATTATTTTAGGCCAATGAGTCAGATAGCCAAAGAACCCCAAAACTTAACAAACACGAATAAATCATTTTTCCATAAATAACGGCTAAGTCGGTTGTACAACCGGTTAGTCATCATTTTAGGGCCAATGAGTCATCTACCAAGAACCTCGCAAACTTAATAAAATATAAATAAACTATTTTTCCTAAAAATAGGGGCTAAGTCGGTTTGTACAACCGGGTTAGTCAATGTTCTAGAACTAATGAGATGTACAGATTCAGAGTTCTAGAATACCTATTCTAAAATCAACCCACCTCACAACTCCTTTCAAAATTCAAAAATCATTTTCAAAAAGTAGGGGACTAAGTCGGTTGTACAATCCCAAGTTAGTCAACATCCTAGGAATCGAAGAGTCAGAAGGAATCCTAGGACCCCTACACTAAAAACACCAACCCATAAACCTTTTTCCGGAAGAACTACGTAGCTTTGATTCCTCCATTGCATCCGGAGGTACGTAGGAGCAAGACTCAACTCTTGTCAAGCACTAAAAACCAAAAACTTAAATAAGTCTTTTTCTCCATAAATAAAAAGGGTAATTATTAAATAAATCTTAAATAATTAGACAATGGATGTCGTAGGGTGCTAATACCTTTCCCACGCATAACGACTCCCGAACCCTAACAATGTCTTGTCCTAAAACCTAAAGGGTTTTTCCGAATTTGCCCTTAAACTAGAATTTCGGTGGCGGCTTCCTAAAGAACCTTCGAAGAATCCTTTCCCGGATTTTTCGGTCGCTACAAAGAGGTCGCAGCCAAACTTGAAGAATTGCAAGTGATGAAAGAGCATGAAGCTGCAATGGAAAAAGTAAAGCAGCAGGCAATGGAAGAGGCCACTCGTAAGTCAAGGCAGAGCACTTATCAAGCAAGCCCGGGAGAAAGTTGCCGACATTGGTGGATCATCAACAGACGTGGCAACGTCTAAAGAGCCAGAGGTGGAAAAAGCCCAGATGAACCCCAACAAAGCAATGAATGTCAATCCTGCTGAATTAGCAATGAAAATGTTGGAGGAAGCCAAAAAGAGAATTGCTGAAGCTTCAAGTCTTTGCATGGTGCAAGCTCAAAAGAAAAAGGATCTGATGAAACAACAACAACAACTACCACAACCGAACAAGGAGGAGTGAAAGTGAAGAAGGAGAAGAAGGACAGGAAGAAAGGAGAAGGTCAGTCAGGAATTCCCACTAGACAGAGCGGAAGGCTCAGTCCGGTTCTGCAAACAAGTAAGTTCCCTTTATCTTTTTAGCAGTAGTTTTAATTTTTAATTTTTAGTTCTTCTAGTTTATGTTTTTATTGCTCTGCTTTGATTATTCCTCCCTATTTTAAAAAAAAAGATTTTTCATCATTGAAGCAGTGAGGACACTGCTAATCTTTAAGTGTGGGGGGGGGAGAATTCAAATGTTTTAAGTTTTTGTTCTGTGTTGTGCAAGCATGAAATCAAATGCAAAAGCAGTTGTGTTCTTACCTCATTAAGCGTTGAAAATAATTCTCTTTGGGCTAAAGCTAGTGATTAAATGTGTATGTGTGAGTAGCTAATGCATGATTAGATGAAAAGAATTGACTGCTGCTCCTACACAAACTCTGTTTTAAGGAAGAATCTAGCTAGCTAGGGAATATTTTATGCTGAAGTTAGTTTTGGTGAACTATGGTAAAAGTAAAACTTGATTAAAAACCTAGAATAGCAGTAGAAGCTAAGTTTGGGGTGAATCAGTCGCATTTAAGGTTGGGTGCAAAGACTGTAGGATGGTTAGTGCAGGTGTAGTGTGAGTGCAACGTTGTAACGTCTACCCGTAACGTTATAATGAATGCCGTGGTGTTGTGTAATTGTGTTCAAACGTTACAACGTCTCACCCATAAACGTTGTAACGTCTACTCCAAAAAGACCAAAAAGAGTGTGTTGTTACAAATAAGTGGAAAATCCACATGTACTCTGTGTTTACTGTAATACCCTGAAACAAATGCTGAGCACTCTATATAAAAAAAAAAGACAGAAGAACTCCAAAATGGAGCAAATAAAAGAGAGTTGCTCAGTAATGAGGGGGTTACAGTCGTTTGCGTGAGTAAATCAGAAAATTAGTTGCACTAACCTAGTCCTAGCACCCAAATAAGACCCTTTGTCATGCTTCAAATGAACCCCCATCTCTTATGTGAAAATGTTAGCCTATTCTTTGTTTTGAAAAATGTTTTGCTGTCACCATTTGGAAACCAGTCTTTCATAAGCTAAAGTAGTTTCTGAACTAGCTATAGAAGGAATTAGTACAGAGATCACACACTCACTTGAGCAGTAATGAATCTGGAATTTAATTTTGCATTGGTGCGTGAGTGTGTGGAAAATTAGCCCCTTGAGAATGAATTTTTAATCTGTTGGCTGAGTAGAAAATAACCTGCTAGTGTAGTTGATTTCATGCATATCTGTTAAATTGTGTTTTGTCTTGATTGCTTGAGGACAAGCAATGATTTAAGTTTGGGGGTGTGATAACTCATATTTATATGAGTTATTTATATTCATTCAAAGAATAAATCATGCAAGTTCTCTAGCAATACAAGATTAATTTAATTAGTTTTATGTTAATTTCTTAGTTCTTAGTAAATGAGAGGTTAAATAGATAAATCTGTGCATTTTGGCACCAAGTGGTGCCTTTGAGAACGTTTTGATGTTTCTTGTGCTTGTGCAGTAAAAGTGCCGAACGTGACCACGTCCCTCACCACGTCTATAGAAGAGCAACAGAGCAAGGGTGAAAGATCTCAAATTTGGCGCGCTAATGATGGTCAAAGATATAAAGTCAGAAGATCTTCTATTTCCCCATGAACTGACAAAGTATGACGCACCGTAGCAATCGCATGCTGTCGGTCGAAGAGAAAACATACTTGGTAGGTGGGCAAGTGACATCAGCAACACGTGAGCAAAGAGGCTATTTAATGAAGACTCAACTCTCTCTCAAGGCACGATACGTGCACACGCTCATACACTCACCCTCCCACTTCACTTCGGTTCATCCACCTTCATCAATCTCGAGAAAGTGTTGTAAAGAAGTTCGGAAATGCAGACTTCTGCATTTTGCTTTTCTGAACTTTCATTTTTTTATTTTATGAATAACTCACTACTGTGAGGTTCAGACGTTGTAACGTCTCTACAGCGTGCATGCTGAAGAGCTACTTAGGTGTATCTTTTGCACTTAGTTTCTTTTCTGTTATGTATGGTATTTGGATTCTAAATCCTTATCATTCTCAGAAAGATGCTCAAAGATGAGCTAAACACTTTGTAGTTGGGTTGTTGTTTTGTTGTAATGAATTTCTAGTTGAATGCTATAAAGTATTGACGTTTACATGTTTTAAATCTTTGTGTGAAAATATTTCCAAACTTGTTTTGAGGTTGGCCTCTTAAAATAGGTAGATTCATAGGTACAAACATGATCTATGAAAAGAACTCAAAGATTTATATGAACGAAAAGGTGCACTAAAGACATTTAGGCATTTTTATCTAAGTCTAGACATAGAACGGATAATAGTTTATAGAACATTGTTGTGTGTGCTTAAAATACGTGAGTGGGCCTATTTAGAACCTAGACATAGGACCTCTTATACTTGAAACTCGACGCGTTTTGTCTTTGAAAAGCATAGCTCTTTTACAGCAGTTCGGACGTGGCAACGCCTATACAAAATAGCATTTGCACGTAATAACGCAAACGTTATAACGCCCGACTAGAAAGGAATTATTTACATGCAACAACTCAACTCATATCTCATCCATATTCACAACCAACATTTGTTTACTTGCTTTATTTATCTTCTTAGCCTTAAAATCAACTATTAGTGCCGATTTGTTACGTGATTCACTTGTGTTTTGAAACTTGAACTTTGAAAGCAAACCAATCCTCGTGGGAACGATCTCTTACTTAAATCCACTTTATTACTTGTACGACGTGTATACTTGCACTATATTTGTGAATACCACACGAACGCAACACCTGGCGCGCCTGTGTTGCTGCGCCGTCGTTCTAGCAGGGCGCCATATGTGCTGCCCCAGTGGCGCCTAGGAGTGCGCTCGTGTCCGAGAGACAAAGTCTCGCCAGTGTCTTAGTTTGTGTCTAAGTCTGTGTGCCACAGGGGGGCGCCAGTTTGCTGAGTTTTTGGCGCCTAGTGCCTGTGTTGCAGAGGGGCGCCATTTTGCTAGAGTTTTGGCGCCTGTGTGCTATGTTGCACAGTGGGCGCTAGTGTGTGGGAAATTTGGCGCCTGTGTGCTGGTGTGCACAGGGGGGCGCCAGATTGTGGGGTTTTTGGCGCCTGGTGTTGCCAAAGTGTGTCTTGTGTGCTGTTTTGGTCCCTAGGTGATGTTTTGGTCCTAGGTGTGCTGTTTTGGTCCCTAGGTGATGTTTTGGTCCTAGGTGTGCTGTTTTGGTCCCTAGGTGATGTTTTGGTACTAGGTGTCTTGTTTTGGTCCCTGAGTGCTATTTTGGTCCTAAGTGGTGTTTAGGTCCTTGAGTGAGGTTTTAGTCCTCTAGTGGAGTGTAGTTGATCAGTGCATTTTGATGCACGTTCTTCCATGTTTATACTTAAGCATTTTTATGTTTTGATTTGGTTATTTTTATGTTTTATAATGTTTTTCTAATTTAGTTTATTTTGGGCTTAATTTGATTTTCGTGTTTTATTTTCAGCTTTAGCAGCTTTCACGGAAAAATTCATAACTGGAGCTACGAGTATCGGATCGACGCGTTCTAATATGCGTTGAAAAGCCAAGAGAAAGAGTAACAACTTTCATGTTGCAGCAGAAAGCTAATTCGGAGCGCAAGAGTCCCAAATAATTCGTTGAAGTTCCAGACTTAATAAATATTTAGTTTTGGACCGGGCTTTTTATGTTTTTTTTGACCCGTTGGGTTAGAACCCGAATCATTGTTTTTCCTTTATACCTAGCAGCCGCAGTACTGTTCATCACGTTTTTTTCACTGTTCACAAAATACTTCATTGCTTGAATAATTTTCATGGAGAACTAATCATCTGGAGTTGATCTATTGTAAGCAAGTTTCCAACGCGCTTTGAGGTTTTTACTCTATCAATTCAATTTCGTTTCTCTTTCAATTCTATTCTCTGAATATTCATATGCTTAATCTGTATTTCATGGAATGGTTTTGATTAAATTCGCATGATTGTATTCCTGATCTTTAAACGTTGTTTACGTCGCTTTGTCGTTAAACCACGTTAGTAACTCGTGTTTGCTTAATTCACGAGTGTGTTAATCCGTTTGCTTAATTCGGAATATAGGAGTACCAATTTGTTTTATATCTTTCGCGCTTGACGATTGATATTAAACCGAATAGAGATTGAAGCCGCTTAGGAATTGGTAAGGTAGAAACCAAAGATTAGCCTAAACCGAAAAAAGATGGATTGACTTATTTTATAATCGCCTATTTTAATCAATTATTTACTCAAACTTTGTTAAATCGGACTTTAAACCAAACATCCCCTAATTCGATTCAGTCGGTTAATTATTATACAAGAATCCTTGAGAGACGATACTCGAGTTGTCGCTACCGTATACTACACTTTCAAAATACTCGTTTTTGATCCGTGCGCGACAGCGGATCAGTAGTCCTTGGGACATGATTGTAATGATGAAGTGAATGATCTTATTGATGATGATGCCATGAGGGCTAGGGCCATGGGGGCTAAAACTAAAATTGACGATGAGGTGAGAAATGATGTTAATGATGTATAATTGTGCTTGTGGTATGTTCATGGAGTCTCATGCATACATTCGGCTGCGGTCGCGACGTATATTTATTGATGATGATGCCATGGGGGCATGAGCCATGGGGGCTAAACTATTGACGATGAGGCCATGGGGGCTAATGGTACCACATGCATGACTGCATTGCATTGATTAATATACTGCTTATTATAGTCTTTATTGTGTGGTTTGAGACTCACCCCTTTCTGTTGTTGTTTACCACAGGTAACCATGAGTGAAGGCTTATCTCCTTCACTTTCCCCGAGTCGGTCTGCTCTGATACGTAGCACCTAGGGGATGGGCTTAGGATTGTAGTTGTTTATTCCTTTTGGTTGTTGAACTATATATGTGATGTTTTATGTTATTGATGAGGCTGCTGTTTGTCTCTCTGAGACTATATTTATTTCCGCTGCGTGATGTATGATGTTTATTTTTCCTAGTGTGTGGATTTATTTAATAAAGTTTTGAGAATTCCATCATTTGATTGGTGTTACGTATTATTTTATTAAAGATATGTTTATTTTATTTTGTTGTTGATTTTAATGAAGTAAGTGTAGCATCCCGTTTGGATGAATTAAAGAAATAAATTTTTATAACTCTGAATTTTACTATAAATTGCTGGGTAGAAATGGGGTGTTACAAGGTGATTCTTAGGTAACTAGTGGAGAGTTTCTAAGAGAGTGGAAACAGCTAGGCGTAGCTGTGTAAGAGTGCACTAGGCTGTTGTGTGTGATCAAAGCTAGTGGTGGTGAAGTCTTTTGTGTGTTGATCAAAAGCAAGTGTAATGACTATTTGGAAAATAGTGGAATACTCACGTGGACGTGGGGAGAGGAGTAGCCAGGTTTGGGTGAACCTCTATAACTCTACTGTGTTATTTACTAGCTTTCCTTACTATCTTCTAACATTCTATAACATATTCACCACTGTCCAAACTATGAGAAGGTTGATTTATTCAACCTTCTGAAAACGGTTTTTAACTAAGAACTTATAATCTATGATATAATCTCAAAGTTAAAACCAACATATCTCTTACAAGCTATTATTCATGACTATCCCTCATCATTAAGAAGTTAGTATCTTATATTGATTGTCTATTATTACTAACCTTCTTCATTGAGTAGTTAGTGTTTTATATTGATCATCTATTGTTACTAACCTACTCATGTATTTTATGCATAAATCATATAATTTGCTTTTAAAAACATTTATAGAAGCTTCAATCAAATGATTTCATTCTCATAAGCTTCTCTACATTAAAGAGTTTATCCTTCACATATATATGTCTTGGTAATATGTTCCTCAAGTTATCAAACACTGAATTACCATGTTCAATAAAAGGATAAAATTCATTTGATGAACAAAATGATTCTATGCATAAAGACAACACAAGACTCATTATGAATTGAACTTACTTAACTAGAGAAGGTTCAATACATGGAACCTACTCAAGAAGAGTATGTCTTGTGAAATTGTTTTAAGCTAACTATCTCATCTCCAAGTATCAACTTGAGAGGACATTTTCTAAGTTGCAGGATATAAATTTCAAAGGGTCACAATTCAACCCCCCTTCTTGTGACTCTATATGCCACTTCAAGATTCACCCGGATTGGGCAACGTCAAAACAGGAGACGTCGTCAATCGCCTCTTCAATTCAGTGAAACTCTCTTCACATCGGGCGTCCCAAATAAAAGCCTTCCCTTTACAAGTCAACTGAGTCAACGGAAGTGCCAATTTAGAAAAACCCTCAATGAACCTTCGATAATAACCAGCCAAACCTAGAAAACTCCTAATCTTAGTAACTAACTTCGGACTTTCCCATTGCAACACTGCATCTACCTTAGCTGGATCCACCGCAATACCGCTACTCGAAATGACATGACCCAGAAAACTTACTTCCTTCAACCAGAATTCACACTTAGACAATTTTGCATACAGTTTCTTTTCCTTCAGGAACTCCAGCACTAACTTCAAATGCTCCGCGTGCTCTTCTTCTGACTTAGAATATATTAGAATATCATCAATAAATACCACCACGAACCGATCCAAGTAAGTACGGAAGATACGATTCATGTACTCCATAAATACTCCCGGCGCGTTGGTAACACCGAAAGGCATCACGGAATACTCATAATGCCCATAATGAGTTCTGAAAGCTGTCTTCTGTATATCTTCATTTCTTACCTTGATCTAATGATAACCCGACCTCAAATCAATTTTACTAAACACTTTCCCACCCACCAACTGATCCATCAAGTCATCTATCCTCGGAAGTGGATACTTATTCTTAATGGTTACCTTGTTCAACTGACGGTAGTCTACACATAACCTCATACTACCATCCTTCTTCTTAACCAACAACACAGGAGCTCCCCACGGCGACACACTCGGCCTCACAAATTTCTTCTCAAGCAGTTCTTCAAGTTGTTTCTTCAACTCTGACAATTCTGATGCGGACATCCTGTACGGTGGCATAGAAACAAGTCTGGTTCCAGGTACAAGATCAATAGAAAACTCAACTTCCGTCTCTGGCGCAACACTAGGGATTTCGTCAGGAAAGACATCAGGAAAATCGCACACCACCGGCACTCCATCAATGATGGCTTGATTCTCAACAGACAACGAAGCCACTAACGCGAATAACTGAGCTTCCTCCTTCAACCACCTTCGCAACTGACTAGCTGTCAGCAGACTGGACTCATCACTTTTAAAACTTATCGACTTGCTACGACAGTTAATGTGAACATGGTTATGCTCTAACCAGTCCATACCCAGAATTACATCCAATCCACTCAACGGCAAACAAACAAAATCTATAATGAAGTCTCTGTCGAAGATCGACAAGGGACACTGAAGACATAGCAAAGAAGTGGTTACCGACCCTTTAGCTGGGGTGTCGACAACCATCTCTCCATTCATAGCAGACAAGACGAGACCCAAACGTTTACAACACTCAATAGCAATAAAACAAAGTGAGTAGCACCAAAGATCAACAATAGAATTCAGAGGAGTACCATTAATGATGCACGCACTCTAATAAGACCATCATCCTCGATGAGGCTCGATTGACCGCTAAGGCGAACACCCTCTCGCTAGACCATTCCTTCTTCGGTTTTGGACACTTGGCACTAATGTGTCCCACTTCACCACAGTTGAAACAAACCACATCCTTACGATCACAATCAGACATCATATGACCCTCTTTACCACAGCGGAAACACCTTTTCACTTCAGTTTTACACTCAGACTCTTGTGACCCGACTTTTCCCACTACGATCGGACAACTTGGTCTGGACGGACTAAATCGCTCTGATACTCGAGATCATTCCGTCCGGCCATTTCAGCTAATCACTACAACATAAACAACAATTAGAACTAGTGTAAAAGACACTACGACTGGACAACTTGGTCGGACAAACCTAACTGCTCTGATACCAACTATGTAACACCCCAATTCTACCCATTCGTTTTATTAAGCATCAGAGTGCGGAATTGAAAAATCAGCATGCATTAGAGTGTCACATATCGACATTTTAAACTCAAACGACGTATGATCGATTAGAACATTCAAAAACAATAACGTAGTTCTCCATTTAATGCTAATAAGCTACGTAGCACGTCTTATCATCGCAACATCATACAATCCAGAAAAACCAACAACATAATAAAACAATAGTCTATAATAATAAAACAAACTAATAAACTAGTGTTCGCTTCCCCGTGTGCTACGTGATCGAGCAAAACTACACTGCACTGATAGGTGAAGGAAGAGAAGTCCTTCACTTGCGTGTACCTGCACGTTACCACAAAGGGTAACATTCAACAGAGAAGGGTGAGTCTCTAACAGCATAAAACGTATATGATAGATAGTATATTAGAGAATAGGCAGCTATAATAACCACGACACATCAATGCCTTAATAAAACTATTGCAGGCGGCACCAACAAGCAACAATGTAAGCCAAAACAACAAACAACGACACCATGAGTATGACATATATGTATGAAATGCAACCCACATCGACGGGTATATGCATGTGGTACCAATCAACGTAAATAGCCTTTGTGGCTTCATAATCAACATTGAGCAAAGCTCTAGGCCGAAGTCTACATCAACGTAATAATGCATTATGCCATGTATGGGACCCCATGTACAACTCATCGAAAACAATCAACAACACAGTCTACGTATGCACAACAACATCATTATTTGGTCATTTTTGACCCAACAAAGAATAACATTAAATTTTAGTCTCATTTGACTCACAACAACAACCTCAACAAATTTAGTCTTATGGACTCACAACAACAACATCATCAGCTTTTGGTCTTTTTGACACACAACAACACATCAACAAATATTTGATCATTATTTGACACCACAAGACGTTACAACACCAGGCAGCATAGTATGGTGCCCTTCAGCCACACAAATCAGCAACTTAGACACACTTGGGAGCCAAACAACACCAAAATTGGCGCTGGCGGAACTCGCCACCACAGGCGCACAAAACACAAAGAATCGGCGATTGGGGGCAACTGCGCCACCACAGGCGCGCACAAAACACAAAGAAATCGGGCGCTGGGGCAACTGCGCGCCACTGGGCGCGCATAGACATGCAAAATGGTTCCCTGTGGCAATATGCGCCACCCTGGGCGCCAAACAGACAGGGAACTGGCGCCTGGTGGCATCCTGCGCCACACTGGGCGCCAAATGTAGAGCAGAACTTGGCGCTGGCGGCAATTTGGTTGCGCCAGGGCGCCAAACATCAGCAATATGGCGCCTGACAGCAACCTGTGTTGCGCCAGGGCGCCAAAAACAACAGCAATATGCACCCAACAACAACATTACTGCCTAGGGCGCCAAACATAGCAACATATGGCGCCTAGTGGCACCTAAAATACGTTTTCTTGATTTTACACCAATTCTAACAACAAACAACCTTTTATTTCAGTAATCAATTCAATCACACAACAATTGGCATTCAAATCAACGTGTTGACATTTTGTCAAACACCTAGCATGCGTTCTAAATTTCGCTTGTACATTCTATCAAACACCTTATGTGCAACGTGTTACCAACAATCTATTCAAACAATCAACACTCCAAACAACACCAACAACATACATATAATCATATATGGATTAAACATATTGTCAAACATCTCCTAGGCACCATAGATTCTACCCTCCCATATACAACCCATCATAAACCCTTTATACTATGAGACTCCCCTTACCTTAGGAATTGTTGGAGATGAAAACCCTTCCACACACACCAAAAACGCATCAACAATGGTCCTCTCCCTTCAAGTTGCGATTTCTTCCTCTTCTCCTCTCCCTCTCACGTCGTGACTCCTTTCTTTCTTTTCTTCTTCTCTTTTGTTTCTTTTCTTTTCTTTCTAAGTGAATGAGACACTAACCTAGGCCTTATATATTTTGGGCTCAAGTGGCTTGGGCCCTTTTTACACCCCCTTTCAATTGCTTCCACCACTCCCTAACATAACAAAATATTATATGATTAATTTAATATGATTAACCCCCGAAATAGTTAAATAACTTAATTAAATAATTAATTAAATTATTTTTGGGGCGTTACACTGACCATCTTGATCTTAATTTTCCAGGGAACAATTTCAACCTAGAATTATATAACAGAACCATTCCTCCTTCTTTAAGTTCTCTTCTTTGGATTTTTTTATCATGCCACTCTTTGGTTTTTGCTTTATAAATTTATTCATTCTCATAAGAGAAATGCCTAAATTCTTCTAATTCATTAAGCTCAAAAAACCTTTGCTCACCTGCCTTTTTGAGATCAAAATTGAACTTTTTGATAGCCCAATATGACTTGTTCTCTAATTCAACAGGGAGATGACATGCTTTGCCATAAACTAACCTATAGGGGGACATACCTAATGGATTTTTAAATGCAGTTCTATATGCTCATAATGCTTCATCTAATTGTAAGGACCAATCTTTTCTATTTGGTCCAACCATTTTCTCTAGCATTCTTTTTATTTCCCTATTTGAAAGTTCAAACATCCACTAGTTTGTGGGTGATAGGCGAAGGCAATCTTGTGTTTTACTCCATATTTTGCAAGAAGATTTTCAATGAGTTTATTGAAAAAATGGGAGCCTTCATCATTGATGATTGCTCTTGGAGTGCCAAACCTTGAAAAAATATTTCTTTGAAGAAATTTGCTAACTGATTTGGCATCATTATTTGGAAGTGCTACAGCCTCAACCCATTTGGACACATAGTCTACAGCTACTAAGATATACTCATTGCCAAAAGAAGGTGGAAAAGGACCCATGAAATCCATGCCCCAAACATCAAAAAGTTCTATTTCTAGAATGTTAGTCCTATGCATTTCATGTCTATTAGATATATTTCCACTTCTTTGACATTTATCACAGGTTTTGACCATATAATATGAATCTTTAAATAAAGTGGGCCAAAAATAACCTGATTGAAGTACCTTTGATGCTGTTTTTTGACTTCCAAAGTGACCTCCATATGGTGTAGCATGACAATGCAGAAGCACTGCTTGCTGTTCTTCTTCAGGAATGCATTTTCTCATGATTTGATCCGGACACATCTTGAATAGGTGAGGATCATCCCAATAGTATTGCTTTACTATGTGGAAGAACCTTCTTCTTTGTTGGTAGCTCATGTCACTTGGTACAACTTGCTCACAAGGAAGTTTACTATGTCTGCATACCATGGTGTTGATGCATGAGGTGTGGCCACACACGAGTGCGTAAACACCGGTCGCATTCATGGTAATTGCTAGCAATTTCTCATCAGGGAAACTTTCCTTGATTTCTTAATTTGTACCTGCATTCTCACTTTCAAGTCTAGAGAGATGATCAGCCACTTGGTTCTCTACTCCTTTTTATCTCTAATCTCAAGATCAAATTCTTGAAGGAGGAGAACCCATCTAATTAGCCTTGGTTTTGCATCTTTTTTGGAAATTAGATACTTGATGGCAGAATGGGCAGTGTGCACAATTACCTTGGTGCCAACCAAGTCGGATCTAAATTTCTCAAAAGCAAAAACCACTGCTAATAGTTCTTTCTCTGTTACAGTGTAGTTCATTTGAGCCTCAATGAGTGTTTTGCTAGCATAATAATAGAATGAAACACTTTGTTATGTCTTTGCCCTAGGACTGCTCCTACTGCAAAGTCACTAGCATCACACATGAGCACAAAAGGCTTACTCCAGTCTGGAGTTACTACAATTGGTGCTGTCACCAATGTCTTTTTAAGTTTTTGAAAGGCTTCCATACAAGACTTATCAAAGTTGAAATGCACATCATGTTGCAAAAGCATACACAATGGTTTTGAGATTTTTGAAAAATCTTTGATAAATCTCCTATAGAATCCTGCATGTCCTAAAAAACTTCTAATCCATTTGATTGTTGATGGAGGTGGTAGTTTCTCAGTTACCTCAATCTTTGCCCTATCCACTTGAAGACCTTTTTTAGATATTTTATGACCAAGCACAATGCCTTCTTTAACCATGAAATGACATTTTTCCCAATTAAGTACTAAGTTAGTGTCTTCACATCTTTGAAGAATTTTTTTTAAGTTTGAAAGACACAAGGAGTATGTTTCTCCAAAAACAGAAAAGTCATCCATGAAGACTTCCATTGATTGCTCAGTGTAGTCAGAGAAAATTGACATCATGCATCTTTGAAAGGTAGCAGGTGCATTACAAAGTCCAAAAGGCATCCTTCTAAAGGAGAAAGTGCCATAGGGACAAGTAAAGGTGGTTTTCTGTTGATCCTCAGGTTCAATTGCTATTTGATTATATCCTGAATAACCATCTAAGAAACAATAGAATTCCTTTCCTGCTAACCTATCTAACATTTGATCTATAAAGGGTAAGGGGAAATGATCTTTCTTGGTGGCCTTATTGAGTTTTCTCAGAATCCATACAGCATTCTCCACCTCATTCTGCTTCTTGTGGGGATTAGTTCATTATTCTCATTAGCTATTATCAAGTACTCCACCCTTCTTAGGAACACATTGCATAGGACTAACCCATGCACTATCTCAAAATAGGGTAGATAATACCAAAGATCAGCCATTTTATTATTTCTTTCTTAACAACCTCTTTCATGATGGGATTTAATCTTATTTGCCCTTCTATGCTGTTTTTAAATTTTTCTTCTAAAATTATCCTATGCATGCATATGGACGGGCTAATCCCTTTAATATCTGACATTTGCCAACCTATAGCTTTTCTATGTTTTTTCAAGGTGTCAATTAAATCTAGCTCTTGTTGTAAAGATAGATCAGAAGCTTTGATTACAGGAAGTGTATTATTTTCACCTAGAAAAACATATTTCAAATGTTTTGGCAATTCTTTTAATTCTAGCTTAGGAGGTTGTTCTAGAAGGTAAATTTTCTTTAAGGTTGGGATCTTCTAAATTAAGAGATTCATAAGTTCTAGTGTAACACCCCATTTCTACCCGGCAATTTATAATAAATATCAGAGTTTAAAAATTATTTATTTTAATTCATCCAAACGGGATGCTACACTTACTTCATTGAAAACAACGACAAAATAAATAAAAATTATTTCTATAAACTAGACATCTTAAGCTTTCCAGAGGATATTTGTTTGCAAAATTCGACATCGCTTGATATGCTAAATTAATTGTCGGAGTTCGTGTACGATTCTTTGAAAAATACCGCTTCTTAGCCGCTTGGTAGAATGATCGAACGAATAGACGTTGTGCTAGTTATTATTGTCGCTGCCCTTGTGTCCTGTGTGTGGCGCGCCTAGTGCGTAGGTTCAGGCATTGTCTAGTGGTGCTTTGTGCCACCAATTTGTGTGTTGCGTGTGTCTGCATTGTCTTTGGTGTTGTCCGGTGGTGTTGTGCCAATTTACGTGTTGTGTGTGTTTTGGTTGTGCGCTGTTTGGCGTGGTGTGTACAGGTGATATGTGGCAGCTGTGATGCTGTAAACAGATGAGAGTTACGAGGTAGATGTAATGCTACAACACGTGGTATTTCTGTGTGATAATAATTTCGGTGGTATAGTATTTATTAATTAAATGCTCTGAGTATGTGTATCTATGCATGAATCATGAGTCGCATTGTCATATGCATCTTCGAGGTAGTTGTGATGCTACAACACGTGATTATTTTGGTGGTGTGCCCGTCGTGGCCTTTTACGAGATCGGTACCGCATGCATATGCCCAGAGGGGTTGCATTCATTGATGAGTCCATTTATAACGAGTGTTGGTATCGATTTACTAATGGAGTTTGTACCTTGTGCCGTTATATGATGTGTTGAGTTTTATGTGCTTGCTGTGAGTTACCTGCTACTTATTTACTGTTGTCATTGCTTATTATTCCTGTTAATGCTCACCCCTTCTGCTTGGAATGTTGCTCTTATGTGGCAACGCTGCAGGTAACCGCGAGTGAAGGTCTCCGGCTTTCCTATCTTCCTCGCGGTCGTGTCGTCGCTCCGATATGTAACACTGGGGCGAACGCTATTTATTTAGATTTCAATATTTATTTGAGACTTCAAGTTGTGGTTTTAAGACCCTTTAATGTGAAGACGTGTTTTGATGATTATTTTTCCGCTGCTATGAGATTTCGAAATTATCTGACGTTATTAATTGAGATCGTTTTTGAGAGTAAAGTGTAACGCCTTTTTCAATATGGCGAAGTTAAATTGCGAAGAACTCTGATTTTATTTAAAATAAATGAGGTTTAGAAAAGGGTGTTACAAATGGCGCCTAGTGGCAACACAGACACACTCAGGGCGCACAAAACACAAAGAAATGGCGCCAAAGTGGCAACACAGACACACACGAGCGCACAAAACGCAGTAAAAATGGCGCCAACACGAGCACACAGGCGCACAAAACACGAGCGCGGCGCCTAGTGGCAACACACCACACACAGGCGCACAAAACACCTAAAATCGGCGCTAGTGGCAACACAGCACAGCCACGCAAGGCGCACAAAACATAGAAAACTGGCGCCTAGTGGCAACACAGCCACACAGGGTGCATAAAACATAGAAAACTGGCGCCTAGTGGCAACACAGCCACACAGGGCGCACAAAACAAAGAAAACCGGCGCTGGGTGGCAACACAAAGAGTACAGGGCGCAACACAACACAACAATTGGCGCCCAGGGGCAACACAGAATGCAACACAAAGACAGTATCACGCAGAGTGGCGCCAATGGCAACCAAAAAGGCAAAGACAACATGCAACACGAGACCACAAAGACTGGGGGCCTAGTGGCGCACCACCAAAACGCAACACACAAAGAGCAGCAACACCACAGTAACACAGACACGATGTTGGCGCCCGATGGAAACACCAAAATGCAACACAAAGAGTAACACCACCGGCAACACAAACACGCTTTTGGCGCCCGGTGGCGGCGACGCTAAAACGCAACACGGCAAGCAACACCACAGGCAACACAGACAAAGTTTTGGCGCCCAGTGGCAGCACCAAAACGCAACACAGCAGGAAACACCACATGCAACACAGTCACAGTTTTGGCGCCCAGTGGCAGCACCAAAACGCAACACGCAGCGAGCAACACCACGAGTAACACAGACGCTGTTTTGGCGCCCAGTGGCAGCACGAAAACGCAACACAATAGGCAACACCACAGGCAACACAGACACAGTTTTGGCGCCCAGTGGCAGCACCAAAACGCAACACAGCAGGCAACACCACAGGCAAAACAAACATAGTTTTGGCGCCCATGGCGAAGACCAAAACGCAACACGCAGAGTAACACAGACCATTGTTTTGGCGCCAGATGGCGACACTAAAACGCAACACGCAAGCAACACACCACGAGCAACACGAGACACAACATCGGCGCCTAGTGGCAACACAAAAACGCAACACACAGCAGGCAACACCACAGGCAACAAAGACACAGTTTTGGCGCCCAGTGGCAACACCAAAACGCAACACACAAAGAAGCAACACCACAGTAACACAGAAAAGCAGTTTGGCGCCAGGTGGCGGCACAAAAACGCAACACAAGCAACAACACCACAGCAACACAGACACAACATCGGCGCTGGTGGCAACACCAAAATGCAACACACAAAGAGTAAACACCACGAGTAACACAGAGACCGCGGTTTTGGCGCCTGGCGGCACTACTAAAACGCAAAGACAAAGAGCAACACCACGAGCACACAGAATCCACGGTTTGGCGCCCAGTGGCAGCACCAAAACGCAACACAACAACAATACAGACACACATCAACACATAATATTGGCGCCTAGGTGCGCCAACTTAGAGCCTAAATCATCAATCATCAATTAAATTGCACATAACACAAAATACATTTCATCAAACATCATATGGGCACTAAACTCAATCAAGAAACATCATAGGTCCTAATCTCCCACATAACACCCATCATACACCCCATTATAGAGATAGAACCCCACCCTTACCTTAGATTTTCGCCGAATTACGAGATTCCTTCTACGAAACTTCAAAAAACCACAGCAACAAGCTTCTTCTCCTTCTCCTCTCTTGGTTGCGCCGTCCTCCCTTTCTCTCTTGCGCTCTCTTCCTTTTTCTTTCTTTCTTTTTCTTTTTCTCTCCAATTGTGCAAATAACTCTAACCCTAGCGCTTATATCATTGGGCTCTTGGGTCACGGGCCTCTTTCTACCACTTACTTAATTACTAACCCCACTCCCTGATTTAAATGAAATACCATATTTTTATTTTAATATAACTATACCAATAAAATACCTACATAATTTATTTAAATAAATAATTAAATTATTTGGGGCGTTACAACTCTCCCCCACTTAGAATATTTTCGTCCTCGAAAATTTAAAGCTTCACAACCTCTCGGATATAAATCTCCGCTAACCCAGACACTGACTAGCGGGTAACAGACCGGACTCATCATTCCCAAAACTCCCCGACTTACTACAAAAATTAATATGGACATGGTTATGCTCTAATCAGTTCTTACCCAAGATCACATCTAATCCGCTCAACGGCAAACAGACAAAATTCACAACAAAGTCTCTGTCGAAGATCGACAAGGGACACTGATAACACACTAGAGAAGTGGTTACCGACTCCTTGGCTGGAGTGTCAACCACCATAGCAGACAATACAAGACCCAAACTTTCACAACATTCAGTCATGATAAAGCAATGAGCAACACCAGTATCAACATAGATCAATGAAGCACGTACCTCAAACTTAGCACTGCAACATAAACGACAATTAGAACTAATCTAGCAATACTTTGATTGTTAAGGGACACTATGACTGGACAACTTGGTCGGACAGACCGAACTGCTCTGATACCACTAATGTAACACCCCATTATACCCGTTTAAATTTAACACAAAAATCAGAGTTTAAAAATCATTTTTTTTCACTACACCCTCAAGGGATGCTACATTTACGCCAATAATGTAATGCCCCAAAAATAATTCAATTATTTATTTAGTTGAGTTATTTAAGGCTTACAACATTTTGCTAAGTCAAAGGATTAATTTGGAGTTTTATGGTATTTAGGAGGTATTTGATTTAAATGAGGAGTGGTGGCTAATAAAAAGGAGTGGTAATTTAATTAAAAGAGGGAGTAGTGCAAGTAAATGAGGAGGTGTAAATAGAGACCCATGAGAGTTAGGCCCATGATCCATGAATTAAGCCCATATTCATGCTTTAAGCTTAGTAGTCGATGGTGGAGAGTTCATTTTCAACCAAAAATAAGTCAAAGAGTAAAGTAAGAGAGAGAGTAGAGAGAGAGAGTGAGAAACCGAGAGGGAGAAGAAGAGAGGAGGATGAAGGGGAAGAGGAGAAAAGGAGCTAGATCTCCTTCAATCCAACATATAGGTAAGGGGCTTTTTGTACCATTCCATTCCATTTTTCATTCTCTTCCTTTTGATACCACTTTCAGCCCCTAATTCCACGTCTTTTAGAATTTACAATGTTGGGTGTTTGGAGCTCAAAGTGGAACCATTGGAGAAGATGAAGCTTGGGATAGGCTTGTTTGGGTATTTGGAACCTTGGGATCGCGTTTGGTGGTGATTCTTGCTTGATTTCTTCTATTTTCTAAGGTTAGGGGGCTCTTTCATTCATAATAGACTATATGATGAGTGCTTATATGTGAGTTAGGTTCTAGGATGATTGTTAAATTGATTGTGTTGTTGAGGATGTGATCTATGTTGTGTTTGATTCATTTTGTTGAAATTGTGATATGTGTTGAGTTATGATCGGTCCTATATAAGACCTAGCAATGGAATGGTGTTAAGGTGTTGTGCCACTATGTGGCTATTTGGGTGAGCCACGGCTATGCGCCCATGCCATGCCGTGGCGTGTTGCGTGCCTTGGTGTGTGTTGCGCGTTGTGCCTAGGTGTGCGTTGCGCGTGGTGTGTGTGGCGTGTTGTTGCGCCTCATGCGTGTGTGTCTTGTGGCGTGTGAGGCAATGGGCACCAAGTGTGGCATGCCCTTGTGTCGCGTGTGTCTCGGTGTGGGGCGCAAAAGGTGGCGTTCCCCTGCGCCGGAGTTACGTATGTGCGTGGCGAGAGGTCCTGTGTGTGTAGCCGAGGTGCTGTGGGTGTGCTGAGGTGAAGTGACATAGTGTAATCCAAGGTGAGTGAAGTGAGGTGAGGTAGGGTCACCGAGATAGTATTGTTGAGGTGTAGGTGTGTTGAATTATGGATGTATTTAAGAGAAGTGTAGTGTATCTAAGTCGGAATGTAGTTGCCGAGGTATAGTGTATATATACCGAGGTGTATGTGTTGAGGTGTGGGTGTATTGAAGTGTAGTGTATCTAAGTCGGAATGTAGTTGCCGAGGTATAGTGTATATATACCGAGGTGTATGTGTTGAGGTGTGGGTGTATTGAAGTGTAGTGTATCTAAGTCGGAATGTAGTTGCCGAGGTATAGTGTATATATACCGAGGTGTAGTTGTAGAGGTGAATGATGATGAGGTGTTGTTCCTAAGTGTAACCGAGTGTAGTGGTAGAGGTGTTGTTCCTAAGTGTAACCGAGTGTAGTGGTAGAGGTGAGTGATGATGAAGTGAGGAGATGTAGAGTATATATATGATGAAGTGTAGTTGATGAAGTGAGTTGTGTATAAGCCTAAGTGTAGTTGATGAAGTGAGTTGTATATAAGCCTAAGTGTAGTTGTTGAAGTGTAGTGCATGGACGTCTAAGGTAGTATTGCCGAGGTATAGTGTGTATGTACCGAGGTGCAATGAGGTGCGCCGAGGTGCAGTGTGTGTGTGCCGAGGTGCAATGTGGTGCGCCAAGGTGATGTGTATGGTAACGAAGGGCAGGGTGTGTGTGCCGAGGTGCAATGAGGTGCGCCGAGGTGTAGTGTGTATATGCCGAGGTGATGTTTTGATGCTAGTGTAGCGCCGATTGCTACCAGGCGCAGTTGGGTGTTGTTTGTGTGCCGAGGTACTATTGTGTGCCGAGGTGCTTTTTGTGTGCCGAGGTAATCATTGTGTGTGCGAGGTGATGGTTTGGCATCAGTATGGTGTAGGTTACTGCCAGACGCAACTATGAGCGCTATTGGATGCGAGTAAGTCTACGTGGCTGAATGGTGAAGCTGATTTGGTCCCTAGGTGACGTTTGGTCCTTAGGTGACGTTTTGATCCTTATGGGACAGTTAGGTCCTTGTAGTGACAGTTTAGTCTACTACTTTTGGTGTCGAAGTACAGTGGGACGTTAGCCTTAGAGCTATTGTTTGACGTTAGCCACGGAGCTATTTAATTTAGTGTCGAGGTGTCCGGTGAGTGTGATGATAGCCATAGAGCTAGTGACTGAGGTGTTGATGATTAGCCATAGAGCTAGTAACCGAGGTGTTGATTAGCCATAGAGCTAGTGACTGATGTGGTCGATGTATTGATGTAGCCATAGAGCTAGTGGATGATGTGTTGAGGTGAGCCATAGAGCTAGAGACTGATGTGGTGATTTTAACCATAGAGCTATTGATGTTGTCTAAGTGAATTAGACGACGGTGTAATTACGGATATTGGGGGCTTCGGCCTGCATATCAAAATGACGGATATGGGCTTCGGCCATTATATCAAAACGACGGTGGTAAATCCAGTGACGGTGTCAATGCATATATGATGTGATTGTTTGTGGTTGATGCATTGTTCATGGAGTCACATGCTTCATATGCATTAACGACGGAGACAGTTTTGGCCTAGATATTGTAGACTTCGGTCTTCATATCATTAGCGACGGTGACGCCTTCAAGGCAAAATAACGACGGTGACGGTACCATTAAGCCGGTGATGGTATCCATGCATTATACCTTTGGTGTTGGGTTGCATTCATGCATACACTCATGCAAATTGGTAGAGTCTTTTGATGATTATGAGTTGATGTGTCATAACTTGAATGATGTGTGTGGGTTGATTGAGACGTGGTGTTTCTAGTTGCCTTTCTCTAGTATAATGCTTATCCTATTTGCAATTATTTATGTAAAGAGACTCACCCTACTGCTTTTATGTTGCTTCTTATGTCGGCAACGTGCAGGTGATCCGGAGTGAAGGTAGTCCTCATACCTCCTCCTAGTCGGTTATGGCGTCTTGCTCTGTGACGTAGAACTGGGGGGCCGAGTAGTCCATTAGTGTTTTAATTTAAGTGGTTGCAAATGTAACTAGGTGATGTAAGAATTATTTAGAGAACCAATGTTTTGAGGGTTCGCCCCATTAAGTCATGCTATGTATCACGCAATATATTTGTTAATGAAAAGTATTGTTGACTAAATTAAAGTCATGTTTTGGTGTACGTAGCATTCCCTTGAGGATGTATCTTTTTAAAAGAAAATAAATTTTTGAACTCTGATTTTAAATTAAATAATAGAATGAGGAAAGGGGGTGTTACAAATAACACATCACAAGTCGATAATAGAATTCATCAAATAAAATAGCATGATACATAACATGTCATAAATGGGACGAACACTCAAAAACACCTATTTAGTGTCACTACGCAGCGGAAAAGTACACCAACCGAACTGGAGATAAAGACAAACATGCAACATCAAGGCGCAACACAAGATGCGAACTGGCGCCAAATGAATACACGAAACCACAACTCAGCAGATAAAGACAAAAATGCAACATCAAGCGCAACATAAGATAAAAATCGCGCCAAAGAAAGAACACAAAGAATATTGTAAATCGCGCCTAGTGGCAACACAGGCACACTCAGGGTGCACAAAACACAGCAAATGGCGCCTAGTGGCAACACAGGCACACTCAGGGCGCACAAAACACAACAAATGGCGCCTAGTGGCAACACAGGCACACACAGGGTGCACAAAACGCAGAAAAATGGCGCCTAGTGGCAGCACAGGCACACAGGGCGCACAAAACACAGAAAACGGGCGCCTAGTGGCAACACAGCCACACAGGGCGCACAAAACACAGAAAACTGACGCCTAGTGGCAACACAGCAACACAGGGCGCACAATACACAGAAAACTGGTGCCTAGTGGCAACACAGCCACACAGGGCGCACAAAGCAAAATCGCGCTTGGTAGGCAACACAAACACACAGGCGCACAAAACATAGAAAACTGGCGCCTAGTGGCAACACAGCCACACAGGGCGCACAAAACATAGAAAACTGGCGCCTAGTGGCAACACAGAAGCACAGGGCGCAACACAACACAACAATTGGCGCCCAGTTGCAACACAGAATGCAACACAGCACGGGCAGCACAGAATTGGCGCCAGTGGCAACCCAAAACGCAACTCTGCATGCAACACAGACATAGCAATGGCGCCTAGTGGCATCACCAAAACGCAACACAAATCAGGCAACACCACAGGCAACACAGACACAGTTTTGGCGCCCAGTGGCAACACCAAAACGCAACACAGCAGGCAGCACCACAGGCAACACAGAAACAATTTAGGCGCCCAGTGGCAGCACCAAAACGCAACACAGCAGGCAACACCACAGGCAACACAGACACAACACTGGCGCCTAGTGGCAACACCAAAACGCAACACACAAAGCAGCAAATACTACAGCAACACAGACCACGCTTTGGCGCCAAAGGGCGACACTAAAACGCAAAGACAAAGAGTAACACCACAGTAACACAGATCTGATTTTGGCGCCCGGTGGCGACACTCAAAACGCAACACAACAGCAACACATAAAATTGGCGCCTAGGTGCGCCAACTTAGAGCCTAAATCATCAATCATCAATTAAATTGCACATAACACAAAATACATTTCATCAAACATCATATGGGCACTAAACTCAATCAAGAAACATCATAGGTCCTAATCTCCCACATAACACCCATTATACACCCCATTATAGACATAATTTATTTAAATAAATAATTAAATTTATTTGGGGCATTACTGGCATAGTCCCTCATAGGCCTTTCCCTATCATTAATCATACCTATTGGTCCCATTTGAATGAACTGTTGTCTGTGATCTTCCTCACCTCCAGGTTGTTGATGTTGAGAATTAGGTCCTCCTCTTACTGAGGCATCATCAGTGTGGTGAGACATAGTTCTGTAGTCTTGTTGTCTTTGTCTTTATTGTATTAGCAATCTCTTAAATCTTCTTTCAATTTCTGGATCACAATCAAAGTCTGGTGGTCTATTCTTGGGCATAAACTAGTGTTTCCACACTGAGTGTTTCTGCACTAAAATGTTTCTGCATTTAAAAGAAAAAATACCAAGACTAATATATAATATAACACTAAATTAACAATCTAAACAACAAAATTTTACTATAATCCTGACACATGCGCCAATAACTTGGTATGGTGAAATATATGCAAGTATACATAGTCACACAAGTAATAAAGTGATAAGAAAGGTCGAACCCACAGGGATTATGTATTGTAAATATGTGTATATTTAGAGTGTACACTTAGTGTGTCTACACTATGCACTATTTTTGGTTTGGAGTTTTCAAGGTAAGTAAAAACAATATAAACAGTAGAGAGTGTAAGGAATCAATTAGATAAAGTAGTTGAGATGTTTTCACCAAGTAATTTACTTCTAAGTGATATAGTGGAGTATGTAGTGTTTCCACACTGGATGCAGCTGCATGAGTGTGTGCCTGTCAGCACTTTCTTTAGAGTTTCATTACAAGCTATTTATGTCTAGGACTTAGCATGGTTTTAACAATCAAATCTTTATTAAAACTAGTTCAACAAAGAAGTTGTTATAAACTCTCATTCCTATTAATTCTTGAGTTCATAAATGTGACCCATGTTTGCTGCCACAAGTTTACTTATTCTAAAGTGATCAATTCTAGAATAAGTGTTGAAAGAAGTATCACACAAGAATTAAAATGCATACACTATATAAACCATAATAACATATTTAGAAGTTCATTACAAGGTTATAACATCTCAACTTAAGGGAATTTAGCTCATGTTACTCATTATATAATAGAGAAAATCTGCAAAGAGCATAATCAAATGAGTAATATAGCAAAAGAACTTAAAAGGAGAGAGATTACTCGAATAGATGATCTTTTGCATGAGTTTCCCAAGTTGAAGTACAATATGAGTTCCTTACACAAGTTTCCTTCAAGTAGAAGTGAAGGGAGTGGTTGTCAAGCACCTCCTTACCTTCCTTCTCTTTAGAAACGTAAAGAAAAACTAAAACTAAACTAAAATAAACTAAAACTAAGTGATCCTTTCAGAAACAAATGAAGAAATACAAATGAAGGATGAAGGATTGTTTGTAGGTGAAGATATGGCCTCTATTTATAGGCTTGGAAGCTTTCCTACCTTGAGGGGTTTCCTTTGGCGCGTAAGATCAACTGAGGGGACCAACCTTGAATAAAATCAGACAACCAATGAAGCAAATAGCTCAGTTGTGGTCGCTTGCATGTATAACATAAGGTGAGTTCCATTGTAGAAGTGCCACATGTCTCTTTAGATAAATGAGCCTTGCAACTTGATTTTTATGTTTATCGCCGACTTCTGCAAGTGACTCTGCTCCAGGTGACTAGGCATGACGTCACAATTCATGTGTGGAAGCATCAAAATGGTCCTTGGATGTTTTGGTGCAAACTGCTGGATTTTGCAGGTTTAGGCAGTGTTTCCACTCCTAGTGTTGGCAGTGTTTCCACTCCTGGTGTTGGCAGTGTTTCCACTCCTGCAGTTGCTGCACTGAACAAAAACATCAAACCTAACAAGATATGTGTATTTATGCCTAGTTAATCGTCCTAATCATTTGGATCTCTAAAATGTTGTTTCTTAATAAATAAGCTATATTTTATATATTAATGTACTTGAAAATAAACAATAAACTAAGTAAAAATAGATGAATAACTCTATATAAAATAGAGTTATCAACGCCAGACCTTGGGCAAACTCGGGGTTGTCACCTCCATTGTTCACCTTTTTTTTAAGCAAACAGGAAAAAAACCCGAATTTATTGAAAAAAGGAAAAAATAGAGAAAAGCGAAGGGGGGGACTAGACCAAAACCCCAACCATCAGAAAAGCTCAAACCAACACAATAATAGAGAGCCCCTAATAGGGCCCCTAAAACACTATTCACCTTAAAATGAAGTTTTTCTTAAAAAAGGGTGAAGTGGTGACAATTCCTGCAGATGGCAAAGCAACAAGACGTTGCCGCTACCTCTGGCTAAAGGAAGAGCGTCATGCTGAAAATGAAGCCGCCCGCAAGTCGGAATCGGCCAAAAAAGAGTAAGGAGTAAGTAAACATACACTGACGAACAATGAGGTACACACACCTCGCTGTGCCGACAATGATGTAATATTTCCCATTTTTCAATGAAGAAAAGATTGTTGAATTACTCTTGGTCAATTTTACAAGTACTTGCGTATTTCTGCGTTACTAAAGTACAGGCACGTCGGCGACCATAACTCCCTACTCGACAAAACGCCCCTCTCCCTTGATTCCAACACCGAGCTGGCCACTCGGCGGACGATGTGATGAGGCGAGGCCGTCAAAGAAAGTCCTCCACGACTCCGAGCTCATACGCTCAATCGTGGGGTGCTGGTGAGGCCCCCAGCGGCTCAGGTCCACACCGACCCTTTCTTTCGCCTCGTGCGATTGTGCCTTCCATTCTAGTGTCTGAGGTACTCATCTCCAGCAGACGACGAAGGAAGAAGTCCTTGCGGCTTTGCCCCCTTTTTCTCCCCGTGCGATTGTGCCTCCCCTTCTTGTGTCTGAGGTACTCATCTCCACCAAAAAGAGGAGGAAGAAGTCATTGCGGCTTCGGTCAAAGTGAAGGCCCGAATCCACAGCGATCCCGATAAGAAGTGAAGTCCCGGATCTGCAGTGATCCTGGTACCAAGATCTCTCTGATGTCAGAACTCAATGTTCCATCGAGAGAGCGTGAAAGCCCACAGCGGCTTCGGAGCAAAGATTGAGGTAACTCACTCACTTTCAGATATTTACTGCATCGACATTCCGATTGTTACGGCTACAGCCTAATCTTTCTTAAACTTCACCATGCGAGAATTGGCTGATCCATCGTCAGTGTAGGAAACAGAAAAGTAACAATTGCTGAATAAATTAAAAAGCTGGTTTATATTAAAAAGCCTGATCCTACATCAAAAAGTCTTTACACTACAAAGAAAAGAAAAATACAAAAACCTAGTTACTACTAATGGACCGAGATTCTTCCAAAGAATCAGAGTCGGCCTCCTCCTCTTCTTCTTCTTCTTCTTCTTCTTCTTCTTCTTCTTCTTCTTCTTCTTCTGTCGCAGATAGAACCTCAAAGACTACCTCGGCATCATCCAGAGACGCCCCCTCCTGAGGTTTCACGATCTTTCCCTCGTACACCTCGTAGCAGGGGTCCAAGTGCTCGAGAGGCACCTCGGGATGAACCACCCGTATTAGATCTTTGCAACGCTCAAATCCAAGACGGGCAGATTTCGACACTTCGTTGGCCAAAGCAGTCTTCTCGGCCTCTTTCTTCTCTAAGGTGGCCTGATCAGCACTCATTTGGGCCAGGATTGGCGCTGCATCCGCCCTGACAGTATTGAGCTCGTTTTCCAGGGCGTCGTACTGATTGGCATCCTCCTGAAAGGCTATCAGTTGTGCCTCCAGAGCAACAATATCTTTGTCTGTGGACATGAGGGATTCAAACTCGGCCCAAAGAGCCAAGTTCTCCTCGTGAAGCTCCGAGAGAACCTCGTCCCGGGCACACTTCAACTTGTCTTCTTGGTCTAGTAAGTCGCCTTCACTGAAGAGATTCTTCTTTTCAAGCTTCCTGATATTTGCTTGGAACCACGAAACAGCCGGGTTCAAGTCTTGCTGCTCGAGCTTTCTGAGAAGAATCTTCCCGGCCTCGGCAACTCGAGCATAGACCTCAAAATCAGCATCGAAAGGAATCTGGATGGGCTCTTCTTCCATTAAGGTCTTTTGTTTTTTGGAGGCAGGAGTACTCAAGCTCGGAGCACCTCGTCCCCAACCCGAGGTCTTTTTGCCTTTACCTTTCTTTGTGGTGCAAGACCGGATCACAGACAGTTGAGGAAGACTCCTGAGGTTAACACCACTGGCCAACTCATCCGCGCAAGAAAATCCATGAAAGATTAAGAATTTAGAACTCCCTCAAAGGAAAAGACAAAAATACGGGAGAATCACTTACTCAGGACCGACTTCAACTTTGTGAACACCCAATTTTAACCGGTGTTGCATTTCAGTTTCGTTCGCTCAAGTGCTGCGAACACTACAAGAAAAACTCAAATTAGAAGGCATAAATTTCTGGCGGATTTTAATCCCCCAGAAATGTTCTGGCGGATTTTTGTAGTTTTGGGGGATTTATTCCACCTAAACTTTGTGGCGGATTATTAACATTTTTGGCGGAATTAGAGTGTTTTTGGCGGATTAGAAAGAGGAAGAAAAGTCATCAAAAAAAAAAAGCGAATCCATAAAAACTACACCTAATCCGCCAAAAAATGAAAAGTCACAAAAAAAAAAAAAAAATCCAATCCACTAAAACTACACTAAATCACTAAAATGACCACTGAAAATTAGGCGGCCAGTTTAAAATTCAAAATCCGCCGAAAACTACACAGATTCCGCCGAAAACTACACAGCATTAATATCCGCCGAAAACTACACCCAATCCGCCGAAACTTATTCAAACGGTCAAATCACCTCGGTCAAAACACCTCAACAAATCCGCCAAAAACATCACGATTCCGCGAAAATGATGATGATTCAAACGGCTATCTCGCTCCTCCTCTTATAAATCGATTACACTTCACTCTCAACACTTCACTCTCAACACTTCACTCTCTCAACATTTCACTCTCTCAACACTCCACTCTCTCAACACTTCACTCTCTTAATAATCCACACATTCAATCTTTACTCTTTCTCAACACTTCTCTCAAATTTGTTTTGAAGGTATGTTTTAATTTAGACTTTGTTTTAACTTATATTTTGTTTTAACTTATACTTTGTTACTAATTATGGTGTTGTTTGTTTAGGATCTTTGTTCTTTGTGTTTGGTGATCTTTGTTCTTGTGTTTGGTGATCTTTGTTCTTTGTGTTTAAAGGATTCCGATTTAGCATCAAGTCGAGTTTTCTCGGCTACTCTAGGTTAGTTATTGAAATTATTTGTTGTTATTAAACTTATTTGATGTTAGTAGTTAGACTTCTTCAATAATTAAATATGAAAAATTATAATATATTAGTTAATATTACTAAATAAATTCGTACCAAATAAGATGAATGTATTTGATAATTTTGTGCTTATTTTTTAATTTATGTTAATATTTTTAAAAATATTACATAAATACAATATTAAAATATTGATTTAAATTTAATTTGCATTAATATTATTTAAAAATTCGAAATATAATAATATAGTAGTTAAAAAAGAAATTTTATTTGATGTTAAAAGTTTTTAGATGAATGCTAAATACAATAATATAGTAATTATTCGAAAATGCATTATATAATTATTATTTTTATTAATTTGTTAAAGTTTATTATATTTTTAAATATCATTATATTATCATTTTTTTGTTTAAAGTGTTAACTTTTATTATATTTTTGAAAGTCATTATATTATCATTTTTTGTTTAAAGTGTTAACTTTTATTATATTTTCGAAAGTCATTATATTATCATTTTTTGCTTAAATTGTTAAATTTTATTATATTTTCAAGTTCTTAAATATATCAAAGAATTATGATATGTAATTTATTTTCATTTAAATAGTTACATTTAAACAGTTATTATATGTAATTTATTTGATATTTTCATTTACTCTAAATAATTATGATAATATGTAATTTATTGTTAATAATAAAGTTGATAGAATTGTTAGTTAAAATGACTAATATTAATAAAATCTATGTTTTAAATATTGTTATGTATTTGTTAAAATGTTATATTTTTTGTTAGTTAATAGAGTGTTAGTTAAAATGACTAATATTTACGTTTACCATAACATAATATATAAAATGTGTTAAATTTTTTAAAATCTATTTATATTATAATTAATTAATGTAATGTTTACATTGTTAGTGCATGTATGTAAATATTTGTATGTGTATATGTGTATGTGTATGTGTATGTATACGATCATATGATATTTGTATATGTGTATGTGTATGTATGTGTAAGTAAGATCTAAAATATAAATTTTGATTTATTATTTATGAAATGAAAAGTAATTAGTTATTGTTTATGATAATTTTTATTGTAGCACACGTAGTACTAGGATTTAGAAAACATGGATCGTAGTTGGATGTATGATCGATTATATCCTGGAAGAAGCGGTTTAAAGAGACGATTTGCAGAAGGAGTAGAAGAGTTTATTTTTGTGCTAAGCGTGACGAAGGATTTGCGCGAGAAGGGGGAATTAGATGTCCGTGTGCGCGAAATGTTCATTTCGATTTATAAAAATGAAGATGAAGTCGAGAATGCATTTGCACAATAATGGGTTTAGGCGGATTATTGGATATGGAGTCGCCACACGGCGAGTAGCACTGGGCTACTGCGGTAGTTGCTTCCTATGATTAATGTTCCGTTGAAGTATATCTTTCAAGTACTAATGTTCCGGTTGAAGAAGTAGCTTCCACATCTGGATCTGGCCAAATCATGCAACCCGCGTTAGATGTTTATCAAGGAATGATATCTCATGCCGTTGGAGTAAATTTGGATTTTGAAGAACCGGAATATGATCTTTGAAGAAGTTCCAAATGAGGAAGGGCAATTGTTTTACACGTATTTGAGTGAGACAAATAAACCATTATTTGAAGGATCTAAAGACTCAAAATTATCAATGTGTGTTCGGTTGTTGGGTCTTAAGTCTCAATTTAATGTTGCCGAGTTGTGCATGGAATATATGACCAAAATGATGTTGGATGCAACCCCTATTAAGGGACTTTTGCCGCAGAGTTATTATGATGCTAAAAGATCTGTATCGAAGCTTGGCTTAAAATCTAAAAGAATTGATTGTTGTGTGTGCAGTTTGCATGCTCTATTATAATAATGAGTTTGGCATAAATGATGGAAATTTGACGGAATGCAAGTTGTGTGGAGAGCCACGCTACTGCGTGCGGCCGAGAAAGGGACGAGCGAGAGGCAAAACCTGGTTCCACGGAAAGCAATGTTCTATCTGCGCCGCTTATACCAAGGCTACAGAGGATGTTTACATCAATGGAGACCATTGGTAAAATGACGTGGCACCATGAAAATAGAAACAATTACGTGAATTACGTCACCCATCCGATGGTGAAGCTTGGAAGCATTTTGATCGTGTTCATCCAGTTTTGCGATGATCCACGCAATGTTCGGCTTGGTTTATGCTCACGATGGTTTCACACCCTATATTCAAGCATCGGCATCACCGTATTCTTGTTGGCGATTATTGTCACCCCATACAACCTTCCACGAGAAATGTGTATGTCTAAACCATACATGTTTTTAAATGCTATTATTCCGGGCCAAGCAATCCAACAAATGGTATCTAGGAGGAAGAAGCTGGACGGGAGGTCGGTTTGCACGAGTTGCATCGCAACTTGTATATCTTGAGAGGAAGATGGTTCATTTATCCACGATAGAGGCGAGGAGGATTCTGTAAAACTACATTATGTTATTAGTTATTTATCTTTAAATACAATATATATATATATATATATATATATATATATATTTATATTGTTTTATTGTTTTTTTATTAATATTTATTTATTTATCCATTTGTTTTTTAGGATGCTTATGATCTTTGGGATGGCCGAGTGGCGTGAGTCTCACCTGCAGCAGAGCGATGGGTCGATCGATCGTGAGGAGGAGGCTAGAGTGGGTCGCTCTATGTGGGATAGAGCGGTTGGCCCACAAAAGAGTGATCGTTTGACGAGGATCCGCAGCATGGGACCCAAGTTCTTCAAGGAAAGCATTCTCGCCGAGTCGATCATATTCGGGGGCGAGTACTTGAGTCGTTTCTTATCTTTGCTCCCCCAACGCGGTGGTAGATCAATTGACCCGACAATTTAACCGAGGTTGAACGAGCGGCGCGAGCAATATGCACGACAACCGGAAGAGCAAGCTAGGATCATTGAGGAGCGGCTGCCGAGCGAGCTAGGATCATTGAGGCGCGCGCACCGAGCAAGCTAGGAGAACGAGGAGCGTTTCCAGCGGATGATGGCTCGGATGAACCATCCTTCGAGGCCATCATCATCATCATCATCATCATCATCATATGGCTTCCTACCACCCACGCCTTGGCCTCGGTATCCTCCGTACCCTCGGCGGTATCCACAAAGATACTCCCAAATTTCATTATTCTCAAAGCAGATCCCCAAGCAGTATCCACCACCTCAAGTATCCTTCCCAAAGATCCTCCCCAAAGACTGATCCACCACTCCAAATGACAGCAAGAAGATATCCCATCGATATCTTCCCAAAGACTATCCACCACCTCAAGAAGAATATATTCAACCCCAGCAGCAATCACCCCATCTCTTCAATAATAATATTGATCTAAATTATAGTGCGTTAGAGGCTTGTTTGTTCAGGTGATGATCAACCAAAGACGAGGTGAACAATATTATCACAGAGATGACTCAGATGAGCACGCACCTTAGTAGTTTTATATTTGATTATGTATGTTTATTATTATGGATATCGGAGTGATTTGTTGGATTTGAATTTATGGATGTTTATTATTTGGTTGATTATGAATGTTTTTTTTTTATTGTTGATTATGGATGTTTATTATTTGGTATTTGAGTTTTTAATTTAAATATGCTATTTATATTTTTAATTTAAATTTATTAATTGTTAAAAAACATTTTATTTGGTTTTATCACAATTTTAGTTTTTTAATTTAAATATGTTATTTATATATTTTTTTAAAATTTATTTAATTTTAAAAACGCGTTTTTCAGCTTTTTTAAAATGTTTTTAAATTTTTTTTTTTAAAAAAATGTATTTTTCGGCGGATTTAAAAAAAAAAAAAAAAATTTGGCGGATTTTAGTGTATTTTCGGCGGATTTAAAAAAAAAATAATAATTTTGGCGGAAAAATCCGCCAGAAAGTCCAAAATTCCCCCGGAAAGTACCAGGAATTTCCCATAAATTCCCGCAAAAATCCACGGAAATGACTTAAAATCCGCGGAAATTACTTACATGAATTTCCGCCGAAAATACGTTGCCACCAGCCATTTACCGGCGGAAAAATCCGCCGAAAATACACTTATTTGCGGCGGAATTGGGTGTTTTTTGGCGGAAAAATCCGCCAAAAAATCCCATTTTTCTTGTAGTGGAATTGCGAGTACGATAGATGCGAGATTGGTCGCCAAACCTGAGAACGCATCTCTAGATTAATTAGGCTATCGTTCAGCGATTCGGTTGATCGAGCATTTATTGTTTAATTAGTTCAATGTTCAATAATTTGATTAATCGAGTATTTCTCGTAATTAGGTCAACAATTGGTAATTCGTTCAATTGGGATTTTCTTGTTTAAATTAGTGTAGCGACCGAAAAATCCGGGAATGGAATTCTTCGAAATTCAAAAGGAAGCCGCCACCAAATTTTAGTTTAAGGGCAAATTCGGAAAATCCCTTTATGTTTAAGACAAGGCAAATTTAGGGTTCGGAGTCATTATGCGTGGGGAAGGTATCGACCCCCATGACATCCTTGGTCTAATTAATTGTAGTTTATTATCATTTTACCCTTTTATGTGAAGGAAAAAAGATTTAATTAAAATTATTAGTTTTTAGTGCTTGACAAGAGTAGACTCTTGCTCCTACGTACCTCCGGATGCAATGGAGGAATCAAAGCTACGTAGTTCTTCCTGAAAAAGGTTTGTTGGTTGGTGTTTTTTTAGTGTAGGGTCCTAGGATTCCTTGAACTATGCATGACTCATCGATTCCTGGGGCGTTGACTAACCCGATTGTACAACCGAGCTTAGTCCCCTACTTTTTGAAAGTAAATTTTTGAGTTTTTGAAAGAAATTGGTTTGATATGAGGTGGGTTAGTTTTAGAATAGGTATTCTAGAACTCCTGAACTGTACAGCTCATTAGTTCTAGAACGCTGACTAACCCGGTTGTACAACCGACTTAGTCCCCTATTTTTTTGAAAAGTGATTTATTTATTTACTTATAAGTTTTTAGGATTACTAAACTGTACAGCTCATTGGTCCTAGAATGATGAATAACCCGGTTGTACAACCGACTTAGTCTTTTATTTGATTTTGGAATAAAAGAATATTTAATTTCTGTTTTTGATTTATGAGAAATTATTTGGGTTGAAGAGAATTAAAAAAAATGAGAAGAAGGGTTTAAACAGTAGAAAGGGTGTAGATAACTGTAGGGAGTAGTATAACTAAGGGTGGGGTGCGGATAGCAGTGCCCAATCCATATGGTTCAGATCTATGTGCAAGGTGGGCTTCAAAGAGATGTATGAAGAAAAATGTGGGTGCTACTATTAAACTGAACATCTAATTAAAAAGTAAATAAAATAAGGAAACAAGTGGGAATATAACACGGTAATTAAAACACACAAAAACCTAATCTTCAAGCTGTGCGCCGCCGCCAGCACAAACACAGAGAGAGAGAGTAGCTCTGCGAAATTTAGGAGAGGAAAACGGTGAGATTTCCGGCGAGTTCGAGGGAAGAGAGAGAGGCGTGAACCGAGCTTGCGATGGGGAGGGGATTTCGCGGTAGTGGCTCGGTTTGAAGGCGACGACACGGTGATGGACGACGTCCGGCCATCCTCGGCCGGAGATGATGACAGTGATGCTGTGAACAGTGACAGTGGGCTTACAACACAGGTTTGATGTCTAATTTTTCCTTTGCCATTTTTAGTCTTCTCGTTTTTGTATTCTCAGGTTCTTTCTTTCAACTCTCCTTTTTATTTTATTTTTTTACACCTCTTAAATCTCTTTCATGAATCCATTTCCACCAATAAAATAATTTGTCTTAATCCTTTGCAACTATCCTGCTCTATTCTAATTTAATTAAAATCTTGGTTATTCACTTATTGATCTAGACTTTGTCCTTTAAAAAATACTAATCAGTTACACTGTTTTTTTTAATTACATTCTTTTTAACTTCTCTATTTGTTTTTGATGCCTACTACTTTACTTACAATGACGAGGATAAAATGAAAAGCAACTTGCTAAAAAAAAATATACGTTTTAACAAGACAAGTTCATCAGATACATGGATTTGAATACTGATATATCTATTTTCAGATCTAAGAATATACGTGTTAAAACCAACCTAAATTCCAGCTTCTGAGATGTCTCCTTTTGATTGCTCTATGACCGCTATTGTTGTCGTGTGTGATTGCTGCTAATTTTTGACTGCTACGGCTGGTTACTCAAACTTTTTCTCAGATCTTAAAAAACGTGTTTAGGTGATTAGGGTTCCAATGTGAAGCCCTAATCCTTATCAGTAATATTTGCAGCTGCTTCCCTTTAGACTCTAGGTTGATTGTTTATTTATAGGTAGAAATTAGGTTTAGCATTAATTGTTGTTTGACTGTTTTTTGACTGGGCTTTTGCAGATCTGATAGTGTGAGCTTGATGAGCGATCTTGAGAGCAAGAAACAGGACCCGAGATTCGATCTTTGCTCCTTTATTTAATTTTCATTTTTTTTTATATTTTTTTGTATTTTTTATTATTGTTTTTTTTTTTTTTTTTGTATTTTAGAGATTGAGACATTTTGGACACTTCTAAATTGTAATAAAAATTAAATTAGCTTTTTTTGACACTTTTGGACCTTACTCAAAATAAATTAAACGACTAAAACAAAAAAAGAAGTCGGACAAAATTGGGGTATAACAGTTGTCCCTCTTTATTTATATTTTACTAGAAAAGGTGAAATGTATTCAAATTTTCGTAGTAGAAATAGAAATAAAGATAGAATAGACGTCAATTTTGTCTGTTTAAGAGGAAGCGAAGGGTTTGAGAATTGAGGGGGAACGATTAACACTTGGCGCATTAACCGAGAACAAAATGAAGGATCACTCGGGATCTGAAGGAGCACTAAGGCTCTGAAGGGCCACTTGGGGCCTTAAAGGAGCACTAAAGCTCTGAATGACCACTCGGGGTCTAGAAGGCTGCCTAGGCCTTAATAGAGGACCATCGTGGTCTGAAGGAGCGCTACTAGCTACGGTACTAGTAAAACGGTCTGAGGGGCCTTTATCTTCGAGCGACCAGGGGTCAAGATCAGATCTGGAACTGATATGTTGACCAATAGAGGACGTCCACTATGTCTTAGGTGACCACGGCTAGTCCCGAAGGACCACGCGAGTCGGAAGGTCCGTCGGGCTCGACTACGGCGTTTGCGGCGTGGGCCACCTAGGGCACTTGAAGGAGTAGTGCTCACGAAGGACCACTGGGTCCGAAGGACCCGCTTTGCGATCCGTAATATAATATGGGATTAATTTGGGAATGAAATATAGGGGACCGACAACTTAGCGTGTCAATCAACACTTAGTAAGTGCATTCAAAAATGAAAAGGTAATCTCCATTTGGCGTATTTAATAATGCAATGAAATTGATCTCATTTGTATGTGATGTGTGCACATGTAATGATTGACATGTGGTGGGATGATGAATGAAATGCGAGATGACACTTCTCTTTTGCTTTTCCTTTCTTTTGCCTTTTGATTCTTTTGGCATTCTCTTTTTTTGACATTCTTTTTTTTTTTGATCTCTTTTTTGGTTTGGTTTCATCAACTCGTGGAACTTCCGGTGTGAGAGATGAAGCTTTCTTGTGTATTTGTATTCTTTGGATCGGCATCTTTGGTGATTGATGATTCATTTGAAGTGATCGTAAGTGCATTTGTTCATTTCATGTGATGAGAGGTTACGTCCTTTCTGTGATTTCCAAAAATTTTGTAACGATCGTAATGCTTATGATATGCCACATGTTTTACAACTCGATATCATTTATCATAAAACACCATTTCAAAAAGCGAGGAGAATAAAAGAGAAGGAAAGTGTTTGATATTTCATATTGGAAGCCGAGTATATGCGAAGGGCACATTGTGGAGATTACATCGATAATGAAAGGAAAAGAAAAGGCGAAATCTTGAAAGCGATTCATTAATAGCTAGTGTCCTTGAGGCAACGCTCATCGACCACCCATACTACAACCTTGATCGCTCATTATCGACTTCCTAAGTGTTGCTTGCCTCAATATTTTAGTCCAACTTCTTGACCCTAATTTTTGCCTGGATCGCCCTTTTGGGTTCTCGATCCATCGGGTCGCTCTAACTTTTTCCTAGGCCGCCCTTTCGGGTTTTCGACCTAGCGAGCTTATTCTTGCTTGGCTCATTTTTCTCTTTTTATATCATTTCTTTCGAGCATAGTATTTCTTGGCATGTCCGAGTTGATTGGGAGTGGGAGGTCTTCACCATCGTCAGAATTAAGGGTCTTCCATAGAACGATTTCTTCACCACGTAAGGTTCTTCATAATTCGAGCTTGAGAATCCTTTTGGATAGTGAGATTTTCTTGGGCACCAGGTCTCTTTCTTGAAATTGTCGAAGAAAGGCCTTATTCTATTAAGCTTTCTTTGTTCTTGTCTGATACAATTGGTCATGACATAGGGCAAACATTTTGTTTTAATGGAAGTACTACTTCCATTGTGTGGGGTTTCCCCTGTTGAAAGTGAAATGAGGCCTGACCTCCCTGTGAGGTCAAAGGGAGTGTTTGTGGGTCGTTATCGCATTCTGCGGGATCTCTTTGATATTCTTTGTTTGTTGCTGCAATTGCCCCATTCATCTTTGGGTGGTATGGGGAGGGGCTATGAGCACGACCTGAGGTCTCCGAACAGCTCTGCCACCATTGTCTGTGACGATTTTTTTGGAAAACCATAACAACTGACTAAATTTTTATGAACTTTAGCAATCAAAGATCTTGTTACACCGATGGGTGTTTAATAACCTCTTATGACTTGATGTATCCATGCCATGACGTCGACCCAACAAGATTCGAGTGAGTTTTCCTTGTTTGTTGTCTTTAATTGTTGTACACTTTTTTGTCTTCTTCTGTGCCCAAGTTAGTTGTGTCGGTTGATTCCTGCTGAATTCTCATGGGGACCCCCTCAGTTATACTCCATATTTCCTGAGTCTGATTAATGAGGTGATCAAGGTTGTGATATGAGTTACCGACATTGTTACTTTCAAATATTCTTTTTATCTGCATTAGTTGAATGTGAGAGGGGATAAAAAGAAAGCGAAGCGAATGAATGAGAAAGGAAGAAAGAAATTTACTAGAGAATTCGAAATGTTATTTTATTAATAATGATACTGAATGAAACATGCGTGCCCTTATTGAGATGTCCTAAGGCCTTGGGCAGAGCCATATGATTTGCTTTACAGAAACTTACTTTAAATTAAAAACCACAAGACAATCAACAATCTCTTAGTTTTTGAACTCTTCAGGACAAAGGCATATTAGGTTGACGATGTCGTCTTCAGTACCTTGATCAACCGCTATTTAATTGGCTGTTGATCCATCGTCATTTTCTTTAAAGTTTAGCTTCTTAGTATCAATGAGGCCTTGAACGATGCGCTTTAAGGGATAACACTTTTCAGTCGAGTGGCCTACTGCCCCAGCATTGAATTCACATTTGGCTTTTGGGTCGTACCATCTTGGGAATGGGGGCTGAACTGGTCTCATTCGACGAGGAGAAATCAAATCGTGGCTGACAAGTTGGCTGCATAGGTTAGTGTATGACACGGGGATAGGGTCGTATTGGGATGACCCTTGATGATGGTGTAATTTTCCTTGATCTAAAGCGTTGATTTCTCCCTTCTTCTTACTGAAAGTTGTAGGAGGAGAACTATGAGTGATCTTCCCCTTCTTTATTGCACTTTCTATTCTTTCTCCTATGGTAACCATGTTTGAGAAGTTTGAAGATGCTCCCCCTATCAATTTGTCAAAGTAGGGTGATGGAAGAATTTCCATGAACATGGTAACCATTTCTTTTTCTAATAGAGGTGGTGCTACCTGTGCGGCTAACCCTCTCCAGCAATGAGCATACTCCTTGAAGGACTCATTGTCTTTTTTGGTCATATTTTGAAGTTGTGTTCTGTCAGGAGCTATATCAATGTTATACTTATACTGCTTTACGAAAGCTTCGGCTAGGTCTTTCAAACACCGGATACGAGTGCGCTCCAATTGCATATACCACTTCGATCTTTTGCCCAAATAAATTTCTTGGAAGTAGTGAATCGGGAGTTGGTCATTGTCATAAACCGAGCCATCTTTCTGCAGTACATGGTCAAGTGGCTAAGAGGACATGTTGCCCCTTGATACTTGTCAAAATCTGGCACTTTGAATTTATGAGGGATGACCACGTTGGGGACGAGGCATAGGTCATATGTAACACCCTAAATGATTTAATTAATTAATTGATTAAATTATTTAAAGTGTTGCATTATTTTTAATTATATTAAATTATAATGTAGTATTTTATTTTAATTGAAGGGAGTGGTATTTGTAATTCCGGGACTGCAAATATTGGCCCAAGAGCCCAAGCCCAATGAATTAGGCTCCTAGGGTTAGTGCATTTCGCACCAATTGGAGAAAGAAAGGAGAAAACGAAAGAGAGAAGGGAGAAGAGAGAAGAGAACGGCGCAAGTAGGCAGAGAAGAAGGAAGAGCTTGATCGCACAAGGGAAGGAGAAGAAGGGTCTCAATTGTTGCTGTGGGTTTTTGTTGGTGACTCCGTAGAGAGAGCGTTGTTCGATTGAATTAAGGTAAGGGTGGGTCTTGCTATATAATCCGGGTTATAATGGGTTGTAGGTTAGAATTAGTAGAGTAATCGTGTATTTGATGTATGTTGATTGTTTTAGAATTATTTGATGTGTTTTTGATGTTAGGTTGTTCTTAGAGTTGTTTTGATTGATTGATGATTATGATAATAGAGCAAGGAATCGATTTGCATGTTGATTGTGGTTAGAAAACGAAATTGATGATGTTAGAACGATTATATTGAGTTTTGGAGTTGTTAGTAATGATTGGGTTTAGGAGAGTTTGAGAAATTTGGGATTTTTGGGAACCCTAGGTGTATAGGGCGCCAAATGCTGCTGGAAATGGCGCCCTGTACACTGTGTGCAGTGTCTGTGTGTGTGAGCAACTGACTGGGCGCCAAGTGCTGCCCAGAATGGCGCCTGGTGGCGCTTGTGGCACTGTGTGTGTGTGTGTGTGCAGGGGCGCCAAATGGCTTCCCCAAGGCGCCCAGAATGGCGCCAGTGTGCAGGGTGTGTGTTGAATGTGCGGTGTGTGTGTTGTGTCTAGGTGCAGAACGCCAAATGTGGCTGCCCATGCGCCTGGTGGTGTCATGTTCAAGTGCAGGGCGCCAAATGGCTGCCCTGTGGCGCCTGGTGTGGCGCCAATTTTGTTGTGTGACTAGGTTGGGTGGTGGTGCTTGGTACTGGGCGCCAAGAGTGGCGCCAAGTGGCTGGGTAAATTGGGTGGGTGCATGTTGGTGGGCGCCAAGTTGCTGCCCATGGCGCCTAGTGTGGCGCCAGTTGGTGTGGCAGTGTGTGTGTGCATGTGGCGCAGCAGAGGCGCCAATAGGCTGCGCTCGGCGCGCGCTGTGTTCTTTACTGTGTCTAGGCGGGGCGCCAAATGTGCGACCATGGCGCTGTGTGTGTGCGCGTGTGCAGAGCGTGTCTCTCGATCACATGTCTTAGTTGTGTCTAGGTCCGTGTTGCCCGAGGCGCGCGAATGATGTGTTTTTAGGCGCTGTGTGTGCTGTATGTGCCACAGGCGCCATTTCTTTGGAGTTTTGGCGCCTGTGTCTTTGTCTTTACCTGAGCGCCAGCAGTGTGGGTGTTTTGGCTCCCGATGTGGCATGTTGCCACGGGGCCACGAGCGCCAGTGTGTGGGAATGTCGTAGGTGTCTTTGTTTTGGTCCTTATGTGCTAGTTTGGTCCTAGGTGTCTTTGTTTTGGTCCCTAGGTGATGTTTTGGTCCTAGGTGTCTTTGTTTTGGTCCCTAAGTGCTATTTTGGTCCTAAGTGGTGTTTAGGTCCTTGAGTGAGGTTTTAGTCCTCTAGTGGAGTGTAGTCCTTGGGACATGATTGATGATGATGCCATGGGGGCATGAGCCATGGGGCTAGGGCCATGAAATTGAAACTAAAATTGACGATGAGGTGAGAAATGATGTTAATGATGTGTAATTGTGCTTGTGGCATTTTCATGGAGTCTCATGCATACATTCGGCTGCCTAGTGTGGCGCTAGTTGGTGTGGCAGTGTGTGTGTGTGTGCATGTGGCGCAAAGACAGGCGCCTAATGGCCGCCACGCACGCTGTGTTCTTTGCCGTGTGTCAGGCGGGGGTGCCAAATGTCTTTGCCCATGGCTCCTATGTGTGTGCTCGTATGCGAGATCGTGTCTCGATGCATGTCTCTTAGTTGTGTCTAGGTCTGTGTTGCCCAGGGGGGCGCCAGAATGTTGTGTTTTTGGCGCCTGTGTGGCTGTGTGCCATAGGGGCGCCATTTTGCAGGAGTTTTGGCACCTGTGTGCTGTGCTGCACAGGGGGGCACCAGTGTGTGGGTGTTTTGGCGCCCAGTGGCTGTGTTGCCACAGGGGGCGCCAGTGTGTGGGGGGAATGGCGCCTGGTGCTGCCCTTTTGTGTCGTAGGTGCTGTTTTGGTCCTTATGTGCTAGTTTGGTCCTAGGTGTGCTGTTTTGGTCCCTAGGTGATGTTTTGGTCCTAGGTGTGCTGTTTTGGTCCCTAAGTGCTATTTTGGTCCTAAGTGGTGTTTAGGTCCTTGAGTGAGGTTTTAGTCCTCTAGTGGAGTGTAGTCCTTGGGACATGATTGATGATGATGCCATGGGGGCATGAGCCATGGGGGCTAGGGCCATGGGGGCTGAAACTAAAATTGACGATGAGGTGAGAAATGATGTTAATGATGTGTAATTGTGCTTGTGGCATGTTCATGGAGTCTCATGCATACATTCGGCTGCGGTCGCGACGTATATTTATTGATGATGATGCCATGGGGGCATGAGCCATGGGGGCTAAACTATTGATGATGAGGCCATGGGGGTACCACCTGCATAACTGCATTACATTGCATTCATTCTCATAAATGATATTTGAAGTGAATGTGATTGTTGTGAAATAACTTGTGATTGTTGTGATTGATTAACTCCTATGAACCGATTTCATCGCTTATTATCACCACTTATTATGTAGTTTGAGATTCACCCTTTACATTGTTGTTGTTTACCACAGGTAGCCAATGAGTGAAGGCTTACTTCCTTCATTCCCGAGTCGTTTGGCTCGGATACGTAGCACCTGGGGATGGGCTTAGGATTCTAGTCGTTTATCCTTTGTTGACTATTGAACTATTTCATTTGATATTTCTACGTTGTTTTTGAGATTGTTGCTATCTCTCGGAGACTATATTCTATTTCCGTTGCGTGATGTTTATTTTTCTGGTGCGTGGAGTTTATTAATAAAGTTTTGAGAAATTTCATCCCATTGATGGGTGTTGCGTATTATATTGTTGAAATGAAGGAATTGTGTTATATTTGTTGTTGCTTGAGCTGAAGTAAGTGTAGCATTCCATTTGGAAATAAATTTTTATAACTCGATTTTATTATAAATTGCTTAGGGTAGAAATGGGGTGTTACATTCTTGGTATCGAGCAAAACTTGATCTGTCCGCCAAGTCTGTGCATCATAGTGCTTATGACAACTAGGTACTTGTTAGACCGGGTTCTAAATTGTTGTTAATCTTTGCGGTGCTAGGTTGATATGGCTAGGAGAGTTGATCTTTGCTCTTCTTGAGGCTTTGCAAGCTATAGCTCAGAGTTATGGGAACCAGCGGAGAATGTTGGTGAGAATCTTTATGCAACGCCGTAGTCCGCCCACGTTTGAGAGGCGTAACCCTCCTACCTTCAAGGGGAGGTACAACCCAGATGGTGCTTTGGCATGGCTGAAAGAAATTGAAAGAATCTTTAGGGTCATGGATCTGCAATGATGAGCGAGAAGTCGTATGGTACCCACACTTTAGCAGAGAGGAGGTGATGGTAGTGGTGGAGGCCAGAGAGAGGTTAGGGGCTGCTCATGAGGAAGTTACTTGGGCTGTGTTTCGTAGGGAGTTCTTGAGGAAGTACTTCCCGGAGGATGTCAGAGGGAAGAAAGAGTTGGAGTTTCTTGAGTTGAAACAAGGAAACATGACTGTTACTGAGTATGCGGCCAAGTTTGCTTAGTTGGCTAAGTTTTATTCCTACTATACTGAGGCTGGTTCTGAATTCTCAAAGTGTATGAAATTTGAGAATGGGTTGAGGGCTGACATCAAGCAAGCCATTGGGTATCAGAAAATCAGGGTGTTTGCTGATCTGATTGATTGCTGCAGGATCTATGAGGAAGATAGTAATGCCCGCTCTAGAGTCATGAGAGATCAGAGGGGTAAGTTCCAGAACCGGGGTAAGCCATATGAGTTGTCTGCTGATAGAGGTAAACAGAGGTATGCGGGTGGCAGCAGATCAGCTGATGGTAAGAAGACTGCTGATGGCAAGAAGCCAAGTGGGGGAGATGCTCCCGCTAACATTGTGTGTTTCAAGTGTGGCAAGCCGGGTCACAAGAGCTTTGATTGCAAGACTGGGGGAAGAATATGTTTCCGTTGTGGGAAGGAAGGTCATATGGCATCCGATTGTGATCGTAAGGAGGCAGTGTGTTTTAATTGTGGTGAATCGGGTCACTTTAGCTCCAAGTGTACCAAACCAAAGCAGGAGAGGTCCAGTGGAAGAGTTTTTGCACTAGCAGGCTCAGAGGAGGCCTGTAACACCCCATTTCTATTTACTACTATTTAGTCAATTTTAAAATCAGAGTTTTCAAAAAATATTCCACGCACCTCAAAGAGAGTGCTACATTTCAAAAACATAAAACGACGAATTGAATTTTCATAAAACAACTTGTGCGTGATACATAGCACGTCAAAATGGGGCGAACCCTCAAAAACACTTATTTAGTTATTTACAACATCCTGATTATAAATCACCGGCACAGCAGAACATCGACCAGTCTCAAAGTATTAATACAACATCCTATATCAGACTGAATACATCAAAATAAATTACTAAATATCTAAGACTTCCCGCCCCCGGTGCTACATATCAGAGCATGACCATCACTAGACTACTTCATTTGCTATCACCTGCAGGTTGCCGACATACGAAGCAACACGACGCAGTAGGGTGAGTCTCTTTACATAAATAATAGCAAATAGGATAAGCATTATATTAGGGAAGGCAACTAACGTAAATCACATTTAGCATCTAGCATTAAGTATGGCACATCAACTCACAATCATCATCAAGGCAACACCAAACATATGAATGTATGCATGAGTGCAAGTATGCATGTGGATCCATCATCATCGCAATAAGCCTTGAGGGCACACACCTTTGGCGAAGCCTACACATCGCAATGGCCGAAGCCTACATCTTCGCTGAATATGCATGATTTATGTGACACCGTGACAATGCACCACAACACAATACATCTACCACAACAATCATTAACTCATCACTTTTCACTTCGCAACTCAACTTCAATCACAATATAAGCCTTGAGGGCACACACCTCTTTGGCCGAAGCCTACACATCGCAATGGCCGAAGCCTACATCTTCGCTTACTCATCACCGCAATACAACACACCTCATCATTGGACTAAATGTCCCACCAAGGACCAACACAACACACAAGGACTAAACCAACACCCCAAGGACTTATTGGTCACCTAAGGGACTAAACAGTCACATAGGGACCAAAACAAAATCTTAGAAGGACTAAGGGTGCATAGGGACCAAGTTAGCATTTTTGACACTTTGGGCAACATTGGCAACACCCGCACAACATGCTGGATTCCTACAGCAGTACTTCTACTTCGGCGGATTATTTAAAATAGCAAACGACATCAAAAAATTACAAAAGACCACTCGTCGGAAAGCCACGGATGTGTAGTTTCTGGATATATCTTTAAAGTTTCAAAATAATGAGCCAATTAGTACAGTTTTTATAAACAACCCGAACAGCTCCCAGACTGGACAGATTCTGTCCTCCCACTTCATTTTACTCTAAAATGACTTAAACTTGACCAAATGGGACAAAACCTTAGCCCGAACAAAAGAAATTTGAGTATAGTTTCTAATAGAAAAAGAATCGTTCAAAACGGAGTTTATTTGGAGACCTAAAACTTGCAAAAACCGAACATACCCACAGTTTGACTCTAGAAATTTGACCCGACTTTGGAGACTCATAACTAGAGCTACACAAATCCGAATTTAACGAAACCAGTGCCAAAACGACCGGCTTTAAGTCTATTCTCGAAAACACTCAGCCGCATAATTTTTGAATCGACCAAACAGTACCAGTTTTAAAAAGACCGAAACAGTGTCCAGAAAACGCACAAAACCATAAGCAAGTAAAACTCATCATGATCAATCACCCAAACCAACTATAATCACGGCACAATGCCTCACACATCAATTTCAACACCAATTCATTTAGGCAAGATATCAAACACCTTACAATCATCATATTTTCATACTCAATTTCATTGAGGCAATACATCAAAGACCTTGCATGCATAGTTCATATCATGTTCATCTTAACAACAATTAGCATGGGTTCATCAATTTCTAATTCAAGCATAACACCAACTAATTCAAACAACACATAAACAATCAATTAATTCAAACAACACACAAACAACAATTAATTACCCTAAACACCTAACCCACACATAATTACTCATCTTACAAACTATTATGTATGAAAGAGAGCCCCCTTACCTCAAAATTGAAGAACCCAAGTAGTCTGTCCTTCACCAACCCCAAGAACCACCAAACATGGATTCTCCAACACCTTGAGCTTCAACCCCATCCATGGTAAAGGAAAATGGGAAGGAAGTAGTGTAGGAAATTTACACTAAAAGGTAGAGAAAGAAAAATGAGGAAGATTGGTACCAAAATCAACATACCCAAGCAAGAAATGAAATTTCTCTCTCCCCCTCCTCTCCTTGCAGCTGCGTTCAGCCCTCATTCTTCTCTACCCTCTCTTTTTTCTTTTCTTTGTTTCAAATGAGGAAAGGAAAACCCTACCCCTAAGGTTATTTCTTGAATATGGGCTTACTAGTGGGCCTTGGGCCCTTTATTTGCACCCCCTAGCTACTTCAACCACTCCCTATTTTAATTAATTCCCCACTCACTTATTTACTACCCAACACCTCTTAGTTATATTAAATACTCTATTTTTAATATAACTAATCACTATAACACCTCCTAAATAAAATAAAACTCTAAATTAATTATTTGACTTAAATAAATGTTGCAAGCCTTAAATAACTTAATTAAATAAATAATTAAATTATTTTGGTGCGTTACAAGGCCAATGAGATTAGAGGTACTTGTTTTATTAATGATACCCCTTTAGTTGCTATTGTTGATACTGGTGCTACGCACTCGTTTATTGCTGCTGTTTGTGCTGAAAAGTTAAATTTAGTGTTAACTTCTATGAAGAGGGGAATGGTTATCGACACTCCAGCTAAGGGTTCGGTGACTACCTCTCTATTGTGTGCCAAGTGTCCTCTGTCAGTCTTGGCCAGAGATTTTCTGGTTGATCTTATCTGTTTGCCTTTGGGTGGGTTGGACGTCATTCTTGGTATGGACTGGTTAGTAGATAACCATGTGCACATCAATTGTTTCAGCAAGTCTGTTAGTTTCCTTCCTCCAGAAGAGGAAGAGTCTGTTTTGTTGTCTGCGGGTCAGCTGCATAAGGTTATGAAGGAGGGTGGTCATCTGTTTGCTTTGATGGCATCCTTATCCGCTGAGAACCAAACTATAGTTGAAGGCTTGTAGGTGGTGTGTGAGTTCCCTGAAGTGTTTCCTGATGAGATTCCTAGTGTGCCACCAGAGAGGGAAGTGGAGTTTGGAATTGACCTTGTACCTGGTACTAGGCATGTCTATGGCACCGTCATGGGATGTCGACTTTCGAGTTGTTATGCAGGCGAAGAAGGAGCTAGAAGAATTACTTGAGAAGAAATTTGTAAGGCCTAGTGTGTCACCATGGGGAGCTCCGGTACTGTTAGTGAAGAAGAAGGATGGGAGTATGCGTCTTTGTGTGGATTATAGGCAGCTGAATAAAGTAACAATCAAGAATAAGTACCCTCTTCCGAGCATTGATGATCTGATGGACCAGCTGGTAGGTGCTAAGGTGTTTAGCAAAATTGATTTGAGGTCAGGTTACCATCAGATTAAAGTGAAAGATGAAGATATCCAGAAGACAGCGTTCAGAACGAGGTATGGGCATTATGAATACTCTGTAATGCCGTTTGGTGTCACCAATGCATCAGGGGTGTTTATGGAGTATATGAACCGTATCTCTCATAGTTACTTGGATCGGTTTGTGGTAGTCTTTATAGATGACATTCTTGTGTACTCTAAGTCTGAGGAGGAGCACGCAGAGCACTTGAGGTTGGTGCTTGAGGTGTTAAAAGAGAAGAAATTATATGCTAAGCTGTCAAAGTGTGAGTTCTAGCTGAATGAGGTAAGCTTCCTGGGTCACATTATTTCTGGTGATGGTATAGTTGTGGATCCAGCCAAGGTTGATGCAGTATTGCAGTGGGAGAGCCCAAAGTCAGTGACTGAGATCAGAAGCTTCTTGGGGTTGGCTGGTTACTACAGGAGGTTCATTGAGGGTTTCTCTAAGCTAGCCCTTCCGTTGACTCAATTGACGTGTAAGGGAAAAGCTTTTGTATGGGATGCTAAGTGTGAAGAAAGCTTCAATGAGTTGAAGAGGAGGTTGACAACATCTCCAGTGTTAGTGTTGCCTGTGCCGGAATTGTGATGCTTCCAAGATGGGTTTGGGAGGTGTGTTGATGCAGGATGAGAAGGTAGTAGCTTATGCGTCCAGGATGATTGAGGACACATGAGAAGAACTACCCTACTCATGATTTGGAGTTAGGCTGCAATTGTGTTTGTCTTTGAAGATTTGGAGGCACTTATTTGTATGGCACTAGATTTGAGGTGTTTAGTGACCATAAGAGCTTGAGGTATTTGTTTGACCGTAGGAGGAGTGAATATGAGGCGAGAGACGTTGGTTGTGAGTCTTTGAAAGACTATGATTTTGGCTTGAACTATCATCCCAAGCAAAGCTAATGTCGTGGTGATGCTTTAAGTCGGAAGACCTTGCATATGTCGTGATGATGGTGAAGGAGTTGGAGTTGATTGAGCAATTTCGTGATTTGAGCACAGGTTTGTGAAGTAACACCACGAGTGTTAGATTGGGGTATCTTGAGGATTGGTAATGATTTCTTGGTTAGTATCGAGACGCCCGTGAAGTTGGATGTGAAGTTTGGTGGATTTGTTGGTTGCGGTGATCAGTGTGGATGGGGATTTCGTGTTGGATTCCCGTGGTGTATTGAGATTCGGGGACGTGGATATGTGTTCCGATGATCTTTGAGATTAAGAGGATGATTCTTGAGGAGAGCCATAAGAGCAGGTTGAGTATTCATCCGTGGGCTACAAAAATGTATCATGACTTGAAGAAGTTGTTACGTGGCCTTGTATGAAGAAGGATGTAGCACAGTTTGTATATGCCTGTTTGACTTGCCAGAAGTCAAAGGTTGAGCACCAGAAGCCTGCAGGGTTGATGCAACCATTAGAGGTTCCGGAATGGAAGTGGGATAGCATTTCCATGGATTTTGTGACTGGGTTGCCAAACACTGTGAGGGGATTTGACTCTATTTGGGTGATTGTGGATAGGTTGACTAAGTCTGCTCATTTCATTCCTATCAACATCACATACCCGGTGTCGAGGTTGGCTAAGATATACATTCAGGTTATTGTGAAGCTGCATGGTGTCCCGAAGAGCATTGTGTCTGATAGAGACCATAGGTTAGCTTCTGAGTTCTAGAGGAGTTTGCAAGAGGCATTGGGGTCCAGATTGAGGTTGAGTTCAGCTTATCATCCTCAGACTGATGGACAGACAGAGAGAACCATTCAGTCATTAGAGGATTTATTGAGGTCCTGTGTTCTGGAGCAGGGAGGTGCGTGGGATACACATCTTCCCTTGATTGAGTTCACTTACAACAACAGCTACCATTCGAGTATAGGGATGTATGGTCGGAGGTTTAGGACTCCGTTGTGTTGGCATGAGTCTGGAGAGAGTGTTGTTCTTGGACCTGAAGTTGTTCGGGAAACTACAGAGAAGGTAAAATTGATCAGGGAGAAGATGAAAGAGTCGCAGAGTCGACAGAAGAGTTACCATGACAGAAGGAGGAAAGACTTAGAATTCCAGGCTGGTGAGCATGTCTTCGAGGTTACACCTATGGCGACCGTGTTGGGAGTCTTGTTGAAAGCAAAGAAGTTGACTCCTCGATTTATTGGGCGTGCTGCATCAACGAGAGGTTGGAAATGTTGCTTATCGGGTGGCCTTGCCACCTAATCTTTCGAACTTGCACGACGTATTTCACGTGTCGCAACTTCGGAAGTATATTCCAGACCCGTCTCACGTGATTCACATGGATGATGTGGAGGTACGTGAGAATCTCACTGTGGAGACTATGCCAGTGAGGATTGATGATAGAGAAGTGAAGGTGCTGAGAGGGAAGGACATTGCCTTGGTGAAGGTGGTTTGGTTGGGAGCTGCTGGTGAGAGCATGACTTGGGAGCTGGAGAGTAGGATGCGGGAGTCTTATCCAGAGCTATTTGACTCAGGTATGAATATCGAGGACGAAATTTCCTAAGTGGGGGAGAGTTGTAACACCCTAAATGATTTAATTAATTAATTGATTAAATTATTTAAAGTGTTGCATTATTTTTAATTATATTAAATTATAATGTAGTATTTTATTTTAATTGAAGGGAGTGGTATTGGTAATTCCGGGACTGCAAATATTGGCCCAAGAGCCCAAGCCCAATGACTTAGGCTCCTAGGGTTAGTGCATTTCGCACCAATTGGAGAAAGAAAGGAGAAAATGAAAGAGAGAAAGGAGAAGAGAGAAGAGAACGGCGCAAGTAGGGAGAGAAGAAGGAAGAGCTTGATCGCACAAGGGAAGGAGAAGAAGGGTCTCAATTGTTGCTGTGGGTTTTTGTTGGTGACTCCGTAGAGAGAGCGTTCTTCGATTGAATTAAGGTAAGGGCGGGTCTTACTATATAATCCGGCTTATAATGCGTTGCAGGTTAGAATTAGTAGAGTAATCGTGTATTTGATGTATGTTGATTGTTTTAGAATTATTTGATGTGTTTTTGATGTTAGGTTGTTTTTAGAGTTGTTTTGATTGATTGATGATTATGATAATAGAGCAAGGAATCGATTTGCATGTTGATTGTGGTTAGAAAACGAAATTGATGATGTTAGAACGATTATATTGAGTTTTGGAGTTGTTAGTAATGATTGGGTTTAGGAGAGTTTGAGAAATTTGGGATTTTTGGGAACCCTAGGTGTATAGGGCGCCAAATGCTGCTTGAAATGGCGCCCTATGCACTGTGTGCAGTGTCTGTGTGTGTGAGCCATCGATCGGGAGCCAAATCTTTCGCCTGAATGGCGCTGGTGGCGCTGTGGCCTTGCAATAATGTGTGTGTGTGCAGGGGCGCCAAATGGCTGCCCCAAGGCACCCAGAATGGCGCCAGTGTGCAGGGTGTGTGCTGAATGTGCGGTGTGTGTGTTGTGTCTAGGTGCAGGGCGCCAAATGTGGCTGCTCATGCGCCTGGTGGTGTCATGTTCAAGTGCAGGGCGCCAAATGGCTGCCCTGTGGCGCCTGGTGTGGCGCCAATTTTGTTGTGTGACTAGGTTGGGTGGTGGTGCTTGGTACAAGGCGCCAAAAGTGGCGCCAAGTGGCTGGGTAAATTGGGTGGGTGCATGTTGGTGGGCGCCAAGTTGCTGCCCATGGCGCCTAGTGTGGCGCTAGTTGGTGTGGCAGTGTGTGTGTGTGTGTGCATGTGGCGCAGCACAGGGCGCCTAATGGCTGCCCTGGCACGCCTGTGTTGCTGCCTGTGTCTAGGCAGGGGCGCCAAATGTGCTGCCCATGGCTCCTATGTGTGTGCACATGTGCAGGCGTGTCTCGATCGTATGTCTTAGTTGTGTCTAGGTCCATGTTGCCTGCGAGGCGCGAGAATGTTGTGTTTTTAGCGCATGTGTGGTCAGTGTGCCATGCCATAGGCGCCATTTTGCGGGAGTTTTGCACTGTGTGTGCCGTCTTTGCACACGGGGGCACCAGGTGTGTGGGTGTTTTGGCGCTCGGTGGTTGTGTTGCCACGAGGGCGCCAGATGTGTGGGGAATGGCGCTGGTGCGCCGCCTTTTTTGTGTCGTAGGTCTTTGCTTTGGTCCTTATGTGCTAGTTTGGTCCTAGGTGTCTTTGTTTTGGTCCCTAGGTGATGTTTTGGTCCTAGGTGTCTTTGTTTTGGTCCCTAAGTGCTATTTTGGTCCTAAGTGGTGTTTAGGTCCTTGAGTGAGGTTTTAGTCCTCTAGTGGAGTGTAGTCCTTGGGACATGATTGATGATGATGCCATGGGGGCATGAGCCATGGGGCTAGGGCCATGGGGAAATTTGAAACTAAAATTGACGATGAGGTGAGAAATGATGTTAATGATGTGTAATTGTGCTTGTGGCATGTTCATGGAGTCTCATGCATACATTCGGTTGCGATCGCGACGTATATTTATTGATGATGATGCCATGGGGGCATGAGCCATGGGGCTAAACTATTGATGATGAGGCCATGGGGATAATGGTACCACATGCATAATCGCATTACATTGCATTCATTCTCATAAATGATATTTGAAGTGAATGTGATTGTTGTGAAATAACTTGTGATTGTTGTGATTGATTAACTCCTATGAACCGATTTCTGCTTATTATCACCACTTATTATGTAGTTTGAGACTCACCCTTTCATTGTTGTTTACCACGGTAGCCATGAGTGAAGGCTTACTTCCTTCATTCCCGTCGATGCTGCGCTTCGATCGTAGCACCTAGGGGATGGGCTTAGGATTCTAGTCGTTTATCCTTTGTTGACTATTGAACTATTTCATTTGATATTTCTCGTTGTTTTTGAGATTGTTGCTATCTCTGGAGACTATATTCTATTTCCGTTGCGTGATGTTTATTTTTAGTGCGTGGAGTTTATTAATAAAGTTTTGAGAAATTTCATCCCATTGATGGGTGTTGCGTATTATATTGTTGAAATGAAGGAATTGTGTTATATTTGTTGTTGCTTGAAATTTGAAGTAAGTGTAGCATTCCATTTGGAAATAAATTTTTATAACTCGATTTTATTATAAATTACGGGTAGAAATGGGGTGTTACATTAGTGGTATCGAGCAAAAGTTCGGTCAATCCGGCCAAGTCCATCTGTCATAGTGCTTATGACAACTAGGTACTGTTAGACTGGTTCTAAATTGTTGTTAATGCTGCAGTGCTAGGTTGATATGGCTAGGAGAGTTGATGTTGCTCTTGCTGAGGCTTTGCAAGCTATAGCTCAGGTTATGGGGAACCATCAGAATGTTGGTGAGAATCTTTGAACGCAGCGTGCAGCCCACGTTTGAGAGGAGAACCCTCCTACCTTCAAGGGAGGTACAACCCAGATGGTGCTTTGGCATTGAAAGAAATTGAAAGAATCTTTAGGGTCATGGACTGCAATGATGAGCAGAAAGTCAGGTATGGTACCCACACTTTAGCAGAGGAGGCTGATGACTGGTGGCTGGAGGCCAGAGAGAGGTTAGGGGCTGCTCATGAGGAAGTTACTTGGGCTGTGTTTCGTAGGGAGTTCTTGAGGAAGTACTTCCCGGAGGATGTCAGAGGGAAGAAAGAGCTGGAGTTCCTTGAATTGAAACAAGGAAACATGACTGTTACTGAGTATGCGGCCAAGTTTGCTGAGTTTGCTAAGTTTTATCCCTACTATACTGAGGCTGGTTCTGAATTCTCTCCAAGATAAAGATTTTATTTCTCTGACGGTCATAAAAGCGCATGCAACAGTAAATGTTTATTTGTTGTATTTTTTGTAGTGCAAAGAAAAAGAAAAATGCATGTGGTATATTTTCTAAAAATGCGATGAAATAATGATTTTGGTTTTTTTGATTTTTTCGATAAAAGACGGTATGCATAAATATTTGTTTGAATGCAAGGGTATGAGCTCCTTTGTGACCTAGAAAGGTATCTTACGAGTGGGGGTCTAAGGTTTCTTTTATAGTGAGCCTCACAAGGGTAGTTCTAAAGAATCCTACACATGGTTCCTAAAGCCAAGGATTCCAATCAAGAACACTGACCCCAACAATAGGTAAGCTATTAGAAGGGATAGCATCCTCAAAAGGAATCAAACTCTAGGTGAGATTTTCGTGACCACCCAACGAGACGTACGTCCCGCAGGCCATCACTACACAATCTCGTTCTAACTTAGGCTTGCACTCGAGTCCGGGTAGAGGACTTTTTCTCACAGGTGTGTGATGTGTATAGGTGCAGTGTGTGTAGGAGCAATTTAAAATAAATCCAAAGCTACAAACAAAACGAACATTCATACAAAATATCTTCTTCTATCCTAGGGTTTACACATCAAATAAATAACATAATGTGCAAAAGTAAATAAATAAATAAAAGGGTAAAAATTAAATTAATCCTATAACCAATTAGACTAGGTTTTGACTCTCTAAAAGGTTAAATCCCCAGTGAAGTCGCCAGCTGTAGCGACCGAAAAATCCGAGAATGGAATTCTTCGAATTTCAAAAGGAAGCCGCCACCAAATTTTAGTTTAAGGGCAAATTCGGAAAATCCCTTTATGTTTAAGACAAGGCAAATTTAGGGTTCGGGAGTCATTATGCGTAGGGAAGGTATCAGCACCCCACGACATCATTGGTCTAATTAATTGTAGTTTATTATCATTTTACCCTTTTATGTGAAGAAAAAAAGATTTAATTAAAATTATTAGTTTTTAGTGCTTGACAAGGGTAGACTCTTGCTCCTACGTACCTCCGGATGCAATGGAGGAATCAAAGCTACGTAGTTCTTCTTGAAAAAGGTTTGTTGGTTGGTGTTTTTTAGTGTAGGGGTCCTAGCATTCCTTGAAATATGCACTCCATGATTAGGGAGACGCGACTAACCCGATTGTACAACCGACTTAGTCCCCTACTTTTTGAAAGTAAATTTTTGAGTTTTTGAAAGAAATTGGTTTGATATGAGGTGGGTTAGTTTTAGAATAGGTATTCTAGAACTCCCGAACTATACAGCTCATTAGTTCTAGAACGCTGACTAACCCGGTTGTACAACCGACTTAGTCCCCTATTTTTAGGAAAAGTGATTTATTTATTTACTTATAAGTTTTTAGGATTCTTGAATCAGCATGCACCATTGGTCCTAGAATGATGACTAACCCGGTTGTACAACCGACTTAGTCTTTTATTTGATTTTGGAGTAAAAGAATATTTAATTATTGTTTTTGATTTATGAGAAATTATTTGGGTTGAAGAGAATTAAAAAAATGAGAAGAAGGGTTTAAACAGTAGAAAGGGTGTAGATAACTGCAGGGAGTAGTATAACTAAAAGTGGGGTGCGGATAGGAGTGCCCAATCCATATGGTTCGGATCTATGTGCAAGGTGGGCTTCAAAGAGATGTATGAAGAAAAATGTGGGTGCTACTATTAAACTGAACATCTAATTAAAAAGTAAATAAAATAAGGAAACAAGTGGGAATATAACACGGTAACTAAAACACACAATTCAAGTTGTGCGCCGCCGCCAGCACAAACACAGAGAGAGAGAGAGTAGCTCTGCGAAATTTAGGAGAGGAAAACGGCGAGATTTCCGGCGAGTTTGAGGGAAGAGAGAGAGGCGTGAACCGAACTTGCGATGGGGAGGGGGTTTCGCGGTAGTGGCTCGGTTTGAAGGCGACGACGCGGTGAAGGACGACGTCCGGCCATCCTCGACCGGAGATGATGACAAAGTGATCTGCGTGAGCGATGTGATGGGCTTACAACACAGGTTTGATGTCTAATTTTTCCTTTGCCATTTTTAGTCTTCTCGTTTTTGTATTCTCAGGTTCTTTCTTTCAACTCTCCTTTTTATTTAATTAAAATCTTGGTTATTCACTTCTTGATCTAGACTTTGTCCTTTAAAAAAGACTAATCAGTTACACTGTTTTTTTTAATTACATTCTTTTTAACTTTTCTATTTGTCGTTGATGCCTACTACTTTACTTGCAATGACGAGGATAAAATGAAAAGCAACTTGCTAAAAAAAATATACGTTTTAACAAGACAAATTCATCAGATACATGGATTTGAATACTGATATATCTATTTTCAGATCTAAGAATATGCGTGTTAAAACCAACCTAAATTCCAACTTCTGAGATGTCTCCTTTTGATTGCTCTATGACCGCTATTGTTGCTGTGTGTGATTGCTGCTAATTTTTGACTGCTACGGCTGGTTGCTCAAACTTTTTCTCAGATCTCAAAAAACGTGTTTAGGTGATTAGGGTTCCAATGTGAAGCCCTAATCCTTATTTCTCAGTAATATTTGCAGTTACTTCCCTTTAGACTCTAGGTTGACTGTTTATTTATAGGTAGAAATTAGGTTTAGCATTAATTCTTTGTTTGATCGCTTTTTTGACCGGCTTTTGCGGATCGATAGTGCGGGCTTCTTTGAGCGATCTTGGAGAGCAAAATGACCCCAGAGATTACTGATGCTACTCCTTTATTTAATTTTCGTTTTTTTTATATTTTTTTTGTATTTTTGATTATTGTTTTTTTTTTGTATTTTAGAGATTGAGACATTTTGGACACTTTGATAACTCATATTTATATGAGTTATTTATACCTCTAATCATTAAATTAAGTAAGTTCTCAAGTAATATGAGTATAGTATTTAGTGTATTTATGTGAATATTAGGAAAGGAAGGGCTAAACACTGCGTTGTTATGAATTTGGCACAATTGGTGCCCTTGTGAATGTTTTGATGAATTTTGTGAAGTAGTGCAGTGTTTAGCGCTATAGCGTCTAACGCTATAGCGTCAAGTAAGCAGATCAGCTGAGCATCTTTAGGGAAAGTGCTATTTTGGCGCCAAGCTCATTAATCCAAGCTCCATATCTTATGATCACTGTGCGTGCTGACATGTGCGGATTTTATTGGATATGTGTGGACACTTGGCAATGCATGAGAAGGGAATAGTGGAGTTGGTGAAAAAGCAACTATCACCTTTCTTGACTTTTGAGGAGATTGTACCACATGCTAGCAAGGCTAGAAGACTTGTGCTGATTTTCCTTCCCCCTACACACGGATATCATAGTTAGTGAATTAGTTTTTAGAGAGAGTATTGATAGAGAGAGAAAGTGTGACACTTCTTCTTCTCCATTGATACATCTTAGAGCTTTTGCTATTTTACTTTCTTCCTTTGTATTTTTCTGTTTTTGTACTCATGGTGTAAGGTTGATGATGAGCCATCTTCACGTGGATGATTAGGAGACTTCAAGAGTGTATCTTTTGCATTTGTCATTTCCTCTTTATTTACGGTAATGCAAGTATTCTTCTTTGTGTTATTTTGATGGGGCTCAACATGAGCTAAACTCCTTGAGTTGGGTTGCTATAGCTTGTAATGAACCATTAATGCTTCGTATATAATTTCTCATGTTTTGTGTTTTAATCCTTGTGTGATAACTCTTCCAAACTTGTTTTACATTTGGCCACGTAAAACTAGTATTTCGTGTGATTCGGACATGAACCATAGAAAGAACTCAAGGATTAATATAAATGATAAGGTTGGTTGAAGACATTTAATCAATTTTTGCTTCTTCTAGACATAGATGTTGCAATAGTTTATAAGGCATAAGTTTGGGATCTTGATTATACAGGGTGAACCTATTTAGAACCTAGACATAGGCATCTTGTAGTGAAACCACAGGCGCTAGTGACCGAAAGGCACAAAATATTTGCAATGGCGCTTAACGCTATAGCGTGTGGCGTTATAGCGTCTTGTTTTGGGGATTTACATAGTGAAAGCAATCCAACTTATTTCTTTTATATTTTAACTCACCGTTACTTGTTACTTTTGTAACCTTTGATAAAGCCGAACTTTGTTACTCAACATATTTGCTACTTGTTCCTCTAAAGTGTAATTCCTTTTTAAACTCTAAAATTAATACCAATCCACGTGGAGACGAACTTTACTTATCAATATATTACTTGTTGCGATTGTGTACACTTGCACATCACCTTTTCGCACAACAAGTTTTTGGCGCCGTTGTTTGGGATTGCATTTAATTTTTATTGTTTAAGAAATTATTACATCCTTAGGGAGGTTTTACCTTGGTATTTTTACGTGGTGTGTTACGGGAAGTGCTATAGCGTCGATGCTATAGCGTATGCCCGCATCGTAACCACCCACTTTTGAGTTTGATCCTGAGCCGCAGAGAAGATTCGTAAGGCTAAGACGCCAACAAAGACTACAACAACTCGGACTCAACTATGTCCGAGCACTCTAATCATACTTGTTAGAGGTTCAATGGGTGGAAGAACACCCTCTCAAATAGGAAGACGAGGCCAAAGAGGTGGAAGGCAAGGTCCTTTTACCCATATCGAACTCCGATGATGAATACTTGGTATAGAAAGGTTTTGAACCAAGCTCCGGATCAAATGGTAAATGACGAGACAAAGCCAATGAGAGATTATGTTGTGTTTGATCCACATCCATGGAGACAAGTATCACTAGGCTCATTGTGGATCGCTACTCATTTTGAGTTCAAGCCTATGATGTTCCAAATGCTCCAAACAATCTGGACAATTTGGAGGTTCCACTCAAGAAGATCCTTTTGCTCACCCGAAATTTTCTAGAAGTGTGCGGCAATTTCATTATTCCAGAGTGAGTGAGGATGCTTTCAGTGAAGTTGTTCCCTTATTCTTTAAAAGACAGAGCAAAGGCTTGGTTGAACTCCTTGAGTCAAATTCTATTACAACTTGGGAAGATATGACAAAGAAATTTCGGAGAAGTATTTCCCACCAAACAAGAATGCTAGAATGAGAAATGACATCACATCTTTCAAGCAAAAGAAGGTGAATCATTGCATGAGGCTTGGGAAAGGTGGAAGGAGCTGCTTAGGAAATGTCCACATCATGGAATTCCTATAGTAATTCAAATGGAGACTTTCTACAATGGACTAGAGGCACCTACAAGGTCTATCTTTGGATGCCTCATCCGGGAGGTGTGATCCTTAACTCTTCATACAATGAAGCTTGTGAGCTTATAGAGCGCATTGCCATAAAATGGTTCTTCATGGCCTCTTTTGAGAGGCTAACTTCTACAAGGAAAGTAGCTGGGGTTCATGAAGTGAGTGAGGTTTCTGCTCTCTCAGCCCAAGTGGCTACTCTGACAAATATGATAAAGGAGTTGAATACCGCCAACGCTATAGCGTCTGATGCTATAGCACCTGAAAGGTCAATCAAGCTGCAAACAATTGAACAAGCCCCTCCCGGAGAAGCAAGTTGTGTTTCTTGTGGAGGAGCTCATTTGTATGAAGATTGCACAACCAATCACCTTACATCAACTATGTGGGGTACAACAAGGGCAACAACCCTTATTCCAATACATACAACCCTGGTTGGAGAAACCATCCTAATTTTAGGTGGGGGGGAGGAAATAACGCTAATACAAGTACAAATGCTCCTGCTATTCCCCGTGTTTTCCAAGACAACAACAACGGCAACCTCCTAGACAAAATGCTCCTGCTCCTCCAATGGATAACTCAATGGAGTCTCTCCGCTAAGGTCATTCATCGGTGATTGTAAAACAACAATGCGGACTCATGAAGCATCAATCAAGACTCGGAGAATCAAGTGGGACAGTTGCATCTGCTTCTCACACAAAGCGCGTAATGGTGGACTTCCTTCTACCACCAACCATCATCATCTCATGCACCGTGCAAGGAGCATGTGAAAGCAATAACCACCGGGAGTGGTAAAGAGGTAACTTCCACCCAAGAATTTAGAGTCAAGTGTTCTTTGAAATGAAAAGAATTTTCCAGACGTTATAGCACTGTGCTATAGCGTCAAATGCAAACAGAACACCCGAACCTAAATTGGTGCACGAATATCCTGCTCCCCTTTCCTCAAAGGTTAAAAAGGCACATGAGGACAAACAATTTAATAAATTCCTTGAGGTGTTAAAACAATTGCACATTAATGTTCCTCTAGTTGAGGCATTACAACAAATGCCCAACTATGCCAAATTTATGAAAGATGTTTTGACAAAGAAAAGAAGGTTGGGAGAATTTGAAAGCGTGGCAATGACTCGGGAATGTAGCATGTTGATGCAAAACAAACTCCCGAGAAATTAAAGGACCACGTAGTTTCACAATACCTGTTCCATTGGAAATTTTATTCAGTCGTGCTTTATGTGACTTGGGTGCAAGTATAAACTTAATGCCCAAGTCCATTTACACACAATTGGGTATAGGAACTGCCAGGCCTACTTCTGTAAGCCTCCAGTTAGCTGATAGGTCACTTGCCTATCCTGAAGGAATACTGGAGGATGTTTTAATTAAAGTAGATAAATTTGTTTTTCCTGTTGACTTTGTTATCTTAGATTTTGAAGCAGATGCAGAGGTACCTATCATTTTAGGTAGACCCTTCTTGGCTACAGGGAAGACACTCATAGATGTTCAAAAAGGAGAATTGACTATGAGAGTTAATGATCAAGAAGTTAAGATCAATGTTCTGAATGCATTAAAACTTCCAGATGTCAATCTGAAGAGTGTTCCTTTGTGGTTTCTCTTGACCAAGTGGTTCAAAACATTTTCGAAAAACTAACAACCACTTGGGAAAGTTGCTTAACAATTCGAAGAACATGACTTGTTGGAAGAAGAGGAATTTCAAGAAGGCAAGCAAGCTGTGAATGAGGTTTGGGCTAGAAGATATGAGTCACTAGAGCAAGAGAACTCAAACCTAAAGAAGAGTGTGCCTTCATTCCATTTACTATGCAAGCAAAACACTTATTGAAGCACAGTTAAATTACACAGTTACTGAAAAAGAGCTATTAGCTGTGGTTTTTGCCTTTGATAAATTTAGATCATACTTGGTTGGCACAAAAGTAATTGTTTTTACAGACCATTCTGCCATCAAGTATTTGATCTCAAAAAAAGATGCAAAACCAAGGCTAATAAGATGGGTTCTCCTCCTCCAAGAATTTGACTTGGAAATTCATGATAAAAAGGGGGTGGAGAACCAAGTTGCTGACCATTTGTCTAGACTTGAAGGAGACAATGCAGGTACAGAACAGGGAGAGATTAAAGAAATTTTCCCAGATGAGAAACTGTTGACAGTATCTGTGCAAAAATGTAACGCTATAGCGGTTGCCGCTATAACGCCAGATGCTATAGCGTCTGAAGATGATGCTCCTTGGTTTGCAGACATTGTGAATAACTTGGTAAGCAGAATTGTGCCTGCAGATCTGAATTATCAACAAAGAAAAAGGTTTTTCCATGTAGTGAAAGATTATTATTGGGATGAACCTTTTCTCTACAAGAAATGCCAAGACCAAGTGATAAGAAGGTGCCTTGCAGAGGAAGAACAACCTCAAGTGTTAGAGCATTGTCATGCTTCACCATGTGGTGGACACTTTGGAGGAACTAGAACAGCTGCAAAGGTATTGCAATGTGGGTATTACTGGCCCACATTATTCAAGGATGCTCAAGAATGGGTAAAGAACTGTGCAAGGTGTCAAAGGACTGGGAACATTTCAAACAAGCATGAAATGCCCTTAACCAACATCTTAGAGATTGAACTCTTTGATGTATGGGGCATGGATTTTATGGGTCCCTTTCCTCCTTCTCATGGTAATTTGTATATACTGGTGGCTGTGGATTATGTTTCCAAATGGGTTGAAGCTGTGGCTCTTCCCAACAATGATGCCAAGTCGATCAACAAAGTTTCTGTGAGAAGAACATATTCACGGATATGGCACACCAAGAGCAATTATTAGTGATGAGGGTTCTCACTTTTGTAACAAGTTGATTGAGTCTCTATTGGGAAAATATGGAGTGAGGCACAAAATTGCCAACTTGCATACCACCCACAAACAAATGGGCAAGTTTGAATTGTCCAATAGAGAAATCAAAAGGATGCTTGAGAAAATGGTGGGACCTTCAAGGAAAGATTGGTCACCCATTTGGATGATGCATTATGGGCTTACAGGGGACGACCTTCAAAACGCCTCTGGGAATGTCTCCATACAGACTTGTGTTTGGAAAAGCATGTCACCTCCCTATTGAGTTGCAACACAAAGCTCATTGGGCCATAAAAAGCTCAACTTTGATTTTGATAGAGGCGGGAAAGGCTGAGCTCTGCAATTGAATGAGCTTGATGAGATTAGGCATGCTTTGCCTATGAGAGCTCAGCTATCTATAAGGAGAAAACAAAGGTGTGGCATGACAAGAAGATCCAGAACAGAGAGCTGATTGAAGGAGGCCAAGTGCTCCTTTTCAATTCTAGATTAAAATTGTTTCCTGGCAAGCTTAAATCAAGGTGGTCTGGCCCTTTTAAATTAGTCAAGGTCTACCCTTATGGTGCAGTGGATTTATTTGATCAAGCAACCAACACCACTTTCAAGGTGAATGGGCAAAGGGTGAAACAATACCATGGTGACACTGTAATGAGGGACAAGACCTCAATTGATCTTCAAGATCCCTAACATCAAATGAAGAAGTCAGGCTGATGACTCTTAAAACAAGCGCTCTTGGGAGGCACCCCAAGGCTTTAATTAACAGTTCTGTTGTTTTTATTTTATTTTGCAGGAGGAAAAATTTTTGTGTTGAGGAATTTGGGAATTTGAAGGCCTGAAATGTGGTATAGACGCTATAGCGTCAAGAGGAGGTAGTTGGCAAGCAGAATAAATTTTTATTTCTAAGTATGGGACAGTTACAATGACGTGGCAAGCGCGCCCTGTGCACTTCAACTGCTGTGTCCTATGCGCCCACGTGTGACTGCCCCAGTCACTTCGGACACTCCACCCATCAAACAACGGTCAAATCATTCAATTCCCCATAACCTCTCACTCAACCACTCCCTTCTCTTTCTCCCTTTCTAACCGCTGAATCTCTTTCTCTTTCCCTAACCCCCATTCTTCCATAACTTCATTCCTTAATCTCTGCAACCAATCTCACACTTTCAGTTCACAAATTTGCAAATCTCTTTCAAATCTTCCAACATCTCAAAATGGTGAAGAAACATTCGATTGAAAAGCCCCAGAAAAAGGCCAAAACCACTGAGCCCAGTTCCTCAAGAGCCATAGACCCCAAGGACGATCCTGCGCGCTATTGGAAGATGAACTTCATCGCTGAAAGGGGTTTCAAAACAGAAAAGGCCCCTGACGTGTTCACATCCACTGTTATAGCGTTAGGGTGGCAGAAGTTTATCAAGCACAGAGGGGAGTATGTCGTTCCTTTGGTAAGGGAGTTCTACCAGGGTATTCCTCCTCCAAAAGGGGGAAAGCCCCAAACTTATTCTCAGTGGTCGAGGAGAAACAGTAGATTTCAGTCCAAGTTCCATCAATGACTACTTCAAATTAGGGTATTCTGGAAAGGCCCTAGACAAGAAGCTTGATACATGGGGATGTGAAGAAATGGAGGAGGTGAAGAGGAGAATCTGTGTGGAGGAAGCAACATGGGAGAGGTTTGGTTGAAATTTAAAGTCAAGAAGGCATTTTTGGTGGATGAAGGCAGCAATGTGGTTCACTTTCATCAGGCATTCACTCATGCCTACTTCCCACACAACAAATGTGGAGAAGGACAGGTTGATAGTGCTTGATGCTATTCTGGAAGGTGAGAGCATAGATGTGGGCAAAATCATTGCCAGAGAAATTGAGAAAAGCGAGCTCTCAAAGCGACGGTAATCTCTACTTTCCCTGTTTAATTACTGAATTATGCAAGCAGGCTGAAGTTGAAATTGAAATCCGTGATGAGAGGAGGACTCCTCAGGGAGATATACCTGCTGTTTTTAAACCCAGACAGAGAAGTGCTAGCGCTATAGCGTCTGATGCTATAGCGCTCAATCAATTGAAAAAGAATCAGCAGGTCCTGTGTAAGTTTGTCAAAGCTAAGTTTGAATGGGAGAAGGCTGTGTTAGAGAAATTATCAAGGGGCAAGGAGTTAATGGAGCCCCCTGTATTCCCAGAATGGCTAATTGAAGATGAGGGTGTGAAGGAGCCACCCCAAGCAAAAGAAAAGGTGAGTAAGAAGGCTGCTGCTGATCCAAGCAAGAAGAGAGCTAGGAGCCCTGCCACAAGGAAGAGCCCTGCTAAAAAGAAAGCGAAGGTGAGTAGTGAAGAGTCCCTCAACACTGAGGATTTAGAAGAGTTGAGTGAAGATGATGAAGAGGAGACAAGGAGGGTGATGAGAGAAGTAAATGATTCTGAGGAGGAAGAGGACTCTGAAAGTGAAGAGAAGTCTGGTGAGGAAAGCCCAGAGAAGGAAAAAGAATCTGAAAGTGAAGAAGATGAGGAAGTATCTGCTGATCCCACTCCTAGCCCCACAAGACCACCCTCACCACAAATACCCTCACCACAAGCACAAGAGCAAATCATTCCTGAAACTCCACAGTCTGAACCAACCATACCTCCACCAGAGCCAGAAAAAGAAAAATCACCCTCACCTGCAAAAGCACCAAACCTAAATGAGCCACCACAACCTGAACCATCAGTCCAATCCCCAATTCCCACAAAAGAACAAAGCCCACCACCTGAATCACCACAGCAATCTGTTTCCCAAAATCCTGCAGAAGGCCATGCTAGCGCTATAGCGTCGATGCTATAGCGCTGAGCCTCGACCAAGTCCAAGATCTTACAGTATCAAGTGCAAAGAAAGAGACTCCTAGGCTTAAACAAAAGCCCAAAGGAGTCCTCAATCAAAGACTAACATTCTTGCGGTAGTGAAGAAGAAGCTCAAGCAATGGCGTAAAGTCCTCCCAGGGAGGTAGTAAAAGGCCCAGTGCCATCTGGCACTCCAAGCAAAAGTCAAGGAGAAGCATGTGGCACCAAGGAGGCCAACCTATGTATCTGCAAGGAGGAGCCCAGGAGCCAAGCTGACTGTTATTGAGGAAGTGGATGAAGAAAGAGTGCAGCAAGAAGCACAGCAATCTGGGAAGGAAGTGTCTGAACAGGAGAAGGAGGCTGCTACAAAGCTAGCAGAAATGAGGGCAGAAAAAGAGAAGGAAGCGCCTGGTGGAAGCGCTATAGCGTCTGAGGCTATAGCGTCTGAGGAAGAACAGAAGGAAGCAAAGAAGAAGAAAAAGGCTGTAAAGCCTCCTCAGCCATCCCGTGTTAGCTCAAGAACCAGGTCTGGTCTGGTTAAGAAGTGAATTTAATTTTCTGTTGTTTAAGTTTAATGTTTTGTGAACAAAAATAAATTGTGAAGCGCTATAGCGTCTCTCTTGCGCTTCACAAATGTTTAAGACTTGAATTATCTTGTTTGTGTATTAAGCTCAGGCCTCTCCCTAGTCTTTAAAGAGCAGTGAGGACACTGCTCACTTTTGTTGTGGGGGGAGGACCTAAAGTTGTTAATGTTTTTGTTAATGTTTTGTTAATGTTTTTCAAAATGTTCTGTTTCAAGTGCCTCATTTTTAGGTATAGTCATTGAATGCGTTCCCTTTGGGCTGATTGAAATGATAATGGTGTGAGTGAGTAAGAGAGCCGTGCTTTTTGATGAAATCTTTGCTTATTATTGCTCTCGCACGTAAATCTCTGTGCTTAAGAAGAAACTTAGCTAGCCAAGGACTATCTGAGGTTTAGGCTAGTCTGAGTTAACCAAGGTGAGATCAAGGCTTGAATAAAAACTTGAAGAGTTGTTGAAGCATAAGTTTGGGGGTGTGGGGCTATATAAAGGTTAGGTACAAAGGTCTTAGGGTGGTCGGTGACTTAAAAGTTAATGTAAATATGTTGTAAAGTCAGAGTTACCCAAAACAAAAGCTAGGTCATCCCTGAAGGCAAAGAAAGAGGCAAAGCCTCGTGTTTTAAAAAAAAAAAAAAAAAAAAAAAAAAAAAAAAAAAAAAAATATATATATATATATATATATATATATATATAGAATAATTCTTTGAGGAGCCAAGTAATGAGGGGGCTACAGCTAGTAAATCTGTTATCTTTGTTCAAACGCTATAGCGTGAGCTGTTTAGATTCAATAAGTTAGGAACGCTGACCATAGACTTGAAGTGCCTAGTTAAACCCTTCGTCATGCCCGAAAAATCCCCATTCTGTGTGAAAATGTTAATCTAGTCATTGTTTTGAAAGAGTTCGTGATTTTACCAAAAGAAGACCATTCTTTCCAAGGCTAAAGAGAAATCCAAATCTAGCTAGGAATTGAGATGAGTCAAGAGATCACACACACACTATTGAGCAGTAATAAGCTTAGAAGTTGAATAAATGCATTGGTGTGTTGGTGTGAGTGTGAATCAGAATTATTAGCCCATTGAGAAAATGTTTGAATGAGTATGCTTAGAAATGAAGTGTTGATCAGAGCATGTGTGTTGTAAATAGTGTCAGTTTGTTTGTCTTTGCAAGTGTCATTACTTGAGGACAAGCAATGGTTTAAGTTTGGGGGTGTGATAACTCATATTTATATGAGTTATTTATACCTCTAATCATTAAATTAAGTAAGTTCTCAAGTAATATGAGTATAGTATTTAGTGTATTTATGTGAATATTAGGAAAGGAAGGGCTAAACACTGCGTTGTTATGAATTTGGCACAATTGGTGCCCTTGTGAATGTTTTGATGAATTTTGTGAAGTAGTGCAGTGTTTAGCGCTATAGCGTCCTAACGCTATAGCGTCAAGTGCGGATCACCGAGCATCTTTAGGGAAAGTGCAATTTTGGCGCCAAGCTCATTAATCCAAGCTCCATATCTTATGATCACTGTGCGTGCTGACATGTGCGGATTTTATTGGATATGTGTGGACACTTGGCAATGCATGAGAAGGGAATAGTGGAGTTGGTGAAAAAGCAACTATCACCTTTCTTGACTTTTGAGGAGATTGTACCACATGCTAGCAAGGCTAGAAGACTTGTCTTGATTTTCCTTCCCCACACACACCTGATATCATAGTTAGTGAATTAGTTTTTAGAGAGTATTGATAGAGAGAGAAAGTGTGACACTTCTTCTTCTCCATTGATACATCTTAGAGCTTTTGCTATTTTACTTTCTTCCTTTGTATTTTTCTGTTTTTGTACTCATGGTGTAAGGTTGATGATGAGCCATCTTCACGTGGATGATTAGGAGACTTCAAGAGTGTATCTTTTGCATTTGTCATTTCCTCTTTATTTACGGTAATGCAAGTATTCTTCTTTGTGTTATTTTGATGGGGCTCAACATGAGCTAAACTCCTTGAGTTGGGTTGCTATAGCTTGTAATGAACCATTAATGCTTCGTATATAATTTCTCATGTTTTGTGTTTTAATCCTTGTGTGATAACTCTTCCAAACTTGTTTTACATTTGGCCACGTAAAACTAGTATTTCTGTGGATTCAGACATGAACCATAGAAAGAACTCAAGGATTAATATAAATGATAAGGTTGGTTGAAGACATTTAATCAATTTTTGCTTCTTCTAGACATAGATGTTGCAATAGTTTATAAGGCATAAGCTGTGGGATCTTGATTATACAGGGGTGAACCTATTTAGAACCTAGACATAGGCATCTTGTAGTGAAACCCTGGCGCTAGTGACTGAAAGGCACAAAATATTTGCAACAGCGCTTAACGCTATAGCGTGTGACGTTATAGCGTCTTGTTTTTGGGGATTTACATAGTGAAAGCAATCCAACTTATTTCTTTTATATTTTAACTCACCGTTACTTGTTACTTTTGTAACCTTTGATAAACTGAACTTTGTTACTCAACATATTTGCTACTTGTTCCTCTAAAGTGTAATTCCTTTTTAAACTCTAAAATTAATACCAATCCCTGTGGAGACGAACTTTACTTATCAATATATTACTTGTTGCGATTGTGTACACTTGCACATCACCTTTTCGCACAACACACTTCTAAATTGTAATAAAAATTAAATTAGCTTTTTTTGACACTTTTGGACCATACCTTACTCAAAATAAATTAAACGACTAAAACAAAAAAAGAAGTCGGACAAAATTGGGGTATAACAATTAGGTGCCTTTTTGTACAAATCAAACCTTAACGCAATCATTGGGACAATGTTCAATATCAACTGCGACAAAAGCTTGACCCACATCAGGATTCAGCATCGAGATTTGCCAGCACATCATTACTGCGCGGCAATTGAGGAAGAGTCAGATAACAAGCCCTGGTATCATGACATCAAGCAGTACATCTTGAACAGAGAGTATCCTCCTGGAGTATCAAAGAATGACAAGAGAACCCTCAGAAGATTGTCAAGGAATTTCTTTTTGAACGGGGAAGTGTTATACAAAAGGAATTATGATATGGTCCTCCTGAGGTGTGTGGCAGAAGAAGAGGCAACAAAAATCATGAAAGAAGTCCATGAAGGCTCATTTGGAGTTCATTCCAGTGGGCACACTATGGCAAGGAAAATCTTGAGAGCTGGCTATTATTGGTTGCAAATGGAATCAGATTGCTATAGCTTTGTGAGAAGATGTCACAAGTGTCAAATCTACGCTGATCACATTCATGTGCCACCTACTTCCCTAAATGTCCTGACTGCATCTTGGCCATTTTCAATGTGGGGCATGGACGTCATAGGTCCTATCGAGCCTAAGGCATCAAATGGGCATCGCTTCATCCTAGTTGCTATTGATTACTTCACCAAGTGGGTTGAAGCTGCTTCATACTCCAGCATTACTAGCTCTGTGGTTGCTAAGTTCGTAAAGAGAGATCTGGTATGTCGCTATGGGATTCCAGATAAGATTATCACAGATAATGGCAGCAACCTGAACAGTAAGATGATGAAAGAGTTATGTGAAGACTTCAAAATCCGACATCATAATTCTTCTCCATACCGTCCCAAGATGAATGGGGCAGTCGAAGCAGCCAATAAGAATATCAAGAAGATTGTGCAAAAGATGGTAGTAACCTACAAAGATTGGCATGAGATGCTTCCTTTCGCTTTGCATGGGTATCGTACCTCAGTGCGTACTTCAACCGGGGCAACCCCTTTCTCTTTGGTGTATGGGTCGGAAGCAGTTCTCCCTATTGAAGTTGAGATACCCTCCCTACGGGTGCTGATGGAAACCAAGTTGGAAGAAGCAGAATGGGTCCAAGCTCGTCTGGATCAGCTGAATCTCATTGAGGAGAAAAGAATTGCTGCCCTGTGTCATGGCCAGTTGTATCAACAAAGGATGAAGACAGCTTTCGACAAGAAGGTTCGTCCCCGAGAATTCAAATGAGGAGACCTTGTGCTCAAGAAGATCCTGCCTATTCAGAGTGACCCCCGGGGGAAATGGACTCCTAACTATGATGGACCATATGTGGTAAAGAAGGCCTTTTCTGGAGGAGCATTGATACTCACCAACATGGATGGTGAAGAACTTAGAAACCCAGTCAATTCGGATTTAGTCAAGAGATATTACGCCTGAGAAAAATAAAAAGAAAAAGAGAAAGATGAGCCAAGCAAGAATTAGCTCGCTAGGTTGAAAACCCGAAAAGCGGCCTAGGCAAAAAAAGAGACTTCGGTGGATCAAAACTCGCAAAGAGCGGTCCAGGCAAAAATTAGGGTCAGGAATGTTGGACTTAAAAAGTAAAATAGGCGAGCAGCACCTCCAAAAGCTTGGATAAAAGGGTGATCAAGGATATAAGTATGGGTGATTGGCATCAACACTCCAAAGACAAAGAGCGCTCATAAGATCACATTGCGTCCCATTTTTCTTGTTTTCTTTTTAATTTCAAAATTCTCAATGTACTCTCTTGATCAGTGCGACTTTTTTACGCGTCGATTTCCATATGAATAAAAAGTCCAAATTTCTCACTCCGTCCGTTTATCGTTCTATCATTGCTTCCTCTTTCATTTGTGCTTTAAAATGATGTTTTATGATTGATGATAAATGAATTATGAAAATGTGTATAAATCAGAGCATTAAAATTATTGCGAATCTTTTGAAAATCATGAGAAAAGAAATTATCTTTCAATCGGGTAAATTCACAAGAATCAAACAAAAGCGTTGATCGCGTCAAAGCAATTCTCAAAAGGCTGAGGCGTGACTCTCGCACCAGTATGAACGACTACCGCGCCTCATAACGCAAGTCCCACGTTTTGGTCGAACCAGCCAAAAAAAAAACGGAAACTAGAAAATGAGCAAAAGAGCAATAAAGCAAATAAAATTCATGCATTGCATTCATCAAACATAGACAAAAAAATTCATGCAAGCAAAAAGAAACTCCTGCATCACATCACATTCATCCCATCAAAAAGCAATCATGGCATTTGCATGCATTTGTTCGTCCTCACTTGCGGTACACAGGGGAGATAAATATACATGTTAATCCTCGCACTCGGCTCGAAATGCTCCTTTAGTTCGAGTCCAATTGTTTTGATTCGGCGCTCAGCGTGCATTGCAGTTTGGAGTTCAAATCGCTCTTATCAGAGTTCAGCACTCCCCTTTGTTCATGGTCTCACATCGTAATCGAGCAACATGATGGACCGCGGCCCCATGTGAGGTTCAACGGAATAGTTGTATCGACCTAAGATACGATGGGCGCCGTGATGCATTGATCGTATATCGATTCGGGTGATAACGATTCCCGATCCGCTCGAAAAGGCAACAGAAGCGTGCTCCTCAAAGCCACGTGCAAACTCGGATTCGTCAAGAGTTCGTTTAAGGTTTACAGGTTTTAGGCAGTCTGGGCATTTTACCGCTTTCTACACGCAAGTGCTCATTTTACCGTTTTCTGGACGCAAGTGCCAATTTTACCTTTTCTGTCCGCACATCAGTGTTCATTTACTGTTTTCGCATCGACACGAAAGTGTCTATCTTTCCAAAAAACAAAAAAAAAAACAACAAAAAAAGAGAAAAAGAAAAAAGAAAATTCGGATTTCCCCAAGTAGACAAAATTGGTATAATTTCTGAATTCTTTATTTCTATTTTATCTTCGAAATATGTCTCGGCCAATTCATATTTCTTGATAAAGTCCAAATAAAGAGGGGCAGCTGTCATACCCCAATTTTGTCCGACTTTCCGAAAATTAAATAAAAAATGTTTTTGTAAACCCCAATGTTGTGGGTGTTTTCTCGTTTTTAAAAGAGCTCAAAAATATGTGTGCACGGGCTTATTCTCGTAATGCGTATTTAAGTTGCCAATCAGGTGTGTGTTTGCCGTACGAGAATTACGCTAATCGCGAGTATCTTTCGAAAGTCGTTAGTAATTTAGCATTATTACTATTGTGTGGTTATCATTACTGTTATTTGTATTAGTAGTTATAAACAAATAGAGAAACACCAAAAATAATCAAATAGTTAAACTTGTCTAAATCTTTTTTTTATTATTAAAAATAATACAAAGTTACATGTTTTTTTGTTACACATCAAAAAATAAAAAGAAAGAGGTCAAACAAAAAAACAAAGGAAGAGGCAGCGCCCCTTGCTGCTGGTGTAAGTGGCAGCAGCTGCTATTTTGAGCTCCAAGCTCAACTTGCCTTCTTCTTGTCTCTTTGGTTGCTTATCATTTGAGGCAAAAACTCCACAGTTTTTCACGATCCACTCTTTGCCATGCTTGTGAGATTTCTTTATTATGTTTTATGGTCTCCCATGAGTTTTGATATCCTGCTCAACACACTCACTCACCTACACCACATATTTTGGACTATAAATACAGATGCACAGTAAACACAAAGGGAGAATACGCAGACAAAAAAAAAAAGAGAAGAAACACACACAGATACACAAAGGAACTGAGTTTACACACAAAATCAGAGCAAAAGATTAGAGTTTTACATTGAAACTCCAATCACCAAACACCCAAAGTTAAGAGACAGAGCAGCCAGAAAACCAGAACAGAAGCACTTAGTGAATAATCAAATAAGAAGTTATTTTCACGGGAACTTAGGTAGGCTTCTCTTATTTATCATCTTCTTCATTTAAAAATGTAGAAGAATATAGGTGTTTAAATCAGTTTTCTTCCTTTTTATATACTCATATGTGAAGTAACATGTAAATGCTAAAACGTTAAGTTGCCTTTACCTTACTATTACTTGTTCAATGTTTGTCCATACGTATGTGCTGGTTTGTTATGATCACTGTAAGTTCAAAAATGGAGTTTAGTAGAGACCCAAAAAAAAAGGTGTGTAAAATAATGGGGTTAGAAATATCAGGAGAAGGGTAGAAGAAGAGAAAAACATATATATAAACTCACCTCCGCTTGAACTCCGACCACCAGCGCCGTAGTGACCTCGCCGAAAAATCCATAGTATTTGTCGGTGAAGAAAGCTTCATTGTGATCACCCAAAACCCCAAAAACGAAAACCCACCAAATATCCAACAGCCACCCATCAACTCCCCTCTCACTGCCGCAAAAACACACCGTCGCACCCTCAAGCCACCACGAGTCCGACCGCGAAGCCTCTCCATCTCTCAGTTCGCGATCTCACCTTCTTCTTCCCTCTCTCTTTTTTTTCTCACTTTCTCTCGGCCTCACGAAGTTTCTCTCTCTCTATTCGCGAGATCTCCGTTCTTCCTCTCTCTGTTTTCCTTCAAAACTTGCACTCTTTCTTTTCTTATTCTTGAAGCAGGCGTGAGGAGGGATGGAGAAAGGGTATTAGGGTTTTCCTTTAATGGGCACGATATGTTTATCATTATTATGTATATTTATTTATTTACCTTTTTATTTTTAAAAGGGTAATCAGTTAGTAAGTACACCTCCTATTGTATTCAGCGCCCTCTCCCTTGTTTTTGTTTATTTATTTGTTTTTAATCGGATCAATAATCGCACCCTCTTTTTCATACACAATACCTTTCTTATATTCTTAAACTCAAAACACTATCCACACCCCTCTGGTTTTAACAATGCCACCCCTACTTAAGCCCAGTTCGCATACCAAATTACAGAAATGAACCAAGACTCGCTTTGTACACCCCTTTTTATAATACAACCCCACAGTAACTATTTGCACTCCATTTTGCTCTTTGAACTCCCTTCCCGTTTTTTAGTGTTTTTATTCCCCTTTCCTAGTAAACGAAGATGCAAATTTAAGTTTCCTTTCCTTACCAATTGCTTTGATTACCAAAAACAACTTATAAATCATTCCATAAACAAGAATAAATCCCATTGCGGAAACTTTTCGAAATCAAACTTTGTTAGTAGTCGTGATTACTTGGAGCCTTTGCTCAATTGATCATCATGAATGCCTAATTTTCCTAAAGATTTTCACTAAATCAAAAACTTTGTTAGTAGTCTTGTGAAGCCTTTGCTTGCATGATTATTAACAATGAGGTACTAGTGGTGATCACTTGGAGCCTTTGCTCAATTGATCACCGTGAATGCCTAATTTTCCTAAAGATTTTTCACTAAATCAAAAACTTGGTTAGTAGTCTTGCGAAGCCTTTGCTTGCATGATTATTAACAATGGAGTGCTAATGGTGGTCACTTGGAGCCTTTGCTCAATTGATCATCACGAAAGCTCGATTTTCACAATTAAACAAGATAAAAAAACAAAAAACCTTTCCTAAACAAGAACTACGTAGCTTTGAATTCTCCATCGCACCGGGAGATACGTAGGAGTGGATCCCCTCCATCAAGCGCAAAAATTAAAGATTTCTCATTAAGTCACTCATAAGCAAAAGAAGTAAAAACAAAGCATTTTTTCCAAATCAACTTTGCAAATCACATATTTAATTAAGGTAACCCTTCTTCGAAGGGACGTTATGGGGTGCTAATGCCTTCCCCGTACATAACTAGACCCCCGAACCCAAATCTAAGGGTTCCAAGACCATTGCTTTCCGAAAAAAGGTTTTTTCAATGTTTTACCTTTAAAAAATATTGGTGGCGACTCTAAAATCACGTTGTACGAAGAAAAGTCCCTCCAAGGATTTTTTGGGGTGCAACACAGACAGACACTTAAGGTACTTCAACAATTACTGCAGCTATAGAGAGCTGGGTACGACCATGAAGTGCAGACTCTTTCCACAGTCGCTCGAGGAGCGAGCACTGGAGTGGTGGGAGAGCCTACCGCCCAACACCATCTCGTCTTAGGGCTGCCTGGTTAGAACATTCTTGGCCAACTACACGGCCAACAGATGCCTAGAGCGGCATGAAGAGCACTTGGATACGATTATCCAAGGGGACAACGAATCATTGAGACAGTACATAGAGCGATTCAACGCCAAGGCCGATCAGGTGCGCAACCTGACTGATAGAGACAAGCTGAAGTATCTCAAACGTGGTATCAGACCGGACCACTGCTTTGCAGAAGAGTTTAGCCTAAATAGTTACTCGGATCTGACCACGTTTCTACGAAGGGCCAACGATCATATGGCCTATGAAGAGGCACTGTTCGCTAGAAAGGTCGCCCGTGCGCGACCAAGAAAAGAGCAGGATAGGTCTCTTGAAGAACAAGACAATCCTCGTGATAACAGGACGGACTAACAATCTATCAATGAAAGACAAGCAGTCGCTCTTTTTCCCACTGGGTTTTTTACTGAGGCCTGACCTTTAAAAATCAAGTGTATACTTTACTATTTCATGCAAATGTATGACCGGTCGCTCGTGGCAGAAGAGAGATCGTAAGGTCACCGCGTTGACCTAAATCAAGTGCCATCGAGGTGGTCCAATCGAGCGCCACCGAGCTGGCCCAATCGAGCGCCACCGAGCTGGCCCAATCGAGTGCCACTGAGGTGGTCCAATCGAGCGCCACCGAGTTGGCACAACCTCAGACCATTGAATGGCCTAAGGGGCAAGCAATGTCCTAACAATAAACGAAGGTCGCTGAGCCGACCGGGTGCCACCAAGTTGGCACCATCAGTGTCATCGAATTACCGAGGTCAAGAAATGACCCAGTAACGAGCATTGATTGTCGAACATGGCCAAAAGAGACCGGCTACAACTATCGCAATGAGGGCCGCTTAGATCGAACCTAGTAAGCCCGTTGCCAAAAATCGCAAGACGCGTCGAACAAGTCCGCTGCGAAAGCGGCCCATCGAGGTCACAATCGAGCTGTTTCTGAAATAGGCAATGTGTGACAACGCTTGAACGAATTTGAGCGACCTGAGAATGACCGCACCTCCTAAAACGAGCAAGATCCGAGTAGACTTCGGGGATCGGCCGAGTTCCGATCAATTGAATCACATCCCGACGGCTGTGGCAGCGACCACATGCACTCAGTGGCAGCGTCCACACCTCGGCAGTGGCAGCATCCACATGCTCGGCTGTGGCAGCAACCACATGCACTCAGTGGCAGCGTCCACACCTTGGCAGTGGCAGCGTCCACACCTCGGCAGTGGCAGCGTCCACATGCTCGGCTGTGGCAGCGACCACATGCACTCAGTGGTAGCGTCCACACCTCGGCAGTGGCAGCGTCCACATGCTCGGCTGTGGCAGCGACCACATGCACTCAGTGGCAGCGTCCACACCTCGGCAGTGGCAGCGTCCACATGCTCGGCTATGGCAGCGACCACATGCACTCAGTGGCAGCGTCCACACCTCGGCAGTGGCAGCGTCCACATGCTCGGCTGTGGCAGCGACCACATGCACTCGGTGGCAGCGTCCACACCTCGGCAGTGGCAGCGTCCACACCTCGGCAGTGGCAGCGTCCACACCTCGGCAGTGGCAGCGTCCACACCTCGGCAGTGGTAGTGACCACCTCCCGACTTAGCGTGGTAGCGACCACACACTTCAAGAGATGGAGACCGATTGTGCAATGCAACCCGGCCGCTTACAACATGACACAGGGGCAACGATCTAAGCCTCATCCCACCTTCAAGCGACCTAGGCTTGGGGGGCAACTGTTTTGGGGTGTATCAACAACACCAAGAGGTGCCAACAGAAAGCGACCACAGCGGCCCAACACACAGGAAACGGCCCAAACGGCCCAAGCCGGCGAGCCTTGCAGCGCAAACTTCGCTCCCGGCCATTGCGCATATTTCGGCCGAGATACTCCATCCCAATAGTATAAATATGCCACTCGCATGTGGCTTCGTGCACGCTATCTTTACCTTGTGATACCTGCGGCGACTCTCGACTAGGCGTCGGAGTGTCTTTGCAGGTACCACCCGAGGTGCTCTCAAGGCCGATCCCTGTTCCTCATCAACGACCGAGCGGAGGAGCCAACAACAACAACACTTCATTGGTCTAAGGTACGATCAAAATGTAAACAAAATGCAGGAAATTAAGTACCGGAGAAAAGAGACGGTGCCTATTGTACGTACATACATGAACTGGCCCCGGACATGCCCGAGGCCAGCTTCAAATATAACATTGTTCAAAGAAAAAAATTACAAAGGGACTCAACCATCAGTCTCCCCCATCTCTCCATCAGCATCCCTGGCAGGAGTATCTACAGCACCGTCCTCGGCGTCAGCTACAACATCAGGAATGGCATTGCCGACATCATCAGCCTCGGCATTGTTGACCTCCTCTTCTCCGAGCTGCTTAGGTGGAGGAAAGACAACGTCATCACCGCACACGATCTTGTCGTCAATAACCTTATATGCTAACTACATGTATTCTTTTCGGAGGATGGGTTAAAGAACCAGAGCTTGGCTTAGGAACCGTTTGAAGACGTCCACGACCATCGGCCGCGGCCTCGACCTTCATTTCTTTGGTTTTCTCTCTCGCTCCCCGATCCGGGCTGACGATTTGATCTTGGCATCTTCGCTCTCCTTCCTGACCCGCGCAAGATCTTCTTTGGCCAGCTCCAACTCGGTAGCCACTGAGGAGAGACTGTCTGCTTTCTCTTTTTGCTTCTTTGCCTTCTCATGCGCCTCAGAAAGTTTCCTCTTGACTCGGGGTTTTCATGCGGATTTCTCCTTTAGCTTGTGGTTCTCGTCGGCAATTTCTACCTACCAACAACCCCGGTAAAATTTCAAAGCTTCGGTAGTCTTGGCTAACTGGGTCTCAATTGCACGGTTATAAGCTTGAGTTTCGATCAACGTACCTCGGAGCTTGGCGGGTGAATTCTCCTCAGCAGAAGTCTTCATTCTTTTAAAGGCCTCGGCCCCAAACTTGGCGACCTTGGCCAGAGCATCGAAATCAGCCTCGGTAAGCTCTGGAATTTGCTCTTTATTTTTCCGCGCTGACACTTTTTGCAGCTTAGCATCCCGGGGATTGCCACCGCTGCCTTCAGCATCAAGCTCCTGGATGGTGTCTCAGACACATTTCAGTATCTCAGGGCCAGATTTCTCCTGCTCCTTGGGCTTTCCCCCTCAGCCAGAGCTTGACTTCGAGATTTTTCCGGGGCTAGAATTATTGCCCTTGGGCTTTTGAGACTGATTTCCGGCATCAGCACGAGAGGTCTTTTCTCCCCCCTCTCTCGAGCTGGAAGGGGTGGTCTTCTTTTTAGTCGACGTTGGAACCTTGATGGAGGTGTCCACTGTGGACCCTGCCATAAGGGCGTCAAGTTTGTCCATGTTACCTGCAAAAAACATATCAGTGTCAGAATCGGCAATGTCGACAATTAAAAAGAGATCACAAGGTAAAGGAAACTACAGTTATCAAAGTATTCATTGAGCTTGGCCTCAGACTTGGCCAACTCGTCAAACATAGAACCGCAGTGGAGCTTCAAACCCCTCTCGACCAATCTTTTCCCCCACTGATTGATCAGTTTAAACGACTCCACGTTGTAACGCCCCAAAAATAATTCAAGTATTTATTTAATTAAGTGGTATATTGGTTGGTTAAATTAAAATAATGATAGGGTATTTGATTTAAATGAGGAGTGGTGGTTAGTAAAAAGTGAGTGGTAATTTAATTAAAAGAGGGAGTAGTGCAAGTAATGGAGGAGGTGTGAATAGAGGCCCATGATAATTAGGCCCATCTTCATGTGATAAGGTTAGGTGTCGATGGTGAGAGCTCATTCTCATCCAAAATAGAGAAATAGAAAGAGTAAAGTAAGAGAGTAGAGAGAGAGAGAGGTGCGAAAGCTTAAGGGAGAGGAAGAGAAGATCTTGGCGTGGAGAGTTCAAGCAAGGAAGAGAAAGCTTGATTGTTGGTGATGGTCGGTGATTCTTGGTGGAGAGGGTGCTGGTGTTCTTCATTAAGGTAAGGGGGCTCTCTTTCATCTATAATAGAGTATATGATGAGTGTTATGTGTGGGTTAGACTCTAGGATGTTTGTTGTATTGATTGTGTGTTGATTGTGTGACTGATGTTGTGGTTGAGTCAATTTGGTGAAATTGTCATTGTGTGTATGTGTTGTTGATGATTGGTCATATGAAAGACCTAGAGGAGAAATGGGTTTGAGGAACCCTAGGCGCAAGGGCGCCATTTTTGGTGTTGTCACCTTAGTGGTTGTTTTGATGTGTGTTGGACAATATTCGAATGAATATGTGTTGTAGTAATTGTGGGTTAAGTTTGATCATAGTATGAGAATCAAAGAAAAGAGGGAAGATGAGGGTTAGGTGTGTTGTAGCTTGTGAAGGTCGAAGGTGTGTGCGTCGAAGGATAGTGAGTTGAAGTAAGGGTGTGCCGAGAAGCATAAGTGTGTCAGCGTAAGGGTGTGCGTCGTAGTATATGTGTGTCGTAGTATGTGTGTGCTTGAGAAGAGTAGGTGTGTTGAAGTGTAGTATATGGATGTCAAAGCTAGTGTAACCGGGTGAGTAATGAAGTGAAGTGAAGGAGTGTAACTGAAGTAGTGTAACCGAGGTAGTGTAGTACCGAGGTGAGTAATGGTTAAGTGAGGAAGTGTGGCAAGGTGATTGATGGTCAAGTGAAGTAGTGTAACCGAGGTAGTGTAGTGCCGAGTGAGTAATGGTTAAGTGAGGAAGTGTGGCAAGGTGATTGATGGTCAAGTGAAGTAGTGTAGCCGAGGTAGTGTAGTACCGAGGTGAGTAATGGCTAAGTGAGGAAGTGTGGCAAGGTGATTGATGGTGAAGTGAAGTAGTGTAACCGAGGTGAGTGATGGTGAATTGAGGAAGTAATGTAGAGGTATGGATGTAATGAAGTGAAGTGTAAGTATGTCGAATTTAGTATTGTCGAGGTATGAATGTAATGAAGTGAAGTGTAGGTCTGTTGAATCTAGTGTTGCCGAACTGTAGATGTATCGAGGTGTAGTGTATCTAAGTCGAAGTAAGGCTGTCGAGGTGTAGTGTATCTAAGTCGAAGTAAGGCTGTCGAGGTGTAGTGTATCTAAGTCGAAGTAAGGCTGTCGAGGTGTAGTGTATCTAAGTCGAAGTGAAGTTGTTGAGGTGTAGTGTATCTAAGTCGAAGTGAAGCTGTCGAGGTGTAGTGTATGTATGCTGAGGTGTAGTGGTCGAGGTGTAGTCCATTTGGAGCGAAGTGTAGTTGTCGAGGTATAGTGTATATATACCGAGGCGTATGTGTTGAGGTGTAGATGTATCGGAGTGTAAGTGTCGTCGTGTAGACGTGACGAAGCGTAAGCGTATGGGAGTCGACGTGTAGTTGCCGAAGTGTAGAGTATGGGTACCGAAGTGTAGTGTTGCAGTGGTGACGAAGTGTAATTGTCGACGTGTAGGTGTCGAAGTGGAGAAGTGACGAAGTGTAAGGGTCGACGTGTAGGTGTCGATGTGTGATGTGAAGAAGTGTGATGTGACGAAGGGTAGTGTAGGTGTGCCGAGGTGCAGTATGGTGCGCCAAAGTGCAGTGTGATGTGACGAAGGGTAGTGTGTGTGTGTGCCGAGGTGCAGTGTGAGTGTGCCGAGGTCTGTTTTGATGCCAGTGTAGCGCAGGTTGCTACCAGGCGCAATTCTGGGTGTTGTTTGACGCCGAGTGCGTCTAAGTTGCTTAATGGTGAAGCCGGTTTGGTCCTTAGGTGACGTTTGGTCCTTAGGTGACGTTTTGGTCCCTATGTGACGGTGAGGTTGACGATAGGCATAGAGCTATTTATTTTGGTGTCGAGGTGTCCGGTGAGTTTGATGTTAGCCATAGAGCTAGTGGTCGATGTGTTGATGATAGCCATAGAGCTAGTGGTCGATGTGTTGATGATAGCCATAGAGCTAGTGACCGAGGTGTTTGATGTGGCCATAGAGCTAGTGATGAGGTGTTGGTGAATTAAGTGACGGTGTAACGACGGTGTAGCGACGGTGTGATGACGGTGTAATGCCGGTGGATTAAATGACGGAGGTAAATCTAGTGACGATGTCAATTCATACATGGTATGATTGTTTGGGGTTGATGCATTGTACTATTAAGTCGGAGTCAGTACCACATGCATTGTATCATTAAGCCGGAGTCGATACCACATGCATTGTTCCATTAAGTCAGAGTCGGAATCACATGCATTATACTATTAAGCCGGAGTCGGTACCACATGCATTGTATCATTAAGCCGGAGTCGATACCATATGCATTGTTCCATTAAGCCGGAGTCGGAATCACATGCATTGTACCATTAAGCCGGAGACGGTACCACATGCATTATACCCTAGGCGTTGGGTTGCAGTCATGCATACACTCATGCAAATTGGTGGTGTCTTTTGATGATTATGAGTTGGTGTGTCATAACTTGATGATGTGTGTTGGTTGATTGAGACGTGGTGTTTCTAGTTGCCTTTCTCTAGCATAATGTTTATCATACATTTTATTATATGTGTTAGAGACTCACCCTTCTGCTTTCTATGTTGCTTCTCATGCGACAAGTCGCGGTGATCCCGAGTGAAGGTACTTCCTTCCTCAGTCTGGTTGTGGCGTCTTGCTCTGATGCGTAGCACTGGGGGGACGAGTAGTTATAGTTGTCTTGTTATTGTTTAGTTAGGTTTAAATATATTGGTGATGTATGACTGGTTTAAGAAATCGGTGTTTTGAGGGTTCGCCCCATTTAAGTCGTGCTATGTATCACGCAATTATTTTTATTAATGAAAAGTATTGTTGACTAGATTAAGAGTGATGTTTTGGTGAACGTAACATTCCCTTGAGGATGTATTTCTAAAAGAAAAATGATTTTCGAACTCTGATTTTAAATTAAATTACCGATGAGAAAAGGGGGTGTTACACACGTCGTCTCCTCTTAGTGTGTTGGGTTTCTGGCGTGTCTGGATTCTCAATCACAATCCCACTACGGGTGAAGTGATGAGCTCGGCTCCAACTGAGTGGGAAATGTGACTTGACCAAGTTTCCGTTGTTGAATTCGACAATAGACCTCTTGGCCGCACCGTTCAAATCTTGAACGAAGAAGAAAACTGGCTTGAAGTTTTTGTTTGAGTCGTTGGCCGGGAAGAAGTACGAATGTTCGCCATTACTTCGGAACCCGAAGTGACCTTGCCTAGTTCCATCCGATTCGGGCTCAGCCTGTGTGTCACGATGAACAGAGTAAAGAACACTCGGGTGGTAGGTTTTCTCCCAAGATACTCCATGGTAAGCTCAAACCCCCGCAGGAATCCCAACAATTCGGCAACAACTGTGACGGCGTCGCTCTTAAATACCTCAGGACTTGCTGATAGAAAGTGTTCAGTGGAAGACGGACGTTCATCGCCTTCAGCGCTGCTCCGTAGAAGAAGTACTCGAAGTGTTTATGATCGCTGCACACTGGGACCCCGGGCACCAATGTCAATCTCCATTTTTCTCCCTCGGGCGGAATCAGATACCTCTCAAAGTAAGAGACGGGTTTCTCCGGCCTTAGCTTGGCATGCGTTTTAGAAATTTCGGTGGAAACCCATTTGTACACCTCTTCCACTGCCTCGGCTTGATCTCCACAAAGGATTACTCCAAAGAATAGTCGGGAATTCACCTCGGTGTCTCCACCTCGATCTTTCTCGACGACATCGCTTCTCGGGTTATGAACCGGGGCCGAGAAACTCGACTTCGTTAAAGTGTTCATATACGTGGTGCTGAAAAGAGATCGCGATCCCTTGGGGGCCGGAACGGGCTAGCCAACGGCCGACCTCTTCAAGATCGGCTTGCTAGGGGGCAACGAAGTTTTCCCTCTCTTCGCTCTTTGTCCGGGCCATTTGCGCGTGAGGCGCTTCTATCACTCATCTAGCTCACTCGCCTCTACTTTATCGACGTCAGCCCGGATAGGCCGAGGCGAGAATCAAGTCCTCTAAAAGAGCACGGACAACTCTCTAGAGGCGAAGTCACCCCGAAAAAACAAACCGATTCTAAGGTAAAGTTTAAATGCTTTAAAGATTAAACTATTGCAGAACTAACCTTTTGTGCAGAAGGATTTGGGTTTGAGATGAATGTTGATCTCGGAACGCTGAACGAATGATCTCGCGCGGCGAGGTTGATCTCGGACGGTGGTCAGAATCTCTTTCTCTTAGTAAAGCTCTGGACGAAAATGTCAACTGAATTCAAGCAAAGTGGCAAATTAAGGTGCCACTCCACCTTATATATCTTCTCAACAAACAAAAAGGTGAAATGAGGCCCCTCCTCAGCACATCTCATCAATTCTCATCTACAGAACTGCTGTAGGTCTGCAAAGTGTCGCCTCGAGACGCCCAAACGTCACGTCAATGTTGCTCCACTCACCAGTTAACACGTGGCATTGTCATCATGAATCTCTCGTCAGCTGCAAGCAACTCAAGCTGAGGCCAACCTCAGCGTCCGCCCTCAACTTGGGGGGCCACTGTTCCATCCAGGGCCAAGAGTCCCCAAGAAGCTGGGCCTGGCCCAATCCACCTACGAAGCACGGCCCAAAGCCAACGCCTTGCAACAGGTCCCCGCCTCCAACGGCCAGGATCTTCCACTCGTATCCGACGCTCACGGTACGCCTCCTCCCTCTATAAATAGAGGTGCAACCCCATTACCACGGTACGTTCTCTCATTACTACCTTACGAACGCTCACCATTCTAACTTCCTTCTTGACTCTTCTCTCAATTATTCTCTCTCTCTTTTCCTTATCTCGATCACACACTGACTTGGGTGTCGGAGTTTCTTGCAGGTACCCCCCACCCGACGTGGATCTTCAAGCTACCGGATCGACCGAATACGTGCTCCAACCTTCAAGCTCTGCCTTCTCTCTCTGAAGACTCATACCACTCTATTTTGGACCTCTTAAAACAAGTACCCTAGACCTCAAACCAATTCCGAAGTCCAGGTACCGAACAAAATGTTTATTTTTGTGCATCAATATGTCTTTTATAGTCTAAATGTTATTATTGTACATCAATACATTTTGCATACTATATATTTTTTTCTGACAAATGCATACTATATATATATATATATCATTGCATACATCTTCTCGAATCCTTTCGAATTCCCTATTTGGCTTCCTTTATGAACGTTTCCCCTTTGTTTTTTGACCATCCTGTCAATAAACAATTAGCGTTGAATTTACTCTATAAAAGTAATAATAATAAATAAAATGTAGTGTAGAATGAAGAATGCAAACTTCATTAATATCAACGTGATGCAAACATACAAATATATTTTAATTAAAATTAAGTATAAAAGTCCTTTATGTGGCTTAGTGAAATTTGTGAGTTTACTTTCAAAAGGGTGCGAGTTCAATTCTAGTGGATTACCATGACTAATTTTATTGATATCACACTAGGTTAATTACACATATTTTTCTAAGAGTAACTTAAAATTTACCTTCAGGTTTTATAGTTGGAATGTTTATCTTTGTGCATCAATATGTCTTTTATAGTCTAAATATGTTTATTTTCGTACATCAATACATTTAGCATACTATATTATTTTTTTGTCAAATACATACTATTAATATATATATATATATATATATATATATATAACATTGCATACCTCTTCTCGAATCCTTTCGAATTCCCTATTTGGCTTCCTTTTTGAACGTTTTCCCTTTGTTTTTTACCATCCTGTCAATAAAACAATTAGCGTTGAATTTACCCTATGAAAGTAGTAGTAATAATAATAATAATAATAATAATAATAATAATAATAATAAATAAAATGTAGTGTAGAATGGAAAATGCTAACTTCATTAATATCAACGTGATGCAAACACACAAATATTTTTTATTTAAAATTAAGTATTAAACTCATTTATGTGGCTCAGTGAAATTTGTGAGTTTACTTCCAAAGGATGCGAGTTCAGTTCTAGTGGATTACTTTGAATAATTTTATTAAAACCACACTGGGTTAATTACTCATATTTTTCTAAGAGTAACCTAGAATTTACCTTCAGGTTTTATAGTTGAAATGTTTATCTTTGTGCATCAATATGTCTTTTATAGTCTAAATGTTGATTATTGTACATCAATACATTTTGCATACTATATTTTTTTCCTGACAAATGCATACTATATATATTATCTTTGAGATCATATATATCAAATTTCATACAAATCAAAAATCATTTGATACACCATTTCACTTCTTTATTTCGATGGCTAATATGTTAGTTAAAAGATAAGTAAAAGTGTGTTGTTAGATAACACGCCTATGAGTATCGAAATTTTATGAAATTTGATATACATCATCACAATGATAAAACAATGTTATTCAACGGTTGGATTGATAAATTTTATTGTATCCACAAAATTATTGGTTGGTGTAAGTCACTAAGTTTGACACCTGGTGTCAACGGATCCTGACTCTCTCTCTCTCTCTCTCTCTCTCTCTCTCTCTCTCTCTCTCTCTCTCTCTCTCTCTCTCTCTCTCTCTCTCTCTCTCTCTCTCTCTCTCTCTCTCTCTCTCTCTCTCTCTCTCTCTCTCTCTCTCTCTATATATATATATATATATATATAACATTGCATACCTCTTCTCGAATCCTTTCGAATTCCCTATTTGGCTTCCTTTTTGAACGTTCCCCTTTGTTTTTTGACCATCCTGTCAATAAAAGTAATAATAATAAGTATAATGTAGTGTAGAATGAACAAAAAATCCATTTTCAATGTATTGCAATTGTAGGATGTAGCTAGATACTAATTTATAAAATGGTGGTAGCATTTCAAACAAATGGGCATACGTGATAATACGAATGTAGCATTTCAAGAAACTATTTGTCAACAAAAAAACTTCTTGATCACTTGCAATTTGCAGCAAGTAGGGATATATAATTATGGAATGGGTGGATCATATGAAAATCCATATCCATTTAGGCTAGCACGAGGACAAGTCTTTGCATTTCAACAACTTTCTTTGAACTTGCATCTAGGGGCATGGGATAAAATTTATCCCATTTTTTGCAACATACCACTAAAAATTTCAAATCATCATTGATGTAGATTATATGTTAGTGATTTCAAACAACCACACTTCCTCACATAAAACAAGAGTCAAATTAAAATAAAGGAGGAGATACAATAATATAAAGTCATTGAATGTCACAAAAGTAACTTCATGTAATGTGTATTGTCGTACCTTTATTTAATCAAGCAAATCACAGTTGTTGGAGATTCATATCAAAATTAACAGCAATGCAAAGCACAAAAGAGAAGACGTTGATGAAATATACAACAACATTGGTGATTTCCTTTTGATCAAACTAGTAACGATAGTCCACAAATTGAGTATTATCCCTTTCTTCATGAATCTATAGCAGAAACAAAACAAGATCGATTAAATAGGAGAAACGAAACAAAAAAAAGATGAAATAAATGACAAATGATATAGCAATTGATTTACCAATTCTTAACAAATCTTCACATTGAATTTAACCATTCAGGTATCTGTTTATAAATCTTATATATAAATGAGTGATATGTTGGGGTTTCACGAGATAGTCATCAAAATGACATAACCTCATAGCGGAATAGCCCCTTGCCAAGGACAACACAAAGCAAAAAACTTTCACATTAGGTTCATGTGTTTACCTCTTGAAGCAGAGAGGGGACAACAAGGATGACCAACAACGCCACGAAATTGCAACACCTCTACTCAATCCACGCAAGTGATCACTTCCAGAGTTCTGTGCTAGCCGCCACAGGAAGGAGGGAGGCACTAGTCTGTCTTAGGGTTTGATGAAGTACTTCACTTATGTACTCTTCCACTATGTCTTGATGGACCTATTGGGCCTCGTACATTACTAGCCCAATTCTCTTTCTCCTATTTTTATTTATTTAATTAAATCCCATTTAATTAAACAATTTTCTGAATAATCACTTTATCCGTGTTTAGGCTTCCACCAAATTGGAAATAATGTTAAATATTAAAATAATATAAATATTACATTAATATTTACATAAACAATGAGCGGCATATAGCAATTCATAACTATTACCCATATTACGGAAAAATTGATGGTTCGATTATTACTTCCCACGACACACATTAATGTAACATGTCGTATCCAAATGAATTAAGTGAACACTAAGAACAATCAATGGCGTACTTGTTATGTTCAATTATTTGTTTCTTGTTCCCGAGTATATGTCCAATCACTAATGGGCCCAATATCTCATAATGGCCCATTACGAAATGGCTATACATATTTCGTGTATCACTCTATCGAGAAGCCTAAGACATAACTCCTGTTATGTAGGAGGGATGAATTCTATCTACATCACTCACACCTCCTCCCCATGATTTACTGCAGGCTCATTAACCATTGTTATAATTGTCATGTTACACACAATGTTTGATGGTCTTAAAGCCTACAACTCTTCATGTAGGGATCGTAGTTACTTCAAGTTGAAGGACTATTCACAATGGTCACATGAGAATATCTAATGACACTTGCATAACTATTATGTAGCGTTCTCATAGCGGGTCAATTCAGTACAAATATCACTCCTAAATTTCATGATACAAATAATAACTATGCAAAAATGGTTGGCCTCTAGGGCTATCTCTAACATGATACACTCTGCAAATTCAATATAACTCGAATGGAGAAACGTACATAACATATAACCTTACAATTTTGAAGAAACTGGAGCAACCCTTGATAGTATTGTCAAAGTGATGAAGACAACCACATATTTATATCGATTTCACAAAAAGAGGGCTCGTACTAGCTTAAGTTTTTACGATATCTATATTTACATCATTTAAATTAAAGATAAATACATTTTGTATGAAAAATATCACATCCTCCCTGATATCCCACATGAAACCCCCCTTTTCCTATCCCTAAACTTTCTCTATTGACTTCAATTTTCTTTTTATTTTAAATAAACAATAATTAATAGCAATAAATCACTTCAGATCTTTTTTTCAACTCACTTTAAATAGCAATAAGTCACTTTAAATGTCAAATGTCATTCTTTTTAACTCTCCACTGTCGTGGACCCTCTCCCATCTTTCTACTCATTTTTATACATTAACATATATTTTATACTATTTCATCCTTTTATCTTGAATAATAACTATTTTTTAAGAAAAAAAAAAGAAAAAGTCAAAAGTGTTGGTATTCTATTATCAATTGTTTGGTTTTTTTCCGATTTAAGTCTTAAACTTTCATCACTTTTTTTCCTTCTTTTCTGACCCTTTATTTCACCATCTATTTCTTTAAAAAAAGTGTGTTTAGTGCATGTCAAGCCTGTTTTTTCTAAAAAAAAAAAAACATTTTCCCTCATAAAAATCAAAATGTGAGATTGATTGAGATGTGACATCTTATTGATCACGGTATAAGACGCCTGAGTTGTACAACTCGGCATTCTTAAACCCCTTAAAAAATTTAAAATCAAAACAACAAACCTTTTTTAAGCGGGACTCCCCCGTCAACCCAAAACTCAAATTTTCTCAATCTAATCGATTCTTTTTTTTCTTTCTTTAACACCTATTTTTAAAAAAACTAATAAAAATGGATCTGATCAAGATCTACATCTTATCAATCCCGCAATCCTGGTTTATAAGACTTTAGTTGTACAACAATATGGATCTTAAACCCTTCAAAATTAAAATCAACCAACCAACAAATTTGGGAAGAACTACGTGACTTTTGAGTTCCTCATTGCACTGAGGATACGTAGGAGCGATCTACTACTGTCAAGTCAAAATTAAATTTTCTTAAATTAGTCCCTAGCTTACTTCTTTGTAAATAGTTATTTTTTTTTCTCTTAATATTATTTTAGGGTAACTGTCTTAGGACAGATGTATTAGGAGTGCAATGAAATTAAGTTTTCGCCCTTCCCTATGCCTAACCGACTCCCGAATCCAACCTAGTTTTCGCAGAAAAATAACTTTTAGTTAGGTTTTTCTTAATTTTTCCTATTTAATAAATTGGGTGGCGACTCTTAAAATAATCTATTTTTGAGCCGTCTGCGTCGGTATCACGGTCACGACATTTGTAGTCATATTTTTTTGATGATACTCTTGTCTATAGTAAGACACTAACAGATCATGTGGAGCATTTGTCCATGGTTTTTGATATTGTTAGAAAGGAATAATTGTTTCTCAACAAAGGAAAATGCCAATTTGCAACTAGCAAGGTTGAGTATTTAGGCCATTTTATTACATCAGATGGCATTTCCACAGATCCTGTGAAGATTCAGGCAGTCAAATCTTGGCCCTTACCTTCTGATCTTAAGCAGTTACGTGGCTTTCTTGGCTTAGCTGGCTATTATAGGAGGTTTGTAAAAGGGTTTGGCTCCATTGCTCGGCCATTGACTGATATGCTAAAGAAAGACTCCTTCAAGTGGACTAATGAATCTACTATTGCATTTGAAATGTTAAAGCAGACTATCATTACCTCACTAGTGCTTAAACTACCTAATTTTTCCAAGAAGTTCACCTTGGAAATAGATGCTTCGGGGAAGGGGATTGGAGCAGCCCTGATGCAAGCCAACCACCCAATTGCTTACATTAGCAAATCTCTTGGCCAAGAACAACAAGCTTTGTCAATTTATGAGAGGGAATTATTGGCCATTATCTATGCTATTCGGAAGTGGAGTACCTATTTGGCTTATGCTCCTTTTACCATCAAAACTGACCAAAAGAGCATTAAGCATATCTTGGAGCAAAGACTCAATACACCTTTCCACAGGTGTGGATTTCAAAATTGACAGGGTATGAATTTGATATTCAATACAAAGAGGGGTCCACCAATTTGGCAGCAGATGCTTTGTCAAGAAAGCATGGAGCATAACTTCTACCTATGTTGTTGGACAATGCTCATCAGGACTTGTTTGGTCTCATTCAGAAAGCATGGGTTACTGATGTTTCCTTGCAGAAGATCATCACAAAACTCTCTGCAGATCCTGCTACTCACCCTCATTACACTTGGATGAGAGGGAAACTTTGCAAAAAGTAAAAACTCGTGGTAACCTCTGATGCTTCTATGAGAAATCTTATATTTAAATGGCTCCATGATTCACCACTTGGTGGTCATTTTGGAAGAGACACTACAGCTGCTAGAGTCAAATCTTTGTTTTATTGGAGGGGTCTAAACAAGGATATTCACTCTTACATTAGGCATTGTGGTGTGTGCCAAACCAGCAAGCCAAATCAGGCTGCCTCATCTGGTTTGCTCCAACCATTGGCTATTCCAGAACGCATATGGCAGCGTCATTCCTCCCAGCTCTTCCAGCCATTACACTAAACATATAAACAGAATCTACTTAGAACGAGCCATAAAACTCGAAATTCTGGAAACTCAAGACTCAATACTTGGTCGGACAAGACCGGACTATTGCTCTGATACCACTATTGTAACACCCCCTTACTTTAATACTACATAGCAAATTAAACCAGAGTTTTCAAAAACCACTCAAGGAGTGCTACATTTTCTACATGAATTTCAACCAAGCAAAACAATATAAATAATTGCGCAGCTAAACAGTGTAGTGTGATGTACATACAACACCTCGGCCTAGAAGGAACCGAGCTCAACAATCAACAGGTTATTAGTTACATCACAGTCAAAATAATACATGTTCCAAAAGACATAGGTTTATAACTCAAAATAAATCTACATAACAGACCACTACACTACTCGGCCCCTGTGTTACACTACGGAGCAATGACGACGCCAAACGACACCGAGTGAGGACCGACTCTCTACTCGGAATACACGCAAGTTGCCAACATGAGAGCAACATAAAAGCAGTAGGGTGAGTCTCTAAACACATATAATAAAGTCTATGACAAGCATTATGCTAAGCAACACATATAAACAACTCGGCACAACACCAGGGCCGCCCATAGGCCTGTTTACCCTGTGCAGTAGCACAGGGCCCAAGCCCAAAATGAATTTTTTGGGGCCCCAAAAAACTAATACATAAACCATATACAATGTTTTACCGATAATGCACAGAGTTTCAGCATGTTTTAGTTGGCAAGATGCTAGCGCTTGCTATCATGCTATGTATGTGGGCGGTCAAAAGTTCGATCCCATTGAGCTGCATGTGTATTTTTATTTTCGTTTTTGACATCAGGGAATGCCATGATTTCTTTGTGGTACATCACACGTTGTTTCCTTTTTTCTTTTTATCAATATTCAACACACATGTTGTTTCCTTTTTTTTATCTTCGTTTTTGACATCAGGGAATGTCATGTTTTTTTTTTGGTACATCACATATGTTGTTTCCTTTTTTTATCAATCACATGTTGTTTCTTTTTTTTAGAAATTTAGTTTTGTTTGTAGCTATAGAATTTTTGTAAATTGTATTTACTTTTTTTGGGTATATTAGTTGATATTTTAGCCTTCACAATAAATTAGGTAAAACTCTGTCACCGATGGGCCCAATTTATTTAAAGTAGGGTCCTAATTTTAAAACTTGAACAGGGCCTCTCAGTTGTATGGGACGGCCCTGCACAACACACAAATACACAATTATTTAGTGCATGAGTTATATGCATGATGCAGACCCAAAACTCCAAGGGCATATGCATGATGGATCCATTAAGACCGAAGTCTTCTGCTATCACCTTAGGACCGAAGTCCTCTGCTTTCACCATAGGACCGAGGTCCTCTGCTTTCACCATTATGCTTATGATTTATGCGACACCATGAACAATGCATAATACACAACATATACATTATTCAATTAAATCATAACACAATTCCAGTAACTCACCAATTAGACCGCAGCCTTTTATTCATAAATAGGACCTAAGTCCTCTGCTCACCTCTAGGACCGAAGTCCTCTGCATTCACCATTTTCATTTTATTTAATGCCCTCGTGGACTTCAACATTTATTTCTCCTCTACTGCTCGTTGCCTTACGGCCAAAACAACTCTCACACATAATTACGGCACTAAGGCCGACGTCTCTGTATCGGCCTACAACACTAAGACTGTCGCCCTAAACTCACCGATCCTCGGTTCCAAGTAGTGGACCAAAAAGTCACCACGAGGACTACCATGCCACTTAGGACTAAAACGTCAAATAGGGACTAAAACGACTACACCACTTAGCCCCTCACGCACTTGGCACTCAAAGCGATGCTCACAGTTGCGTCCAGCAACAGCCTACGCTACACTAGCGTTGAAACAACACCTCGGCACACTCGGCACCTCGGCACGCTTGGCACCTCGGTACGCCTGCACTCTACTCCACTCATAGTCACTTCAATTCACGCGAACGTACTTTACTTCCTCTATAACACCCCTAGTTACTCTACGCTTGGACTCACTGCGCTTAAAACGCAACATCTCACCTCGGCAAGTACACCTAGGTATGTTATACTCTACATCTCGGCCCATAAAACCTCTAAGCATTACACGCTATACGCTATCAATGGCACTTCAAATCTACGCCTAAGTACTCTATCTCGGCCTAAGTATCTCGGCCTACTTACCCTACACTTCGACAAGTACAAACCGATACTTATACCTAGTCTCAGGTACTCATACACTTAGTTATCGGTGCTCTATCACTCATCTCGTTCCTATGACCTGCATTACGTGCGTTCTTAACACTTACGATTATTCACTTAAGCTCCACTACGTATGGAGAGTAACCTCACCTCGGCAATCCTAAACCGACTACTCCATTTAACTCCAACGCACACTCGTCACTTTATGATGTACGTTTTCAACTACTCCTCTGTTATCCTTAGCCTACTCTTTGAGGACCTCTCCATGATTATGTTGCTCACTCACTCACTCTAGCTCACCGACCGAGAATTCCTCGGCTCCATTTCACTCCTTGATCCTCGTATGATCAACTCCTCATCCACTCCACACAACTCTACTGAAGTGAGCCAAAACACAATATCAAAAACATCAAAACACATCAAGCATGCAAAGCAACTTAGCAATCATAACTACAATCTACTCACACACAACAACTCATCATAACACAAAATTATACGTGAGAAGAGAGCCCCCTAACCTTGTTCAGTTGAGTAGAACACTCTCTCTTCACCAAACTCTCCAGCTAACACTGCAAAGAACTCTTCTCCCTTTGAGCTTGAGCTTCTTCTTCACTAAGCTCTTCCTTCTCTCTAGAAAATGATCTCACCTACCAACTTCTCTCTCTTACTTCTCTTTGACTTTTCTTAGATTCCTTTTTGGTGAAACATGCTCCTCTCCTTCGACACTCTCATTTAAGGCACACACTTGGGCTTCTAATGGCTCATGGGCCTCCAATGGCTCATGGGCCTCTCACGCCCACCTTCTCCATTCACTTAAGCATCTCCTAAAAGAAATAAACCTAATTAATACTTGGCTTAATTAAAAAGTTGTAAACCTTAAATAACTCAACTAAATAATTAATTGAACTATTTTGGGGTGTTACAAATTGAGCAAGCTTCATGGGAGTTTTACCATCAACTCCTCCACCAGTTCCCAGAATTTCACCCATGAGGACATGTGTGTTCTCCAAGCCCTGGGTATTATCACAGTATTTACTACTCATGACAAGAAGTTCAAAGAAAATTATTGTTTTATTGCTTTTATTTGAATGAAGCACATGGTGCATTGTCCTTTTTATCGTTATTTTCTCCTATTGTGGATGATTCTAGAATTGTAATTGATGTCATGCTAGCCATAAGCAGCAGAGAATATGCCTAGGAATCAATTGTAAAATTGTTAGCCTATTTATAGGCCAATTAAAGGCATCAATCAGTTCAACATTATGCAAATTTGATAGGTTAGGTGGCAAAGCAACTCGGTAAGCCACCTTCCCAACTCTCTCTAGGATCTGGTATGGACCAATAAAACGAGGAGACAACTTCTTAGCCTTCAAAGCTCGACCCACACCAGTCACCGGATTGACTCTCAGAAACACATGCTCACCGACTTGAAACTCCAAATCTTTCCTCCTCTTGTCATGGTAACTCTTCTGCCTACTCTGCGAAGCCTTCATTTTCTCTTGAATTTGCTTTACCTTCTCGGTGGTCTCATACGACCTCGGTCCGAGTACCACACCTTCTCCCGACTCACTCCAACACAATGGAGTCCTCGCACTTCCTCCCATACAATGCCTCAAAGGGTGCCATCCCTATGCTAGAATGAAAATCGTTGTTGTACGTGAACTCAATCGCGCTGGCGAATACGAATCCCACGCTCCTCCTTGCTCAAGAACACACGCTCTCGGCAAGTCCTCCAACGATCGGATGGTCCTCTGACCGACCATCGATCAGGGTGATATGCCGAGCTCAGCGCAATTTCGCACCCAACGCGTCTTGCAAACTTCCCGCACTCAAGTAAACCTTGGGTCTCTATCTGAAATAATAGATCGAGGAACCCCGTGTAGCTTTACGATCACTTGGATGTATATCTCGCCAACCTTGACATCGGATAGGTGAGGTTGATGGGAATGAAATGAGCAGACTTCGTCAATCTATCCACCACTACCCAAATGGTATCAAACCTCCCTATCGTACTCGGCAAACCGGCTACAAAATCCATTGCAATCATCGTCCCACTTCCACTGAATATTCAATGGTTGCAGCAACCTCCGCTTCTTCGATGTTCTACCTTGGACTTCGACAAACCGAATAAGCGCACACAAACCGCTACATCACTCTTCATACCTTGCCACCAAAACAACCCCTTCAAGTCTTGATACATCTTAGTCGCGCTGGGGTGAATACTCAGCTTACTCCTATGACACTCTTCCAAGATTGCTCTCTTAATCTTCTCGTCATCAGGGACACAAATCCGAGTTCTATACCTTAGCAATCCTTGCGCATCCAACTCAAAGTCTTCGCTCTCACTTCGGCCAATACCGCCACGCCTACAAGCTTGACGCCCACCTGCGCCTCTTTGATGTCACTCGAAATTCATTTGTGATTTTCAGCATTCCCAACGTAATGCTTTGAGGAGTTAGTTCACACACTAAACTTAGGTCTCTGAATTGCTCAATTAGCTCTAGCTCTTTTACCATCATTGCTGATGCATGCAACGATTTCCTACTTAGCGCATCACCACCGATTTGCCTTCCCGGGTGATAGTTCAACCCAAAATCATAGTCCTTCAAGAGAGCTCCAACCATCTCCTCTCGCCTCATGTTCACTCCTCCTTCGATCAAACAGATCTCGCAAACTCTTATGGTCACTAAACACTTTGAACCTTGAGCCATATAGATAATGCCTCCATATCTTCAATGCAAACACCACGACAGCAAGCTCCAAATCGTGCGTAGGGTAGTCTTCTCATGAATTTTCAATTGCCTTGAAGCGTAAGCAACTACCTTACCTTCTTGCATCAAGACGCGCGACCCAAACCCAACTTAGACGCATCACAAGACACCACAAACGGCTCAATTGGATTAGGCAACGTCGGACGAGAGACGTTGTCAATCTCTTCTTCAATTCTTGAAACTTTCTTCACATCTGCGCGTCCCACACAAATGCCTTCCCTTTACAAAGTCAATCGAAAGTTAGTGGCAACGCCAACTTGAAAACCCCTCAATGAACCTTCAGTAATACCCACTAAACCCGTAAAACTTCTCACCTCGTTGGCGACTTAGGTGCTTCCCATTGCAACACAAACCGACTTTGGAAGGATCAATCGTTATACCTTCACCGGAGATCACATGACCTAGGAAATTCACCGCCTCAACCGTAATTCACACTTGGATAACTTGGCGTACATCTTCTTATCCTTCAATACCTCCAACACCAATCTCGGATGCTTGGCGTGCTCCTCCTCCTCGACTTGGAGTAGACTAAAATGTCATCAATGAATACAACAACAAAACGGTCTAGGTACTCATGAAATATACGGTTCATATACTCCATGAACACTCCAGAGCATTCGTCACACCAAATGGCATTACGTAATACTCATAAGGCCCATACCGAAGTTCTAAATGCCGCCTTAGGAATGTCCTCGCCCTCACCTTGATCCGATGGTACTCGACCTCAGTGTCAATCTTCAAAATACTTGCGCACCCACCAATTGGTCCATCAAATCATCAATTCTTGGGAGTGGGTACTTGTTCTTAATTGTTACCTTGTTCAACTGTCTGTAATCCACACACAATCTCATACCTCCATCCTTCTTTCTCACCAATAACACAGGTGCGCCCCAAGGCGACACGCTTGGCCTTATGAACTTCTTCTCCAGCAACTCTTCCAACTGCTTCTTCAACTCGGCTAGCTCAGCTGCAGACATCCTATAAGGTGCCATAGACACCGGCCTAGTTCCTGGTACTAACTCAATGCTGAACTCAACCTCTCTTTCCTGGTGGAACCTCGGGAATCTCGTGCAGGAACACTTCGTGAACTCTCGCACTGCCGGCACTTCACCAATTTTAGCTCGGCTCTCTGCGCAGACAATGTCACACTCGGTGCAAACAACGTAGCTCCTTCCTTCATTACCTCGCGCACCGCTTCTGCAGACATCCGAATGCATTCTTCCACCTCTAAGAAGGAAGAAACTCACAGATCCTCTCAAAGCAATTGATATGGACATGGTTATCCACTAACCAATCCATACCGAGGATGACATCCATCCTCCAATGGTAGGCAAATCAAATTAACAACGAAGTCCCTGCCAAAGGCTAACAGAGGACACTTCGAACAAACGAGAGAGGTAGTCACTGACCCCTTTGCTGGAGTGTCAATAACCATCTCCCTCACCATAGTAGACAAAACTAAATCCAATCTTTTAGCACACAATGCGAGAAATGAAAGAGTGCGTGGCACTGTATCCACGATTGCAATCAAAGGAATTCCATTTATAAAACACGTACCTTTTATCTCATTCACCACCTCGGACCCAAAGAAGAGCGAATACCTTTCCAACATTTTTTCCTTCTTCTGGCTTGGTACACCTCGAGCTAATATGCCCTGCCTCCCCACAGCTTGTAGCAAACTATATCCTTCTTCTCACAATCCTGAGCCTTGTGGCCCACCTTGCCACACTTAAAACACTTAACGATCGAGCACTCAAAACTTTTGTGGCGGGTTTTCCACATTTGAAACACACTATACTCGAGGAGCGTCTCCCCACTCGGCGCCTTGGCCAAACCAAATTTCCACTTTCCTTTTCCTTTCCACCGTAACCCTCGTAAGGCTTAGCACGATATTGCGACTCGCTTCTCCTTCCACTTTATAGGTGGTAGTCGCGCCACCTTGTCTTCCTCAAAGATTCTGCAGCTATTCACCAACCGAGCAAACACCCTTATCTGATGATACCCAATGGCTCGCTTGATGTCGGGCCTTAAGCCATTCTCAAACTTAATACACTTGGAGAACTCAAAGAAGAGCTCCATTGTAATGGGGGTAGAACTTCACCAACTCGGTAAACTTTGCAGCGTGCTCTTACCAACGACATACTCCCCGCCAACTCTAAAATTCCATTTCTTTCTTTCCCTAACATCTTCGAGGATAATACTTCAAAGGAACTCTCTCTGAAAATATCCCAGTGACTTCTTCTTCAAAGAATCCCAACCTTTGAAGATTTTCGAGCCACCCATCATCTGCCTCCTCGGCTAGCATGTGAGTACCAAACCTCACCTTTGCGCAATCGAACACTCCATCACTCGAAAAATCCTTTCTATTTCCTTTAACTGCACCATAGCTCCATCGGGATCATACCTCCCTTTGAAAGTAGGAGGATTCTCCTCTGAAACGTAGCCAACCTCCTCGCCTCCAAAGATCCTCGGCCGCGTCACGAGGTCGATTCCCATAGCATCGCCATCGCTTCCAAAGCAGCGGCCTATGGCGTCATCATTCCTCCCAAATTTTTCCACCATTACACTAAACATATAAACAGAATCTACTTAGAACGAGCCATAAAACTCGAAATTCGGAAACTCAAGACTCAATACTTGGCCTGACAAGACCGGACTATTGCTCGATACCACTATTGTAACACCCCTTACTTTAATACTACATAGCAAATTAAACCAGAGTTTTCAAAAACCACTCAAGGAGTGCTACATTTTCTACATGAATTTCAACCAAGCAAAACAATATAAATAATTGCGCAACTAAACAAAGTAGTATGATGTACATACAAAGACTCCTCGGCCTAGAAGGAACCGAGCTCAACAATCAACAAAGTTATTAGTTACATCACGGTCAAAATAATACATGTTCCAAAAGACATAGGTTTATAACTCAAAATAAATCTACATAACAGACCACTACACTACTCTACCCCTGTGTTACACTTTACCAGAGCAATGACGACGCTTGAAACGACAATCGAGTGAGGACTCGACTTCTACTCGGGAATACCTGCAAGTTGCCAACATGAGAGCAACATAAAAGCAGTAGGGTGAGTCTCTAAACACATATAATAAAGTCTATGGCAAGCATTATGCTAAGCAACACATATAAACAACTCGGCACAACACACAAATAACACAATTATTTAGTGCATGAGTTATATGCATGATGCAGACCCAAAACTCCAAGGGCATATGCATGATGGATCCATTAAGACCAAGTCTTCTGCTATCACCTTAGGGCCAAGTCCTCTGCTTTCACCATAGGACCGAGGTCCTCTGCTTTCACCATTATGCTTATGATTTATGCGACACCATGAACAATGCATAATACACAACATATACATTATTCAATTAAATCATAACACAATTCCAGTAACTCACCAATTAGACCGCAGCCTTTTATTCATAAATAGGACCTAAGTCCTCTGCTCACCTCTAGGACCGAAGTCCTCTGCATTCACCATTTTCATTTTATTTAATGCCCCTCAGGGACTTCAACATTTATTTCTCCTCTACTCGTTGCCTTACGGCCAAAACAACTCTCACACATAATTACGGCACTAAGGCCGACGTCTCTGTATCGGCCTACAACACTAAGACTGTCGCCCTAAACTAGTTAACACTCGCAGCAACTCTTCTCCCTTTGAGCTTGAGCTTCTTCTTCGCCGGAAGCTCTTCCTTCTCTCTAGAAAATGATCTCACCTACCAACTTCTCTCTCTTACTTCTCTTTGACTTTTCTTAGATTCCTTTTTGGTGAAACATGCTCCCTCTCCTTCGACACTCTCATTTAAGGCACACACTTGGGCTTCTAATGGCTCATGGGCCTCCAATGGCTCAGGGGCCTCTACGCCCACCTTCTCCATTCACTTAAGCATCTCCTAAAAGAAATAAACTCCTAATTAATACTTGGCTTAATTAAAAAGTTGTAAACCTTAAATAACTCAACTAAATAATTAATTGAACTATTTTGGGGTGTTACAAATTGAGCAAGCTTCATGGGAGTTTTACCATCAACTCCTCCACCAGTTCCCAGAATTTCACCCATGAGGACATGTGTGTTCTCCAAGCCCTGGGTATTATCCCAGTATTTACTACTCATGACAGTAAGTTCAGCAAAATTATTGTTTTATTGCTTTTTATTTGAATGAAGCACATGGTGCATTGTCCTTTTTATCGTTATTTTCTCCTATTGTGGATGATTCTAGAATTGTAATTGATGTCATGCTAGCCATAAGCAGCAGAGAATATGCCTAGGAATCAATTGTAAAATTGTTAGCCTATTTATAGGCCAATTAAAGGCATCAATCAGTTCACAATTATATCTCTCTTACCTCATTATTCCTTTTATACCCTAGTTTTTAGAGCCATCTTCGAGTTGCATTCAAGTAATTGTAGCTCCAGGCCTCTTTGTAAACTGTTATTGGTGCTCTGCACCCTAGCAAAGTGTGTTGGGTTTCAAATGGGAAGGAAAAAAGTCAGATGGTTTCAGGGACAGCGGTTTGGTACTAAGTCTGTTCGCACTGACTATTCTGAAAACAAGCCTCGGGGTTTCAAATGGGAAGGAAAAAAGTCAGATGGCAAATTGGTCCATTATCGGGAGAAGATTGATCATATTCGCCCAGAGGAGGTGACATGGGATCCATACCATGCTCACAGAGCTATTTTTCCATTGGACCCGTTGTGCTTCTTTAGAGGGTTCTACGGCATGCTGGGTGCATGGTCCCTTATCTGCCTGATTGTGTGGTCAAGCAGTTTGGCTATGTGCCCGAGGACCCCAAACATCCTAGGCGGGCTGTAGTTACCAAAGAAGTGGCTGATGTTAGCCATCTTATCCCCCGTGGTCAGGCATTAGAGGCTGGGAGCCCAGACACGGTTGAGGGGTACGTTGCCTAGTATAAAAGGGTATCTCACCCATACCTAATGCCAGAAAATTACCCCATGTCTGGTGTTGAAGAGCTGGGACAGGTATCAATCTTTTTTAACTTGTGATTAAATTACTTTTTAAAATTTCATTATTTTAATTACTGTATTTTTGTGTTTCGTAGACTATACCAGAGATGGAGCACCTCTATGCTGAAATGGAGAGCGTGCTAGAAGGTAGGGTCCCTCGGGGTACCCGTGCGTGGACCATCCTTGACAGGCTGAAGGCATTGGCAAGGCCAATAGCACGTGGGCTGAGGAAGTTTAGTTGTCCCAGCCAGGATACAGATGCTATGTCATAGTACTTATGTTTAGGTTGTTCGTTTTAGTAGGTTTATTTATGTTTTACCGAAGAAATTTGACGTTGTAGAATTTTTAATTATATTTATTTCGTTCATTTCCAATTGTTTTTGTCTAAGTGAGACAAACTTGAGAATGAGAGTGAAATGTGAGAACCTCGTTTTGGATTGATTTTAAGGCGTGCAAAACTAACATGAAATTTGTCTCATTAACAGTGGTTCAGCCTTAAAGAACCGAAATTGTTTGTTAGTTAACTATCGAACCACTGTTAAACAACTATGGGGTGTGCATCAAAATTTATAGTACTCGATAGTTTACAATCGAACAGGTTCGGTGGTAAACTACCAAACCGTCCTTAACTTCCAAAATAATTAAAACGCTTGCGTTTCATTAAGAGCATCCTGGTAATTTCACGCAGTTGGATAGTGTGTGATGAGTAGCTAGGAGTGTGTAAGAAGCATAGGCCTATTAAGAATATTCATTAGGCCTACATTTGTGTTAGGCCGACTATGATCTAACCCTTCTATTTTAGGCGTTTGCTTTTCCCACAACCCCTCCTACTCTTTCACACCCCTTAACTCCAAATATTCCAAAAATACCCTTAAGTAGAGTGCGTGTTTTCACCGATTCAAGGATGGGCAACCGAATATATTCGGTTGAGATCAACCGAACAGGTAAAAAATGTGAATGTGGTGTGAGAGTCCATTTTTTTGTAATAAAATAGGGTGTTCGAACACCCTCATGCGAACCTGTTTGCATGACCTCGTTCGAACAAGTGAAATTACGCACAAGAGGGTATGAAGTCAAGATTTAACACACACAAACGATGTCATTTGAACCTGTTCGAAGAACCGTGTTCGAACAGGTGAAATTTCGTGAAAAAAAGAGGTTTTGGCTGGCCTTTTGGTCTTTTCACACCCTTATGGAGTGTGTTTTGAGTAGGAGGGGGTGTGGGAAAAGAAAACGCCCTATTTTATTTGTTTTGTAGATTTTGTTAGAGGTATTCCTTCTTTTTAATTTCCATTTCCCTTACTGCTCATCACATACACTCTCTTGATCATTGGCCTTCTTATCAAAATTTCTTATAAGTAAAAATAAATATACGCTCTGAAAGTAAATTCTCAAATAGGAGTATTCTGGAATTGAAGTATAATACTTGGAGCAATATGGTTGTACAAAAAATAGGGTGCAAAAGGCAACCTCAATTAGTTATATCAACATGCCATTAACCAAATATTGTAAACATGTTGAGGTAGCATGTGACCTTGGCAACTACTCCCTCTGGACTCAAATATAGGCAACACTTTTTAGGTTCATTGAAAAGGTAATGTATTTGAACAATATATAATCCAAATACATTAATTTTTCAATGAACCTAAAAAAGTGTTTGTTGCTTGTTCATATTTGAGTTCGGAGGGAGTAGAATAGAAAATATGCTCTGAGAAGAAGATAATTTTCTTTATTTTGATATTCTATGACTATCCATTTTCCTGTCAGATCATTTGACCAGTTAGAAATTGGGTCAGGAATATTCTCAACAGTTTGAAATGGGAGAGGATAAGAGGAAGTAGAGATATTGAAACAAGTTGTAAGGAGAATAACACAAGAAAGTCAGAATAAAATAAAATAAAAAGGGATATTGTAATTTATAACTTCACTTAATAGTTAATACTTTTAGGAGCATATACATATAACTTAAGCAAAATGTAAGGATAATGAAGCCAAATATCAATTTCTCACCAAGTATCAAATTTTGGTTATCAATAATGTAATAAAGAGATTGGCTCAGCAAACATATTTACAACATTAGCACTAACACTCACATGCTGACCCCATCCTCCTTGTAAATTTGTGTGTTGATTAACCATAGTCAACAAGAAAATGCTTCAATTATCCAAATGAGCTATAGCTTTTATATGATCCTTTTTTCAGTTGCAGCAAAAAAAAAGTTCTCAAGAAAAACTTGATATGGTATTTGATTGGTTACTGAAATCAGTACAAAACCAACTGAACATCAAGGTTAAGTCATTTGATTGTTAATCCTACACTTGAGTTGTCTCTTGTGCACAGCCTTCAGAACTCTTTACTTCTTCAGTATGAGATGGATCAGAAATATCCTTCAGAGATTCGATTTCCATGCTAGCCGTGCGGCTTTTCCTATTCCTTCGATCCTGAAAGCGACATCAACTAAATGTTTAGCTCAAATTACCTAAGCCACTAGAATCAGAGTCCTAGAGTAGAATTTTATATGTGAGAAGAAATAAAGATAATGAAAGGAACCTCTCGGAATGGATATTCGTCGGCTTCAAGCATCCTAACAACCTGACTCATTTTAGGTCTCTTCTCTGCATCAGGATCAACACATCTAAAAGCAACAAGAAGGGAACGCTTTAACGCACGTGTTGCTGGTTTCACTTCAAGGCTTGAGTCCACGACTTCTTCGGCCCTCCTTGATCCCACCATCATCTTCAGCCACTCAACAAGATTCACCTGTCATCGGAATAATCAAAATCTCATTAACTATACGAAAAACCATAATCACCACTTCTTAATGTAGCACCGACACTTCAGGTCGAAGACTTGTCCAGTGTCCGACCTGTGTCATGTCGGACACCGACACTGACACTTCAATTACACACATTTTTCTCAAACTATTACCGATAGCTACATCTCAGTGTCAGTGTTAGTATCATGTTCGATGTCCGTGTCTGTGTCGGTGCTTCATTCAGATTGAAGAACAAGATAAAAGTGGAAAACTTGCAGCATTCATAATTATTTGAAACCTCATTGGCAGGACGCGTATAGTCTACAGGGTCTCTTCCTGTAACCACTTCTAGAAGGAGAACACCAAAGCTGTAAATGTCACTCTTCTCATTTAACAAACCGGTATTAGCATATTCTGGTGCGACATAGCTGAATTGAGAACCGAAGTAAGTTTCAATTTATGCAATCCTATAAACAAATTCAGAAAATGATTAAACATTCAGCATCAGCATACCCAAATGTTCCCATTACTCTGGTAGTTATGTGACTTTCTCCTGAATCCAAAAGCTTCGCCAAACCAAAATCAGAAACCTTTGCATTGAACTCGCTATCAATTAAAATGTTGCTAGACTTTATGTCCCGATGAACAACTTTCGGTTCTATTGCTTCATGTAAGTAAGCAAGCCTGCCACCAGAGTCACAGTAAATAGAATTTTAATTAGCGAAATTTGCGAACTTAAAGGCAACAACATTACAATATCGAAATAGATTCTCTAATGACAAAGATTTTGATAATCACATTATAAAAATTGTAATTTACGGAACCTGGATAGAAATTTTGACAAGGACATTTAAGAGAGATTTTACACAATCATGATTCATACAAATAAATTTTGCACAAGATAAATGAAATGATTAACGAGTTCCGGCTTTCTAATTTTTCAAGTTGAACTTACGCTTTGGCTGTACTAAGAATAACTTTCATGCGAGCTTCCCATGTAAGTGTGCCATGTTGCCTCATAGCCCCATGTAACCATTGTTCTAAGTTACCATTGTTCACATATTCATACACCAGCAACCTGTAAATCAGATGGAAATCATATTATTTATGAAAGAAAGAAGCATATAACAAAAAAAGCGTTCCGTTTCGAATTTTACCCAAAAGCATAACACTGTCGTAAACATAAAATTTGGAGCATTATCAAGTACAAGTGATAATGCGCATTTGCGAGATTTTGATACATTAAAGAACACTAAGTTTACCTGTGAACTCCTTCGATGCAAAATCCGAGTAAGCGCACGAGATTTTTATGTCTAACATGGCCTATAGCCTCCACTTCAACCCTGAATTCTTTCTCAGCTTGTCCCCTGTAAACTCAATACAAACCAATTACACAGAAATTAAGTAAAGATCGTTGTTTAAGAAAGAAATAATATCAATGAGATAAGTGCCACAAGAGAAAACTAATAGGAATTAGATCCTATGCAGTCTCCAATTTGGTGCACTCATGCATTCAGTAAATCTGGACTGTCCAATGATGATCGGACGGTCATGATCTCTAACTTTAAAAACACATACAAAATAGAAAGTTAAAATCTAAACTGTCAGATCAAGATTTGTCGGTACAGATATGTTGAATGCATGACTGCACCAAATTGGCCAATGCACAGAACCCAAATGCAAACTAATATCAATGATAACCTATAGTGTCCTTACAAGTTGTTAAGAAGTTTCTTAACTGCCACGTCAGATCCGTTGATCAATCTTCCCCGATAAACAACTCCATATCCACCTTCACCGATCACATTCTCCGGAGAGAAACGATTAGTTGCAAGTTCAAGGTCTCTAAGTGTGAACCAATGGCCCCACCCAAGATGAGAAATTTCAGGCAATCCAACTAAAGGAGAAGCTGTTACCATCCCTCCAAATTGAAATGGCGACTGCTTCTTAAAATTTCCGGAACTTCCGTCCTCTCCTGACATTGAACTAAACCCTCTTTCATGATGATAAATTGAACTACACTGACTTAAATTATCAGCAGCATCACTAGGTTTTCTCAAATGAACTAATAATTTTTCTGAATTCTTATCACTTGCTTTGTTGTCATTAATTTGAATAGATACATTATCTACTTGATCATGTGAAGGTTGTACCCCAACTTTGTCAACTTTGATATCCTTTGAGATATTAGGTATTTGGGATAACGAGTACTTGTCGACCGATCTCCTTGTCTTCCTCCGAAACATTATCCATATCGATAATATACAAAGAATCAAAACTATAAATGCACCAACACCTATTCCAATTAAAACCCATAGCCTCAAGCCCAAAAATGATGTCTTCTTCGACAATTCCACATTCAACGATCGGTTCGATGACATAATCGGATACTACAAGTCAATCAAAATAGTCTTCTAATGGCAGAATTAAGACATTCCCACCTGAGTACAAGAATCTAGTTAAGTATTCCCATTACACATTGGTTTGATACACTCAACAAAAATAAAAAAAAATAAAAAATAATCAGCAATTTATCAAAATTCAACATAATTTTCCTGAAACATTAGGTTAAAAGTTGGGGGGATTCAACTATTCTAAACAAAAAAGTAAAATGTGATGATACTTCAAACAATCAAAAATCAGAAACCAATTTGAGTTCATCTCACTCCAATAAAAAAAAAGGCACATAAAGTTCACAATTTATTATATAAAGTAAAGAGTTATTAACAATCACAAGCAAAAATCCAACAACAAAAAGGTAACTTGATAAGCATCACTTATGATCCAAGCAAAATAAAAGGCAAATCAAAACCAAATGTAAAAAAGTGATGCAGAAAGATAAAGCAATAACCTTTGTGTTGATCTTATTATCTTCCTTGATCTTCTACCTTCAAAATCCAAAGAAGCAACAAAGGGTATTTTTTTCTGAAACCCAAATGAGTAAATGAGCATAGAATATAGATATATAAGAAGAAAAAATAGCAACCCAGATGGTGAAAAATGATGAAAAGGCAGAGTAGAAGTTAACTAGAAGGTAAGATGATAAAGAAAAGGAAAATGGAAGGTAATGTCAGAGAAAAAATCTGATTTTTAAGGGAAGAAATGAAGAGAAGAGAAGAGAGAGAGAGAGTGAAGAAGAAAATGGAGAAGAAAAAAGTAAAAGGTGGGGAAAAGGGTTGGTGGGTAGTGTGCTTGAGGAAGATGATTGCGGGACCTAAAGAAAGCTGGAAAGGAAGCTTGGTTTGTAATGGAGGAAACCAGAGAGAGAGAGAGAGAGAGAGAGAGAGAAACAGTAAAGTTAAAGCAAAAATGTATGTAATGAACAGGTGTAGCATTTATAGCATGTACCGAAAAGTGTACTCAATAAGATCAACAAAAGTAAAACTTAGTGGCTTAGATCTTCTTCTTCCCACTCTTTCTATGTCTTTCTCTATCCTCTCTCTTAATTTCACACTCACATATATCATTATTAAAAAATAATAATACTTAAAAAAATTGAAATTAAGAGGTAGCAAGAGGGTCCATTTAGATAGGCTTATTTGGGTTTATCTATTAGCACAAGTATTTGTGAGACTGTTTAGGAGAGTTTATGAAAACAACTTATGACATGTTTATAAGTTGTTTTCAAGTTATTTTCATAAGTTCCAAATGATGACTTATGAAATCAGCTTATGACTTATAAAAAAAATAGTTTAACATTATTTTATCATTTACATTATAAATGGTTTATACATAAGCACTTATATAATAAATATTTATGTCATAAACACTTAATTAAATTGTTTATCCAAACGCGCCAAGAGAAGATATAAGGAGCGTAGAATAGGATAATCCAAAGTCAACTTAGTGTTAATTGTAATGTGGATTTTAATGTGAGGATTAATGCCTTTCCCGGGTGTTTTGTTTAAATTTAGAGTAAATAAAATACTCCCTCCGACTCAATTTTAAACATAAAATAACTACTTTCATTAATATTAAATATAATAGTTTTGTACATTTAATTTCTTTAAATTCATTAAAAGATAAATAGATTTACTAAACTATCCTTAATTAATAGTAATCTTCTCAAAACATTAATGAGCTAATTTAAGGGTGGTTATGAAAAAAATAGTATTAAATATGGATAGATTAGTTGAAATTTGCTTATATTTAAGTTCAACAAAATTAGGCACATTTTTACTTATAATTGAGTCCAGAGGAAATATTGTTTAAAATATATTGAATGGATGAAAATTTATGTTGATTAGTGCAATCTCAACTATTTTTGATAGCATTTTATATTATATATGACACATTAATATTTGACTTATTTCATCTTTAAGCTTATAAAGCATCTATTTGGACCCCAAAAATTTTCTATAAGTGCAACATAATCCAAATAATTTAGTAGGTGACTAATATCTTGATAAATCGAGTTAATTACGGATTTATTGAAAAAAATTAATTACAAATTTGAATGTCATTAATTGGTTTTTTAATTAGTTTTATACATGATTATTTTAATTAGTATTTTAACTATTAACTATTATTCAAGTTAATTTCTAGACTATTTTTTAATTGGTTTTTACAACTTATTTTCTAATTGTTGAATACTTGCAAAACGGTGGATTCAATTTGTGTTTATTTTAATTTGATTTATATATATATATATATAGGAAACGTATATTATGAGAGGACTTTTATAATGAGAGAGTGAGAGGATTCAACCATGACCATAGATCAAATCATGAGCGGTTGAGATTAAAACAAAAAGTCAACTTGGTAACTACCCAACTTTTAATTACAACCACCCATGTAGTGTTATAGGATCCAGATTTACTCCTCTCATCTCTCACAATAAACTATCCTCTCACCTTATACATCCCCAAAACAAATCTAGCTTGTCATGAGGTATACTTACCAAACTGTCCTCTTTATATATTAAAAGAAAAAAAAAAGACTATTTTGAAGAAATCTTAAATACATTGCATCATCACATTCTGTCCATGAAGAATATTATTTTTTAATTAACAGTGGAATTTTGAAAGTACAGCAGAAAATTTTGACATATTTATTTTTATTTGTGGCTGACATACATATAGATTTTCCCCATTTATTTGTGCCAGCACGGGTATACATCCTCTTTTTTTAGTTTAATTTGAAATTATTTTATTATGAAAATGTTATATCTATATATATATATATAGTCGGGTTCAATTGACTCCAAGAGTAACTTTAAAAGAGTTACTCCACATCCTAATCGTTGATTTCAATATAATCCAATGGTAACAATACACCACTACTTGGTGGTGTATTGTTACCATTGGATTATATACAAATCAACGATTAAGATGTGCAGTAACTCTTTTAAAGTAACTATTGGAGTAAAATGATCCGTACTCATATGTGTGTGTGTGTGTGTGTGTGTGTGTGTGTGTGTGTGTGTGTGTGTGTAGATGTTTCTAAGTTGTGTTAAGAAATTTTAAATATATCTTTTGCCGATGGGAATTGAGAAACATTTAATGGGCAAATATCATGACGTAAGAACACAAATACCAAAGTAACAATATAATGAAGTTAAATAGTATATGACTCGCACAACCTAATTATATAAAAGATAATGAAATTCTCAAACACACCAGACTGAAAACTGAATAAAAGACTCTTAAACAACAAAATCCTAACTGAAGATAATCCGAATGCATAATCTACGGGCAGCTTAGTGTACAGGCAACTGATTGACTTCAGAATTCTGGCCAACTTCAAGGGTCCTTTTAATTCAACGGGGACCACCATCAGTATTGCTTTCTACAACACCGTCGACGACTACTTCGTCCAAAGTGTCGACAATTTGACCTTTGATATACTGTACAACAAATATACCAAATGATAAACCTCATATAACTTGTATTAATTTTTTTCAAATGACAACTGATTTATTCAACGAAAGATGATAACCAGCAATACAGTACTTGAGCAACAACGTACAATCCAACTGGGATTTATTCAACAGTCTTTTGATTACCAGCAATATGCTGAGCAATTCAGTCCACAAATAGTAATAAATTAGTGGGATAGACAGTTATAAATTGGAAGAATCCTAAACAAATTCAGCTGTTATAGCAAACTTATACCGGATATGTAACTTTGAAATGTTCAATTATGGTAGCATCATCAGTCAACGTCTTCACGATGAATAACCTTGCAAAGCGTGTATTTCTATGTTGTTTCACCTCCACTTTAAAAAGACACTCTCTGCCAATGACTGACTCAAAATCTGTAGGGATCCCATTGCTTAATCCATTGTGATTTATGCTCTCAAGCAAGTCAGAGCATGTACGTCCAAGTAGGATCTCCGCATCTCTGTCATACACAGTAAAAACAACACTATCGAACTGGTCGATGACACGCAGATTTAATCGGTACCTATGAATACAAAGTAATAGTTATCAAAATAAAAGACCACAAATATTACCGACTAAATAGTCACTGTTGAACTTAGGCTCGAAGACCGTAGTTGGGTTTGTGAAGCGTCATATCACTCCGGGAACACAAATCTCGCGATCGTGACAGACAAAAGAATTGGAATAAAAATGTATCTTATAAAGATGTGGAGTGGCGCGAAACCGACCAAGATTGGCACAGACATCAAATAGGGATATCCTGTACACAGCGCCAAACTGAAGCAAGCTGTCAAACTTCTGGATAAATTATTTACGGATAGTTGCTTGGATGCGATCTCCCTACAAAATTTCACATCAGAAAACTGATTAGTCACCTATTTTGCAGATTATATTAAAAATAGATAAAAAAAATATGAAAACATGTGTGGTGAGTGGTGTTTGTGAAAGAGTGGTGGTCTTACACTTATATAAGACATATATGTTACTCCTTGATCTTCAAAGAGTCCCAAACCAAGTGTCAGCTAGCGCAAAGGGATCTTCAACCTTGATAAGGAGGATACCAAAAAGGGAAATTAAGCAAATTGAGAATCAAACCAAGAATGTAACAAACAAAAAACGGTGTTAAAGAGCATCATAAGAATAGTCAAAAGATCGAATCATATTATTTAGGAGTCTTCCTAGCACTTGTGGTTGTAGTGTTATTAGTTTTATTGTGTTAGTTAATTTCAATCCTTGCACTGATCTTTCTCTATTTCAAAATTGGATAACTTGCAATGAGAAGTCTTCTTTTAGTCACAGTGTTACTTGGCTTCACCATATAGCCTCTAAGTGCGAGAACTGCGGTTCCGGTGTGATCCCGAACGGTCACATCTATGCCAGACCTACAGTAAAATCACACACGATAGTTGTTTTCGATTTTCCAGTGGTTAAGACTAAACGATCCGAAGTAACAACAAAACTTACGCATTATTTGAATGGACATGTGTGATGCATGCAATCACCACCTATGCAGGTTCCTGATAGTATGTAACAATGGTTTCATGTTAGCTAGTGTATGATATTGATCATAAACACAGTGTTTAGGAGATTATATGAAGTATTTGATAATAAACATCATAGCGAAAGAGGAAATCATTCAGGGCGGGGTATTACCTGAGTAGGAGGAGGTGCTTGCAGTGTTCGAAGGTTGACAGGGCAATAGCGAAAGAGGAAATCATTCAGAAGATGTCTGGGAATATCCATCCAGATTCGAGAAACGGTGCTTCTGAAGCAGTTGTTTTCGATCTATAAATGGTGAAACTGTGTAGGTGTTTATTCGTGGTGTTTATTGGGTTTGGGCTTGATTGGTGGTTACCGAAAATAATTGCTTAATATGTTGGTTAATAAAAATCTGTAAAACCTCAGACATTATTGGAGAACTTTTGTTTTTGAATTTCTGGGGTAAAACCCCAGACATTATTGGAGAACTTTTAATAATTAAATGATATTATTAATTATTGGAGAACTTTTAAGAAAAATATTCCATATTTCAGATTTGTTAATTTTTTTTGTTTCGTTATCTGGGATAAAACATATTCTCACGGGAGATATGGGTAGTTATGTTGTTGTTAGTACAAAATAATTTTTGAATATCACAGTTTTACTACAGGCAATAATGGTGGAGGAATTTTTGAATATTACATATCATGGGCAGCAATAATGGCATGAGTTTAAGAATTTTATATCATAACCGTTTGAATTTTAGCTTGGGATTTTATAGGATTTTATATCATAACCGTTTGACATTTTGACAGCTAAAAATCTGTCTGAATTGTCTTAATTATTTCTAACTAATCACATAAGATTTGTATCAAAAATAATGGTGCGTGTGAAATTTGTATCAAAAGTAGCGCATGGTGTAGTGGTTGTTGTTGTTGTTTGGCACTTGAAGGTCAAGTGTTCAACTCCCATGTAAGACATTTCTTTGTTTTATTTTGATAAATTATTGATATCCAACGTATATTTGTGGGCTCCACTGTTAATGACTTGTAAAGCCACATATTAGAAGATATCTATGTGGCTTTTCTTAGGTGGACGCTTAGGTGGAGTTATTCGTGATTTATATTACTTATGATATAGGAAACGTATATTATGAGAGGACTTTTATAATGAGAGAGTGAGAGGAATCAACCATGACCATAGATCAAATCATGAGCGGTTGAGATTAAAACAAAAAGTCAACTTGGTAACTACCCAACTTTTAATTACAACCACCCATGTAGTGTTATAGGATCCAGATTTACTCATAAATCTCTCACAATAAACTATCATCTCACCTTATACATCCCCAAAACAAATCTAGCTTGTCATGAGGTATACTTACCAAACTGTCCTCTTTATATATTAAAAGAAAAAAAAAAGACTATTTTGAAGAAATCTTAAATACATTGCATCATCACATTCTGTCCATGAAGAATATTATTTTTTAATTAACAGTGGAATTTTGAAAGTACAGCAGAAAATTTTGACATATTTATTTTTATTTGTGGCTGACATACACATTTATTTTGGCTTTTTGTTATGGTAAGACATCTTTTTAAGATTTTTTTTCCTACTACTGAATGTGATGGCACTGCAACCTTTGCAGGCTTATAAATTAACCCAAGGTTGGCTGATTATTCATTTGCTTGCTTGTGTGTGCACATGGAATTAAATTATAAGAATAATTAAAAACAAACAAGTCCTCGTGCATTCATTAAGATTGCATTAACCAATTTTGTAGATAAGTTCTTTTTTTAGCATTTGAGTATATGTACTTGTGATGGTGAAATTATGAAACCAATTGAAACTCAAATTGCATATAATTGTAACACATTTCTCAAAAAAAAAAAGTAACACAAAATTACTAAGCAACTTGAGATTATTTATAAGTAAGATTAATTTGGTTACCAAAGATTTGATCGTGGCAGTAAATATTATTATTGGCAATTGGCAATAACATGTTTGTTTCAAAGTCTACTTTTTTAAAAAAATAAATTAGTATAATATATTGACAGATATATACTATTCTAGAAGGATTATCACCAGTTAAAACGGTGAGATAACCATATACTAACTACAGTTTAATCACGAATTAAAAGCAGACTTAAATGGAAAAATTTAGTAAAGTATTCTTTATATGTGTTTTTTTTGATAAGTTGTCAAAAAAACACTATATATAATTTTTAAAATATCATAAGCATTAACTATGTATTAAATGAGGTGCTTCAAAAAAATGTTTTAAATGAGGTCATTTAAATGCAAAGCAATTAATAAAGCATATTTGTTCATTTTCTTTTTGATGTTTTATCGTATGACACAAGGAATAAGAAAACTATATAAATAGATATAGAGACTAAAATATCCTTATTTATCATTTTGTTCTTAACAATTTTACTTTGGAAATACACTCAACAATTATTGTAATTATAATGATATGGAAATAGAAGTGGAGTCTATAATAAAATAATTAAAAAAATAAGGTATATGTGTTGGGAGAGATAATTAATTTTGGTTTATATGCTTATTAAAAACTTAATTATAATTGTTTATTGATTTATTAAGAGTATTGTTGGGAAAAATAGTTAAAATTGTACTGGGGTTGTAAAATATCAAAAGTTTTGGAGCAAAATTTAGAGGTTAAAACATCAAAAGAAAAGGAACATAGGGAGTATCTTTTTTATATAGAATTAAAGCATATACGCCAATGAAGGTTGACTTTGTTCGTACAGAATTGACTCATTCTTTACAAGAGTGTGAGAGTCAAAAAAATCATGAAATCTATCCTGACCATTATGTGTCATCAGAGAACAATTCACCTAAACTCTTTTATAAAAAATAAAAAAATTAAAGCATATACATGGATTTTTTTTGTGTGAAAGCATATACATGGATATACCAACCAAAAAAAAGCATATACATGGATACTTTTTGTATTTATTTATTGGATTGGATGGGTTTTTCTTTTTGGTATAAATCATCTTGGATATTTTTATTAATTATTATTATCTGTAAAAGTGCAATCGTTCGAATCAAAAAAGCATTATTTGTAAAAGTGACATATGAAGTATAAAAGTAATTTTAACTTTCTACCTAGGAAAAAACTTTAAGTAATAATATTCATATATTTCTAAAAATATTTACTATTCTAAACAAAAAATATCAAATATAGTTAAATCTAGTAATATCAAATACCAAAAAGTATTATTTGTAAAAGTGACGTGTGAAGTATAAAATTAATTTTATTTATAACTTTCTACATAGGAAATAAATGTTAGATAATAAAGTTCATATATTTTTTTAAAATTATTTACTATTCTAAACAAAAAATATCAAACATAGTTAAACCTAATATCAAATATATTTCTAATAATTGTTTCTCTATTACTATATCTTTGAAGTATTAATGCAGTTTTCTTTTTCCAACACTTAATTATTTATTAAGAGAGGGATAAACAACAAATTAAGGGTATATATTAAATAACTATCATGAATTTTGGACCGCTCATTTTTTGACAAAAGTTTCATATATTATTTTTAAAAATAAGAAACATGCTTTTCAAAAAAAATTAAAAATATGAAAATACTTAAATCTTTAGTAATGTATTATTTTGAACAATAATGTAAATAATATTCCAAAAGGCATTAATACATACATATTCATTTAAAAATATGAGCATTTTTTATCCGCAGATCCTGGCAAGCAGGCCTGCCAGGAGCCATGAGTATCTTAAGCTGGAACTGCTGGGGCCTGGGCAACCCGAATGCAGTTCAATCTCTTAGAGACCTTGTCCGGTCGTACCATCCGGATATTGTGTTTTTGTCTGAAACTTTGGTACAAGCTACTAAAATTGAACAAGTTCGTGTTAGACTCGGTTTTGACTCATCTGCTATTAATAGTGTAGGGAGGAGTGGTGGATTAGCAGTTTTTTGGAAGCCTCCTTTTGATTGTCAGATTATTAGTTATTCTCGGAATTTCATCAATATCAAAGTGTGTCACCAAGATAGACCCCCTGGCGCCTAACTTGTTTTATGGGTGCCCAGAGGCTAACAGAAGGAGAGAATCTTGGGATTTGCTTCGGACCTTAGCTATGGATAATTCTCTGTCGTGGTGTGCCATTGGAGACTTTAACGATCTATTATCCAATGATGATAAACAGGGTCGTTTTGATCACCCCGAATGGAAGATCCGTGGATTCAAACAAGCAGTGATGGATTGTCAGCTGATTAACTTACCTCTTGAGGGATACCAATTCACTTAGACAAAGGGTCGTGGCACGAATGACTTCAAGGAGGAAGTCTTGATAGGGCGATGGTGTCTCAAAGTTGGAAGGACTCTTTCCCCGATCATAGACTATGCAACTATGTCACCAACCGGTCCGATCATACTCCTATCATGCTTCACTTGTATGTACGGGAACATAGACGTAGAAGACGAGGTTTCAAGTTTGAGAATGTGTGGCTTTCGAGAGAGAATTTGGAGGCCATCGTTGAGAGAGGTTGGAGTCTTGGAGAAGGGACCGATATTCTCCATAGATTGAATATATGCACTAACGAGATGAATGATTGGGGACAGACCTTACGCATGAGATTTCGCACAGACATTGAGTTGTGTAAGAAAGAGCTTGCAAATTTGAGAGAAGATCCATCAGTACAAGATGCTGCACGCTACAAGGAACTCCAGCAACATCTCACACAACTACTTGCGAAAGAAGAAACGTTCTGGAAACATAGATCGAAGATCATGTGGCTCCGGGAAGGTGACTCTAATTCACGGTTCTTCCATGCAGGAGCATCATCTCGGAAGAGGTGTAATGAAATTAAATCTCTTCACTATGACGATGGTACCGAAGTTACTGCACATGATTATCTTGTTGCCACTGCCAGAGAGTACTTTGAGCAACTCTTCCAGCACAATCCAACCGATGATGATGATGTGATTGGCACAATTCCAAGCTTGATAACTAATGAGGACAACCAGCAGCTCATCCAGGATTTTACCCGAGATGAATTCCTTCGTGCTCTCAATGACATGCACAATGATAAGGCTCCCGGTCCCAACGGCTTGAACCCGACTTTCTATAAAAAATTATGGCATTTGTGTGGAGAAGAGGTGTTCCACGCAGGCACAACTTGGTTGCAACAAGGGTATTTTCCTCCTCACTTAAATGATACTAATATTGTTCTTATTCCTAAAAAGCAAACTCCCCACTCTATGAGAGATTTACAGCCTATTTCTTTATGCAATGTTGTGTATAAGATTTTATCAAAAGTCTTGGCTAATCGGTTAAAACCTCTGCTTCCTAAATGCATTTCCCCTGAGCAGTCTGCTTTTGTTTCTAACCGATCTATACTAGATAATGCTATGGTTGCTTTTGAAACAATTCACCACATGAGTTGTAAGGTGGGAGGGAAACAAGGGGAGGTGGCTCTTAAGATTGATATCAGCAAAGCTTATGATAGAGTTAGTTGGCAATATTTGCATAATGTTCTCCTCAAAATGGGTTTTCATGCTACTTGGGTGGGTTGGATCATGATGTTCCTGGAATCTGTTGACTATCAGATCCTTGTGAATGATGACAGTGTGTAGGCCCTGGTCAAAAACTGGTCGGGGCTGCGCGCTGGGGGGACCCCACTTTTCCTTTTCTCTTCATTTTATGTCTTTGAAGGTCTCACTCGTCTTATCAAACGTGCTGAGGGGCGTGGTGACTTACATGGTATCAAAGTGTGTAGGGGCGCTCCTGTCCTTACACACCTGTTGTTTGCTGATGACTGTTTCTTATTTTTCAGGGCTACGGATACTGAGAGCAGGGTGATGAAAGAGATTCTCTCTACTTATGAGCTGGCCTCTGGGCAAGCTATCAACTATCAGAAGTCCGACATCTATTTCAGTAAGAATACTCCTGACAATGTCAGGGAATCTGTGTCCACTATACTGGGTGTTACCGAGAGCCTCGGCACCGACAAATACTTGGGACTCCCTTCTATGATAGGCCGGAAAAAGAAAGCCATTTTTAATTATCTCAAGGATCGTGTGTGGGGTAAAATACAAGGATGGTCGGGGAAGCACTTATCTAAGGCGGGCAGGGAAGTCCTTGTCAAGTCAGTGGCCCAGGCAATTACTACTTATTGCATGAGTACCTTTCTCATCCCCACATCTATAGGGGAGGAGATGGAGTACATGATAAACTCTTTTTGGTGGGGCTCTAATCGTGGTCAAGGTCGAGGTATCAATTGGTTAAATTGGGATAAGCTATCTATGCGCAAGGAACATGGATGTATGGGCTTTCGCCATTTCCACATATTTAATTTGTCAATGCTAGGGAAGCAAGGTTGGAAGATAATAACTGACCTAGATGCTATAGTTTCACGGGTTTTCAAAGCTAAATATTTCCCAAGAGGGGACTTTTTGGAGGCCTCTATAGGCCATAGCTTAGAGTTTTGTTTGGCGTAGCATCTGCGCTTCACGGGTACTAGTGAAAGCAGGTATGAGATGGAGGTTTGGTAGATAATAACTGACCTAGATGCTATAGTTTCACGGGTTTTCAAAGCTAAATATTTCCCAAGAGGGGACTTTTTGGAGGCCTCTATAGGCCATAGCCCGAGTTTTGTTTGGCGTAGCATCTGCGCTTCACGGGTACTAGTCAAAGCAGGTATGAGATGGAGCTTTGGTGATGGGTCCAATATTCACATATGGGATGATCTGTGGCTCCGTAGTCCTACTGAAGTTTTTGTTACTTCCCCAAGACCAATACAAACACCATACCATTTTGTTTCTGACTTGATGACAGACAATGGTAACTCTTGGAATTATGAGCTTATAAACTCACTGTTTTCACCTCATGAAGTCGATACCATAAGGAAAATGCCAAGATATGCAGCAGCTGCTCATGATGCGCTTATTTGGAATTTCAGTAAAGAGGGTCGATATATTGTGCGCTCGGCGTACCACTTGGCCATGGAACGGCTTGTTGATACCTCATACCTTCGTGTTGAGGGGAATTGGATGGCAATTTGGAATTTGAAAGTACCAAATAAGCTGGAAATTCTGTTGTGGAGGTGTGCTCGTGGTGTTCTCCCTACGCGTCTACAACTCCGACGGAAGGGCGTTCAATGTACCGGTATGTTCCTATGTGTAGCGAAGGCCTTGAAAACGAATGGCATATATTTTTTGGGTGCAATAAGGCTCAGCTGGTGTGGCGGACAGGTCTTTGGGACCGTATTCTGCCTGGCTTTAACGCAGCTGAAGGCGCCACCAAACTGATCTTTTGCCTGCTGGAAGTGCTTGACCAAAACGCTAAGATTGACGTTGTTGCAATATTCTGGTGTCTATGGCGACTACGGAATGATATGGTCTGGAACTCTCATGAACTATCTGTCAATCTTGCAATTATTGAAGCTCGGACATTGTTCTTGATTGGCTGCAAGCCCGTGATGCTGCCCAGCCGCAAACCGAAGCACAACAGGTTGTTTCTTGGAGTAAACCAGCAGCTGGTCGTGTAAAAATTAATGTTGACACTGCCTGGTTTCCCGCAGACACGAAATGTGGCATTGGCATTTGTATTCGAGACCACCGTGGTACTTTTCTGCAAGCAAAAACAATCTGGTTTTCGGGCGAACTCCCTCTGCGTGAAATAGAGGCCTTGGGATTACTTGAGACACTCCAGTGGCTTCAGCAGCTACCTTATGACGACGTCGACGTTGAGCTGGATTGCAAACAAGTGATGGATGCTTTTAGTGGGAGACTACACCATCCTACAGAGTTTGGCTCTATTATTTCATCTTGTCAGCAAACTTTTTATCATTAATTTATCTAACTGTACCGTTAGTTTTGTACGGCGACAAGTCAATTGTGTTGCTCATTCTCTAGCTCGGGCGACTCAACCATTTGCTAGTCACCATATTCATCTCATTATTCCGAATTGTATTTCTGACTCTATTTTTAATGAAATGGCATAAGTTTTATTGCTTCAAAAAAATTAAAAAGATGGTTCAAATATATAAAATAAATTATGTGAGTCAAAAATAACTTACATCATAATATAGACGGCATCTGTAATGGTCACAACTAGAGCTTCGTAGCGACGACTTAATTGACCACCATCATGGTAGATTAGGAGCCGAGCTCTCATAAGCAAGTTGACCTCTAGAGAATAATGAGACATACTACAAGAACTACCGAGCCCGACCTTAGGGAGTTTCTGAGCACTACCCCGAATAGGCCTCCTCGAGACTAAACAAAAACTCAAATTAGTGGTCAGAACTAAGTCCTAGTTCTACCTGTCACCTCACAAACGTGCCAAAAAAGAAACGACACAATTAATAGCGAAGATCTTGGCACAGTCACATTAATTGCGGACCTTGTCAAATCCTTTTAAGTTAGTGTATCAAGCCTTACGAAGGAAAGTTTGATCCAGATGAATTCATCATTCACTTCAACTCAAGATTGATGTTCCTCAAGGCCTCGGAGGGAGTCAAGTGCAAGACATTTCCCTGCTTACTCAAGAATTTTGCTCAAATTTGGTTTTCAAACCTACCGAGAGGACGCCTCTAATTGTATGAGGATGCCCCATAATTTTCAGTAATTTTAGTCCCTATAAAATGTCAACTTTAATGATGTTTAGCATACATGTTTAAAACATGATAATCATCTCCCGCACAAAAGCTTGGAATTAATTTTTTAACAAGGAATAAATTAAATATGATTTTTTTAAGTACCAAAAACTCAATAAACAAAATAAAGAAAATATGACCTTAAAAATTGAATTTTGAGATTGTTTTTTCTACAGAGTGTATCTACAAAACTTCATTCAAAATTTATACATAGAATCTACAAAACTTCATTCAAATTTTTTGAAGAATATACATGAGTTAACATTTTATAATGACTAAAACTGCGGGCGAAAAATATTATGGGGCTAAAAGTTGATAAAAAAATTTATAGAGACTAAAAACATATTTAACCCTAAATTTAATGAACATGATTTAAAAATTTTAGATGCTCTTATTTTTTTCATTTATACTTTATGATTTAAGTTTGGGACAGAATGTAAGGTGAGGGACCAATTTTTTTATTATTATTATTAATGAATTATTAATGAACGACGTAGAATGTTGGACTATATGCACCCAAGTTTTTAAATTGCAACGTTTTAGAAGGATAATTCTGTCAATATGGTTTGACTGTGTCTAGTCTTTTTCAGACCTCTGAAATAATTGATAGCCTTGATTAAACAATTGACCTTTTTTCTTAGTATAATCATGGCTTTGGTGGACAGAAAAAGCCACCAATGGAGGAAGAAACTATGACTTTGATTTGAAGCATAACTTTTGATTAGAGAGTATGACCCGTCCCAGACTAAACACTTTTAACATTGAGATTAATTTAAAACAATGTTATTTGGTCAAAAAAATTTCAGTCAAAAATAATCAAAAATAAATTTACAATATCAATTAATCAAATTTTTTAAGTTATTAATTAAGTACTCTCTCCGTTTTTATATATAAGCAAATATACCTACAAAGTCAAGTTATCAAATATAAGTAAGTCAATGGTTTTTTAGTTAATATACCAAATCTACCATTATTGATTACTCCACTTTTTCTTTTTCCAATGCAAGTGATTCTTGATTTTCCATTTTTTCCTTCCTTTTCACGGTGTTCAAGAAAGTTAATAGGGGTAATATTTGAACTATACTTTTTTTAAGTTTTCTTAATAAGCGTGTCTAGCCGTCTTTTGCTTATATATGAAAAAGGCGGAAGTAACTAATTAATTAAGTTTTTAATCAATTGTCTCGAAAACTGTGAAAAAACAAGTTGGTTAATAGTCTAAAAAACTAGATTAATTTGTGTTCTAAATTAATTTTTGCATATTTTTGAGTGAATTTTTTTGACTAAATAACATTATTTATTAATTTAATACCTTTATCATCTCTGTAGTCGATCAAATCTAAGCTTTATCCATGCCCAAAATATTTTGTAGTGTCATTTTTATCAACTGTTATTAAAAAAAATTAAACCATTTAGATTAATATAATAGCTTTATCTACTTTTTTTTTGGCCAAATACTATCTTTATTATCACTATATATAATTAAACAACATGAGTTAGTTTGAGTGGTAATTAGATTTAGATTCTACCTCAAAGTCTCAACGGTATGTGGCAGAAACTCAATTGAAAGGTGAAAATAATACCGACACAAAAATCTGAAATATAGGTGACTAACAGGATTTTTACGATGTAGATTAATCACTAACTTGATAGATACACACCAATAATAACATGGGTAAAAATATATATAAACTTGTCTTCTGCCCACGTCACACATGTGTTCGAATCTACATGTTTTATAATTTTGAATTGCTAATATTGAATATGTTTACAAATTTGAGATTATTTTTAATACGTTTTGCACATTTAATCCATTTCAATAAAAAATTAGACAATTAATCTAATGAAAATATTAGGCTTAAATATCTATACTTATAATTAAGTAAAATACTAACATTTATTAATATAATTTATATATTGTTTGAGATCAGTGGAAGTATTAGTCACATTCCTACTACCTTAGATGAATCTACTTTGAAGAACTCAAATTTGGACACTAAGTATTAGTGACATTCCTACTACCTTAGATGAATCTACCAAAGCATCCATTAAATATGTTCCAAGAACTAACTAATGACAATGGAAAAAGAATTGTGGTTGGTTTAGTTAGCTCAATATACTGTTTTCACATCTAATAATCCTTTGAATTGGGATGGAACTGGGTCAACATTCAAAGATTTGGGTGAAAGTCGAAAATGTTCAGCCTACTAGAACGATGCCTAAGATTCAAGTGAAGGAATAACCGGTTTCTCTTAGAACTGAAATTGATGACTCTTGTACAAACAATGAGACAATAGTGGATACACAAACAGAGAATAATGAAATTGGGGCAGGTATGCCCTGAGAGTGGAAATGGTGTGAAGGACACTTTCATTCTGAAGAGATTGGTGAAGGTCAGTGAGGAATCTTTGCAAGATGAAAAGTTAGTGAATACTTCCGATGATCAAGAGAATGTAAGAAGAGAGTATTGCATTCTGGTTTTGAAGGTGTAAGTTTTACGATGCTGTATAAGTCTTATTTCAAGGTCATATAAAACATGTAAATTATAAGCATATAAATGGCCTATAAATGCATTCAGTACCTATAACTGCATTAAAATCACCAATAAAACCCTAAGGAGCAGAATGCGCCCTAAAAAAATTTGTCAAATTTCTTCATAGTTGCCACAGGGCAATGTAATTAGTAGAAGCATAAAAAACGGAGAATTTTTTTTTTTGATTTTGCACAACTATAGAGAAAGCCACTTGATCGCTAGTAGATGAAATAACTGTAGGACTATAAACATCGGTGCATAATCCCTAAAAATTAGAGGACAAAGAACCACTATTATTCTCTGCAAACAACTTCAAATTCAACTTAGAGAAAAAATTAGAGGAAATTTGATTTGAACCAACCCAAGCCTCAGAAATAAAATCTAGCTTATGCGGCTTACAAAGCTTTTTTATAACTACTATTGTGTCGGAATTACCAATGGCCTTGGCATTCCAATAGACAATGCTTAAAATAGAGAAGATTGTCGGATACTACTCTTAGATCAGGTCATGTAATTTCCCTACTTTTGAATCTGTAACTGCTTCTTTCTTAACTTTTATCTCTGGGATTTAGACAAAACCTCTCTAAAATTAACATTATTAGAATTAGAAATTACTTAGATGGAATTGCCTGACAATATTAAATAACTTTTTCCACCTTGGAGTCACCAATAGAATCACTCCAAAAACGATTAACAATAGGCATATCATTGACTACCCTTGAATTAGAGTGAACAATGGGAGTTGCGGCAGGTGCGGCGCGATGACAATTTCATTATCCAATATTTGAATAGAATTCGGAGATTCATTTTGCTTCTGCATAACCGCCTGTGGCAGCTTCTTACCCTCATCTGAAGCCAAAGAATCCTGGACGACAGAGTCTGGTTTTTCATTATATCGCACGACAACATCTCTAATCACATTGGATGAGTTTTCCCCTTGCTGTTTATTCAAACCAGAATATTGCTGCACATTCCTAGTTAAATCTTCTTGGGAACTAGATGGCTCAGAAAATCCCATTAAAGGATTAGGATCCTACCAATTCCAAGGAACATAATTGACGCCTTTTAAAACATCTGTAATCACATAAGTTTGAACACTTATAAATCTTCTTGGGCACTAGATGGCTCAGCAAATTCCATGAAAAGATTAGGATCCAACCCATCCCAAAGAACATTGTTGACGCCTTTTAAAGTTTCTTTGTTCACATATGTTTGAACACTTATAACTTAGGCTTTTTATTTAAAGTCTTACTATTGGTCTCTTTTGAACTTAGGAACATATTTAGAAACCAAATTTTCTATGAAAGACGACTTTGTGTCACTCAAACCTATTATAATTTGCCCATTTAAGGAAACAACCTTAATTTGACATAAGGGGTCTGGAGAGACATTAAATACTTTGTTCCCACTCGGTACTTAACCATAATGAGCGAGTGTGTCAAAGTTGTTGCCTAGAGAGTCTATAATACTCATGTAGAGCCTGCTTAGAGTCGAAGAAAAAATACACTTTATAAAGCCTAGAGAGGTGGGAGTTAAAAATGCTCTTCTAGTGGATTAAGCCCTTAAAGGTTTAAGGTAAAATCACTCTGCAATGGATGGACTAGATGTAACAACAGTTCCTGTGAACTAGGATAAACATAACTTTGTATTCTTCTCCTAACTCTCTCGTTACTTTTCTTTGTTTGATTATCACTTTATATTTTACACGCAATGGTCAATGGCCTTAAGCTTAAGATTCGTATAGCATCTGTTCTAAACAAACAGAAGCTTATCGCCTTATGTTGTTTATTGTTTGTTATGTGAACCTGTTTAATTCGCGATCAACACAATTTAAACCCTTTCTTGTGTATTCCAACTCCTTCAAACTTGGTAGACAAAATTTTAATTTAGCCAAAATAGTAAGGGTAAAATCGAGAAAAATAAAATGCTACAAGTTATAAATTCAGACAATACTTCGCTGTAAATTAATAAAAAATGTTATAAGCTAGTAAGTACCAAACATCTTTATTTATTTCTACAAATTTATTCGTTATGAACTATCAATTTTGTCTTGCTAAAAAAAATAGTGAATACTCAATTTAGTCAGTGACAAAAACTTCAGTGCCCAATTTAGTCCCCGAGAATAATTAATATCAATTTTAATCCCTGACAATTACGAACAGGGACACATTTGTCCCTCTGTAAATTTCCGTTGAGACAGAGCCATTTACTCGCTGACGTGTCACGTTAAATCGCTGATGAGTCATGTTAAATTGCTTATGTGGCAATATTAATGATTCAAATTTTAAAGTACCCATTTAAGTCTCTAACAATTTCAATTATGTGCTAAATTGCTTGATGTATGAAACCTTTTTATGTGTATGGAACTTTTTTATGTGGATGGATCCTTTGTGTATGGAACCCTCAAGTAGCAAATAACTCTTACATTTAACTAGATTGGGCTTGAGAGAGTAATTTGGGCATGAGGGACTAATATGGGCCGAATTTGCAAATGTTGGGGACTCAAATGGGTACTTAAATGGAGAAGAAGATAAGATAAATATAAGTCAGACACGCGGGACTAATTTAGCCCAAAATTGGAATTTTTAGAGACTTGAATGGGTAAATGGAGAAGGATATGGGATAAATATAAGCCAGGTATATACGAGGGAAAAATTTGGCCCATAATTTGAATTGTTATGGATTTAAATGTATAATCTAAAATTTGAATCACTAATATTGCCACATAAGCGACTTAACGTGACACATCAGCGAGTACACCAATCAGTCTCAATTGAAATTGACTGAGGGACTAACATGTCCCCTATTTTTAATTGTTAAAAATTAAAAGGCTAAATAGCACTTTTGGTCATTTATCTTTGTTCTAGATTTCATTTTGGTCCGCTTTGGTTCCCCATCTTTCATATAGGTTTTATTTTGGTCCCTGCCATTAGTTTTTGTTAACAAACGCCACGCTGGCAGTTAACTGCTGACGTGGCGTCTTAAGTGGCACTGTTAACTTGGAATTCTTTAAATGATGTGGCATATAAGTGATCGTACCTGACCAATAGGAGTGAAGTATTGTAGTCCTTAGCTCAGTCGTAGTTGAACTGGGTGTCTATAAGTCTTGTCCGCACGCGGGTGGTACCTGCAAAGACACTCCGACGCTCAAGTCAGTGGTGTACAACGGGTAGGGTCACAAGATGAGATTACGTACCTGATTCTCGGGATTCGTGATCCTTTTATAGTGATAGTGACGTTGGCGCTCTGGCCATTGCGCCTTTTGAGGGCACGACCGCATCTTGCGGAGCACGCCGAGAGTTGGGCCGAATTGGGTCGTATTGGGGCCTTTTGAGTTTCATTGAGCTTCGAGCCCACTCCAGAACAGTTGCCCCCCAAGCCTGGGTCGCCAGCGGGCGGGCTAAGACTTGATTCTTTGCCCCTGAGCAATGCCATGAGCGGCCGAGTTGTAGTGCACAATTGGTCTCGATTCCTTGAGGAGTGTGGGCGCTGCCACACCAAGCCGCAGCCTGTCTTGCAGTCTAGACACTGGGTCGCTCGAGACAAAGCTCTATCCTGGGGTCGCTGCCCCCTGCGTGGTCGTTCTGACCACTTTCGAAGTGAATCTGTCATAAATGCTGAAAAGACAGGTGATTTAATGATGTGACTTCACGTTTTCCGAGGTGACGATTGGATTTCTCAAGGTGTGCCTGTTCATTTCTGCCTCAGACTAAGTAATGATGGAAGGCGAAGAGTTGCGCCTCTTAACTTCGGGCCCAACACGACGGTTGGCCCACTATATAAGGAGTGGGAGAGAGCTTCATTTGCACCTCACTCCGAAATCTCCGCTGGTTTTTCACTCTCTCGCTGCTTCATTGCTCGCTCGCTGTTTCGTTGGTCGCTCGCTTCGTCCTGCTGCGCGTTCACAGATCGTATATATTTGTCTGGCCGCCACTCGAGTCTAACAGGTAACCTCGACCGACTCTCTCTTTTGATCCCATTTTTAATTTACTTGTTCCTCACCTGGTGGAGGGGGTGTCAGGTCCGGGGACGACCAGGTCACCCCCTTCCCTTGAGTGCGCTCGACCTTGACAAACTTTTCCCCTCCACAGGTTTACTCTAGTGCGGACTAAGTAGACAGTCCGAATTTCTGGGGCCCCGCCAGTATCGCTCGCACATAGTATGGCTCAGTTGTCGCAGTCGGTTTCGCCTCCTTCTCAGTCGTCTTCCTCCCAGGCCAAGTTGTCATCTGATTCTATAGACTGGACGTCCTCTTCTGGGAGCTCGTCCAAGTCTGACCAAACCTCCCGAAGGAAGGAGCCCGCTCGCGAGGCTCTCGTCCAGCCGGCCGTTGAGGGTGAGATAGATGCCGAAGGTGACCTTGCAGCTCGCGAAGGACAGGCCATTGTGGGTATAGTTGACGAAGGGCATGCTAAAGTAGAAGTACCTGACTGGGCTGATGTGAACTCACCTCAAGCCGCTGAAGATGCCCCCCAGGACCAAGTCGAAGATGACCTCGAATTGTTGGCCGAAAAGGATCGGTTGTGGGTCTCAACAAGTCTTCATGCCCACAAGAGCAAGATCGGTCGCCGCAGCCATCTTGAAGAAGTTTTGGTGACCCACTTTGTGGACAACGAGGGGTGGAGGATTGAAGGCATGGACGGAGGAGAAGACATAGCCACTTGGACGGACGTTCTGAAATTTACAATGTACCGCATTGTTTTCGAGCGGATGAACATTATTCCGCCGTTCACTCGCTTTCGAAGACTTGTCCTTCGTTACCTGCAGGTTGCCCCTTCCCAATTGAATCCTAATGTCTGGGCGTTCTTGGAAGGATACGAAGATGTTTTGACCAACTTAGGCCGCCCGGTGTCTATTAAATTATTCTTCACCTTATTCGAAATGAGCTACCTGTATGAACAAGGCTCCAAGGGCGCTCGAAAGGAGGCGGTCTCTTTCAAGAACCGTACTCAGTACAAATTTTTCAAACCGTACATGGAGTCTTTGCCGACCGGGTAGAAGAAGGAGTATTTCTGGGTCGTGCCTTATTCTCCTTTGGCCCTTAGCCGTGTGGCCCAAATGGCAGAGAATAATCTTAGTGGAGCACTGTTTCCAACGGTCTGGAAATATGACCACTTTTTGAAGAAGGCGAGTCAATATGCTTTCAAGGAATCAGAACTAGGCGACCTTGAGCTCGGGACGATCCACAAACTTAGGAGGATAGCGTCTCTAATTCCTGACGGTCGCATAAAGATAAAGAAAATTTTCGATGGTAATGGCAGCCGTCAAGTCCGGGCCGCCCTTGGTTGGTGGCCGTTCAACATTTTCTTTTACATGGAATTTCTGTTTATTTTATCTCGGCCGTCTCTAACCCTTTCTCTTTTGTTTGCGCAGTTGACATGACCAACACTTCAGCCTTTGACGATTTGGCCAGGTGGACCGCTGAGGAGGGGGAGGATCCCCCAACCCCCAACATTCCAATCCCTGATGAAAATGTTGGCGCCACTTCTCAGGTCGTCATACCTGATTCCCAGGCTGAACCTAATGCTGATAGGCGGGTTGAACCTCAGAATAGCCCTGCCTAAGGAAGGGTCAATAAAAGAGGTCGTGTGGTTACCTCCGACGACCGTGAAGGCAGTGGGAAGAAAAAGAGCAAGGGGAGTAGAAGCCATGGGCACGCTCGGTCGCCTAGGATTGACTTGCTTGGTTTGAATGACCAAGATTGTGCCCGCTTCAAGGAAGAACCTTTCGAGGTTATGGCCGAAGCAATGAAGGCCGCAGGTGTGCTCTTCAAAAAATACTAAGAGGAAGAGGTCGATCGTCTGGAAGGTAGGCGGCTTGTAAATAATATTCGTATCTTGAAGACCAGCTTGTAGACTAAGTTGATAGCCGCGGTAACCGCGCGAACGGTGGCTGAAGCTGCAAAGGATACTGCGTTGGCCGAGAAGAATGCGACCGAGCAAGAGAAAGAGCGCCTGACCAACAAGAACAAGGAACTCTTTGGTCATGTCACTTCTCTAAAGGCCGACCTGGCTGTTGTTGAGCAGGATAGGGATAAGTACAAAAGTCGTTTAATGCGGTCAATAAGAGTGAAGTATTGTAGTCCTTAGCTCAGTCGCAGTTGAACTAGGTGTCTATAAGTCTTGGCCGCACGCGGGTGGTACCTGCAAAGACACTCTGACGCTCAAGTCAGCGGTGTACAACGGGCAGGGTCACAAGGTGAGATTACGTACCTGATTCTCGGGATCCGTGATCCTTTAATAGTGATAGTGATGTTGGCGCTCTAGCCGTTGCGCCTTTTGCGGGCATGGCCGCATCTTGCGGATCACGCCGAGAGTTGGGCCGAATTGGGCCGTATTGGGCCTTCTGAGTTGCATTGGGCTTCGAGCCCACTCCGGAACAATAAGGGACCAAAATGAAACTTAAAAAAACATGAGGAATCAAATTGACAAAATTAACAAATCTGGAAAAACACCCCAATCTTCATCTTCTCTGGCGAGCCACCACCACCTCTGGCTTAAGTGTCAATGTTTGATTTGGTGAAGAATTAGAATTCTATAAATTATTGTTGTTATTGATGAGAGAGAGAGAGAGAGAGAGAGAGAGAGAGCGATGTCACTGTTTGTGGTGGTGGTGGCTCGCCGGAGAAGATGAAGATGGAGAATGGGGTGTTTTTCCAGATTTGTTAATTTTGTCAATTTGGTCCCTCATAATTTTTTTAAGTTTCATTTTAGTCCCTTATATGCCACATCATTAAAGAATTCCAAGTCAGCATTGACAGTTAAGACGTCACGTCAACAGTCAACTTTCAGCGTGACATCTGTGAACAAAAACTAACGGCAGTGATCAAAATAAAACTTAAATGAAAGATGAGGGACCAAAACGGACCAAAAAAAAATAAAGAACCAAAATAAAACCTTAAACAAAGGTAAATGACCAAGGTGGTCAAGCATCTCATTTGGTTGGCGGTCATATGGAACATTTGGTTGACTCGGAACAAGGTGGTCTTCAAAGGGGAGGTGGTCTCAATTCCCTCATTGATCTCGGGCATTAAGGATTGTGCCTGGAGCTGGTTTAAGGCTAGGAAAGAGAGATTTTGTGGGGTAGGGTGGTCAGATTAGTTTAATTGCCTTGTTGGGTTGTTTCTCCTCAATGTAATACTCGATTGTAATGTTCTAAGTAGTTTGGGTACTTTTTTTTCCCTCATTGGATCTTTTTCATATTGAATTTTAGCTCTCAGAAGTTTTAACGATGCTTCTAGATGTAATGGGTTTGTGCATCCTTTGTGCGCCCCTTAATAACACAATTACTTATTAAAAAAAAGATAAATGATCAAAAATACCGTCTAACAAAATTAAAATTAAAATTGATATTAATGATTGTCGAGAATTAAATTGGCACCAAAATTTTTGTGATAGACTAAATTGAGTATTGACTTAAAAAAAAAACTATATCATGTACTTCACATGCATCATGTGCACATCGCGTGATTGAACACACTTTTTGTCAAACTTTTTCTCTCTTGGCTGGTGATTTATTATGTGGCCAATACCCAAACATTACTTTCGATTCCTTACCAATAAATAATAGTAGCAGTACTAGCCATAAAAAATGTATTGTACATGATATAGTGGATTAATGTCTCCCTGCTACTCACCAAGGAGAGGAAAAAAAACTGGGAAAGTACATAAAAGATTTAGAAAATTAAAATAATAAAAAAAACATTGGCATAAAATTCCATATTCCTTTTTGATTCTCTACAAAATTCCACATGCTGCCGCCACTTTGAACGTACAATAATAAAATGTATAACGACACACACATCAACATCCCTTTATTTATATAGTAGTATCATTTTTATTCTCTATCTCTAAATTGGATAACTAGATGCACATGACTATGAGCATCTCATCTCCCAATATCTATTTTCTGTCCATCCATTGTGTTGTGTCTGAAAAGAATATGAGAACTTAGTGGTCAAGGATGTGAACTTCTATAAACCAAATATTATAAATTTATTACCGTTGCTCGTTAGATGTTTTTAAATTATTTAGTAACGAAAATCAATATATTTAATTATTTTTATACAATTATTGGTTTTTCTAAAGCAGGCTTCGAATCTCACCTAAGATTTTGGATTCGAATCTTAAATGTAGAAAAAATTCTGTTGAGAGAGGAGAACCACACGAACCGACAAAGCTGGGTACTCATGGTTAACCAGGTTTTTCGACATAGGTTAGTCACTGACAAAACTATTGAATACTGCGCACCAAAGGGAGTTAGAGGGATTAAGCCGCGTGGCGATACCCGCGAGGCTCTAAGCCTATCTGCTGTTGAATAACCAACCGGTGCCAGTCTAGGGAAGGTAGGACATTCTGAACCTTAACCTCTATTGGTTGAGAAAGGGTGCTAGTCTCTTGTGCTTTCATCTATAACATGGTAACCAAAAATCAACTTTTTGATAAAATTACTAGTTTTTTTTTCTTATGTTACTATTCATTATTTACTACTCATTAAACTTATTATGAAAAAGATATGGACTTTTGTTTTAACAAAAGATGAGATTACGGAGCACTAAAACCAATTGATGAAAAACTCTCCTTGGGGAAAATCTATCAAGAATGAAAGATTACTCCCCTACAATTTATTAATAAAAGGTGGAAAAGATACAAAAGACATGGGGGACTATGCCAATATCTATGAATAAAATAATATTACAACCGAAAGGAAAAAGTAGCAATCCTATTAAAAGGAATCTAGTCCAAAGAAAGTTAAAATTGGAATGCAAAAGCATCCCTATAGTGACTCACATCCCAACCAGGTTGGCACCAAAATCACTAACAATCATTTGGAGCACACCAAAACATAAGGCCAGCTAGTAGACTGAAACCATCGAACAGAAAATCAGCAGAACTTAGTGGTGTTCAAAACCGAACCAAACCAATAGAAAACAACAAATCAAACCAAACCAAACCGAAAACCGCTTTCTATGGGTTTTGTTCGGTTTTTTTATTAATGAACCACGCGGTTTGGTTCAGACCGCAGTTTTGATTATCGAAACCGAACCAAACCAAAGAAAATCAGAAAATCCTATATACAAAAATAAAATTAGACAAAGTAATATATGTAGGAAATAAGGAATTTGATTTATTTTGAGGGGCCGTTTGGATTAATTTATTTTTGAGCTTATGAAAATCAACTTATGAAGATAAGTATGTTTCTATGTTAATTCATAAGTTCTCACTAACAAAAATTGTATTTCCCTAAGTTTTTTTTTCCAGGAATTACCTGGACAAACTTATGAATAATATATAAAAACTTATTTATTTGCATAAACTGTTTTTCATAAGTTCAAAATAAGCTCTACCCAAAGGGGGCTTAAATTGTGTTTTGTCTCGTCAAAAACCGAACCAAGCCAAACCGCATTGGTTTGGTTTGGTTTTTTTTTCGGACGCCAACCGAACCAAACCAAACCACATCTATTTTACCTTGCGGTTCGATTCACTTTTTTGCTCAAAACCGAACCAACCCGCACTGCGAACACCCCTAGAACTTATAGCTAGGCAAACCTAATCTACTTCTGGAGAAATCCTCAGAAATGAAGCTAGAAGGAAAGTCCCACTGACAAAACCACCTGTGTTAATACAATGCTCGGCAAGCTTATCAGCACAGATGTTACATTCTCTACAAATGTTAGTGGAAACGAAATTAATTTGTGTCGTCAAATATAAGCAATTTGTTGAGGCAAAATCACTAATAAAGTTTTGATGTTCAACAAACCTCAAGAATGAGAAGCTTAAGGTTTCTGATCATATGTATTACTAATGCTCTTGTTGAGTGTTTCATAAAGAACAGGACTTCAAATCATTCTCAACAAGATACTTGCTTATGAGAAGCATCAATTCTAAGAGAAAAAAGAGAAAAGAAGCATTGCCTACATTGTTCTAAGAAAGGAAGCTTCTTAAGCATAAAGGATTAAAGTCAAGAACCACTTGGAAATCTTGGAAGAATTCTGCTTGAGAAGATTCATCTTGTGTAATGGCAATATGAGAAGAACATCTAAGAAGATCAAGCATGAGAAGAGTCATGACAAAGAAAATTGAAGGAGATGTAATGCATTATCAAGCTAAGAAGAGTCATGATCCCAAGAAGGGTCATGATCATATGAATCATGTTAAGAAGGGTCATGAACCTGATAAGGGTCATGACAAGAAGAGTCATCATCCTAAAGTACTGCATCAACATGAGAAGATTCATCTTGAGAAGCATCATCTTTAACTTTACAAGTCATGAGAAGAGTCACAGTGAGAAGGGTCATTGTGAGAAGGGTGATGACAGCTGTGAACAGCTTGTTTCTACAGAAAGTAGAAAACGACAACAGGAGCGTCTTCCAACGGCTCCAAACGGCTAGTTTCTGATGCAACAACTCTATTTCTTGGACCAGGAGTTAAAGGGCTACAACAACTCTATATAATAACAACTCTGGTCTTCATTGATCTTCAAGAGAGTGAATTAAATTCTGAGCTATCAACCTTCTCACCCATTCTAGTTTTCTCTCTTCCATACTCAACTGCTATTAAACCAAAAGGGATTCATCTATCTCTGAGTATGTACTAAGTCTTGTGTTGCAATACATTCATGTATATCCCATATATGTCAACCAAGCTCTAGGTATTCCCAAAAACCCTTGTAATCAAAGAATCTTGAATAAGGAATCTTCTCAAGTAGCATGTGTTGCTGTAGGACTTGAGAAGTGAGTGCTTTGTGTGAAAAGCAGTCTAATAGCTTTGGAGAAGTCTATTAGTGGAGTATACAATAGGTAGAGCTGTGAGAAGAAAACTACCAAGAGCTTTCAACTTGTGTAAAATGTGAAAGGTGTAAACTATTTGGAAAATAGTGGAAAATCTCACTGGGTGTGAGGAGTGGAGTAGCCCATGTTATTTTTGGGCGAACCACTATAAATCCATGTGTTATTTACTGCTTTATGTCTTCAGTTTACTATTTGAGAAAAACTTCTCTTGTGAAGAGAATTTTTGAAAACCTGAGAAGAGTTATTTTGACCCTTCTCAGCTATAACTAGAACAAGAGTTTTTCAACCCTTCTCAGAATCTTCTTGAAGCAATAAAATGTTTTTAAAACTCTTGGCAAGTAGTTCTTAAACATAATACATTATACACAAGCAATACTCTACTTGAAACAATTAAGAAATCACTGTGAGAAGAGTGAAGGAAGTATTGACTGATCCTTCTCAGTTCTCCATATAACTGAGAAGACTGTTCAATCACCCTTCTTGGCTCATCTAATCTATTAAGAAGATCGTTTCTATATAACACATAACACTCACACTCTTGATTCTCAATAACTCTTGTGAATCAAAGTTCTTTCATTTCAGGACAATTTTAATAGGGTCACAATTCCAACCCCCTTCCTTGTGACACTGGAGACTTCACAATTATCCTATCGATTTCTAAGCTTCTAATGAACTATTTTGCAATTCTTGAAGGAAGAAACGATTAACTGAGAGTCTCATTCCAACCACAAATTCTTCCAACGTTTATCAAAATCAATCTTTATTGCCAACATAGCCCTAATAATTTCAGCATGAAGAGCCTAAACCTTGCCAATTGAGACCGAAAAGCAACCAAGAATAGTTGTACTTCTATCTCTAAAAATACCACCACAAGCGGCAGGTCCTGGACAGCCCTTAGCAGCACCATCGGTATTGCGCTTAATCATGTAGGGCACAGGGGGGATCCAATTAACCTCTTTGATATTTGCAGAGCTTCTTAATTACCAATGATATTAAATATCTTGATAATCATAAACTTAGCAAATGAAGAAGACAATGATGATTTAGAAGCATTCCCAGCTAAAACAACATTGGAAAGGATTAAATTGACAGCCGAGTGTAAGGGGATCACATGAACTTAATTCTTGCAGAACCAAATTGCGCATAAAATATTTACAATAGCAGCAGAGACAATATCATGCAGTTGAGGGCTCCAGCCATGGGAAGTCAAGGCTAAAATGTTCTGAAAAGAAGCGGTATCAATATGGAAACTCATGATACCTCCAAGCCAACTCCAAATATTTATGCGAAAGGGCAAGCAAGGAAGAGATTATGAGAAGTCTCAAAAGCCTTTCCACAGAAGCTACAAATAGAAACAACTGTACATCCTCTAAGCCAAAGATGATCATCAGTTGGCATATTTTTACGAAGAGTCCTCCACAGAATAAAAGATTTAGAAGGCAGTATAAAAGGTTTCCAAATATTCTTTGTCCAAGGAACCACCTATCCTAGGGGGGTAATGGAAGAGAAAAGACTCCTTAAAAGTCAAGTCCCCGGAAACAGAGTGATTCCACAATAATTGATCCTCGCCCAACCAAAGGGATAAATTTGCCTCTTGAATTTCAGAGTTGAGTTGGTGGAAGTGAAAAATAAGTCCAGCAGGGATGGACCATTTGCCATTGACAATAAAATCACTTTGACTCTCTTTAAAATCCTTGTGTAAATCAGAAGGTAAACCAATAATATCCACATTCGGCCTAGAAAGCCAAGTATCTGTCCAAAAATTTATGCCGACACCATTCACAAGTTCTAAGTCGAATGCTCAATAATATCATAAATATGAGATTTAAACCCAAGCCAAATAGATGAAGAAACATGATAACTCACCGGCTTATTATTCTTAAAGACTCTAGCTTTCAAAAGAAGAGCCCAATGCAAATTACGAGAAATGAAGTTCCACCCAAACTTAAGCATACCAGCTTTACTAATAGTTTTGATAGACCGCATCCCCAAGCCGCCTTCCTGAAAACGTTTTCTCACCTTACTCTAGGCCACAATAGCATTTTCCTAGTATTAATATCACCTGACTACACTAAATTTCTAATCTTGGTATCCACAATATTGAGAAAATTAGCAGGTCAAGCATAAATGTGGAAGCTGTAAACCATCATGCTGAGAATACCAAAATTAACAAGTTGAACTTTGCCCATGATAGATAAAAGAGAGCCTTTCCAGAAGGAAAGTCTAGCCTTTATTCTATCACAATAGGTAATAAATGAATTCTCTGAGGCTTACCTTTGAAAAGTGGGACACCAAGGTAATTAAAAGGGATAACACCCTGAGAAAAACCAAGAGAGTCCAAGATGGTCGTGATACATGGAAGGGAGATGTTGCCAGTATAAAATTTAGATTTCTCCTTACTAATCACCTGGCCAGAAACTTACTCATAAGAGTAAAAAAGATCCAACAAACTAGTTTGTGGTAGCCCGACAAAAAATCATAATATTATCAACATATAAAACATGGCCCGGCATACAAAAACCTCTAGGATCTACCATAAGTTGAAGTTTACCATCTTCTACAAGCTTGGATATACGTCTACTCAGAACATCTTCCGCCAAACAAGAGAGAAGAGGGGACAAGGGATCACCTTGTCTAACTCCCCTCTTGCAGCCAAAGAATCCAACAGCAGACCCATTAATAGAGAAAGAAAGCTTGGCCGAGTGAAGGATAATTATCCAGGAGCAAAATTTATCATTGAAGCCAAATGCAGCTAGAAGATGAAGTAAAAAGTTCCAATCTATAGTGTTAAAAACTTTTTTTTTTTGTCAATTTTAAGGGCTAATTGACCACCAAAAGCCTTTTTCTGAAGCAAAACAATAGATTCAAACATGGTGCAAATACAGTCAGAAATATTTCTACCTTTCACAAATCCCCTCTAATTATCGGAAATAATATTTGGAGCAATAAGAGCAAGTCAGTCAGCAATAACTTTAGTAATAATCTGAAATTTAAAATTAGGTAGAGCTATAGGTCTATTTTGTTCTATTCTCTCAGCCCCCTTAACTTTAGGAATCAGAGCAGCTATATTAGAATTAAAGGTAGGAAGCATCCAATCTTTGTTGAAAAAATTGACGGACAACATTATAAACATATTGAACAATAATGTCCCAGTAATGTTGGAAGAAGAAGCCACCAAACCCATCAGGACCAGGGGCGCCATCCCCATTCAGAGAAAAACCAGTTGTTTTAACCTCATTCGTAAAGAGAAGACTGGTAAGAATAACATTGTCCCTGTCTGAAACTAAAGATGGGATAACGTCGTGAATAAGACCATTAGGACGACAATCATTGTTAACAAAAAGCAAAATTTGATAATAATTAAGATTATGATTCTCAATATCAGCAACATCAGAAAGGATATTATCGCCATCCTTCATAACAGAGATTCTCTTGGTAGCATTTTTAATCTTAGTCATTCTATGAAAAAATGCGGTATTTCTATCCCCATGATTGTGTCAGTTAACTCTAGATTTCTCCTTCCAATAAGGTTCCTCTTAATTTAAAGCCATCTGCAAATTAGTTTGAGCCTCCTTCTCAAGAAAGAGTAAATAATTAGAACCTCCTTGATTATTAATCTACTCTTGGATAAAGCTTCATTGACATTAGCGAAAACGTTACCGAAAACAGTAGTATTCTAGTCTTTAAGTTTATCCTTCAAGTTTTTCAACATTTGGGATAAAACATGCATCTGAAAGCCAACAACAGGAGATTGCCAAGCCTCAGTGACAACCCTTTTATAGTCACAGTGTTGAGTCCACATTTTCATAAATTTAAAAGAAGAATGTTTCTGAAAAGTCTCTTTTCTTAAGCAAGAGAAGAGGAAAAATGATCAGACATACTTCTAGTAAGCGTATAACAATCCACGCTGTCCCAAAAATTGAGCCAAGCTTAATTGAAAACGGATCTATCAAGTCTCTTTTCAGTATACTTATTACCAAGCCTACCATTAGACCAAATATATTGAGATGCTCTTGTAGGAATATAGATCAAATGATTCACGTTAGACCAAGACGAGAACTAATCACAAGAAATAGCTGCATTAAAATCACCAACAAAACCCCAAGGACCAGAATGATCTCGCTGCAAGTTACTCAAATCACTCCATAAATGTCTTCTAGCAATGTAAGAGGCAGCAGCCGCATAAACAGCAGAGAAAAAAAGAGGTTGATTTTCCAAAACAGACTATTTTTCTCTGAAAGAATAAATTAAAAATTATAACTTACGATGAGATGTATACCCGTGCCGTGCACGAGTAATGCATACTAGTGTGTATGTGTATATATATATATATATGGTTTTTTTTTTGAACAAGTGAATCGGATTTCATATAATATGGGCCAAGCCCCACCGATTACAACCAAACCAAATAGAAACAAACAAACCGGGCTAACCAAGTCCAGGCCCAAAACAACACGAGACAACAAAAACAAACAACTATCCAGCAAAACCCTAACCTAAACAACCTTCGATTCCACGCGATCGTCAACCTCAGGCTCTTCAAATTCACTCACTCCATGCGAGAAGCTTCAGAAGTTACCACTGATTGAATAGAAGCAGGCAAGTTAAAGATCCAATTAGAAGGAAGAGCATCAGAGGCCCCAAGCCTTGCAATGAGATCAGCAGCAACATTAGCATCCCGATTCACCCAATTAAAGATTAACGAGGTAAAGTTGCTAACTAAACTCTGAATATCAGCAATAATATACTCAATTTATTTTCTAACCAATTTCCCTTTGCAAGCATCTATTGCAATCAAGCAATCCGACTCAATAACAACATTCTGGAAGTGGAGAGCAGAAGCAAACGTAATAACATCCCGCAGAGCTAATGATTCTGCCATCAATGCAGAGGCTGCGAAGTATTTCTTACTTAACCCAGTAACAAAGGTACCACTCCCATCTCTACCAATACTCCCTGTACATGCTTTCCCAAGGATTTATATTAAAACTAGCATCCACATTGAATTTCACACAGTCATTAATAGGAGGGATCCATCCGTAACTAAGGATCCCAATAGAATAAGAGGTATTTCTATTAGGAGTGTCACTCACATTTGCACTAGTAAACTCTTGAAATTGTTTGTTAATCATGAGTATCACCTCAAAAGGATTAGGATTTTTGTCCTCAAACACTTTAGCATTCCTTGTTTTCCAGATATTCCACAGGGTTAACAGAATTTTAGCAAAATTATCCTTAGCATTAGGCTCACTATTGTAAATTCTTATTATAAAACCTTCTAACCATACAAACATAGAAGATATTGATAGCTTAGTAGGCACCTGACAAATCTGTAAACCAAACCAAAGAGGAGAAGTCCACGGGCATAGCAGAAATAAATGCTCAAGAGACTCTTCTTCCTTTTTGCAAACCGGGCAGGTAGAGTCATTAGAAAGCTTCCTAGTAGCAAGATTAACTTTAGTGAACAGAGCATTGTGCTTAATTCTCCAACAAAACTCTTTCACTCTCTCTGGGGACATAAGCACTCCAAATAGCTTTCGGAGAAAGCTCAGTCTTCGGTAAGATGTGTAAGGAATCCTATATTTAACCACTTGAGCTTCTTTAATACTGAAATACCCTGATTTGACACTATAGCACCCATCAATAGTAAGAGGCCAAAATAAAGAATCAACAGAAACTGATCTACCTAAAGGTGTTTTAACTGCTTCAATTGCAGAAGCAGGATCAAGACACACTTTAAGTTTACCAATGTCCCAAATGTGAGAATTCAAATCAATCAGCCCACTTACTTCAGTAATAAGACACCCTTCCCTAACCTTAGCTTTCCCACCAGTAGCAAGCCAACTATCCTCAGTTATACTTATCCCAATTCCACTACCAATATTCCACCTGCCTTCCTTCTTCAGTAGATCTCTCCCATGTAGGATACTTCTCCAAACCCACGAGATTCCAGCTTTAGGCTTCACACTCCAAAACTCATTCCTCTCACAATAGATCCCTCTAAGAATTGATACCCAGTATTCATTAGGATTTTGAGTATATCTCCAGGCTTGCTTAGAGAGGAGAGCTGAGTTTTGAATAGCAAGATCCTTAAAACCTAACCCACCTTTATTCTTAGACCTACACATAGTATCCCAGTTCTTCCAATGCATACCTCTTTTTCTCACTTTAGAACTCCACCAAAAATTAGCAATAACAGAACATAAAGACTGACAGAAGTTTTTAGGCAGTCTCACCATAGTCATAACATAGGAAGGGATAGCTTGCACAACAGATTTAATCAATACTTCCTTACCAGATTGAGACAGAAAATTTTCCTTCCACCCCTCCATCTTATTTTGAACTCTTTTTCTAATCCATTGGAGAGCCCTAGTTTTAGATCTACCCCACTCAGCAGGAATGCCAAGAAATGTCCGGAGAATCCCAAATAGGAATATGAAGCACACTAGACAGTGACTCCTTTAACAATGGAGAAACACCAGCACCACACACTAGGCCAGACTTCTGCAGGTTTATCATTTGACCAGAAGAAGCAGTAAACATGTTAAGAAATTTCACAACTTGGTACACTTCCTTAGTATTAGCCTTACCAAAGATAATTGCATCATCTGCAAAAAACAAATGGGTTAATATTGGGGCTGTGGGAGCCAGTTTCAGACCTTCCAGAAGCCCAGTAGAATTTGAGTGAGAAATGAGCCTAGATAGGACATCAAACATTAGAATGAATAGGTAAGGAGAAAGAGGATCTCCTTGCCTAAGACCTCTAGTAGGACAAATAGATCTACTCCTAGAACCATTGACTTGAAACTGATACCTAACAGAGGAAACAAGAGACATTACAAGACTGACCCAAGATAAACTAAAACCATACCCTAACAACACAGCTTTTAAAAAAGACCAATCCACTCTATCATAAGCTTTGTTCATATCCAGCTTAATTGCAAACCCTAGACACTTAAGACTCTTTTTCTTCTTTAGGAAATGAAAGGCCTCTTGGGCAACAACTAGGTTATCCTGAATAAGTCTCCCCCCCACAAAAGCACTCTGTTGTTGAGAAATGAGAGGACTAAGAAACTGTTTCAGCCTTCTCACCATTAGCTTAGAAATAATTTTGTAAATAAAATTACAGCAACTAATTGGTCTTAGCTGAGAAATAGCCTCTGGGTGTTGAACTTTAGGAACAAGAGCCACCAACGTATCATTCACAGTAAACCCCAAAGTACCAGTAGCAAAAAATTCCTCCACAGCAGCTAGGACATCCAACTTGATAGTCTCCCAGTTTTTATGATAGAAATGACCATTAAGCCCATCTGGTCCAGGAGCTTTTTGAGCTCCTAAAGAGAAGACAACATTCTTAACCTCCAACATAGTCACTGGAGCCATCAAGAAATCATTAGTTTGATCTGAGACAGAATTTGGGATAATAGATAGACACTCAGGGTGAATGACATGAGAGGAGGCAGTATACATTTCCTTAAAATAATCAACAATAACAACAGATACACCAGAATGCCCTTCAACCCACACACCATTAGCATCCTTTAGCCTGTATAGAGTATTTCTGTCCTCAGCCTTAGTACCATAATATCCCATAGAGAAGCTTCCAAATGGATTATCAATACTATCCAAAATGTCCTCCCCTCCCCTTTCAGTAATGTACTTATTTTTCTTATATCCCACTATGCCTTTTCCTTTATCTTGTGTTGTTAACTGATCATTGTTTCTTTTTTTCAGATTCATTCCAACTCCTATACTAAGAGCCAAAGCATCTTCCTCTTCTACACCTATTTGAGCTGCAGGGTTATTGGATTCCTCCTCCTCATCATCAACAGTGGTTCCACAAAATACTCTCCCCTATAATTGCATTTTTGAATTTCTCTCAGCTCTGAACTTTCAGTGGTAGGATGGCTTATAAAGTGAGGTTTATCCATGATACTAGAACAATGAATTTGGCTCCTTAAGTTAGTGCTGGGAATAGTGATAGGAATATTTAGGTTTACTGGTTCATGTGTAGTGACTGGTTGAGTGTTTAAGTTTGTGTTTAGGCTATCTTTAGTAACACTGGTATAGACCTCCATATGAGGCAGTTTACTATTTTCTTGATGGCTCTTGTTTATATCAACCAAGCATCCTGCCACATAACTTCTGACCACCCTTAAATCACCCACCTTTACAGGAATGTGTTGCACAGGCATGGTAGGTATCGGTCTAGGATAAGGCATTTCTACAATATTATGAGGACCTAACCTGACATTACTATCATGGTAGTGTTTCCCCATCCTTTCCTCCTCTTTCTCATTCCCAACATTAGTAACTATATCATTCACCTGTTGAGGATTAGTAGAACTCTCCTCATATTGAGGCTTCGTACTTGCTTCTCTTCCTAGAAATTGGATAGATCTGGGGGCAGCAACACTCAACCAGGGACCATACTTAGGCTTCCCTGGCCTTCCCGGGACAGTAGCTAGAGGGATATAGCAGTTTTTAAACTCATGACCCACTTTACCACACTTATAACACAAAGCCTGTAACCTTTCATACTTATAAGTGACCCAAATTCTAGGAAGACCACCTCTAGGAATCCAACACCCCACTGGGAGAGGTTTTTCCAGAGATATATCAACTCTTCCTCTAACAAAATTCCTAAGAATTCTTCCTCCTACAATAGGATTCTCAACTTCAATAACATTACCAACTTTACTAAGGATTGTAGTTGCATTAGGCACATTCATATTCTCAAGAGGAAGGTTATGAATCTGAATCCAGAATGGTGACATGTTAAACACAATATTATCACAAGACACAGTAGGGCACCATTTCTGTAAGCAAAGAAGATTATTCATAACAAACCAGGGGCTTTTCCTCATGACTTCAGTAGCATCTTCCAATTTAGCAAAGTTAATAAGGAACTTGTTATGTCCTAGATCAGATATGTGTAAGCCAGTGAACATTTCCCAGGCTTTAGCTAGTATTTCCTTAACTCCTTTAACATTCATCTGTTTCTCATTGTATATATAACCTACAAGAGTTCCATTTACCTTTGTTTCTTCATTTTGCAAGATAGGCTGAAGAGGTTCCTCCAGTACCTCAGGATTTTCAACATCAGGATTCATAATTTGGGACGGCCCAGCCATATGGAAGATAGCTTCACAGAGGAAGAACAAAACAGACTAACTGAAGGAAACAGACTGGACACAGAAACTACTAATTCTTAATACTCAATACACATGCACTTTTGCTCTTTTGTTGCTCTTTAGCTCTTTTTGACTCGATCTAAACTTGTACACCATAAACTATAACTTGACTAGGACTCTCTAATGCTTTTTAGCTCTTTTGGACTTGATCTTTTACTCTTTAACTGAAACTAGTAGTAACTAGAAGAAGAAATGAATAAAAACAACTGCATACTTGAGTAACTCCATATGATATGTAGAAATGATAATAAATGATACGTAGCAATGGCAGATGAGAATAATAACTTCAAAGGAACAGGAACAATGGAACAGGAACAACGCTTGAAAATAGATATTTGCCAAGCTTGGAGATAAAACCCACTATACTAGACTCATTTAACCAGCAGATATAACAAAATATCTCTTTTGCAACTCATGAGAATTAGACAGCACATATAACCCAATGTATACACACAAAGGTATAACAGTAACCCATAGGTTAATAACCAGTAAAAACCCAGCGGTAACAAAAACCCTAGCGGAGCCTCCCTAGGAACATATTACATAATAGGTTCAACTTGTTATTGTTATTGTTATTGATTATATATATATATATGGTTTAAATCTTCTAAGTTCCATGCAATTTGGCCCATGGCTCCATCATTTGCGGCAGGTCCCTCGGAACCGTCCTCCTAAGGGATGACATAAATTTAACACACATGCCTCCATTGGTCAGAGTAAGGCATAATAAACTCCATTGGATTGTGTCTTCATAGACTTGAGAGGTATCTTGAATTCATACAAGGAAAAGCATTTTAAACAATTAAAATGTTAATTAACAATTTAACAGATATACTTTCAGTTTCTAATATTAGTTCATTTTCAATAACAACCACTTAGTAGTCTTTTCATTTTTTACAAAAATTTGAAGATCACGGGATGCCCTAATTCCAAAGAGATTAGTGACGATTTAAACCTAGAAGGCTAGAACCTCCCAGATGCAAATCCTGTTTTGCTTCACAAGACTAACCCTTTGGGGTTTAACCACTTAGTAGTCTCATAACCCATAAGTTAAGTTATATTTCTTAAGAAAAAAAATAAGTTGAATTTTAAAATGAATCAAAAATAACAAAATGCATTCAATAATAATATGTTAAAAAAAGTGCGATGTTTACATTTTTTTTCAAACATTCGTATTTGCATGTGCTGGTGGAATATAATATAAACCTAACAATATCTTTTTGTGAAAGAGAAAAACCTACAAATTTCTCTTGATGGACACCCAACTTAGCGAGTGTGTGTTTAGTTGTGCGTTGAACTCCGTCGAAGAAAATATAGCATGATCGGCTATCGCCTATTGGTTGTGATCCCTCTACTTAGGATGCAACTATTAACACCTCTGTTTTTTCCATCATACTCCACTAATTAATTTTTGAAAGTTTAATTTTATACCCATTTTGCCTTATAGAATTGAACGTATGTTATCAAAATGGTGGGTGTTAATAGTTGCATTCCTCTACTAGAGAAGGAACCAGATCTTCTAGACGTACAAATTTGACTGGTCAAAAGATTATCATAAAAACAATATAATTTGAAGTATTAATAATTGTATCCCTCTAATGATGGATACTCCTTGAACTCTTTTTTCTTTAAAATAAAATATCATAAAAAGAAAATAATTTGAAGTTTAAGAGAAAAGTTAATAATAAAAAAACAATGAAAATTGTGTCCATGGACAATAACTAAACTAATCATATAATCAATTTTGGAGAAGTGTTATTTAACTTGTCCTCCTGTTCTTTCAGTGCATTATCATCTACCTTATTATAAAGATATGAGGAAGTGGATTAAGAACATCGCACTTATGAGACTGGCATAAGCCATGTGAGACTTGGTAGTTTGGATAGAAATTTTATTTGAAATTTATGAAAAATAACTTACGTAAATACATAAGTTTTTGGGTTTTTTTTTTTGTACCCCCACCCATTCTCCTAACACCCCCACCCACACTGTAATTCCCAAAATGCCCTTCAAAAAATCTGTTTTTTTCACAAAATTACACCCATCGTATATATCTTTTTGGACCCTATATACGATGGGTACAATTTTGACATCGTGAGATATGTTCATTGGGCGTATATACGATTGATGCGTTTAAGTCAATCGTATATACGCTGAGGAACGATTTATTTATGATGCGTTAAAATGCACATCGTATATATGCCCCAAACGAGATATATACGATGGGCTTTTTTTGGTTAATGATTACATTTTATTAACAGCTTATAATTTACGATCTCGTGATTTGAATAAACGCGTACATATATTGGATAAAATAAACGCGTATAATTACAAAAACGCGCTTATAATCATATATACACGTGTAATACAAAAATGTGTGAATCTATCTACAAGTCGTCAATAGAATCATCGGCTAAATCTATACATCTAGACGCATCGGTGTGAGTGAGAGGAGGTGCGGGAGGACACATAGATCGCCATAGGGTAAAACGTCCGGCATACGTGATGCAACCATGAAGCGGACTCCGGTAAGTAGTCTTTGGTACCACCGTGGGGCAATAGGAGGCAATGGACAAGTGGGAGAGATTGAAAGATTCAACCGAAGGTACATTTTGCTCGTTCGAAAGATATGATTTTCAACTTAGATGAACTATGACGTGCCTCTCAAAGGCGTATAAGTGAAATTCATAGATAAAGAAAAGCGAACCAATGCAACATTATACCGGTTGCAACCATATACCCCATCTCGAGCAAATCAAACCACTTTGACTCGGTGACGTCCGTATGACTCAATAGTTAAAGCTTTGCGAAGCTCTAACGATCGGTTCTTCCCAAACATGTCTCGAATACAAGGTTTCCTGTCCTTTGTTTCTGAATCAAAGCTTGCCTAATCGTGAGGCCGTGAGTCCTCACCCATGTCAAGTCCAACCCCGATCTCTAAAACGCGATTCACCGTCACCTTCAACATCAACAATTTTTTCAACATAGTTGCGCACGCGTGTCTTTGGAAGAAACGGTAAGTGGATTTTAGTCTCACTATCTGTGATAATACTCTAGAAGCACCACGAGATAATTTGGTTGACCGTGTGTAGGAATTTTGGAAGCCCCGCTTTCTTGATCTGCTTTACCTCTCATCCACGTGCTCCCACCCGTAAGGATCACGCTTAGCATCAAAAATTTCCCTTTTTCTTCTTTGGTGCACCTTTCGTTCGACTTTTGATTTAGGTGCAACCATAGAAGAAGTAGAAGGAAAGCTATCTCATTCAATTGCCTCTTGATAAGAAATTTCTCCTCCTCACTCACTTTATCAAATCGCCCGGATAGCATCGAATCGTAAGAAATATCACGGTAGATGATTTATCCCGAGTGGATTTATCATCTATCGCATCCAAGCTCAAATGTTTCAAAGGATCATCAACAACATTGAGCGGAATAGAATTACCTAAGCATGAAAAATACCTATCTCACAAGCACAAGGAAGTAGATGTGTCTTCCTTTGAATGCACCGCATCGCCCGCTTTGTCGTATCCAACCCCGCATTTCGATCTTTCAAACTCCTTAACCATGTGTCTCAAAGGCGATAAAGAAACAAGTCCTTGAAGATTTTTAAACAAAGGGAATATTGGACTTGACTTCAATTTGTTGATGCTTCGTTGAAAAGACCCGATAATTTGATCAAAATGTATTGCAACATGTCATCAATAGATACCAAACATTTTGATAAATCACCCTTTGAAGTCTTCAAATCGTCTTTTCAAAGACCAATGCAAGGATTCCGCTCAAATAATAAACAAGTGTCAAAAAAATCGAGTAACGGATAGAAATAATAAACAAGTGTTAAACAAATTTAATCGATTTAAAAAAATATGTCCACGTGTCAAAAAAATCGAGTAACGGATATAAATAATAAACAAGTGTTAAAGAAATTTAATCGACGAAAAAAATATGTCCACGTGTCAAAAAAATCGAGTAACGGATAGAAATAATAAACAAGTGTTAAAGAAATTTAATCGATTTAAAAAAATATGTCCACGTGTCAAAAAAATCGAGTAACGGATAGAAATAATAAACAAGTGTTAAAGAAATTTAATCGACGAAAAAAATATGTCCACGTGTCAAAAAAATCGAGTAACGGATGTAAATAATAAACAAGTGTTAAAGAAATTTAATCGACGAAAAAAATATGTCCACGTGTCAAAAAAATCGAGTAACGGATGTAAATAATAAACAAGTGTTAAAGAAATTTAATCGACGAAAAAAATATGTCCACGTGTCAAAAAAATCGAGTAACGGATAGAAATACACGCTGGTCGTGCAATTCCCCAAGTGTGGGATCCGGTTAGTCCATGCCGAGATAAATCGCTCCTTATGCGGTGTCAACCATGTGTCGTGCACGTATTTAATGAGAGCGAGTTTATCGAGCAAGCGACCTTCAAAAAACTTGATTAGATAGATAGTGTGACTCATCAACGAATCAATAATCCATAGCCGAGAGTTTCGACCTCCTCCCGCCTATCCTTGTGAACCAACTCCTTAATCTTGGCTTTGACATTTTTTGTAACATGCCAATGACACAATAAATTTGTAGCAAAGGGGAAAGACATCAAGAATAGCGGACATACAAATGAGATCTCTGCATGCATCACAAGAAAACTCGAGGATGAATAGAATGCAACTCACATATACCTCGCAATTGCTCCAATACCCAAGAAAAATGAATAGCAAGCTCCTGCCCAATATAAGCAAATGCAACGTGGAAGCTTATCTCGGTGTTTGTGACTCCCACAATCTGTAGAAGAGGCAAATTATATCTGTTGGTCTTGTAGGTTGAGTCAAGAATGAGAACTTTGGGAAACAACACGAGCAACTTTATAGAAGTGGGATGAGCCCACATGATATCACCGACGACATCAGTTAAGTGCGGAATCTTTCTAGACCAACATAGATAATTATGGGATTCAATCAATCTCAACACCTCCCGAATGTCCGTTCTAGGACCCTCTTTAATAGACCTGGTGTTTGTGCGCGCTATAAACTTGACGAAGACTAGTCACATTCTCCTGGATCTAGCTTCTTCAAAGCAATAATTGTAGCTTTTGGTCCCACATCAAGATCCGCATCTTTGGTTAACTGATCCTTTTGCGCCCTTAGACAGACGCGCCCAAAAAAAAAGTACCAACGGAGTTTTGAGCAAGTCGTGCGTGTGTCTACCACATTTAACCGTGACACACCAACCCCACTAACTAATTGCAAGTAGCCTTCAATCTAAAAGAATGACTTTCTCCTTCTAGAACCGAAAACCCTTGAATCATTAGTAAACTCGCCATGTTTCTCGCACCAAAAACAACCTTATCTCGCTTCCCCTCTTTCACCGCTTTCTCGGATCTCACAATAACAACAACTACACCGATAGTTCTACCAATGACTTTGGCCCACTCTCTCCACACAATTGCGTGTAGAAAATATCTACAAAATATATAACTTACTAAGTACTTAAGTAAATTAATTCCATTTACCAAACTTGAGTAACAAAATTATACCGTATCCGTCGTGAAAGTCGATGTAGTATCAATATCAACGATGCAACCGAGAGTCGGCATCTCTGGCTGTCAGAGCGCGGTCAATATCTGCTCCAACAAAAATGATATCAACTCAAGAAAAAACGAAAAAAATAGCCCGATCGTATATACCTCCTCAACCATGTATATACGATGGGTATTTTTTCACATCGTATATACATGGCCCGGATGTATATACGATTGGATCTTCAAAGCCCACTCGTATATAACCTATATACGATGGGTAGTCAACGGCGATTTAATAATGCAATCGTATATATGCCTTGAAGGACATATATACGATGGGTAGTCAACGAAGCGTTAAATAGTGCAATCGTATATATGTCTTGAAGGACATATATACGATGAAGCGCTTTTCCGTGTCGGCGTTGATTAATTAATGTAATCGTATATACCTTCCATGGAGGTATATACGATCGCGTTAACTTCAGGGTCCCATCAGAGTGAAATTAATGAAAGTCAAAATTGGAATTATGGCAGGGGTAAAATTGGAATAACAGTAATGGGTGGGGGTGGGAGGGGATGGGGTGGGGGTATTAAAAAAAACACCCTAAGTTTTTTTATAAGCCCAAAAATAAGCTCATCTAAATGGGTCCTTATTTGATATTATCTACTAGCATAAACACTTGTAAAACTGTTGGGGAAAACTTATATTCATAAGCTGTTTTCAGATAATTCTCATAAACTACCCAAGATAACGTATGAAGACAGCTTATACTTAAAACATTATTTTATTCTTTGTTATAGAAATAGCTTATGCATAAACTCTTATATGATAAATATTTATGCCATAAGTGTTTAATTAAGCTGTTTATTCAAACGGGACCTAAGAGTGTCACATGCCATTAGCTCTAAACACTAGTCCCACTGAAATTACCTGAGATAAAACCAAAGCATTCATAAAAAAGAAGGAACTCTAACGATGTTGCTGCTTAAAGTATTCAATGCAGCAAGAAGAATCTGAAAAGCCATGCAGAATGATACTGACACTAAATTACAATTCATGCATCCATGAACTTGGCAATGAAGACCCAAATATTTGGTGGAGCAATATCTTTTTCCTTTTACCAAGCTTGATTACACCATAGCTTCGAAAAACGCCTGATTTAAATGCTTCTCTTCCTTCTTCTAAAGCTCTTTTCCTCACATCTGTCAATAAAGATGAACCTTGAGGAGTTTCTTCACAATTTTCAGTTTTACCAGTTTCAGTTTCACATTCCATCTTTTCTGCTTCTCCTTCACTTTCTTTAGGTTGACTCTTGGTTTCGTCTGTGTTGGTGTCGGCACGATCATCGTGATCATTACTTCCCCACCATTTATTTGAAGTACTTGATAAGCTTTCTGATGGAAACCCATACTTAAATTCATCCATTGTTGTCATTCCTTTGATCAACGTCGTGTTGAGCCAATTCTGCGTACGCCCACTTTCGACGCTTTTATTTCCTTGCTGATGTTGATTGTGATGAACTGTAACACCTTGTGCTTTCGCCCTCTCGTCATTTGTTTGTTGCGAAACACTGCAGTATAAGAATAGATAAGTTAATGATATGATGCTTGAAAGTCAATACATATTATCTATCTTCTATACAACATGGCTGTTTCCACCGGATTGAATACACTGTCGGTACCACCGGCATAAATGTTTCGTTTTTGTTTCAAAATATTGGGAATTCTTCATGCGAAGTCGAAGATCAACCTTAAATCACGGTTTTAAAGGGAATTCAAACTAGGAAACCTCTATATATAGAGAGATTACTTTACACAACACAAGCAACAAACTGAGTAGTCTAGAATGTATTTAACATTATAAGCTTTTTGAGATTCAATACCTTACAATGACAAAATAAAACAGACACAATGAAAATAAGAAAAAAATATAGGAACACAGGATAAGATAACCTCCTATTCTCACCCCAGAAAAACGGGGAAAAAACAACATAGGGTTGCACTCTCATGCTTTTTAAACAAAGGAAGCTGTCCAAAATAACCAGTATCAGATCTATGAACCATAAGGAAGCAAGTTATATATGGCAGACCACTGAAGAGGCAACCACAAGAAATTGTCCTAGAAATTCTAGAATTCTTCTACAATCACAGGGTAAAAGACAACGGATAACAATAAAACTTCACACCATTAGGAAAGTGATAGAATAGAACCAATACAAAACAGAATTGTTTTTCGTACAATTATCTGATATTACTGTAAACAGAATTACAACAACTAGCAAATTGCACACAACAATCGAAGAATACAAACATAATTCTACTCCAAAGGAATGAATTCGAGAGCCTTGGTCTCTACCTTACCACTGGCTAATTTCTGGATAACTGCTACAGATAACTCCCAAACTCCCATAACCCTCCAAAATTGGGGAAATTTGGAGGAGCTCCAAAAGTAAACTAGGAGGGGGTTTGAGGGGGTTTAGGGAGATAACTTTTCTCCCCATCACTAAAGAATTTACACTATTAGTTCCATATCCTCCCCTCCTCTCCCCTTCAAACTCCCACCCTAACAGAACTGCCTAATAGACACACCAAATGCATTACTAACTGCTTATTACATAATAAATTAATAATTAATTACATAATAACTGCCACAATCAGCCTCTAATACGTAATAACTATCACCAACCAGCATTCAACTTCGTCCCCGTTTCTTATAAACATTCTTCATAAGAGGTCTAGCTGAAGGCTTTGGCTTCGATATTCCACATAAAATTTCTCTGACAACATATGAAAAAGTGATCCATATTCTGTGAAAAAATCTACCATTCACCAAAACTTATATTTCAGAATTATAATACATATTACTAGGGGCAAGGAGGGGATGAGTATGCAATGGTGCGCGGGCGTCCTTTGATTTTTATTGGCCCCCCAATGGAAAATATCAGGCATCACCACCACTGCATATTACTTGTAGGAGCAGATATAAATGGCTTCTGGTTTTACGAATAAGAGAAACACATTTCATAAAAAGGGAGAGAGAGAACCAAATATATGATATATCACATAGCCATATATTATGTTTTTTTCATAAGGATTTTCTAACAAATTGGAGCTGTTGAGGAACAACCTCACACACACATATAAACACATGCGCACACATGTGCGGATGGGGGAGCAAGTTCAGACACAACTGAAAATGATTCTGGCTAACATACAAAAGTATTAAGCACGGGAATTTATGCATCTTTAACTCGGTAAAACAGGCCACAGTATCTCCTTGACAAACCTCTCTATTTCATTCTTTTGACAACAAGGATATCTATAAGGCCTTATATTGGGAATGGACGACCCTTCTTTCGAAGTGTTTGCATGATCTCACTCCCTAGGTGGTGGAAGTTCTATTGACTCTTGGAAAACTTCTCAAAACCTGTCCAGTACAGTAGCCAAAGCTGCACTCACTCCCCCTATCTCCATTTCTTCCATTCGTGTTATATCGCACGTCGCCACCCAAAATCCTTCTCCTTCATTTTGTAAAGCTTTCACCAGAGTTTTTAGTAAAGCTTGGTTTCTACTCAAGGAAGGATCACCTTTAATCCACAACTTGTTCCCTCCTTACTTCCATATAATTATCAGCTGCTTGAAATTAGCTTTAATATTCCCTAAACAAGCCAACCAATCCATCCCTAACACCAATTCAGTTCCTCCTAAATCATGAGGACAAAATTCTGGTTAATCTCTACCCCTTGCACCTGCACATTCAATCCCATACATACTCAATTGTGATGAATATTTTCTCTATTCCCCACCTTAATAGTATACTCAGCAGTTTCCTCTAAGCTCAAGTTCAATTCCTCCACTAGCTTATATGAAATGAAATTGCTAGAGGCTCCAGAATCAATAAGAACCAGAACAAGTCTCTGATTAATTCGCCCCCACACCTTAAATGACTTGTTACATGTTAATCTGTTAGGCACCTAGCCTAACATTGATGAGAACTATGCAATAGAAAGCCTTAGAATTTGATTAAAGAAGGGAAAATGGGAAGAAAGGAAAATGGGAAGAAGGTGGAATCAATTGGAAAGATAAGGCTCCCCGCCCTCTGGCCTCTCCCGGACCCCAGCTTCACCCGGTCACGACTAAACTTTAGTAAAATGATAAGAGATGATTCAAAGGGGGTGGAAGACTTAATATATATAGGCTTCGAATACATGGGAATAGAGGGGAATAGGCTAACCAATTAATAACTACCCCAACCAATATAGCTTCCCTAACAACCCAAACAAACTATACAACTACCTTAACAACCTGACTAACTCTCATCCCTTGGAAAACAGACTTAGACAAGTCTGGCAATTGGAACTTGACTTCTAGCATTATACAACTTCTTCCCTGTTCCGGAGTGGGCTCGAGGCCCAATGCAACTCAGAAGGCCCAATTCGGCCCAACTCTCAGTGTGCTCGCAAAGATGCGCCATGCCCGCAGCGGCGCAATGTACCGAGCGCTAACATCACTATCACTATAAAGGATCACGGATCCCGAGAATCGTGCACGTAATCTCACCTTGTGACCACACCATCGCAGACACCACCGACTAGGCGTCGAGTGTCTTTGCAGGTACCACCCGCGTGTGGCCAAGACTTCTATACGACCAGTCCAACCGTGATCGAGCTAAGGATAACACCAGGAAACTTCTATTGGTCAGGTACGATCAATTGGCGACCACAGTGGGAGGCCCTCGCGCTATCCTACCTAAGTCATGCCGCGCGAAAACCTCTGCAGCGGGCATCGTCACAACTCAACCCTCTGCGGGCGGGGCCGCCGTCAAGATACCCCCCGATGGGCATGCCTCAAACTATTCATGAATCACAGGGCAATCCTCGCCAGGAACAATCGGTCCAGGGCGGCCAAAGACCGGTGTTGCAACCCGTCCAACAACAGATCCCGACCGAATTGGCCGAGGCAGGAATTGTAGAGGCCCTGCCAGAACATGTCACAGGCATTCCTGCAAGTGCTACAGAACAAGAACCAACTCATAGCTGATTGAGATGAACTGATCTCTCGCTACGAAAGGGGGTCAATGCCGGTCCGCCGGCGGCGGCCCAACGGTGAACCTCGGCTGAGGTCGTCCATCTCGAAGACATGGGGCGCTCTCAAAGCGCGTTCCCCACCGCGCAGTAGCACTTCCCGCCGATCGCTCCACGCGGCGAAAACAGGCGCATAGATCGCCGCCGCGAACGTCGCAGACGCCGTTCCCCCTCTGCTACAACTATGATTACATTGCATCGTAGTTACCACCACGAGTCCGATCGCCGCTACAAGGTACACTTCTGCGAGTCCTCCGATTCTCTAAGATCAAGCGGTCCCGGGACTCGTCATTTACGAATTTGACGACTACGAGCAAAACGGAGGGATACGAGATGTGTCTCAGGTTGCTTGCCGGCCCAGGAGGCACCATGTTGAGTATTATGGTGGCCCGTCCTCTTCGCAGCCCTCACCTCGGCACTATGACCGTCCTACGGCCAATGGAAGATTCATATGCCAACCAGTAAATGGACTCTTTGGAATGCCGACCAATGAGGCCTACCTCGCTATGCAACCTTTCGCGCCTAGCTATGTATCGCGCGGCCAAGGTCCAATCACCAGGGAGATACGTCGTTATCGTGTCCTCAGAGACTTGAGGAAGCCCCCAAATCTGAACAAGTTCAACGACCGAGGGGACCCAGACAAGCACTTGAGATATTTCAACAACTACTGCAGCTATAGAGAGCTAAGTCCAGTCATGAAGTGCAAACTATTCCCACAGTCGCTGGAGGAGCGAGCATTGGAATGGTGGGAAACTTTGCGTCCCAATACTATCTCTTCTTGTGATGGCCTGGTCAGGACATTCCTGGCCAATTATACGGCCAACAGATGCCAAGAACGGTATGAAGAGCACTTGGATAGATTATCCAAGGGGACAATGAATCATTGAGACAGTAAATACCGGGGCCGATCAGGTGCGCGACCTGACCGATAGAGACAAGCTGAAGTATCTCAAACGTGGTATCAAACCGGACCATGAGGCCATGCCGTTCAGCTGTTGGATCTACTTCTTCGTAGTAGGCGGCCTCATGTCGGCGACCGCCCTACACTTATCAGGATTAGCCTCAATTCCCCTTTCTGTTTGATGAAACCCCAGAAACTTTCCTGCTCGCACCCCAAAGGTGCATTTCTCCAAGTTCAACCTGAGCGAATTCCTCCTTGCCTCTTCAAAAACCTCCCTCAGGTCGTCTATATGGTCCTCGTTAGATCTACTCTTGATGATCATATCATCTAAGTAGACTTCAGCTATCCGGCCGATCTGCTTCTTGAAGATCTTGTTCATCATACGCTGGTACGACGCTCCTGCGTTTTTCAGACCGAAAGGCATGACCTTGTAACAAAAATTGCCATGGTCAGTCATGAAAGCTGTCTTCTGTCGATCTGGTGGGTACATCGTTATTTGATTATAGCCCAAATATGCGTCCAGGAAGGACAGAAGTTTATAGTCTGATGCTCCATCGACCAGTTTGTCAATGCTGGGCACAGGAAAGGCGACTTTGGAGCACGCCTTGTTCAGGTCGGTGTAATCTACAAACATATGCCACTTGTCGTTCTTTTTCTTGACCAACACAACATTTGAGAGTCAGATCGTGTATTTAATTTCTTCAATAAAGTTGGCCTTGATTAGGTCGTCAACGGCTTTGTCGCATTGCGCATCGTGCCTTTTCTTCGTTCTGGGCCCGTCTTTTCTAGGCGACCGGTTTAGCTGCCTCGTCGACCGAGAGTTGGTGGCACACAATTTCTATGGGGATTCCAGGCATGCCTGATGCCTGCCATGCAAACAGATCTGCATAATCCCTAAGGCATCTCACGAGGTCTTGCTTGACTGCTCGGCGGTCGTTCCCAGCTGATCGTTTTTCTTTGGTCGCCCCTAACTGGACGTCAATCAACTCCCCATGAGGCTCTAGCCTTTTCAATCTATTCTTCAGCTCACGGGCTAAGTCATCATCATCTTCCTCAGGGTCGCTATCTGGATCATAGCGGGCATCTATGTTGGCTACGTTGACCTGGTGACCTTCACCAAAGTCCCGAGGGTTGGTGCTCAGCGCCTGCTCGTCGCAAATGTCTTGGTACGGATAATGGCTTCGCTTGGCCGCCTCCATGTCGGCCATCAAAGTTACTACTTGGCCATTCTTGCTGTAGAACTTCATTTTCAAATGGACAGTGGAGGCAACGGCCTCTAACTTTCCAAGTGTCGGCCGGCCTATGATACACTGGAAGCATGACCTGATCGAAAGGACTAGGAATGTCGTCCTAACCGTTCTGTACAAGGTGTTGTCGTTTGTGTCATCTCCGAAAGTAACCAACAGTTCCAGAGTTCCCAAAGGGTATGTGGTCGACCCATTGAAACCAGTCAACGGGGTTGGATCGGCCTGAGGGATGATTTCGCTCCTGTCCACATTTAGCTTGTCGACCAGTTCTTCAAACATTATGTCGGCCGAGCTCCGTTGGTCGACCAATATCTTTCTAACTTTCGTGTTGGCCATTACTGCCGATACTACCATGAGGCTCTAACTGGACGTCCCCTAACTGGACGTCAATCAACTCCCCATGAGGCTCTAGCCTTTTCAATCTATTCTTCAGCTCACGGGCTAAGTCATCATCATCTTCCTCAGGGTCGCTATCTGGATCATAGCGGGCATCTATGTTGGCTACGTTGACCTGGTGACCTTCACCAAAGTCCCGAGGGTTGGTGCTCAGCGCCTGCTCGTCGCAAATGTCTTGGTACAGATAATGGCTTCGCTTGGCCGCCTCCATGTCGGCCATCAAAGTTACTACTTGGTCATTCTTGCTGTAGAACTTCATTTTCAAATGGACAGTGGAGGCAACGGCCTCTAACTTTCCAGTGTCGTCGGCACTATGATACATCGGAAGCATGACCGATCGAAAGGACTAGGAATGTCGTCTGGACCGCTTACGCATGCGTGTGTTGTCGTTTGTGTCATCTCCGAAAGTAACCAACAGCTCCAGAGTTCCCAAAGGGTATGTGGTCGACCCATTGAAACCGATCCAACGGGTTGGATCGGCTGAGGATGATTTCGCTCGTCCACATTTAGCTTGTCGACCGGTTCTTCAAACATTATGTCGGCCGAGCTCCGTTGGTCGACCAATATCTTTCTAACTTTCGTGTTGGCCATTACTGCCGATACTACCAAAGGAACGTAGCTATTGATTCTTCCATCAAGCAGGTCCTCATCTCCGAAAGAGATGGGGGGTCTGTTCGAGGCCGGTCGTGCAACCGAGGTTGTTTCGACCATGAGTATCTCGTTTCATTTCCTCTTCATGGCCTTGTTGGATTCTCTGCGGTCTAAAGGGTTTCCACCATGGATGACCATGGCGACATTCTTTGCCGCTTCTGATTGCCGAGTGTCTTCGTAAACGTCTTTATCCTCGGCCGCCGATGGCTTCGTGGCAACAGTTTTTCTTTACTCGGGCGGCTGCCCCCAATTCTCTTTCAGTAGGTCGGCGCCATCGATCTTATATCGCTTGCCTCGACACTTTTCGGATTAGATCTTCAATATCGCCCTTTAGGGCCATGCAGTCGTTCGTATCATGTCCCTTACTTTTGTGATAGCGGCAATACTTTTTGGTCGGTCGAGCTCCCTTTTTGGGGATAAGGGGATCAGGCCGCTTTATGCCAACAAACTCATTATTCTGGCACTCCGTGAAGATCTGAGCAATGGACGTGTTTAAGCTGGTGCGCTGCTCGTACTTCTTAAGCCGATATTCTGGCTTACTATCACGAGGATTATCATGCCCTTTGGCCGGCCTATTCTGCTCTTCTCTGGGTCGTGCGTGGGCGCCCATCCTGGCCTGCCTTGCTTCTTCATAAGCCATGTGGTCGTTGGCCCTCCGAAGGAACATGGTCAAGTCCATGTACCGATTCAGGCCAAACTCTTCTGCAAACCTATGGTCCGATCTGATACCACATTTGAGATACTTCAGTTTGTCTCTATCGGTCAGGTCGCGCACCTGATCGGCCTCGGCATTGAATCGCTCTATGTATTGTCTCAATGATTCATTGTCCCCTTGGATAATCATATCCAAGTGCTCTTCATACCGTTCTTGGCATCTGTTGGCCGTATAATTGGCGAGCGTCCCGACTGTGCCATCCTCGAAGAGATAGTATTGGGACGCAAAGTTTCCCACCATTCCAGTGCTCGCTCCTCCAGCGACTGTGGGAATAGTTTGCACTTCATGACTGGACTTAGCTCCTTATAGCTGAAGTAGTTGTTGAAATATCTCAAGTGCTTGTCTGGGTCCCCTTGGCCGTTGAACTTGTTTAGATTTGGGGGCTTCCTCAAGTCTCTAAGGACACGATAACGACGTATCTCCCTGGTGAATGGACATTGGCCGCTCGATACATAGCTAGGCGCGAAAGGTTGTATAGCGAGGTAGGCCTCATTGGTCGGCATTCCAAAGAGTCCATTGACTGGTTGGCCTATGAATCCTCCATTGGCCATAGGACGGTCATAGTGCCGAGGAGAGGGCTGCGAAGAGGACGGACCACCATAATACTCAACCTGGCGCCTCCTAGGCCGGCAAGCGACCCGAGACACATCTCGGATCCCTCCGTTTCGCTCGTAGTCGTCAAATTCGTCGTACGAGTCCCAGGACCGACTTCTTGATCTTCGAGAATCAGAGGACTCGCAAGAAGTGTACCTTGTAGGCGAGCGACCGGACGCAGGGTGGTAACTAGAGTCTGTGTAATCATAGTCGTAAGAGGGGGAACGACGTCTGCGCACATTCCTGCGGGCGGGCGATCTATGCGCCCTGTTTCTGCGTGGAGGCGATCGGCGGGAAGTGCTACCGCGATGGGGAACGTTCCTTCGAGGAGGCGTCTATGTCTTCGAGATGGACGGCCTTGAGCCGGGGTTCACCGTTGGCGCTTCGGGCGGACCGACATTGACCCCCTCTCGTAGCGAGAGATCAGTTCATCTCGATCAGCTATGAGTTGGTTCTTGTTCTCTAGCACTTGCAGGAATGCGTGTGTGACATGTTCTGGCAGGGGCTCTGCAATTCCTGCCTCGGCCAATTCGGCCGGGATCTATTGTTGGACGGGTTGCAACCCCGGTCATTGGCCGCCCTGGACCGATTGTTCCTGGCGAGGATTGCCCTGTGATTCATGAATAGTTTGAGGCATGCCTGCTCGGTATCTTGTGGGCGAAGCGCCCCGCCTGCAGGGGTTGGCCGTGATGATGCCACTGTTTCCATATAATACATAGCCATAACGATTGGGCCATAATATCAGTCGGAAGAGTTGCATGCACAAAGGTTAGACTCTTTTCCAAGTTTGACTTTAACACACAAAATCTGTCAGAACATTGCTCGTCTTTATTCCTCATCCCCAATGCTTCAACATCAATATTCTCATTTGCATAAAGCACCGCACAAGAAAAAACCTGCTACCGGAACAGGATAATTTTCTAAAATTTGTAACCTTACTTCGTGTGATCCTCTTGTTGTACCATTAGTGTAACTCATAAGGTTTCATTTGTCAATTCTGTACTAAAAGAGATGTTTCAGTTAATTCCCAGGTTTGATGCTGTGTTGTTCTTGCCTTTATGTGTGCAGAATATGTTAACAAATACCCCATAGTACTCACAAGAAATTTAAAATCTTCCTCCCGAAACCAAGAACAACCATGAAAGTAAACAACTTGCAGTGTCATAATATTTGTCACACATAAAGGCAAGCTTGAAGATGCCTCTATTTTGTTTCTTTTAAATAAGGTCATTCTCGTGTCTATTGTTTGAATAGTATCGATCACAACTTTGTTTCTGAGTCGTGTCCAGCAAGAGAAGATTTTGAGAAAAGCCATCTAAGGCCTTTTTTCTTGAGCCCAAAAGCACAAATTTAATTGAACCAAGTGGGAAGATTTTGGGAAGGTTGCTGCGAGAGGGCCCGTGTCCGGTGTTGGCGCTAGTGAGAACAGATCTGGTGGCTTAGGTGGTAGTTCACGCTGTGGAAAGGCTGTCACAAGCTGGTCGGAGTCTAGTAGTTCTGGCGATGGTCGTTCCAACGGGTCTAGTGACATCTTGATCAATAACGCATCCTCGGACCAAGGAACGCCCAAAACTGGTTTTGGCTTTGGTGATTCTGCCAGCAAAGTCGAATCTGGCGGCTTCAACAGTAGTTCCCATGGTGACTCGTTCCCAAAGGTCCCCTCTTCTTTTGTTGATCCCGTTCTTGCGACGTCCTTTCTTCCCACAACACCTAAGTCAGGCGGTTTAGGTGGTTGTTGTGGCTCAAAAATTCCCTCTTGCTTTTCTTTTTTGGAACTGTACCCACTGTTTTGGAAAAAAATTCTTTCTTGGCTGTTTCTCTCGCGGCCAAAATCTGTGCAGCACCTTTTCTCGATTCTTCACCCTTGATGACTCAGCAACAGTAACCATGGATGCATCTGCTGTCGCCTTTGTTTCTGCACAGTAAGCAAGAAGTCCATTCTTGTTCTTCTCTATTTCTTGCTCCAGTTTTTCTTCTTCATCAGGAAAAGAAACCACCTCAGGTTTCTCAGTTGTGCTTTTCTTGGAATTCTTAAAGGATTCTTGGCCCTTTTGAAGATTCTGCATCATCTCTTCATAATGATCTGCAGCTTTCTTGCTCATCTCAGTCACCTCATCCATCTGGTTCTTGAGTATCTCCATATCATTGGTTACCCCATGGAGTTTTTTATCCATTCTCTTCTCCAATGCAATTAATTCTGCATCTCCACGTGTTGTTGGCTTTGTCATCTTCAAGATCCGGCAGGTCGGACCAATTGTTAGGCACCTAGCCTAACATTGACAAGAACTATGCAATAGAAAACCTTGGAATTTGATTAAAGAAGGGAAAATGGGAAGAAGGTGGAATCTTATTGATATGTGATGAATTGATACAATTGGAGAGATAAGGCTCCCCGCCCTCCGGCCTCACCCAGACTCCGGCTTCACCCGGTCACGACTAAACTTTAGTAAAATGATAAGAGATGATTCAAAGGGGGTGGAAGCCTTAATATATGTAGGCTTCCAATACATGGGATAGAGGGGAATAGGCTAACCAATTAATAACTACCCCAACCAATATAACTTCCCTAACAACCCAAACAAACTATACAACTACCTTAATCACCTAACTAACTCTCATTTACACAAGGGTCTATTATAATCCTTCCTCGCTCTTCATGGAAAGTTGAAGAACCTTCACTTCCAATTCCACCTTTTCCTCCTCTGTTTCCTTTCAGCTTGCACGTGTGATTTCGGCCCCATTTCTCTGCGCATTTGAAGCAAAGTCCTCTTCTATTCAAGTCGCATAGCTCTTTTTGGGTTAATATCTAGGGTGGTTTCTTCTCTGCACTGTGGCCTTTGAGTTCTTTTTGGGATCCGTAATTTGATTTGGGCCTCTGTGTGAAAGTTTTGTTGTGACCCGTATCCAAACCCGACCCATTTGGCCCACTATTTCCCACTTTCCACTTATTCACTCATTCATTTTTCTCCTTCGTTACACTCTTTCCCTTGTTCATCATAGCATTCTTCTCTTTGATCAACATCGTTCTATTCATCATCTCCGGTAAGCCTTCAAGCTCGTACAGCTTTAATTCCGCTTGGATCTCCTCAAGCAAACCGTTGAAGAAGATACTATGCAACATCACCCTTTCTTGTCGCTTCAGAGGAGACATGAGCAGCTTAAACTGCTCTCTGTACTCCATCACTATTCCTGTCAACTTGATGCTCAAAAGTCAGAATCGGACCCAAAGGATTTCGCACCAACCCTGGTTGAAAACGACGAATCACTGCCTGTTTGAATTCCTCCCAGCTTGGATCACGACAGAGATTCAAAGCTTTGCCCTCCATTGCTATAACCACAACATCCAAAAGATCTTTCTCACAAACTCCATTGATACGAAAATAACGCTCCACTTTAACAATCCATCCATAAGCCTCATCACCTTCGAAAATGGGAATCTCCAATTTCCTTCCTCTGTGATGAGGGTTACTACTCCCTCTCGATCACGACAAAGAACGAGAAGATGAACGCGAGTTTGTTCCTTCCACTGTGCTCGTACTAGGGTTGTGAGGGTGAGAACAACCTCTGAGTCTCCTTGGACGTTGCGTAATCAAGTTTCTGAGCTCGTCTTTCGACCTTCATTTCCTGCAGCTCTCGCTCCAAATTTTCCATCCTAAACCACATTCTTCCAAGATCCGCTGGGCCACTCGGGTCATGCTCCAGATGTCTATTCTTGGGCTAGCCCACGCACCAGATGTCTATTCCTGGTCGTGAGGGGGGTGTTAAGAGTCTCACATCGCATGTAATATGACCTGAAAAAGAGTTTATAAGTGGGTGGCACCCCCTCACCTTACAAGCCGGTTTTCTGGGGTTGAATTAGGCCTAAATCACATTCTAAGAGAAACCATGAAAATAAGAAAAGCATAACATGAATAATTAGGAATACATAGTTCTTTAGATAAAAACAATAATTTTATTAGCATTAAGAAATAATTATAGGAACAGAGGGTAAGATAACCTCCCATTCTCACCCCAAAAAAACAGGGGAAAAACAACATAAGGTAAGCAAAGCTTTACATTTTCATGCTTTTTAAATAAAGGAAACCGTTCAAAATAACAATTATCAGATCTATGAACCTTAAAGGAGCAAATAAGGCAGCCCAGTGAAGAGGCAACCACAACAAATTGTCCAACAAATTCTAACATTCTTCTCCAATCACAGTGATAGGAACCCAGAATAATACAAACAGAAAATGTATTATGATTTGTGAAATGAAAACTATTACCAGAAAAAAAACCTGTAATCCCGGAGCTAGTGCTCATCTGAGAAGAGAAAACATTTCTCTTTCTGCCCAAACTTCTAAAGATCGTTACTAAAAATGAAACTGAATGATACACTGATGAGAACCTAGGTGTAGCTAAATTGGGCTAAACAAATAGGGTTGGGAGAGTTTATTCTAGAAGCGGTAAAAGGGGAAATGTACCAAAGTAGTGGAGGGAGGGTTCACACTTTTGGTGTGAGCTAGTAGAATAAAAGGGGAATGATGTAAGAGAGAGAATTAGGCAAGAATTGGCTTAGGGCTTGGGCTGGGGAGTACAGATTACTCTGTCATCAGAGTACTGCACTAGGTTCTTCTAATTTTCCTAAGTTCCATTGTATCCATTCTACTGTAATTCTCACTGCCATCAATTAATACACTACATTTTCTTCATTTTTGTTAGGCTTAAATACGTTTTTGCCCCCTGCAAATAGGGGGTGTTTTGGTTTTACCCCCTGCAAAAATTTTTTTTTTGTAAAAAGCCCCTTGCAAAATACCAAAATTTTGGCGTTACTCCTTCTGTTACTCAGGCGTTAAAAAAACATACGTGTCAGTTTCTCCTTCTTCCTCCTTCTTCTTCTTCCTTCTTCTTCTTCCTTTCTTCTTCCTCTCTGCTTTCTTCTCTTTCTTCTTTTTCATTCTCGGTTTCTCCATGAACAAAGCAAAGAACCTCATGTTCTTCTTCCTTCTTCTTCTTCCTCCTTCTTCTTCCTTCTTCTTCTTCCTTCTTATCAGAGCAAGAGTTAATTGACTGTGACAGAACCTTTAACAATGGTTGCAATGGGGGTGTAATGGACTATGCATTTTCCTATATCATTCAAAACGGTGGACTCCATCAAGAAGAAGATTACCCTTACATTATGGAAGAAGGCACTTGTGAGATGAAAAAGGTGTGTGTAATAAGCTAAGAAATACATAGTTTTGTGGCTTAACTTAACTATCACTCATGTTTGTTATTCTTTCCACCAGGAACAAACCAATGTTGTCACTATTAATGGCTATCATGATGTGCCACAAAACAATGAACAGAGCTTATTGAAGGCACTTGCCAACCAACCTCTCAGTGTCGCCATTGAAGCCTTTCCAGTGTTTCTCTTCATCCTTATATATCCTTTCTCTCCCCACTTTGCCCCCCATGAATTTTTCCAGTGATTCTTTTTGATGCTGCAGGTTTTCCTTCCTCTTCAAATTTTCCAGATGAGGAGAAGAATTATGGTTACATGGAGACCAAGAATTTGGAAGAAGAATTACCATAACTAAACATGAAGTTGCATATTATTATTAGTTTGATAGTTGTTTTAAAAGGGTATATAGAAGGTATTTACAAAATTTTATTAATGTGAAAAAACAAGAAGCTAGAGATATATACTGCAGTGTTCTGCATAAATGTATTTCTGTTGTATTCCTTAACTCTGTCTTTTGATTCATAAGCTTTACCATGTAGATAGATTGGCATTATTTTACAGTGTTAATAATACAAGTTTTGTGCCGTTTGCAAAAGAAATGGTAGTGAACAAATAGAATCATAAATGCCAAATCAGAGAATGAAAAAGAAGAAGAGAAGAAAGCAGAGGGAAGAAGAAGGAAGAAGAAGGAGGAAGAAGAAGAAGGAAGGAAGAAAAGAACATGAGGTTCTTTGCTTTGTTCATGGAGAAACTGAGAATGAAAAAGAAGAGAAGAAAGAAACAGAGGAAGAAGAAGGAAGAAGAAGAAGGAAGAAGAAGGAGAAACTGACACGTATGTTTTTTTAACGCTGATTAATGTAAGGAGTAACGCCAAAATTTTGGTATTTTGCAATGGGCTTTTTACAAAAAAAAAATTTGCAGGGGTTAAAACCAAAACACCCCTTATTTGCAGGGGGCAAAAACGTATTTAAGCCTTTTTGTTATCTCTCTTGTCAATGGTATCAAAGCTCTTTGAAGGACCTCCTTGTCCGACACATACCTGCACGAAGACGAAGATACGTAACTGGAGGATGCGACATCTCAAATGAAGAATCGGATAAGGAAAACAATGGCATCGCAGTGAATATTACGGTGGTGATGATGAGCCAAAATGGGACAGTGATGACGAAGAACCGCCGCCAAAAAAGAGTTACCGGAGGAAGAGTTAGATGGCGAGCAACTATGGAGGAGGTAGATCCAGTTGTGGATTGCGAGAAAGAACACTCTCTCTCGTGACTAAGTTATGTGACGAGAGGGGTCGTGGAGTGGTCGGAGGAAACGCCGGGCGGAGGAAGGGTGGCGTGAAGGTAGTGGTAGAGAATCGAGTCGCCGGAACCACCGGAACCACCGGATGGTGGCGTGTTCAAAGCGATGATGGGAGAAATTTTAGTCTCGCGAGACAAATCGAGCAACAAGAGAGAAGGTAGCGGCGATTATGAGAAGAGCGATAGAGTAGTGAAGATGCTTCGTGACGACAAGCAATGGGGGACGCCACCGAGGAGGGCGCCGGTGGAAGCGGCGCGGCGGGAGGTGAAGTCTGCGCGAGGATTGGCGGATGGTGATTCTGAGTTTGTTTTTCTCTGGCGGCGATGAGTTGCACGAAGAGAGAAGTGAAGATGGATAGGGTTAGGGTTGGATGGAATTCTCTGCAATTGAATCTGAGGTTTAAGTCATTGGGCCGGCCTAAGTTTTGTTACTTACACCTACCCAAATTACAAGGTGAATTTTGAAGGGGGAGTATTGATGAGAACCTAGGTGTAGCTAAATTGGGCTAAACAAATAGGGTTGGGAGAGTTTATTCTAGAAGGGGTAAAAGGGAAATGTACCAAAGTAGTGGAGGGAGGGTGATGAGGTTCACACTTTTGGTGTGAGCTAGTAGAATAAAAGGGAAGGATGTAAGAGTGAGAATTAGGCAAGAATTGGCTTAGGGCTTGGGCTGGGGAGTACAGTTACTCTGTCATCAGAGTACTGCACTAGGTTCTTCTAATTTTCCTAAGTTCCATTGTATCCATTCTACTGTAATTCTCACTGCTATCAATTAATACGCTACATTTTCTCCATTTTTGTTATCTCTCTTTCACTGTTACATTGAGTTCCTATCATACACCGCTACTCTCTCCTCTCCTATATAACAGACTCACCGTAACCAACTCTTTCCCTCTTCCCTAATTTCTCACTGAAGTTGACTCTAAGTGGGCCATGGACAATTGGGCCTATAATATAGATAAGGAACCCATCACACAAGGTAAAAGCAAGGGATAACAACATAACTTCACACCAACAGAACTGCCTAATAGACACACCAAATGCATTTTGCATAATAACTAACTTCCTAACTGCTTACTACATCACAAAGTAACAATTAACATAATAACTGGCACAAACAGTCTATAATACATAATAATTGTCACCAACCAGCTTTCAACTCCTCCCCCGCCTCTTATAAACATTCCTTACAAGAGGTGTAACAAAAAGCTTTGGCTTCAATACTCCACATAAAATTTCTCCGAAAACATATGAAAAAGTGCTCCATAATCTGTGATAAATCTACCATTCACCAAAACTTATAATTGAGAATTATAATACATATTACTAGGGGCCAAGGAGGGGATGAGTATGCCATGGTGTGCCCTTTAATTATTATTGGCCCCCTAATGGATATTACTAGTAGGAGCAGATATAAATGGCTTCTGGTTTTACGAATAAGAGAAACACATTTCATAAAAAGGGAGAGAGAGAACCAAATATATGATATATCACAAATCACAGCCGTATATTATATTTTACTTAAGGATTTTCTAACAAAATGGAACTGTTGAGGAACAACCTCACACACACATATAAACACACGCGAACACATGTGCGGATGAGGGAGCAAGTTCTGACACAAAACTGAAAATGATTCTGGCTAACATAACTAGATATTTATGCATCTTTAACTCTGAAAAACAGGCCACGGTATGTGTTTTTGAGGGGTTAAATTGTTAAAATGGATTAATGAACTTAGATATTCCCCCTCTGATAATAAATAGTTTACCAGGTAACATAACTAGATGCACCGTGCGCATAAAAAGGTTGAAATATGAAAATAAATAATAGAACATACATATTATGAAACACAAGTCCTATGATGAAGTGACATTAAAATATTCTTTTAAAAGAATAGGATCTGAGGGATGATGAAAAATCTGATTTCAACAGAAGAAGAAACCAGAAGAATCAATAAACTTCATCAAGCTTTAAGGTTTACCTTTTGTTATTTCCACTTATCAAAACCATTGACACAAAGTCCAGTTATTAATACCAAACCTCAAACCGCACCTGCAGCATAAAGACAAACAAAACATAATCAAGACTGACAAACAAATAAGTAAATGCACTTAACTGCAGAAGCCTTATACACTGAGAAAGAATGAATGCTTATTTAAAACATTCATCACTACATAACGAAGAAATACTTTCACCAAAAATTTCATTCAATGATAATTTTGAGACTTAATTGCACTTTTTTGGTCCCCACTTACGGTTGCAATTGTGCGATCTTGGTACTTCGGCTTTCAACTGTGTGGATTGGGTCCTCCGTGTATCACAATTGCGCAACTTTTCCCTCCCAGGAAATTGCGCGAGTTGGATCTTCTAGTTATCACATATTCGCAGTTACGCGATTTCAAAGGTATGAAGTGGCACATAACCTCGTATGAGAGAAAATTAGGGGACCAAAATTACTCAATAACAATACCCAAAGGACGCAATTCACGCAACCAGTACTTCGAGAACGAAAACAGCACAATACTATCTTATCACATAAATTTTTCAACATTTCACTTCTTGATTCTAAAATTCACTTTGCTACTTTTCCATTGTTAATGCAAAATACATTTCTACTTCAATTCTCAATTGTTAAACCAGCTTAATTCTAAAAGGCGACAACAATAGGAATCACAAAAAAAAAAAAAAAAAAAAAAAAAAAACAGCCAGTGAGATAAATATAACGGGTTCTTCCTTCCAGGTTTAGATGATTGTTGGGTTTTCTGGTTGTTAGTGAAAAAAAAATTAAAGGGCGAAAAATCCTTCATGATAAGAGGGGAGGGGAATCCGTAACTAAAACAAGGGTTAAAGAAAAATGAGGGAAAAATTAGAAAACTTTGCAATGACCCAGAAGAAGAAAACTTTGTAACCCTACAGAGAACCACTATTACAAGTTCAAATTAATCATAACAACAACAATAAGCTTATGATATGATATTGTGCATTTTGAAGAAAAAGGGAGGAAGAAGAGATGAAGGGATTTTTGCGGATTACCTGAGATTGAGAGTTGTTATTTGAATCGAAGTGGAACAATTATTACAGCAGCTTCAGTTTCAACTTTCAACGACAAAGAAGTGTTTTGGGTGAAAAAAAAAAAGTTGTGCAGCGGCTACAAGATAACATGGTATTTGTCTAGTGAAATTTATCAGCGTAAATTATAGTTTTGGTCTTTCTATTCAGACATATAGTCCTATAATTTTAAAAAACTCAAATATTTAGTTCAAAAGGGGATTTATAATTTTTTATTTTATTTGAAAGCCTATAAAAAAAAGCCGACACGACTCTCATTAAATGACGTGGTAGTTGTCACAACTTCCACACGTGTGTGCCACATCATTTAATAAATCACATGCACACGACACGTCATATTAAAATAATAGAAATAATTTATTTTATTAATAAAATATTAACAGTAAAATTAAAAATAAAAGACATAAATATGTTTTACGCCCCTACAAATATAGTGTGTTTTGGTTTAGCACCCTGCAAATATATTTTTTAAAAAACTCCTTGCAAAATACAAATTTTTGATTTAGGCCCTTCCATTAACCAACATTAAAAAAGCACTGAGTTAGCTAACAGAAGTCTGAGTTGTCATATTTATATTGATGTTAAAAAATGTGGGTTGATTTATACTTTTTATGAATTTATTACATGTGTGGGTTGATGTTTGAGGATATTTTGGAACGAGGATGATTTGGTGGAGGTTGAGAAGAAAAACATGATGAAAGGAGAGAGGGGGTGAGTAAACAGAGGAAGAGGAAAGCTCTTGATGGTTGAAGTTGGGGAAGGAAGTGTATTCTGGAAAAGGGATGGTTGGTGAGAGAGTGAGATTAGGGAGGAACGAAGAAGATTAGGGTTCTTTGAAAATTCAAAATAATGACTTGGCATTGCAAGTCAGCAATAAAAAAATTGGAAAAAAACATGACAAGTTAGAACTCAGTTAGCCAACTTAGTAGTGCTTTTTGTAGCGTTGGGTTATGGTGTGGTGAAATATATGCAAGTATACATAGTCACACAAGTAATAAAGTGATAAGAAAGGTCGAACCCACAGGGATTATGTATTGCAAAGCTTTGTATATTCAGAATGTACACTTAGTGTGTCAACACTATGCACAAATTTTTGGTTTGGAGTTTTTAAGGTAAGTAAAAACAATATAAACAGTAAAGAGTTTAAGGAATCAGTTAGATAAAGTAGTTGAGATGTTTTCACCAAGTAATATACTTCTAAGTGTTATAGTGGAGTATGTAGTGTTTCCGCACTGGATGCAGCTGCATGAGTGTGTGTCTGTCAGCACTTTCTTCAGAGTTTCATTACAAGCTTCCTATGTCTAGGCATGCTAAATAGGTTCACTCTTGTCTTTTTAACCTCCCACTGTATCACCCTAGGAACTATGTTATCCTATGTCTAGGACTTAACATGGTTTTAACAAGCAATTCTTATTAAAGCTAGTTTAACAAGTTGTTGTTACAAACACTCATTCCTATTAATTCTTGAGTTCATAAATGCGACCCATGTCTGCTGCCACAAGTTTACCTATTCTAAAGTGATCAATTCCAGAATAAGCTTTGAAAGAAGTATTACACAATAATTAAAATGCATACACTACACAAACCATAATAACATACTTAGAAGTTCATTACAAGGTTATAACATCTCAACTTAAGGGAATTTAGTTCATGTTACTCATTATATAATAGAGAAAATCTGCAAAGAGCATAATCAAATGAGTAATATAGCAAAAGAACTTAAAAGGAGAGAGATTACTCGAATAGAAGATCTTTTGCATGAGTTTCCCAAGTTGAAGTACAATATGAGTTCCTTACACAAGTTTCCTTCAAGTAGAAGTGAAGGGAGTGGTTGTCAAGCACCTCCTTACCTTCCTTCTCTTCAGAAACGTAAAGAAAAACTAAAACTAAACTAAACTAAACTAAAACTAAGTGATCCTTTCAAAAACAAATGAAGAAATACAAATAAAGGATGAAGGATTGTTTGTAGGTGAAGATATGGCCTCTATTTATAGGCTTGAAAGCTTTCCTCCCTTGAGGGGTTTCCGTAGGCGCGTAAGATCAACTGAGGGGACCAACCTTGGATAAAATCAGACGACCAATGAAGCAAATAGCTCAGTTGTGGTCGCTTGCATGTATAACATAAGGGGTGGTCCATTGGAGAAGTGCCACATGTCTTTTAGATAAGTGAGCCTTGCAACTTGATTTTTATTTTTATCGCCGACTTCTGCAAGTGGCTCTGCTCCAGGTGACTAGGCATGACGTCACAATTCAAGTGTGAAATCATCAAAATGGTCCTTGGATGTTTTGGTGCAAACTGCTGGATTTTGCGGTGTAGGCATTGTTTCCACTCCTAGTGTTGGCAGTGTTTCCACTCCTGGTGTTGGCAGTTTTTCCACTCTTGCAGTTGCTGCACTGAACAAAAACATCAAACCTGACAAGATATGTGTATTTATGCCTAGTTAATTGTCCTAATCATTTGGATCTCTAAAATGTTGTTTCTTAATAAATAAGCTATATTTATATATTAATGTACTTGAAAATAAACAATAACCTAAGTAAAAATAGATGAATAACTCTATATAAAATAGAGTTATCAGGTTAATAGAAGGGCCTAAATCAAAAATCTGTTTTGCAGGGGACTAAACCAAAACACGCTATGTTTGCAGGGGCCTAAAACATATTTGAGCAAAAATAACAATAGAAAATGACTCTCTCGCTTCTCTCTCATTTCCTTCCTTCAGAATCGGGACACTAGTTCCTAATTACAAAGAGATCATAGGAAAAATCTGATTCAATGGAGGGAGTGATTTCCGCCAATGACCAACAATGATTGGTATTTTCCTTCCTTGAGGTAGCTCAGGTACAAACCTCTGAGACCGCCAGGAAGTTTCTTCAGGCCATAAGTTGGAGACTCGAGGCAGTTTCTTCAGACCGCCAGGCAACTCTCTCTCTCTCTCTCTCTCGACTCTCAGTTTCTATCTCACTCACGCGACTCTCTCTCTCTCTCGCGACCCTCTCTCTCTCTGGTGCCTAGTGGTGAACAGTTCTTCTAAAGCCATTTCTGATTTGGGGGAATTTGACAACCCTAATTGTTTAATTTCTAATTTGGATTTGATAACTCTAATTGTTTAATTTTTGATTCTGAGTATTTAATTTTTGATTTGAAGAAATTTAAAATCCCCATTGTTTTGGTAATTAGTATTAGCTTAATTCTAATTAGTTTTAGTGTGTTTGAAGTAGGTCATCAAATGGATAAATTTTTAGTAAAGAGAGCAAGGTCATCAATTGATGAATGTGGATCAAGCTCAAAACAGCAACAACAACGAGAGTCACGTGTTGAAGTTAATATAGATGAATTGCTATCGAACCTTGGATTGCGAAGAAAAATTGCGACATATCATCCTAACGATCAAGATAAGATACAGAGAGCATATTCGCAAAAAGGGCCATGTCAACCTAAGAATCACAACTTTCCACAAAGAAGTATTGGAAGCTCAAAAAGAAGAATTTTTTCAGAATGGTTCACTGAATTGGAAATTGGATAGAGTACAACATTGAAAAAGATTCTGCATATTGTTTGTGTTGTTATCTCTTTAGGCCCGATTATGGAAAGCAAGGGGGTGGTGATACATTTGTCACCGAGGGATTCAACAATTGGAACAAGAAAGATAAGATCACATCACATGTTGGAGCTACATTTAAGTTAACGGTGCTTGATCATCAACTAGATAATTACATCATCAACTAGATGATTACATTGTCGATATGCATAGGAATGTTGAATTTGCTTCTTTGAAAGGACTCCAACAACTTTCGGAGACGTTGGTTGAAAATGGAAGACATACTGTGTATCCACAGGTTTATCTTCTTTTGAAGTAGCCTTTGGTTTTGCTCATTACAACCGCATAAATCAGAGAAAGAGCTTTCTCTGCTATGAATATTGTGAAGAATAGGTTGTGTATCCGGATGAGGGTACATGGATGAACGATTGTCTAGTGACATACATTGAGAGTGATGTATTCAATAAAATTAACTCGAAACTTATTATTCAATGATTTGAGAATATGAAATCACGTAAAGGACAATTATGAAATGTATTATTTATTTATGTAAATATATTACAGTTGTTTTTAATTTATTTTTAGCGAATTGTATATTTAAAAAATTTGAACCCCCGACCTCAAGTCCTGGATCCGCCACCCGTAGATGTGATGGTGATCTTGAAACGAGAAGTTTAGAGGATATTTTATCTCTATTTATTCTCTTAATTACCATAATTTTTAAGTGTTCTATTATTAAAAAAATACTTAGACCCCATGGATGTTATATTATTGTAATTTGTATTTACTTTTTTTGAAAACTACATTAATCAAACAAAAATGAGAAATGGAGAGAAACTCCAAATAACAAGAATGATAACAAACTCGTAACAAACTAATGGAGAATCCTTCTTGAACTAGTGAGTTACCATTATTTTAGAGCAATATAATTAGTCCACTTAGGCTTGGTATTTGTACATGTTCCTCACAAGTCACAAGGATCACGTTATTTGGTAATAAGAGCTTAGCTTCTAGTAAAGTGTTACTTATCACTTTCAAGCTCATGAAGAGTCGCCCATCCTAGAGAATATTTTCCCTCATGCTGTCATGCATCTTCTTGTCTTCGTGACCAAGTGAATTTAAGGACTCATTATTGGTAGTAGAGTTTATTAATTATCTAGCTGTTTTCACTTCTTCATTTATTTTTCTCTTGTAACTCAACTTTAATTGATGTATTACATGCATTAGGAACCACTTCTTGAAAATACATTGGTTGTCTTGCCAGCCTCCTTTAAATTTTCTTCCTCAACCTGCTTCACAATAAAATCAACACAACTTGAAGAAAAAAAGATAGTGCTAAAACAAGTATCCAAGATAACTTCCACAACTAGTTATTTTCTCTCTGCCTTTCTTGCATTACTCTCTTCATCGTTTTGTCAAGGGCGAGTGGTTCTTTAAGGGAAAAAAGGCTCGGAAGACAAGATAGTCAGGGGCGATTTTAGGGCCCAGCTAGCCCGGGCACGCGCTCGGGCTCAACTTCTACTTTGTTTGTAAAGCCCCCAACCTAATAGCTGATTTTCTCTATTAAGGATATATAATATATATCTCGTTTGCAAGATGTTTCACAACAAATGGTTCAGCGCAGCGGTAAGATGTTCATTGTTTTGTATTTGTGTTGTATTCGAGTCGCGAGTTCGAACCTCGACTTTCTTAAATTTTGCAATGCTTACATTTTATTATTTTTCAAAGATAGTAGCGGTAAGGTGGGATGTATGTGTGTTACAATATTTGTTAATTGTTTTGCATTTATTTTTGGTGACAATATATATTTTCATAGTATAAAATAAATTCAATCGTATTTATGATTAAAAAATCAAAGTTACCTTTTTGAAAAACACAAATTTTTAATTTATTAACCAAGACACTATATTTTGTCAAAAAATTGAGTATTTATTGTCCAATTAAAATATGATTTTGAAAAACTAATTTTGTTTGTAAATTTAATATTTCTATTATATTATTTGATTACTTTTGGCTCCCCTAATAATTCATTCAAGTTCCGCCCATTGTGTGTGAGATGGATCATCAGGTTTAGTGAAGGAATTAACAATGTCTTTGAATTGCTTCTCATGTCTTGAAAGTTTGGCTATGAAGATGGTTCAAACTCGAAACATTTGGTATTTCCATTGGTCTACAAACTCATTGAGTTGGCTTTCTTTATTCTTGCAGATTGTCGACAACATCCGTTGAAAGAGCTTTTTCAGCAATGAAGATTATCAAGTCTAAATTACGCAACAAGATCAACGATGAGTGGTTCAATGACTTGATGATATGTTACACCGAGTGGGAGATATTCAAGTCACTTCAAGATGTTGATATTATGCGAACATTCACCCGAAAGAAGTCTCGGAAATGGCATTTACCTCCTAATTTTATTTAGCACTCTATTGACAGGTTATATTTCATCTCTCCTATTTAGCACACTTTATGATTATTTATATATTATGTCATATGTCAATTGGCGGGAAATTTTCTTGCCCAGACTTTAGAAAAATCCTGGCTTCGCCACTGAAGATAGTTGTTGTGGCTGGCAAGTTGCTGGTATTTGTTTAGCTCGGAATGATCTCTTGACTAAAGGGGAAGAAGACTCCATTTTTCTCGTTTTATGTCCTTGTCTTGGAGGGTCGCTTACTGCTCTTACGTGTATAAACAGTTCTTGAGAAAGTCTTGTTGTTTTGGTTTTGAGTACACCTAGTGCTCTTATTAATGAAATTTTTACTTATCTAAAAAAATATATATTATATTTTTGTTTTAATAGTAGTTTCTTTTAAAAAAAAAAAGGAAAAAATTTAAGACAAAAGGTAAATTAAAAGAAAAGATAGCAATATAAAAACAAATTAAAAATTAATAAAATATGTTTGGAAAAAATAATGCTGAATAAATAAAGAAATTCTGAATCCAAATGTTTAAATTACATCCTATATTTTGTCAAAAAAATATTACTTTCTATTTTATTTTATTTTGACAAGAATTACTTCTTAATTAAGTTTTTTTAACAAAAACTTCTTAATTAAGTTACCACGTTACTGAAAAGTCTTTAAATGCAAAAATCAAATCGTATAGGGTTCTCTTGTCAAAAAAATCGTATAGGGTTGGTGAGTGAGTGTTCTTCTTATCCACTCGTTGTATACTGACAAAGTAGCTGAGTAAAACTCTCTGGTGAGTTTTCTCTGAATAATTCGAATTCATTTCATCAAACAAGCCCAATTTCATTTCGTCCAATCGCGTCGTCTCTCGAATTGTGTGTTGTAGTTGCAGTTGGCACGCGAACGTGGTCTCGTCAAAGATGGAGAAATCGATTGCTGCGATCAGCAAAAAGGTTAGCAACCCCATAATAGATGATATTGCATTCTCAATTTTTTCTAAACTTCCTCTAAAATCTTTAAAACGATTTGGAAGCGTACGCAAATCATGGGGACTCTTATTTGAAAACCCTTATTTCATGAACATCTACCGCAACCATTTCGAATCTAGAAATATTTATTATGACGGTAAACCTCTCCTCGTTGAGACTGAATCGAAACCCTTTACGGAAAGCACTTACTCTGCGCATTTACTTTTAGGTGACCGGTTTGAGAAAAAGGTCGAATTAAAATTTCCATCACCATTACAAGAGCTAGGGCTCGTGTCAATTTGGATTATAGGATCGGGTAGTATCAACGGCACTCTTTGTCTCTCTAGTTACTATGATGAGAGAAGAGCTTGTGAGGCAAGAGCTGTATTGTGGAATCCTGCTTCTGAGGAATTTAAGGTCATTCCTCCTAGCCCTTTTGAGTCTATTCCTAATGGGAAAACTCATATTCTTTTACATGGATTTGGTTATGATCACCTTAGAAATGACTATAAGGTGATTCGTAGTGTGGATTATCATGAAAAAACTTTCGATGATATTGAATTTCTTCATTATTCAGCAGAGGATATGCCATGGGACCCCTTCTGGGAGGTATATAGCCTTAGAAGTAACTCTTGGAAGAAACTTAATGTTGATATGCATATGTTCCCCACCATGTTCCCCTTCATATCTCCAAATGAACTTCGCCAAATATACATGGATGGAATGTGTCATTGGTGGCTACCAGATTATGATTTTAAAGAGTATTTGGTGTCATTTGATTTGCACAATGAAGTGTTATTTACAACACCCTTTCCATCGTACTTATATGATATTGGACCGGGGTTTAGACGTTTGGTGGTGTTAAATGAGTCTGTTGCTTTGATTGCATATAATCATGCTACATGTTATCTGCATCTGTCAATTTTGGGTGAAGTTGGTGTAGAGGAATCATGGACTAAACTTTTTGTTGTTGGGCCCTTTTATGATGTTACGTATCCTATTGGAGCAGTGAAGAACGGCCATATAATCTTCCAAAAGGGAAATGGAGAGCTAGGCTTGTTTGATGAGAGTACCCAAACCATGGAGGAGCTTGATGTGAAAGCAGAGATTTGTTGTCAACTAATAATTTATAAAGAAAGCCTTCTTCCTATTGGAGGGTTAAATATTTAAATGATTTTTTCTTGTATTCATCCAAGAGTTGTAATGATGGTTGTTAGTATTGGAAATAGGAGAATATTTTCTCTAGAGCTTATGCTATGGTAGTTCTATTTTCTGTACTTTTGTATTGATCAAGTCAAACTTTATCATGCATGTTGTTTTTAATTAAGTGGTAAATTTTCAGTTTTTTTTCTTTATAAGTTTATCATATTTGCTGAGAACTTGTGTTTTGTGACTTTTTGGATCATCAGAAAAACCAGATATTTCAGTTCTCAAACAATAGTACAATTGATTGCTTCTTTTACTATGGGAACCACATCTTCCAAAAGAAGTAAGCACATGTAATTTTCCAATTTCCATTATATGTAAAGTCACATCACATCTAACATGTTTTAATGGATGGTTCTCCATTGAATTATATTTAGGGGGAGTGATTCTCTAGGAATTGTAAATATCTTGAATAGTAGAAAAACTCAACCTCTACATGTTTATGCTATTTTGATATTGGCCCCTTGGGTCTTCGAGGGATATGCTGAAGGTACTCCAATCTCCGCTCCCCCTAGAGGAACTTATACAAATTTCTGTTAACCGCATAGGGTCTCATTATTTACTAGCTCTGCGAAATCGTAGAATCATGCGACTCTACAAGTTAAATCGCGAGTTTGATTACCTTGTTCTAAAGCATGGATATGAGTTTATGGCTAAGTGGATGTTCTTTTTTGATGTTGATTCCAAAAATGCGCTAAAGCCGTGCTTGATTCCCTTTCTGAATATATACTCTCAATTCACTATTGAACAAATGACCACGAGTAGCAAGGTTTGTCTCTCTCATGATTATGGAAAAACTTACTGGTGCGGTTTTTGCATTCCCTGATTCAAAATACTTGCTTTTTGTGTTGCTTAAATCAGATTAGCCAAATAGCTCCAATATGACTAATTCTAATTGAAGTTTCTAAGTTGCTAAATTAAATCTAAGCTATCCTATGCATGAGTTTGGAATTATTAGCCCATTCCTATCCTATGATATTGATTTTGTTTTTCATAGAGTACCATGACAGGTGGAAGTAGGGTAATGTTTGACCTTTGTTATAGTGAATTTTACTTGGTAATTTAGTTCAACTTGTTCATGATTCATAAGCACAATGTTCAAAATCATGTGAGTTCCAACAATTGAAAAACTTCACTGAGCCAGCTACTGGTAAGTTATGATAACACTCTTTGGAGGCGTTAGGGCATCCATAGTCAAGGAACATAGCTCCTTTTCGACGCAAACACTTGAAGAATAGAGGAATCACAATCTGTCCAAACCTTTGGCCGATTCCACGGATATGATTAAAGTGTTCGACGACAACAATTATATATAACTTATTTATTGTAATTCTACTAGTCTCGAGGAAATTAGTCATTGTAGTTGCTAAGGATAAGCCCAACAGGAACATCCCACTGATCATTCAAGTCGTGATGGCCAATTGAGACTTGAGAAGAATCTTAGTAGACCAGGGCAGTTCAACTGACATCATGTTCAAAGACCCCAGTGATCGGACTCGCCAAATAGGACCTAATCCTTACCAGGGCCGACCTCTTTGGGTTCAATGGGTCTAGAACTGGACAACAGGCTACATTGAACTAATGGTCACGTATGGCAAGAAATCTCTGACCCGAACGATTAAAACTCCATTCTTGGTCCTCTATTGTCCATCGGTACACAATTGTATCATTGGAAGACCAACACTAGGACGATTGGAGGCGATCACATCCACCGTCCATCTTAAGATGAAATTTTACTCTGCCAAAGACAAGGTAATCACTGGGAAGGCCGATCTGGATGCTGCTAAAAGGTGTCATTTCCTATCCCATACGCTAAATGTGAAGGCTCTGCAGCCGAGTTAGCCCAAGTCAATCTACTTGGCTAACCGAGCTCAAAGAGTCCTACATCGCATTCTCTAAATTTAATGTGAAGGCTCAGCAGCTGAGTTAGCCCAAGTCATGAGACGGCTCAACCGAGTTAGCTCAAGTCAATCTACTTGGCTAACCGAGGTCAAAGAGTCCTACATCACATTCTCTAAATTTAATGTGAAGGATCTACAACCGAGTTAGCACAAATCAATCTACTTGGCTAACTGAGCTCGAAGAGTCCTACATCACATTCACCATGTTTAATGTGACGGCTCTGCAGCCGAGTTAGCCCAATTCAATGTACTTGGCTAACCGAACTCAAAGAGTCCTACATCGCATTTTCTAAATTTAATGTGAATTCTTTGCAGCTGAGTTAGCCCAAGTCAATCTACTTGGCTAACCGAGCCCAAAGAGTCATATATCGCATTCTCCAAGTTCAACGCGACGGCTCTGCAGCCGAGTTAGCCCAAGTCAATCTACTTGGCTAACCGATCTCAAAGATTCCTACATTTCATTCTCCAAATTTAATGCGAAAGCTCTATAGCCGAGTTAATCCATGTCTATCTAGTTGGTTAACCGAGCTCAAAGAGACCTACGTCACATTCTCCAAGTTAAACTCAATTACCATATGGCGGACATAGTCCCAAGCAGATCTACTCAATCGACCAAGCTCAAGTTCGGCATTACACTTAGAATTTCGATGCGAACGTTCTAAGAGATGATGGGCGAAGCGAATCAGGTCAATCCAAAAATAAACGGACCGCAAACATAAACCGAGAAAGGATTCAATGAATTAATATATTCAAAAGGTACGCATAATCGGGCGAAGTCATAATATTCAGAAACATTAGAGTAAAACCAAAATATTATCAAGTTCTTACAACAAAGGCCGAAGCCTAAAGATTCTCAATATCCACATCATCCTCAGCCATTATCTCCACGAGCTGACCATCGGCCATGTTAAGAAAGGGACTCATGCCCTAGGTGTTGTATTGAAGGCCGGAGTTCAGAAAGCGGGTCTGCTCAATTGCATTATTGAAACACTCTTCACCAACTACCTATATTGCACCAGTATCCTTTTCGCTTGCTACTGTCCAATCCCTTTCTTCCTCTAGCTGGGCCACTCTAGACGCCGGCTCAGAGATGGTTGTGTTCAACCCAGTCTTCTTCAGCTCAACCGCGACAGTTAAGTCAATAACCTTCTTCTACGTAGTATTCTTTTCAGTGGTCAGGCGAGCAATCTCTCCTGAGTACCTTTCTTAAGTCGAGCATAAAGAAGTTACCTCGTTGCAAAGCTTCTCGGCGTCCCGAGACGATGCAGCAGCCTCCTCAATTACCTTCTTATACCTCTCTTCAAGAGCCGAGAGGGAACCCTTCAGGGACTTAACTTCTGATACAACATCATCTCTCTCCTTCAGCGCGAGGTACTTTGCATAACCAAAATTTCAAGTATCAAGGTCAAAACCATTTAGAAGACCGGCCTCAAGCCAAGTTGCAAAAAAGTAGTCCCCAAATCACGGATCTTAGACAAGCATGCGAACAGATTCCTTTTGAGAGTATCGAAGTCAACCAAGTCAAACTTCGTCACCAAACCCTCTAGGACCTTTTCCCTATGAGTGTTCTTGCTTTTTTTACTTCTTTTGGTGACGGTGTTTCTCGCCATCACTAGATTGGCGCTTATGTCCTTTGACGACCAGGGCCTCAAAAGGTTGAGCCTGAGGAGAGGGGACCGGGCCGCCTTTGGGTGAAATCGAGTTTGGGACATTGACAACAACCTCCCTCTCAAGATCCTTCTGCAACACGGTTTTCAATGGGGTGGCCGACACTACGACAATTGGGATCACGACAGGAGGGGTCGAGGAACTTCCAGAAGCAGCAGCTGAAGTTTTCCTCATAATGGAAGCATAAGTTAGCTCAATAGGCATCTATTAATACAATTACACAACTAGCAAGTATATAGAAACTTCTAACAATAGTTGAAAGTTGTATAGCTAGTTGTGTTAGTTATAGTAATATATATATGAGTTGTTCAGCTTTTTAATTTTAGAATTACTCTACAAAGTTTCAGATTCTTCCAATTTCTCTGAACTAAATTTTCAATAACACAAGATTATATGCATCTCAAAAAGTAATTTGACCAGTTCATTATCCATTAAGAGTTTCCTTTTCCTGGCAAATTTTGCAATCATGTTGAATTGCCATGGTCGTAAGACTAACTCAAGTGGCAAATGCGAACATTATTAGGTTGAATATCATCACCTGAGTTCAAACCAGAAACATCGCAATTGTGTGTGCTTTCAGTTGCCACTCCGTCTATAGACAAAATAATTAAATGCATATAAAGCAGAAAAGCTGATTATTGATACATCCTTTTTTATATCCTCAAAAAGTCTTAACTGAATGTAAACTAGCTTTAAACCTAGTATATAACATAAAAAATCTAAAAGAATTCCTTGAATTAAATTGAATTGAAATGAGTTATAATTATTCTTCCTGAATTCCTTTCTATGGTAAATAAATAAATAAACCTCAGCCTATACTAATACTAATAACTAACCTTATACATATACAATACTTTTACATGTATGTCATTTCAAAATGTATCAAAACTCTTCAAATTGAAAACTTCAATTCCTGCATACAAAAAGCAAATATATGGAATCAGTGAGTAGAGTAACAAATGTTACTTTTTTACAGCAAAAAAAGGACCTTGATGTATAGTAAATGTAAGATTACCTTAAAAATGTGACAATATGTTATTCAATTTTGCCAGTGTCTTTCTTCTTTTTTTTGTCAGTGTCAGTGTCTTTGTCTTTGTCTTTGTCTTTGTCTTTGTCTTTGTCTTTGTCTTTGTCTTTGTTTCCAGCAAGAATCTTTGAAATCTGAAGTCCTCTACTAAATGCTTGATTGAAAAGCAAACGGGTTTGGAACTCCAACACAAATGGGAACCATGATAAAACTGCTATTGGCATGAAGATTATTAATCCCATTACATATTCATATGCTCTTGAAAGTTCTTTCACTGATGCCCATAGTTTAACCCATTTCAAGAGTCCCCTACAAGTTTGCGCAATCTTGATTGCAAAAGGAAAAAAAAAAGGTTAAAACTCGACGACAAATTCTATACAGAGAAATGTTAATTGTATATCAAAATTTGGTTAATGAAATGTTAATTTTAGTTCTTAGATATACTGTAACAAGATGCTACTCATTACTTATCACCTAAACTTTATTAACCGTGATTATTAGCCATAAATTTCAGGTGTTCAAACATACACACACCTGAAAGCCATGGTTAATGACGTTGAAAATCATTGATAATGAAGTTTAGTTGATGGTTAATATAAGTTGCAATACCTTGGTATATCTATTAACCAAACTCAACTTCATTAACCACGTTTTTTGATGCTAAATTTCGATGTTGAAATAACTAGACCGAATTCTAGGATAGTGTAGAATCAGACTATGGGTTTGTTTGGATAAACAGCTTAATTAAGCACTTATGGCATAAGCGCTTATCATATAAAGAGATTATGCATAAGCTGTTTCTATAGTAAAGGGTAAAATAATGTTAAACTATTTTTCTATAAGTCATAAGCTGTTTTCATAAGCTAGTCTGGGGAACTTATGGAAATTAGCTGAAAGCAGCTTATGAACATGTCACAAGTTATTTCCATAAGTTCTTCAAAACAGTTTCGTATAGCAGATTTTTATAATCTTCCAAATAGGCAAAAAGAGCAAATATTGTTCTTAACTAATGCTTGTAAGATACATAAGTTTTAGCTTACCAGAATAATGGCCCATCCGGAGGGCATGAAGGCAAGAATAGCAGCAAACAAATCTGATACGGTAGCGCACACACAACGAATAAAACAGTCATGACTGACAAGAATCCAAGAAAGAGAAGTGCTTTGAGAATACGAAACATGAGCTGAAAGTCGGTGCCAAATCTTCGTCTACCCATGGTAACCATCTGATGCCCAAATGCACATTCATGCAAACATCAGAACACAGATTTATTTATATTGTATAAATGAAAAATAATTTTATCTATTATCTAAAAGAAATGTTTAATGACAAAAATTTAAACTAGAGCCAACAATTAGCATTTACATACCTTCAAGACAACAAGGACTATAATCAACACTGCCCAAGAAATCGCAAATACCTACAGAGGAAAAAAGTGAAAGCAATAAGACGGTGCGCAAGAGTTAATGGAATGGAGAACACGGAAAAGCAAGAGTTGCTCTACCCAGATGCTTTTGCTCTGACGAGCGATATTCATGTGGTAGACAATTCCATATTGGTAGATAAAGAAGCGACATGCAAGAATTATTTCAAGTAATTTCCCCCTGATATTTGAGTATTTCAAGTGTTCATTTTCTTCATCCCACCAAGATTCCCAGCTTTTATCAGATGGAATACCAATACCACCACGGTTTCCCATCCATCGCTTCCAATCAGTAAAATCATCCACTGTTTTCTGCCAATCAAAGCCGGAAGGATTGAACAAGAAAGGAGCAAATAACCAAGAAATGGCCAAAAACCACATTGACATCGTGATGAAGAAATAAAGAGTTGAGCTGCGGTATGACTTCCCGTAAACTTCATACACAATCAATAGTATAAGTATCTCCATGCCCTTTAGGAAGTGACTTCGCGAGTACATCCGGTAGTTATCGGCGAACTTTGCGTGGAAGACAACAAATCCACGACCGGTTGGTCTATATTTAGAGCCACCATGTAAGAGTGTTCTTCCATAATAATGACATTTTGTTCCAAGCTGGAAAGTAAAGAACACGGGGGCTAGCTGCAGCTGCATGATGATAAAATCGCCCAAGGCAGTGCGAAATCCTTTCTCCAAACCAATTTCCATAACCATGGGCAGTACCATAAGTAAACCCAACTGAGCAACAGACTGGGATGCCAAGGCTTCTTCAAGGGCTTTGCTCTGGTGTATGTCTGGACTCGAAAGAATTTCTCTCTCAACTCCACTCAATACCATATATAAACGTCCGTATAAGAACACATACACGGTCAGCACGGTTATCTGGAAAATTTGTCATATCAACATACGTGCATTAGTGTAAACCCATTTTACACAACATTCCAACTCAAAGAATAAGTTAATTGTTATAAGATTAGCATAGCTCACAGATCACAGAAGAAACCTTTCACAAGTCATTAAGATGAATTCTATTATTCTCTATTTTATTCTATATAGTGAAACTAGGAAGTGTATGTAACAAAAGCTATTTCCTAAATTAGAAAAACTAGGAATTCTATTATCCAATTAAGCAAAATACATTTCAGTAATATAGTATTGAGACTAGCCATCAACTATTACGAGAAGATCCCTGTAAGGGGTTTGATTAATTACCATGCTACTGAAATAGAAGCCAACAGTTGTGAAGTAGAATGACAACATTCTGAAGAAGTCAAATCGTCGGCCAAGACGATAAACATCACGACTAAGTGTTTGTTCTCCATTTCCATTTGCAACCTTAGCTTCAAAGAGTGAAATCTGATTCATGCCCACATCACGTCCCTTACCAAGTTGTATGTACTCATGATGTGTGATAAATCCTTGTCATAAAAGTTGAATTGTACCCTAAGGATGTTTATCAAAATTAGTAAAAATTTCCATACATCAGATACATATTTTTGTACAGTGCTACAGTCAAACTCGAAGTACCTGCAAATATATCCTCGCTTAAATTGATAACCTTTGATGCTTTGCTTATGCCACCTCTTGTTATATGGAAGATTCTGTCAAATATATCAGGATGGCCGTAATGAAACCGGACCCTGCAAATTCAGGAAACAGATTATTTAACATAAGTGAACTAAATAGTTGACTGTTCAAGGAATAAACCAAGATATATACTGTTGAAGAAACATAATGTATTTCTTGAAGAAAAAAGAATGTATTGTTTATTTCTTGAATAATACTTTTATGTACAAATTAAAAAATTCTCAATAATATTTTTATCTATTAGTATCTTGACCTATAAAACACATTCATTAATCCTTATTTCTCTAACCACAACAAAAGGGCATTTCAGTCAAAATAAGTTATTTTATCACGGTAATCAGTATAATTAATACCTTTCTGCAATACTTTAAAAGACAAATAATATGAGATGGAGGAAGTAATAGATATCAAGACTGAGAGAATTATATTCAGATGGCCAATGGAAAGTACAAACGAAAAATAGGATAGAAGTTGAATAATTTGTTAATATAGGATGAAAATACCAAGGGATTTATAGTTGATAACTTATGTGTAGAATCAAATTTTAAAGCAATTGAAGGCAAACAAATTAGGACTAACCTTAAAGGATTTGCCAAAATTCGTTGGCCAATGGTCACAAAGCTGCTCTCCTGGTTTGACATAAACCATGCAAGTGATGAAACACTGCAAAACAAGAAACATGTAAGCATATATAACCAACACGGGAATGGATTCTCTCCCATGACTTTATGGTGTAGTGAAACCTGAAACACTCATTTAATAAGACGAAGAGTTAGAGAAAATATTAAAAAAAGTGAGAGAGAGGATTGAATGTTGGAGATTTAACACTTGAGAGTGTCAAGTGAAAAGTCCAATGAAGAGAATCTCCTCCGAACTGGCACCATTTCAAGTTTGATGACAAAAACATGTTTACTTAGTCATGAAATAATTAATTCACGCAAAATTTAATACTCCCTCCGTCTCATATTAACTGTCATTTAAGGTTATGCGCGGATATTAAGAAAATGATTGGTTATGCTAACTTTTATGGTAAAAAGATGTGGTAGGACTAAAATACCCTTACACTTTTATTGATTGAATCAATGGCACGGTTATTGATATTATAAAGTAAGGGTATTGTTGGAAGTAATAATAAATGTTGTATTGGGATTCTAAAGTGACAATTAATTTGAGACAAAGAAACATTCCAAACAGGACAGTTAATATGAGACGGAGGGAGTACTAGATATTGCAACAAGGCTGACCTTCCAGTAAATATATGCTCTCTTAGACCCAATATTGTGGGTTGCCGCTGCCCGCTAGAAGATTCCCGGAATTCTTCCAATACATTTCTCATTTTGAAAGCTTCTTCATAGTAATTATCCTTAAAAAAAAAAGAGTATCGAGTTCTACACAAAAGTACTGGTTAATGAATATATTAAATTGAAGTAGAATGAATAGTTACCTGATTCATGTCTATGGTCTGTAAGGCTTCACCGCGAGTAAATATAATGGCGTGATTTTGGTTTTCAGGTTTTCCTTCACCAATTTCTGTTGGAGGACCAGGAAGCTTGATGCGATATATTTCCTATGAAAGCATTCAATCGTTAAAATTCAAATTTAGTTTAAAACTTCTTTTAGTAAATATGGCCGAAGAAAAATTCAAGTAAAACATCAAATCGAGATTTTATTGTCCATACCTCGTCATACTTCTCTCCTCCCTTGACAAGAACAGAGTAATAGACTTTCTTTCCCGCTTTTGCGTCTTCTGTTTCATCTATGTAAGCAACGCGAAGGGCTGAATATCTGCATGTAATGTTCCATTTTTTAATCATCAATCCAATTGTTGGTATACAACGAATTCAGTGAAATGGTTGTATCGACTCACGTTAGCATCAGATTGAGAATATTATTGTAGCAGCTTCTGTCAAAAGTATTTTTTGACTTTTTTTGAGAACCGTACACTTGACAAGAAACAACATAGGTGAATTTCATATCAGCCAGAGCTTGTGCTTGTTCAAGAAGCTTCCTATCTTTTTCACTTAAATCCACTGGCCGGTAGCCTTCAGAAATAGCTGCATTCGACAATTGCGACATCGTGTAAAGTTCGACAAAATAGCATGTAAAATTTCTTGGGATATAAATTTGAAAAACATCATGTAAAATTGAGAACTGACCATTATCTCCTGCAAATTCAATCAGGTATTGAAGGTGCAAGGCTTGCCAATAATACATCATTCCTCTCACTACAAAAAAAAAAAAAGAAAAAAGTTGAGGAATAACATATAAATTGGTATATATATATATACAAGTCTTGCAAGAAAAGTAATGTTCGTTATGATCAAGACCTGTTCGAGATAGTGTCTGCCCTCGGTAAGATGCCCACTGACGAATTAACTCCTCTTTATTGGTTTCAAGGTTTTCGGTTTTTAGCCGCTCGTGGAAATTTGTCCATTCATCTGCAGTGCATTAATGTATATCAGTAAAATGAGTGCCCACATTGAAGGGGCCGATATGGTAGCTAAGCATATAAAAGAAATACTCACCAGGATATATCTTTCTTAGGTAGAATAAAATTGATATTCCATCTTCATTTTCGAAATTGAGTTCTTCATTGGAATATTGAACATTTTCTTTGTAATACGGTGTTAGAACACTGAAGCAAAACTCAGAGAAGTTACACATCATTTTAGCATGAGATAAAATTGTTTGAATATTACAAACTATGATATAAATTATAATACATAGTCAAGCATATTTATGTTGATTAGATTTAAATAATAAATTACTGATAATTACAATTCTAACCTGTAGTTAATCAATACATATATTACAAAGCATGTGTGTGCTGTGTACTTAACATACAAACTTATCTCTATAACTCTCAAGAAAAATCAAAACAATCTGATAGAAATGGATAAGCATATAGAAACAAAAACATCATTCATTGATCGAAAACATGGCATTAGAGCTAGTATGACTACATGTCAGGAGTTCAGTTTTTGTTGCCAAGATTCTACTGAATACAACTCTTGAATTTTGATTTATAGTCTAACTCAACCCTATAAAACTGACTTATAAGGTAAACTCCAAGCCTTATAACTATAAGAACCACCTAGGTCATATGATGTGAGACTCTCAGCACACACTCTCATGCTCATGACTAGACATCTATAGCATGGATTGATTCGAGTGAATTAACAGGGATCTCAACAATAATGTTAAATTGAGCGCACTGTAGAATAGACTGATGCATTTGTCCACATTTCAAGTTCAAAGAGCTCGTGTATAGAGGTGTGTCAGATATAACAATTCATGGATTAGTCCTTAACATTCTTCAACATTCATGCTATATCTTCCCATTCAATAATAGTCTATCACAATGACTAACCTGAAGGACAACATATCCCGAACTTTAGGAGCCTTTGGCATTTTCATAAATAAGGAGTTTGCAAAGAATGTGATGCGTGCGGGCATCCAGATTTTGGGGCACATTTATGGCTGACTCCTTGACTGTTAAAAGCAAATGAAGCCTAATAACCTAAAAAAAGAAACAGATAAAATGAGTAATAACATATTTGAAAAGAATAACGAAACGTGTTTGCAGGAATGTGGATTTCAACATTACCTTCTCCATCACTGATCTCTTTTGTGTAAAAGAAGTGTCAATGTTAACAAACCTCTGCCCTCTCTCTACATTATAATGCTGAGGTGTTTGCAGAATTCTGCAGAAAGCAGTATCAAGCAAATATTATAAAGCATTATATTATAGAGTTAAAAAGAAACATACACCAATATCCCACTCAATATTTCAAACGTACACATGGCCATCCACCATAACATCCTGTATGATAATTTCTACAATATCCTGCAGGACATTGACTATCTGGGATTCAGGTTTGCTGTCTTCAGCTCTCTGCCATCGAAACGATAAAAAAGGTTTATAAGATATTAATAAGTCTCCCAAGAAGAAATTGAAATGTACTACCTAATTTTCACAATACATGTCGTTTTTTAACAATAATTTTGTTTCATTTTACTTGTCGTTTTCAAAGTCCAATGCAGTATTAACTACTGTTTTATCAATAATACCCTTACCAATTTATTGCATAGAGAGAATCAATAAATAGTTGAAACAAAGGGAGTACTAAGATAAAAATGGGAAAAGTAGGAATGACAGAAAAAGCTACCAATAGAGATAAGAATTTCTCCAACTTCTCACTGAGTGAAGGTAAGCCACTCATCTTGAATTCTTTGACAAATACTTCCCGTTCAATGCTGTCTTCTACTTTGCTGCATATCCATTTTATAACCCTGTCTCATACAAAGGAAGAAACCATGGAATTATGAGAATTCGAATAAGATAATCAAATGGGTGAACAGACGCTAAACAGATTTTTCATCCTTACTGTCTATCTTCTGCATCTAGTAGAAGGTTCAATATGATGTCCTTGAGAGTCTCATAGCATTCGACAACCGCTGAATACATATACCCATCATTCTTAATCTTTCTAAACAAATCAGCATCATCATCCTTCTTGTAATCTTTTGCCATGTCAACAGCTATAGGAATCTATGACATATTGAAGCAATTTATTTAGAAAGAAAGCAAGAGAAGCTGCCACCTATGAAGCACCGACACAGACACACAAACACCGGTTTTAATCTGAAAATAAAAGTAGCTGAAGTGTCGGTGTCGGAAGCGATACATGTTGGACACCGGACACGTTTTCAACTGGAAGTGTCGGTGCTACAAGCGCCACTCTATTTTGACAACTTTAGCCTTGCAAAGCCACTCAAATGACGTACCTTGCTAGCAAGCAAGAATGGAGGCCACTGAATGACAGAAACATCAATTGAACTGTATGGAACCAGAAGCAAATCTCTATCCCTGGATAAATAGTAGTCAATAAATTTATAATCAGAAGCTTGAAATTCAGATCCAAAGAAAAATGTTTCCGAAAAGCAGCAGTTCGAACCTGTTACTGATGAGGTCTTCCTCTCTCATGGAATTTATAAACTCATTCCAAACCTGAGAGAAGTATGCAATACTATACCGTTCATAAGCATCATCCTGCCACAGAAACAACATTTGTAAAAGTTTCCAATAACTTTTTAGCATTTATGTAGTTACATAATTTCATCATGAACAAATACAGCGTTTTGAAACACGAAAAATGCAGTACCGATTCCTCATGTATATTCTTTCTATTTCTTCCAGTCCAAAAGCGTTCACTGAAAGCAAATGGTACAGACTGAAATCTGGACCGGAGCATTCCAAGAGTTCTTATCTAAAAGCAAAGAAAAGGATAATACAAACAAAATGAATTTAGTGCTGTAATTATCACAAGCAAAAAACCAAATCTATTGGAATTTTTAACTCAAGATTTAATGTAGTTTATTGCAATTAAATAATTAGCTACATACCTCACCCAAATGGCTGAAGGCTCCAATAATCCCACCAAATATAGTGGCAAAAATGGCATACCAAATTTGAGTATCCATAAAATAAACCTATATGTTAAAGAAACATTTAAGAGTGGAATGAATTAAGGAACAAAAATGTGAAAGCCAAAGCAAGATAAAGTTTGTCAATCCAAATTCCTGTTCCACTAATCTCTTACCAGCATAATTGGAGACCATATTGCAATGATAACAGATAGATTATGAGTTTCTGTCACATTTACAGAATGTGAGTTGAATCAGGCTCTATTGAAAGAATATTGAAGAACAAAAAGAGGAAAAGGGGCATAAAATGTTACCACTTTCTGGAAAGACTTCGTGCCACTGGTAGTTATCTATATGCATTCTCATGATTATTTTTGTGGGTCCAATAAGGGGTAATATCTATTGAAAGATAAGTTTAGTATATCAGAGATCTAATTAATTACAATTTAAAAAAATATTTGGTGAGTTTCATACAACTATAACACAAGAATAAAGAAAATATATGAAAAATGATTGCAAGAGTTCAACAGTTCATTATTGAGATAATACCTCCACATAGTAACTGAATGCTAGTTTGCATATTAGTAGCATGATCCAGAAGAGAGTGTACCTGCCATTAAAAATGTAATTAATATTACAAGGAATAATTGCACCATGGATCAATATTATAGGGGATAAAACAACAAACAATGAGGACTGAAAGCTACTTTTCATATTGTTGTAAATAGTATAATTTGTAATTATATCTGGCCCAATTATCAGGCCCATTAGAATTAGGTTTAGAATAGCCTATTTAAACAGATTAGCGTTTGTACTCAAGATACACTTGAAATAATATTCAGTATAATTTTCTACATGGTATTAGAGCTCTCGATCTTGAGAGACCTTCCGCATAAACCCTAGCCGTCGTAATTACGGCAAACATTAGTCACCTTAATTGTGACTTTTTTTTTTCTGCCTTCATTGCAGCCCCTTGACACTGTTTTGTGTTGTTATTACTCATAGTGCAGATTGCACATTTTTTTCCTTCAACCTTAACACTGTTCACGCCAAAAAAACCCATCACCCTTTGCTCCGATCATCTCACCACCACTCCCATCAGAACCGTAATCAAATTCCGACCAACCCCGTAAAATTTCGCCGTCGTCAGCCGTCCGACGTGCCGCCACGCGCCGCCACAACAGATCTTCCCTTTGCGCGCGTGGGCCCCACGCGCCGTCCTGTGCTCATTTTTTCGCTTTGGTCCAGTTAGACAGATTGTAGATCGGCCCATCCTCTCTCTGTTTCAGGTGTTGTTTCCTTGTTTTGTGGATTTTGATTCTTGAGTCACTTGGAAGGCACCGATTTCGTGTTTGATTCTGATTTTTTAGTCACAGTTGCTGGGTCATTCGTTATTCGAAGCTCATTTTTGGTTACGGCAACTTTGGACACAATTATTGTGTTTGACTTTTAGTTGTTGCCTAATTCGATTATTGTCACATATGTCTGATAATATTGCTATTGATTACTCTTTATCATTCACCGAGGATGAGGTGAATCGTTTGAAGGCTCTACTTGACTCTCTCATTAAGCCTTCTGGAACTTGTTCTCTACCAACGATCGGTATTAGCGTATGCTCCCGATCTTTCAATGTTTGCGGTAAAATCCCTAAGGATGCTTGGATTTTGGACTCTGGTGCCACCGACCATATGACATTCAATTCAATTTTATTTTCTTCCTATACCCTCTCTAAGAAGAATTGTTATGTTACAATTGCTAATGGTTCTTATGCCTGTATTGATGGCTCTGGGAGTATTAATTTGCAATCTTCGCTTCAACTACAGGATGTGCTACATGTCCCCACACTCTCTCACAATCTAATATCTGTTTGTAAACTCACCCATGATCAGAATTGTAAAGTAACATTTTTCACTTCTTATTGTGTTTTTCAGGATCTTACCACGGGGAAGACAATTGGAGTTGCTAAGGAAAAAGGTAGGGTTATACTACTTATTTGATGAACCAAATTGTTCGAAGGTGCTGGCTTCCTGCTTGCAGACCGAATCTCCTGAGTCTTCGTCTCATTCCACCGCACAAATTTGGCTTCAGCACAAACGTCTTGATCATCCTCCTTTCTCTTTAGTTAAGTCCATGTTTCCTTCCTTGTTTTTACATCATTCAGTTGAGTCTTTTAAGTGTGAAGTTTGTGAGTTAGCTAAACATCATCGTGTCTCTTTTCCTCTTTGTTCCACTAAAAGTGCTGAACGTTTTGATCTTATACATTCTGATGTTTGGGGACCTGCGCCTATTTCTAATGTTTCGGGTGCTAAATGGTTTGTGTCATTTATTGATGATTGTACTCGAGCAACTTGGATTTTTTTGATGAAGGATAAATCAGAAGTACCAGAATTATTTATCAGATTTTATCACATGGTGCAAACACAATTTGGCAAATGCATTAAAAGAATTCGCTCTGACAATGGCAAGGAATATGTCAATCAGAGTCTTTCAAATTTTACCAGTCAACAAGGAATTCTTCATGAGTTTACATGTGTCGACACCCCACAACAAAATGGTGTCGCAGAAAGAAAGAATCGTCATTTACTTGAAGTTGCTCGAGCCATTCTCTTCCAAATGGCAGTTCCCAACCCATACTGGGGAGAAGCAGTACTGACTGCTGCCTACTTGATTAATCGGGTCCCATCTCGAATGTTAGGAAATGTCAGTCCTGTTCAGTTTTTGACTTCACGGTTTCCGTCTGTTCATGTTTTGCAGAGTCTTGAATTTCGAGTGTTTGGTTGTGTTGCTTTTGTCCATGTTCACAAACAACATCGAAGTAAGTTGGACCCTCTTGCAATTAGATGTATTTTTGTAGGTTATCCTCCTGACAAGAAAGGATATAAATGTTATCATCCTCCCAGTCGTAAGTACTTTATCTCTAAAGATATCACGTTTCATGAGAATGTATCCTACTTCACTCGTCCTCAGCTTCAGGGGGAGAGTATTCATGATGATTTGGAATCTAAGTCCGAGTTTACGGTCTGCACCGAGGCTCTGTCTTAAGTCCTACTACTGGTCCTACTTGTCCTGCATCCACAAGTCCTACATTAGAGTCCCTTGAGTCGCCTGTCTCACATTCTACTATTGATTCTGCTTCCAGACACAACTTCAATTGCCTGAACCGGAGGTAAGTACTGAAATTAACCCTTCTACTAGTGATTCCCACAGTTCTAACACTAGTGACACTGATACAAATGATTTGCCTATTGCTTTGAGGAAAGGGAAAAGGTCTTGTGCGAAATACCCTATTTCTCAATTTGTCTCCACTAAAAATCTTTCTGTGCAGCATCAGAGTTTTATTTCAGCTGTTGACTCTGTGATAATCCCATCATCTGTTCAAGAAGCATTCAAAGATAGAAGATGGGTCCAAGCCATGGATGAGGAAATGAAAGCACTTGAGAAAAATGGAACGTGGGAAATTGTTCAGAGACCGGAAGGCAAGAAACCCGTTGGTTGCAGGTGGATCTATACAGTCAAGCATAAATCAGATGGTACTATTGACCGGTACAAGGCAAGATTAGTGGCTAAAGGATTCACTCAGACTTGTGGCATTGATTATGAGGAGACTTTTGCTCCCGTGGCCAAGATGAATAATGTTCGGATCTTACTATCACTTGCTGCCCACTCTGGGTGGGAACTAAACCAACTTGATGTCAAAAATGCATTCTTGCATGGAGATTTAGAGGAAGAGGTGTATATGGAGATTCCTCCAGGATTTGGTCCAACAGAGGGAACAAACAAGGTGTGCCGATTAAGGAAAACTTTATATGGGCTAAAACAGTCTCCTCGAGCATGGTTTGGGAGATTTACAAAGGCTATGGTGTACTTAGGCTATAAGCAAAGCCAAGGAGATCACACTCTTTTCTTCAAACATTCACAAGATGGAAAACTGACTATACTTCTTGTTTATGTTGATGATATCATATTACAGGTGACGATTTGGCTGAGAGACAGCTACTCAAGGAGAAATTATCAGCACTGTTTGAAATGAAGGACCTTGGGCAACTTAAGTATTTCTTGGGAATCGAGGTAGCCTACTCAAAAGAAGGCATTTTTATCTCTCAAAGAAAGTATGTGCTTGACCTCTTGCGAGAAATGGAAAACTTGGATGCAAACCTACTGAAGTGTTCCCGTAGAGCGAGAATCACCAAATTAGCTTTGAAGAAGAAAGTGCAAAGTTGACAAGGTCCAATATCGAGATTGGTGGGAAAATTGATTTACTTGGCACACACTAGAGACTGATTTGGCTTATGCGATTAGTGTGGTGAGCCAATTCATGCATGACCCGGGATGAGACATTTGCGGTGTTGATCGTATTCTTCAATATCTCGAGGCCTCTCCGGGAAGAGGACTATTGTTTAAAAGAGGTGGGAGCCTAACTATGGAAGCTTATCACGACATCGACTATGCAGGTTCAATAAGTGATAGAAGATCCACTTCTGGTTACTGCACCTTCCTATGTGGGAACCTCGTTACTTGGAGGAGTAAGAAGCAAAATGTAGTGGCTCGATCAAGCGCTGAGGCTGAATTTAGAGCTTTGGCACAAGGAATCTGTGAACTATTGTGGATGAAGATTGTACTAAATGACTTGAAGATACAATGTGAAGGCCCTATGAAGTTATTTTGTGATAATAAATCAATTTATCGCATTGCTCATAATCCCGTTCAACATGACAGGACGAAGCACATAGAGATAGATCGTCATTTCATTAAGGAAAAGATTGACAGCGGGTTAAAAACTACAACTTACATTCCTTCCGGACACCAATTGGCAGATGTGTTAACGAAGGGTTTGCCAACAGAACATTTCAAAGAACTTACATCCAAGCTGGGAATGATAGATATCCATTCACCAGCTTGAGGGGGAGTGTTGTAAATAGTATAATTTGTAATTATATCTGGCCCAATTATCAGGCCCATTAGAATTAGGTTTAGAATAGCCTATTTAAACAGATTAGCGTTTGTACTCAAGATACACTTGAAATAATATTCAGTATATTTTTCTACACATATATTTCAGAGACTAAAACCAGCAAAAAAATAATGGAGAAGATGTTTTTTACAAGGACAAAAAAGTTATTTAACTTTAAGCCTAATAAATTATTTAAAATTTGTAATACAACAAAAACAATTGAAAATTTTATGTTGTAACTTCTCAACAAGGACTTATTATAAAAAATAGAGTTAGTTTGCATAACTTCTCAACAAGGATTTTGTTGAGATATGCACTTATTTATGTCTTTATTATTAGGATATTCTTCTCAATGTATAAAACTATGCATTAGGATTGATTTGGTCCAGATTTACTCCCTTAATTAAGGGATTCTCCTTGTACAATTCTTGTTCTTGTCTATAAATATAATCAAGCTGAGAGCTAACCTCTCAAGTCATTCATATCAGAAAAACCTCATTCTCAATAGACTTATTATAAAAAATATTAAGAGCCTTACAAAGTTACAATAACTAAGTTTATAAATAATGAGTTCACAAATAAGTTGAAACTAGCTTTTGCATCTCAGATTTTTGAGAAGCTTTCCCATTTAACTTCTTCATAACACCAATAAGCTTGTAGGGACATTTTCATAAGTGAAGAACCATTAACATGTTTTATTTGAAAGACTTCAATACACTAAGTTAATCCAAATTTTGGCCATAATCTTTCTACAGAAAAGTTTATGTAAGCATAACTGGAGCAAACTAAGAGTAAAACATGGTTGAAGCAAAAGGAATTTGCTCAAAATTTTTAATTACCTTAGCAGTGAAAACATGCTCTCATGCATGCCCCTCCCTATATACAGTTTTGGCTGCAGTATAGTCAATGTTAGATAAAGAACACCCAAATATACTTTGATTAGAAAGATATACAATGATTAATAAATGCTTGTGTTGCTGACCTGAGCCCACCACATTAAAAGGGTAATGAGTCGCATATTTGAGCGCTCCAATGTTCTCCGCATAGGTGGAAGGAAAAATATTATTGCAGCCACTATGTTTGGTAACATATATAATAAAACAACATATGTATAAAGTGACTGTGATCCCCAGTCCCCAGCCCAACTGGTGACAAATTTTATAATCCCTGTTGGAGTCTGCAAAGAGCTAGAAAAACTGACTGGCAAAACAACAACCCATACAGCTGCTACCACAAATTTCAGAAAATATCGAAGTAACTGAGTAAATTTCATATTCCTCAATGCATTCCAGATAAGAACAATGTCGATAGTTACTGCAAATAGAAGATAGGAGAAAAATAAGTTAACAAATGACAAAAGAAATTGAAGGTTTTCAACTCCTTCGACACATCTTTAACAACTCCTTTGACACATCTTTAACCTCTGTAGAAGTGTCTCCGAAGTGTCAAAGGAGTGTCGAAGAAACGAAAAAAATGTTTTATTAGGACACATCTCTGAGCTGTCGGACAAGTGTCCTACAAGTGTCGTACGGCTGTCGGACACCAACGCGTGTCGGACAACGAGACACGCCTAATCTCAGAGGTGCCCATGCTTCAGAAAGCATGTCAATTTTAGTGTAGTGAGATAGAGGATGTTTTATCCTCTCATGTTCTTTTCACTCTTTTGAATCATCTTCTCTCGATAAAAGTAAACACGACAAAAAGCTCAGACATATAGGAAGTCAGTACCTTGAAGAAAGTTGAGGATAGCATATGTAATAAATATACTGGAAACATTTCTGAAGAGGTCAGCATCAGTAAGCAATCCAATAAGTCCCAAGTCACTCCAAGCAATTATAATCATTGCCTGTAATCAAAGACTGTTGTTACATATGAGAGAAAATCTCCATGGTGAAGTTCCAAGACTTGACCATAGGCATAGGGCTATAGGCATTCAGGTAAAGCCAACATAAAAAACATACCACAGGTCCAAGTATTAGGGGTTACCTGTAAGGCTAATATAAAAAAGATCCACATTCGATCAAAACTTCTATACAGATGCAAAAATGTACGAACTTCGACAAAATTTGTTTTTGGCTTCTTCTTCCCAGCTACAGCGCTGGCTTGGCTACGGCCCTGCTATTGTCGTTATTATGTCAATAAAAGTATCACTCCTCAAAAGCATTGGCATGCAAGTAGAAGCAGATGGCATTTAATAACTAGCACGGAATGAGACATAATTTAAAAATGAAGAAAGTAGATGATATGCTCACATATAACTATATCCAATTCCTATGTATACTGAGAGATGTATTTGGCAGTTGAAAAGTTACACACACACAGGCAGAACATATTAGAAACGAGAAGGATAGAATAAATATAGACCTGATTTGTTGTTTGTGTCTCATCTTTATGCCTAAAAAAATCTGAATGGAGATTCATTGGCCAATCTAGCTTAAAACATTTATCAGACCTGGAAAGGACAGATTTTAGCTTCTTGTTATCCCAACATATACAAGAATAGTTTTTAGCAATGCTTTCAGTGTTTTGATTATTCCAATGAATAAAAGTTTAGTGAAATATTTACCAGAAATATTCATTAAGATCATCATAATTTCTCCACTTGGAATGACTTGCTTTGCCTTTGTTACTTCTTTTTGCTTCCTTTCCCACCAAATACAGAAATGAGTTTAGGTCACGCATATTTGAAAACAGGCAGCAAAACTAATCAATTTTTTACATGCCTTACTACTAACTAACCTTCATTAAAACGTCGTATATAGGTGATATAACTTCCCTCAGAAAATGCTCATCATCACGTGCTTCTATTTGGTATCCGTCCCCACTCACATGATAGACATTGCTATATAAAATCCCGAAGACATCATTGCACATCTTTGGGACGACGAAGAAAAAAGAGTTATCACAAAAAACATTTAGTTTTACATCATAAAGCATACGTTTTAAATAGTATTATAACATAGGCTTAAGAATGTAGACTGCTATTCCATGCTACCTCCAGAGCATTTACCAGATACATCAGTTATTCAATGAACCTAAAACTGCTATGTTTCTTATAAAGTGGACTGGAGGTAGTAATAAATTTTGACAACCGTATATGGAAAACTTACATGATGGAAAATATAGCAAAGGCATTCAGGCATAAAGCGAATATTTGAAGCTTCTCCCCATATTAGAAGATAAAGTGCAATGTAAATCAGTGCTAACTGTTGTCTGTCAAGACCATCTGGATACCTAGTGTTAAAAAAATTCCATGTACAAAAATGAATCAAAGATCTCTCTTGTTATTATTATATAAAGTGTAATTTAGGATAAACGCAATTGACTTTTATTATCTCATGGTTAAGCATTCAGGTACCTAAGATTGGAATTACAACGCACATAATGACACCATGACTCATAATTTTTGAAAGTTGTAGCCTTCAACTTCTCTACAGTTTCTTCATGGAGCTGCAAAACACTTCTTATTAGTTCTGAATATGTTAAGTATAAGTATAATTTCAGATTTGAAATTCAGGATTACCCTGTTCATTAAATATTAAAAAGAAAAATACAAAAGCAGAAGTTTTTTCAGGAAATGATGGTTTACCTCATAAGATTCAGTCCTATTCCTTATATCCATGTTGGCAAGTAGTAATATAAGGTGCTCCCTTTGATTTGCCACATTTCCTTTCTTTGTATTCCAAAATAAACAAACATTATATCGGTTAATACTGTGTGTCTAATGCTTCCAAGTATTTCTAATCAGGACAACTTTCGACCAAAGGAAATATCGAATACAGAAGAGAATTTTTCATTACCTGAAACCCGAAAATCGAGGCTATCCAATCAAGTATATCATTCACATTTTTAACCCTTTCAATCATAGGCGGCGCAGAATCATCATCACCATATCTAGAATGGATGAAAGGCAGCGGAAGATTATCCACCTTACTTAAAGCAGAAATTGCTGCTTTGATCTATTATTTGGAGGAAAAGAAAAAAGAAAGGCCAAACAAATTAAAAAGATAAATTTCACAAAGTTATATCATTATAACCAAAACTGACTATACATGTCCGAGACAAACAAACCTCAGGAAGTTCCATGATTGCCGGTTTAACACCAACAGCATATAACGGAAGAATATTATAATGCTCATATTGCCCCTTCTTGTTCTCAACATCTGCAGCATATCTTTTTGTCTGACAATAAAAAATAACATCCTCAGTACATGCCCTTACTATGAATAGAAGTATGGCATGAATTTAACTGATGGTAACATAATCAAGCAAAATGGACCTTCTCTTCAATATTTTGTGCAAGTACCAAAGTCTTTAGAACTTCATACAACACAGTGGCAATCTGAACATTCTTAACCATCTCCTCCCTTCAAGACCAAAATCAGAAGAATAAGACATTGTAAATCAAATGATTCATGCAACGTGCAAGCACAAGTTTAAGATCAAGCCTCACGGTGTTTTGGTAAATTCACCATCCTGGATTCTTTTCTCATAAAAGGTTTGGTAGTAGTTTTGTAGTTCCTTGGCATCACTTCTTTTAGGGAGTTTTTCTGTAAGCTCCCCTTCCTGTAACCAGGAAATTGCTTAAATTGTCTAATATTAACATTTATCTAATAACGAGATTTTTATTAGAATGAAAAAGAGAGAATAATATCAAAGTGTGAATAATATCTAAGATATGAATCCACCAGGACATCATCAATAACAGTCAGAGATACCAATAAGAAGTAATATATCACCTCAAAATATTAATGAATTGCAAGAAAATAAAATCAGGCAGTATACCCTTTCAAGTTTGTGCAACAGGTAAGTCTTGAATTGGCGAACACCACGGCCACTTGATGTTGGATCCATTGTATGAGCTTTCTCAAATGCATGAAAGCGGCCTGATTAAACAAAGAAAGAAAGTTTGTCAGTATTGTATACTCGTCTGCAAATATAAGTTGCGAACACCTTTGACATGGAGAAGTAATGTTTCCATTCTATTTTGTTTTCTCATTTCTAATTTTTAGCTGTTGACCGTGAACTTGTTTTTCGTCAGAGTAACAATTGGTTTCATATGATATTGTTTTCCATCAGCATTCAAACAAGTCCCCACAAGTGACAATTATGGTCATCGCAACCTAGAGCGAGGAAGATAGACTCTCCATTATTCTTTTGCAACCTTTTTGATGTCATGTCGTACTAACTTCATTTAGGCTCGTTATTGAATTCCTATTTCTAACATCCAATAGGGGTCACCCAAATATACCTACCAAATTTTCTGTTTTTCATTTGGACAATGGTTCACAACAACATCTGCATTAAAGATCTTTCGGAAACTCAGAGATGCGATTTAAGCGCTGATGCAGTCGCAGAGCTTTATTTCATGTATCCCTACAGCCAAATCCTTCTTGATATTTTAATGTGTGAAGCGAGTGCTGAATGAGACTCAACTCGGATCAGCCACTTTTGATCAACTATAATTGCTTTCAAAGAAACAACCAATGAACTCCCCTTTCCATATTCTATCCACCTCTTCTTCCATTCTCCCCCTCCCCCCAAAACAATTACACCTTCTTTCAACCCCGCTACCCCCTAACCAAATTGAAATCATGCAATGATAAAAAAAAAACTCAGATTTCAAGTGTTTTCTCAATGATTTCGTTTTTAGTTACAACTCTTAATTAGGATATACTAGTCCTAGCTTTTCCATTCTTCTCTTCCTATAATCAATTTCATTCTTCTTCTTTTAATAAAAACGACTGATTGCAGAAAACAGTCAAGGAAGCCCACATGCTGAACACACTTATAAAAATTATTAACAAAAATAAAAAAAAGATCAAAAACCATGAAAAGAAACTACTCACAAAGATAAGCAACTCTGGGATTCTCCTCCTCAATCTCAATAGCTGCTCTTAAAATTGGAACAAGAACAGCAAGGGAAGAAGGAACAATCTCACTATCCATAATATTCTCCTCATTTGGTAACTCCACAGTCCTTGTAGGTGCCCTTATCATCCTCTTTGATGGAGGTCTAGGCAAATCATAAGGACCCTTTGTGCCACTCGTGCTGGCCATAATGTCCCTTCCACAACCAGCAACACCAAAACCAAAGCCAAAACCAGCAATTCAATGTTAAAGCTATTTCCTCAATGTTGTTGTTCACCCAGAAAGAGAAATAGGTATTGGGGTTTGAGTGAAGAGTTGGGGAAGCTAAAGTTATCATCTTTTTGTAATGGGGTAGAAGAAATAGCCAAAAAGATTGATACTTTGATTGAGAGAGAGGTTTTGGAATTGCTCTCATAGGAAGGCAAAAAAAAAACAATAAAGAAAGGAAAAAAAAAGGAGGGAACAGAGAGAGTGGTTCTGATCTTTCTTTTCTGTAGTGCTTTTCCTTTTGGTGTTAATAAACAAAGGAAGAAACCTGAATTGAAGAGCTTTTTTAATTTTGGGGGTTCTTTATTTTGAAAAAAGGTTGGTCTTTGGAACTGTGATTGACGAATTGTTAAATCTTACAGACCAAGTAATGTGAGCTTTGTAATTTGGAGTTTGAAGTTGCCATCAATCATTGTTTTGAGAAGGGGTTTGCGGAAAGCACGTGGAAAGTGAAAAGGGTTTACCAGACAGGAGTGTATCGTATATTCCACTATGATCTGCATTTTTTTTTTCTTTTTCTGAATAGGCTCTATGATATATCTCTACATGTTTTTTTATAAGAGGAGTGCTACCAACAGGCCAAGACTCTCTTCATTATTGGTTTTAGTATGACTATTTCAATTCAATTTCAATTTCAAAGTGTGACACCTCCGTGTATTTCACTCGATCATAAAGAGAATATTGAAGAAAGTGTAAAAGAGATTTTTGCTAACATTTTTCTCTTTTATAAACAATCAGAGTAATAGGATTATTCTATAGAAAGAATGTTATTAAAACGACCCAAGTGATCGACTCCTGGGCCAGTCTTTGAGTCACCATTGGGTCGATGGTCGGACCGAGACTAACTAGTTAGGCGCGTGGCCGTGATATTACTAAAAACTGATAAAAATAGGTATACCGTATATAAATTCAGACATTACAGAACTATGATTTTTTTTCATACCTTAAAATACCCAAAAAATTGTTTTTTTGATTCATAGTCTAAAATAGACATTTAGACATAAGTTTTAAAACTATATTTTAATATAACATAGTAAGAATTACAAATATTTGGTAAAAAAAAAAGAATTACAAATATACTTTTTTAAATTTTATTAAATGATTTTGTTTTAAAATTATTTATATATATATATATATATAAATATTGTTTCCGTGTACCTGTAGATTGAGTAACAATAAAGGATGTACAGTTGTCTCTATTTGTAGTTTATGTGGTAATGCTTCCGAGTCTTTTCAACATCTTTTCCTTGATTGCCCTTTTGCTCAACATATCTGGAGTTGGCTTGGAGGAATCTTGAATCTCCATATTGATACTACTACTTTTCAAAACATTCAAGCCTTCACTTCTCATGGCTGGAGTCCTCAATTGCATTATATTGTCTCCGCTGTGATTGTTAATGTCTTATTGATCATTTGGTATTGTCAGAATCAGGTGAGATTTAATAATCACGTGATCCCCTTACTCACGGCTATGAATTTAATTATTCTGTTCCGACCTGGGCTAAATCCCCTTGGGGAATTGGGTCTCACTCTGATGATCAAGACCGTCGGCCAGGATTACGCGCCCAGATCCAATGGATAAGACCGATCTACTTCGTCTATAAATAGAGGTGCAGGCCTCGAATTCCAGGTACGCTCTCATTCTTACACATTTCGCCTCATTCACTTACTGACTTAGGCATCAGAGTGTTTGCAGGTACACCCCACTCGACGTGGGAGGAACAGTAACTCAGAGCAGCTGAGCTCAATATTCAACGCCGACAACAATCTTCAAGGTTCAAGAAGCAAAGTTCCTCAAAGTTTCTCGGACAAGGTACATCTGAAATCCAGGACCGGGCATTGGCGACCACAGCGGGAGCTCAATTGTTCGCTTCCGCTCAACTCTGCTTCTACCTCTGTCTCTCACGCAACTTCGTTTCAAGTCATGCCTCCCCGGGTACGTCCCCCGACTCGGGCTCAATCCCAGGCTCAAGCCGCGAGCGCCTTGGCACCTTCACAGCCCGACCAAACCCCCGAAGGCCACGTTCAGACTCTGCCTTACGAAGAAGCCTCTGCCGCCCCGGCAGCAACTAGGCCTCCTCTTCCTCTGCTTGCACAGCCGGTTGATCATGCGCCGGCCCTTTAAGATATTAGCCATTTATTAGATGTATTGGAGCGTAGAAGTCGGGACCTGGTTCAGCAGGAGCAGTCCCCACTTGAGATGGCCGCTCTGTCCCAAGTTCCTACGGTTCAGCCTTCAATACGAGTTCAATTTGGATCGCCCCAAACGACCATTTCCCGACAATGTCGGGTAACACCACGTTGTCTGGCCTATGATTCACCTGCAAGAGAGAAAAGCGGCGACGTGAGACCTCCAACTCTGCCATCTCCGCCAAGCTCGAGATCCAAGACGCCCCCGTGAACTCCTCCTCGACTCTCTTCCTCGCGGCCCGTCTCAGAAAGAAATCTACTCACAAGCACAAACCTAAGGGAAAAATGTCGCTCAAGGGAAAGTCCTTCGTTTCAAGGATAGAGCACTACAAAATCCCAAAGTCTTGGGAGAAACCGTCGCCTTTGAACTCTTACGACGGGAAAACTGACCTGGATGATCATGTTGACGACTTCTTCGACCGCACCCTAGACTACCGAGGTGCCCTCTGAAGAAGTGTGTTGCAAGCTCTTCCCCCTCACTCTCGAAAAGAGTGCCTCTAAATGGTACAAGGATGTCCCTCCGGCATCCATCTCATATTGGGACCAATTCGCCAAGCTTTTCACGGCGCACTTCACTGCCTCAAGGCTCAAGCCAAAATCCGTAGACATATTACGAACAATATGCCAAGGAGAAACTAAAACCCTTAGGGAGTACATTGAAAGATACAACAAGGAAGCGGATGAAGTGCACAACGTGGATCGGACGAAGTGCGACAATGTTTGAGGCATGGCCTCGATGAGAACTTTGTTCAATGTTAATGTCGGACTCAGTCCCGAACACTCTAGATGAATTCTTAACGCGTGCCCAACGCCACATCGACTACGAGGAATCCAACAATGCAATGAGAAGGCTCGCCACCTCGGCCCCGGGAAAGGATAAAGAAGCTAAAGATAAATCCAAAAAGGATGGTGGCCCGAGCTCCAAGGAGTGGCGCTCGAGGTTCACCGATTACTCGCCCTTAAACACATCAAAGACCAAGATTCTCCAAGAGTGCGCCAACGCCGAGTTCAATGAGGTTAAATGGTCGGCGCCAATACCTCAGAGACACACCACAAAAAAGAAAACCTACTATCGCTATCACAGGAGCCACGGGCACGACACTAAGGACTGCCGAGTTTTGAAAGACGATATTGAAGACCTCATTCAGCGAGGAAAATTAAAGCAATACCTCAAGTCTGATGACAAAAAGAGAGAACGCTCACCTCGGAAAGCGAAGGCTGCTGTTAATGAGGCGGCGAAGCCACTGTCTAAATGACAGCGACTCGATAGTTTCACCGAGGTCGCGGCGCCAACGACCCGTGGCAATGGTGATCATGGGCGGATATTCTCTGAACCCTACTATCATAACGGTGGTCGGCTCGGTCCAAAACTAAGAGTTCAATGCGGAGCTTATGATGGAGTTCAGTGGAGAAAATTCTGACCAGAGAATTAGACACTAGATCTATAGTAGCTCTTATCCTAGTGCAATGTAGGGTTTAATATTAGTTATATATGTATATATTGACACATTCTAAATTAAAAGAAAAACATACAAGGAAATAAATTCGTAAATGTCAACAGAAATTTAAAACTTGAAAGGTTAACAATGCATTGAGTTTGCGTAGTGTCTAAATTATATAAGTTTAAATTTAAATTTTATTAATAAAAATGTCTGTGATGACTTAACAAAAAGTAGATCAGATATAGTCATTGTTTTTGTGATATGCGCAGTGCCGCACTAGATGGATTGAGTAGATATTTTCAGTTAAGAAAAATGCGATTTTAAAATAAATAAAGAGAAAAAGTGTGAATATAAATTAGTTTATAATTAAAAATGGTTAAAATAGTAAAAGAAGTTTTTTTTTATAGGCAAATGTTAGTGTTAAGTACGATACTAATGTGACGAAGGTTTCCTTGTTTTCTCCAACTTCTAATCCTGGATAATTATTATTAGGCCTTTTTATTATTTTGACACACGTTCGTGTAGTTTGGAAGAAAACTATTTGTACTATATAGCAGTATTTTTTAATATAATATTTGATTTTTAATTATCATTTTTAAGTGATACTTACGTTTTTTTTTGACAACTTACGTTTAAGTGATACTTACGTTGAAAGTGTTAATTAAATATAATTATTATCATTAGGGTCTCCCTGCCTAATGCCCCGAGAAGGTTGGAATTCCTCAAGCACTTCACCGTTCCATAGAAGATGCATCCGAGAGGTTGAAATGCCATGCCAAATAAGGTTGATGATATTGGAAGGCATCTCAATATTTTCCAAAGTGTCTTTGATGAAGTCCCAACGAAGACGATCGTAGGCTTTCTCAAGATCGATTTTTATAGCCATCTGACCCGTTTGACCCCTACAAAGCCTCATGGAATGGAATATTTCTTGAGCCATGATAATGTTATCTTGACCTTGCTTTTTAGGAATGAAGACACATTGGGCAGGCCCAACTAAGTAGTGGAGAGTATCACAAAAACAGTGAGACATGAGTTTTGTAATGATCTTATACGAAACATTGCAAAGACCAATGAGACGAAATTGTTTCATACTAGTGACCACATCAGCCTTCGAGATGAGAGTGATGAATGTGTCATTTATGTCAGCAATCCGCTCCGGACTCACAAAGATATCTGCACTAGCCTCAAAAGGGTGGGGCCGATAGTCTTCCATTGAGTTTGATAGAAAATAGCCTGGAAACCGTCTAGTCCAGGAGCTTTGTATGCTCCTAAGCTCCTAACCACATTACATTGCTCTTGCATCTCCACCTCTTGACAAAGCACCTCAATATCTCGCGCACAAGTTTAGGAAAAGGGTAATTAGAAGTGAGGGGCACATAATCAGATTCAATATTAAATAGATTTGTTATAGTAATTGGTAGCATGAGCCTCAAGGGCAATAGGATCAGAGATCAAAGTGCCAGCTTCATGTTGGAGGGAGAGAATTTGGTTTCGGCGTCTCCAAATGGTGGTGACGCCGTGAAAGTATCTACTGTTGCAGTCTCCAAACTCCAACCACTTAGTTCTAGATTTTTGAAACCAGAATAACTCTTCATTAGCAAGTGTTTCCTCATAGAGCTGCCAAGTTTGTTTATGAAGAGAAACAAGTTGGGCATTCCAACCACGAGCCAAACGTTTATCTATGTCAATCAATTTACGGCAAAAAGTCACGTTTGTTTGTGAAGATATCACCGAAGGTCTCCGGATTCCAATCCTTCAAGATCAGTTATAGACTATTAAGACGTAGAGACCAATCTTGGTTGCTACTTTGCCACACATTATCAATAATTATCGTGAGTGAGCCATATTGCTTCAAAACAAAAGGGGCGACGGCGACGGTTTGGCCTAGCTAGCCATAAGTTCCATCTGCAAAAGAAGAAGACGATGGTTAGATTTAAATTGAGGGAGATGGAGAAGAGTAGCCTCACGAAACCGAAGTCTCCAAGCGAGGGGGCCACTGATAACTCTATTTTATATAGAGTTATTCATCTATTTTAACTTAGGATATTGCTTATTTTCAAGTACATTAATATATAAATATAGCTTATTTATTAAAGAAACAACATTTTAGAGATCCAAATGATTAGGACAATTAACTAGGCATAAATACACATATCAATAAGACGTAGAGATCAATCTTGGTTGCTACTTTGCCACACATTATCAATAATTGAAGGGAAGGTATCGTGAGTGAGCCATATTGCTTCAAAACGAAAGGGGCGCGATTTACGGTTTGGCTAGCCATAGGTTCCATCTGCAAAAGAAGAAGACGATGGTTAGATTTAAATTGAGGGAGATGGAGAAGAGTAGCCTCATGAAACCGAAGTCTCCAAGCGAGGGCCAACGATAACTCTATTTTATATAGAGTTATTCATGTATTTTAACTTAGGATATTGCTTATTTTCAAGTACATTAATATATAAATATAGCTTATTTATTAAAGAAACAACATTTTAGAGATCCAAATGATTAGGACAATTAACTAGGCATAAATACACATATCTTGTTAGGTTTGATGTTTTTGTTCAGTGCAGCTATTGCAGGAGTGGAAACACTACCAACACCAGGAGTGGAAACACTGCCAACACCAGGAGTGGAAACACTGCCAACACTAGGAGTGGAAACACTGCCTGCACCTGCAAAATCTAGCAGTTTGCACCAAAACATCCAAGGACCATTTTGATGCTTCCACACTTGAATTGTGACATCATGCCTAGTCACCTGAAGCAGAGCCACTTGCAGAAGTCGACGATAAACATAAAAATCAAGTTGCAAGGCACACTTATCTAAAAGACATGTGGCACTTCTCCAATGAACCTCCCCTTATGTTCTACATGCAAGCGACCACAACTGAGCTACTTGCTTCATTGGTTGTCTGAATTTATCTAAAGTTGGTCCCCTCAGTTGATCTTACGCGCCAAAGGAAACCCCCCAAGGGAGGAAAGCTTTCGTGCCTATAAATAGAGGCCATATCTTCACTTACAAAGCATCATTCATCCTTCATTTGTATTTCTTCATTTGTTTCTGAAAGGATCACTTAGTTTTAGTTTAGTTTAGTTTTAGTTTTAGTTTTTCTTTACGTTTCTGAAGAGAAGGAAGGTAAGGAGGTGCTTGACAACCACTCCCTTCACTTCTACTTGAAGGAAACTTGTGTAAGGAACTCATATTGTACTTCAACGTGGGAAACTCATGCAAAAGATCTTCTATTCGAGTAATCTCTCTCTTTTTAAGTTCTTTTGCTATATTACTCATTTGATTATGCTCTTTGCAGATTTTCTCTATTATATTATGAGTAACATGAGCTAAATTCCCTTAAGTTGAGATGTTATAACCTTGTAATGAACTTCTAAATATGTTATTATGGTTTATGTAGTGTATGCACTTTAATTCTTGTGTAATACTTCTTTCAAAGCTTATTCTGGAATTGATCACTTTAGAATAGGTAAACTTCTTTCTTATCATTATATTATTTGTGTGACTATGTATACTTGCATATATTTCACCACACCAAGTTTTTGGCGCCGTTGCCGGGGATTATAGTAAAATTTTGTTGTTTAGATTGTTACTTTAGTGTTATATTATATATTAGTACTACTGATATTCTGTTTTTATGTGCAGAAACAATTTAGTGCAGAAACTCTCAGTGTGGAAACACTAGTTTATGCCCAGGAATAGACCACCAGACTTTGATTGTGATCCAGAAATTGAAAGAAGATTTAGGAGATTGCTAAGACAACAAGACTGCAAAACTATGTCTCACCACACTGATGATGCCTCAGTAAGAGGAGGACCTAATTCTCAACATCAACAACCTGGAGGTGAGGAAGATCATAGACAACAATTCATTCAAATGGGACCAATAGGTATGATTAATGATAGGGATAGGCCTATGAGGGACTATGCCCAATATGATTAGCAACATATACAGTCTAGCATTGCTAGGTCTAATATTAATGCTGCTCATTTTGAATTTAAACCTATGATGTTTCAAATGTTGCAAACAATTGGTCAATTTGGTGGATCCCCACAGAGGATCCCCATGAGCATTTAAAGCAATTCATAGAAGTTTGTAGTAACTTTATCATACCTGGTATTAGTGAGGATGCACTTAGACTTAAGTTATTTCCATATTCATTGAAAGATAGGGCTAAATCATGGCTAAACTCTATGGAGCCCAATTCTATTCATTCCTGGAATGAGCTAGTTGAAAAATTCTTAAGTAAATATTTTCCTCTAGTTAAAAATGCTAGGATGAGACATGATATTACATCTTTTAGACAAAAAGAATTTGAATCATTGTTTGAAGCATGGGAAAGATGGAAAGAGCTTTTAAGAAAATGTCCACATCATGGTTTACCTGTCATTATACAAATGGAAACTTTTTACAATGGTCTAGAACCCCAAACTAGAGTGATGCTTGATGCATCAGCTGGTGGTGTTCTTTTGAATATGTCTTATAATGAAGCATGTGATCTTATTGACAAAATAGCTACCAATGGTTCTAGTTGGCCTACTGAGAGGGTGAGTGCCCAAAAGAAAACTTCTGGGGTACATGAAATTAATGACATATCAGCCTTATCTGCTCAAGTAGCCTCTTTAACCAACTTGATCAAACAGTACACTAGTGCACCAACATCAAGTGTAGCCACACCTAAGGAAAACACTGCAGCAGCTATAGAGCAAGCCCCTCCAGGAACTACAAGTTGTGTCTATTGTGGGGGAGGTCATCTATATGAAGAGTGTCCTAGCAACCCTGTCTCTGTCAATTATGTAGGTTACAACAAAAATAACAACCCTTACTCTAATACCTATAATCCAGAATGGAAGAACCACCCAAATTTTACGTGGAACAATTCCAATGCACCTGCACAAAGTGCACCTGCAACAAGTACTCCTCTTGGATTCCAACCTAAAAGATCAAACCCACCTGCCAATGAAAATTCTCTTGAAGGATTACTTAGATCATTCATTAGTGAAACTAGAACTGCTAGGCAAGCTCATGATGTATCAATTAAGAATCTAGAGAATCAAGTAGACAATTAGCAATCACGTTGCGTGAAAGACCAACAGTACTTTGCCATCAAACACAAAAGCTTCAACCCTCAAAGGCAAGGTAAGAATGTGTCAAAGCCATCTCCTTGAGAAGTGGCAAGGACTTAACAGAACCATATGAGCTTGAAGGTGCAGAGAAGGGAGAAAAAATAAAATGAAAAATTTCTCAAGGTGTAGCAACACCTGATGTTTCTACACCTCCAACTCCAAGGTTAGTACCTGAATACCCTCCTCCTCCTTTTCCTCAAAGATTGAAAAAATACATGAGGAGAAGCAATTCAGTAAGTTTCTAGATGTGTTAAAACAATTGCATATCAATGTTCCCTTGATAGAAGCACTTCAACAAATGCCAAATTATGCTAAATTTATGAAAGATGTGCTTTCCAAAAGAAGAAGATTAGGGGAATTTGAAACTGTTGTTATGTCAAAAGAATGTAGTCTGATTTTGCAAAACAAAATTCCAAGGAAGCTAAAAGATTCAGGTAGCTTTACAATTCCTTTCTCAATAGGTAAGTTCTATACAGGAAGAGCCTTGTGTGATTTAGGTGCAAGCATCAATTTGATGCCTAAATCTATTTTCACAAAGCTAGGGATTGGAAATGCTAAGCCTACCACATTGACACTATCTCTGGCAGATAGATCAATAGCATATCCAGAAGGAATTATTGAGGATATACTAGTACAAGTTGACAAATTTGTGTTTCCTGCAGATTTTGTTATACTTGATTTTATTACAGATGAAGAAGTACCAGTCATACTGGGAAGACATTCTTTGCAACAGGAAAAACACTGATAGATGTGCAAAGAGGAGAGCTAACCATGAGAGTGAATGATCAAGAAGTGAAGTTCAATGTCTTGAATGCTTTGAAGTATCCTGCAGAGGAAAGTGAAGAGTGTTCATCAATTTCTCTTGATCATTTGGTAGAGAAGCAATTCCACAAGCAGTATGATCACCTTGCCAATGCACTAACACCTGGAGTTTCTGCATTGCCAGAAGAGGAATTTATTGAAGAAAGCATATTGCCCAAGGAACAAGCTACACCTAAGGTATGGGCCAGAACTTATGAATCTCTTAATTTAGAAGATCCCAACCTTAAAGAAAATTTACCTTCTGTAGAACAACCTCCTAAGCTAGAATTGAAAGAATCGCCAAAACATTTGAAATATGTTTTTCTAGGTGAAAATAAAACACTTCCTGTAATCATAGCTTCTGATCTATCTTTAGAACAAGAGCTAGATTTAATTGACACCTTGAAAAGACATAGAAAAGCTATAGGTTGGCAAATGTCAGATATTAAAGGGATTAGCCCCTCCATATGCATTCATAGGATAATTTTAGAAGAAAATTCTAAAAACAGCATAGAAGGGCAAAGAAGATTAAATCCCATCATGAAAGAGGTTGTTAAGAAAGAAATAATAAAATGGCTAGATGCTGGTATTATCTACCCTATTTTAGACAGTTCATGGGTTAGTCCTGTGTTCCTAAGAAGGGTGGAGTAACAGTAATAGCTAATGAGAATAATGAACTAATCCCTACAAGAACTGTAACAGGGTGGAGAATCTGAGAAAGATCATTTCCCCTTACCCTTTATAGATCAAATATTAGATAGGTTAGTAGGAAAGGAATTCTATTGTTTCTTTGATCAGGCTGTGGATGGGGATTTCAGATTGGATTCCCAGGGTGTGCTGAGATTCAGGGACAAAATTTGTGTTCCTGGCGATGCTGAGTTGAAGAGAATGATACTTGAGGAGAGGCATAGGAGCAAGTTGAGCATTCATCCAGGTGCTACAAAAATGTACCATGACTTGAAGAGGTTGTTTTGGTGGCCTGGTATGAAGAAGGATGTTACACAGTTCGTAGATGCTTGTTTGACTTGCCAGAAGTCAAAGATTGAGCACCAGAAGCCTGCAGGGCTGATGCAACCTTTAGAGGTTCCAGAATGGAAGTGAGATAGCATTTCCATGGATTTTGTGACGGGGTTGCCAAACACTGTGAGGGGATTTGACTCTATTTGGGTGATTGTGGATAGGTTGACTAAGTCTGCTCATTTCATTCCTATCAACATCACTTATCCAGTGGCGAGGTTGGCTGAGATATACATTCAGGTCATTGTGAAGTTGCATGGTGTCCCAAGAGTATTGTATCCGATGAGAGACCCAAGGTTTACTTCGATTTTTGGAAGAGCTTGCAAAGAGGCATTGGGGTCTAGATTAAGGTTGAGTTCGACTTATCATCCTCGGTGATGGATGATTGCAGAGAACCATTCAGTCCTTGGAGGATCTATTGAGGTCTTGTGTGCTAGAGCAGGGAGGTGCGTGGGACACACATCTTCCCTTGATTGAGTTTACTTATAACAACAGCTACCATTCGAGTATAAGGATGGCTCCATTCGAGGCACTGTATGGGAGAAGGTGTAGGACTCCTTTGTGTTGGCATGAGTCTGGTGAGAGTGTTGTTCTTGGACCAGAAGTTGTTAGGGAGACTACAGAGAAGGTAAAGATGATCAGAGAGAAAATGAAAGAGTCTCAGAGTCGGCAGAAAAGTTACCATGATAGGAGGAGAAAAGACTTAGAATTTCAGGCTGGCGAGCATGTTTTCTTGAGGGTCACGCCTATGACTGATGTTGGGCGTGCACTGAAGGCAAAGAAGTTGACTCCTAGGTTTATTGGACCGTACCAGATCACTGAGAGGGTTGGAAAGGTTGCTTATAGGGCGGCTCTGCCACCTAATCTTTCGAACTTGCACGACGTGTTCCACGTGTCACAGCTTCGGAAGTATATTCCAGACCCGTCTCACGTGATTCACATGGATGATGTGGAGGTACGTGAGAACCTCACTGTGGAGACTATGCCAGTGAGGATTGATGATAGAGAGGTGAAGGTCTTTGAGAGGAAGGACATTGCCTTAGTCAAGGTAGTGTGGTTGGGAGCTGCTGATGAGAGCATGACTTGGGAGCTGGAGAGCAGGATGAGGGAGTCTTATCCAGAGCTATTTGACTCAGGTATGAATTTCGAGGACGAAATTTCCTAAGTGGGGGAGAGTTGTAACACCCTAAATGATTTAATTAAGTAATTGATTAAATTATTTAAAGTGTTGCACTAATTTTTAATTATATTAAATTATAATATAGTATTTTATTTAATTGAAGGGAGTGGTATTGGAAATCACAGGAACAAAGTATTGGCCCAGAGACCAAGCCCAATGACTTAGGCTCCCGGGAGTGATGCATTTCGCATCATTGTGCAAAGGAAAGGAAAAAGAAAGAAGCTGCGAAGAGAGAAGAGAGAGAGAAAAGGAGAACAGCGCAAAAAACCTAGAGAGAGAGAGAGAGAGAGCTTAGCACTGGGAGAAGAAGGAGAAGAAGGCTCTAGTTGTTGTGGTTACGTGGTGACTCGGAGAAAAGGCGTTTCTACGATTAATTTAAGGTAAGGGGAGTCTCAATCTATAATAGAGGGTATAATAGGTTGTATGTAGGTCATAGGGTCTTATTTGATGATATTTGATCGTTGATTGAATTGTTGTTGGATTGAATTTGATGAATTGCATGAGAAAATCGATTTAGGGCTTAATGTTAGGGTTTTCATGATCTTGATTCGGTTTTAATTGATGATTGATCATAAATTATGAAATTGACGTTGTTGGCATGATTATAGAGTGTATTTGGATTGTGTATGTTGATTGGAATTGGGAGAATTTGAGAATTTGGGAACCCTAGGTGTATAGGGCGCCAAATTGCTAGGAAAGTGGCGCCACATGCCTTCATGCTTGATGAGTGTGTGCAGGTGTGTTCTGTAACACCCCAAAATAGTTCAATTAATTATTTAGTTGAATTATTTAAGGTTTACAACATTTTAGTTAAGTCAAGTATTAATTAGAAGTCTATTTCATTTAGGAGATGTTTAAATAAATGGAGAAGGTGGGAATAGAGGCCCATGAGCCATTTGAAGCCCAAACTAATGCAATAAAGGAGTGTGTCGAAGGAAAGGGAGCATGCATGCAAAGTGTTTTGAGAAAAAAAAGTCAAAGGGAAAGTAAGAGAGAGAAGTTGGTAGGTGAGATCACTTTCTAGAGAGAAGGAAGAGCATTTGGCGTGGAAGAAGCTCAAGCTCAAGGGAGAATTGTTCTGTGAGGAGAATCAGGGAGCATCGGTGAAGAGAGGGTCTTTTGCTCAGCTGATCAAGGTTAGGGGGCTCTCTTCTCACGTATAATTTTGTAGTATGATGAGTGTTATGTGTGAGTAGTTTGTAGTTGTGTTTTTCTGAGCTGTGTTGCATGTTTTGTGTGTTTCTGATTGTGCTTGATGTTATGTTTTAGCTCGTTTCAGTGAGGTTGTGTTGAGATGTTGAGGTGTTGGTCATACGAGAGACTAATGAGTGAAATGGGAGCTGAGAAAACTCTCGATCCTAGTGAGCTAAAGTGAGAGACGTGAGAGTGTGAAGTTCTTAAGAAGTAAAGCGTTGGACCACCGAGGTGTAGATTTGGAGTTGAGTGATCATAACTTGAAGAGAACGTGTGTCTGGGCTTAAGCGAAGGGGTTGACTTGGGATTGTCGAGGTGTATCTACCTACCACCAGTGTAACGAAACTTAAGTGATGATCGTAAGTCAAAACGTAATAACGATAACATAAGAACCGAGGTGAGTGATAGAGCACAAGTGACTAAGTGTATGAGTACCTGAGACTAGGTATAGGTATCGGTTTGTACTTGCCGAGGTGTAGGGTAAGTAGGCCGAGATGCTTAGGCCGAGATAAAGTACTTAGGCGTAGGCTCTTTGAAGTCTTAGTTGATAACATATAGCGTGTAACCGAGGGTGTTATGGCGAGATGTAGAGTATATCATACCTAGGTGTACTTGCCGAGGTGAGATGTTGCGTTTAAGTGCGGTGTGTTCAAGCGTAGAGTAACCAGTGGTATTATAGAGGAAATGAAGCACGTTTAGCGCGCGAAGTGAAGTGACTATGAGTGGAGTAGAGTGTAGGCGTGCGAGGTGCCAAGCGTCTTGAGGTGCCAAACGCGTCGAGGTGCTATAGGTGCCGAGGTGTTGTTTTAACGCTAGGGGTAGCGCGAGTTGTTCTTTGGACGCGGCCCGGGGGTGTCGTTTTAGCGGCGATTCGTGAGTGGTGAATGGTGTAGTCGGTTTTAGTCCTAAGTGACATGGTAGACCTCGTAGTGGACCGCTTTGGTCCACTACTAGGTGCCGAGGTGTTTGGGTGGTGAGGCGGCGACGCCAAAATTTTGGCGATGTAGAGACGTCGGCCTTAGCACGAAAAAAATGACGTATGTGTGTTGTTGGCCTTATGGCTACGAGTAGAGGAGTATTAAATGATGAAGTCCCCGATGGGCATTAAAATAAATGAAAAGGGTGAATCAGAGACTTCTTGGTCCTAGAGGTGAGTAGAGGACTTAGGTCCTATTTATGAAACAAAAGGCTGCGGTCTAATTGGTGAGTTACTGAGATTGTGTTATGATTTAATTGAATGATGTATATGCTGTGTGTTATGCATTGTTCATGGTGTCGCATAAATCATAAACATAATGGTGAAAGCAGAGGACTTCGGTCCTATGGTGAAAGCAGAGGACTTCCGGTCCTAAGGTGTAAGCGAAGACTTGGTCTTAATGGATCCATCATGCATATGCCCTTGGTGTTTTGGAGTGCATCATGCATATAACTCATGCACTAAATGATTGTGTTATTTGTGTGTTGTGCCGAGGTGTTTATATGTGTGTTGCTTAGCATAATGCTTGTCATAAACCTTATTATATGTGTTTAGAGACTCACCCTACTGCTTTTATGTTGTTTCTCATGTTGGCAACTTGCAGGTATCCCCGAGTAGAGGTCAGTCCTCACTCTGTGTAGTTGGCGTCATTTTGCTCTGGTAGTGTAACACTGGGGGCCGAGTAGCGTAGTGGTCTGTTATGTAGGTTTTTTTTTTGAGTTGTAAACCTATGTCTTTTTGGAACATGTATTATTTTGACTGTGTTATAACTAATAAACCTGTTACTGTGAGCTCGGTTCCTTCTTGGACGAGGTGCTGTATGTGCATCACACTACAACTATTTAGCTGCGCAATTGTTTTATTGTTTTGCTTGGTTAAATTCATGTAGAAAAATGTAGCACTCCTTGAGTGGTTTTTGAAAACTCTGATTTAATTCGCTAAGTAGTATTAAAAGTAAGGGGTGTTACAATAGTGGTATCGAGCAAAAGTCCGGTCTTGTCAGGCCAAGTATTGAGTCTTGAGTTCCCAAAATTTCGAGTCTTATGGCTCGTTCTAAGTAGATTTTGTTTATATGTTTAGTGTAATGGTGGAAGAGCTTGGGAGGAATGACGCCGCCATAGTGCCGCATTGGGCGATGGCGGCTGCTATGGGAAATCGGCCTCGTGACGTGAGGATCTTTGGAGCGAGGAGGTTGGCTACGTTTGAGGAGAATCCTCCTACTTTCAAAGGGAGGTATGATCCCGATGGAGCTATGGCTTTGGTTAAAGGAAATAGAAAGGATCTTTCGAGTGATGGAGTGTTCGATTGCAAGCAAAGGTGAGATTTGGTACTCACATCTTTGGTGAGGAGGCGACGATTGGTGGTCGGAAAATCTTCAAAGGTTGGAATCTGGCTGAAGGAGAAATCACAGGATATTTTCAGAGGGAGTTCTGATGAAGTATTATCCTGAAGATGTTAAGGGAAAGAAAGAAATGGAATTTTTAGAGTCAAAGTAGGGGAGTAAGTCGGTGGCCGAGTATGCGGCAAAGTTTACCGAGTTGGTGAAGTTCTACCCCATTACTGCTGGAGCTCTTCTTTGAGTTCTCCAAGTGTATTAAGTTTGAGAATGGTTTAAGGCCCGACATCAAGCAGGCAATTGGGTATCAACAGATAAGGGTGTTTGCTCACCGGTGGTGAATAGGCTGCAGAATCTTCGAGGAAGACAAGGTGGCGCGCGACTACCACCTATAAAGCGGAAGGGAGAAGCGAGAATTCTCAATATCGTGCTAAGCCTTACGAGGGTTACGTGGAAAGGGTAAAGGAAAGTGGAAAGGCGGTTGGGCCAAGGCGCCGAGTGGGGAGGCAGCTCCTCCGAGTATAGCAGTGTGTTTCAAGTGTGGAAAACACAGGTCACAAAAGTTTTGAGTGCCAAGTCATTAAGTGTTTTAAGTGTGGCAAGAAAGGCCACAAGGCTCCGCATTGTGAGAAAGAAGGACATGGTTTGCTACAACCGTGGGGAGGCGGGGCATATTAGTTCGAGGTGTCCTAAGCCAAAGAAGGAGAAGAATGGTGGAAAGGTGTTCGCTCTTGCGGGATCCGAGGTGGTGAATGAGATAAAAGGTACGTGTTTTATAAATGGCATTCCTGTGATTGCAATAGTGGATACTGGTGCCACGCATTCTTTCATTTCTGCTTTGTGTGTTAAGAAGTTGGATTTAGTGTTGTCTTCTATGATGAGGGAGATGGTTATCGGTACTCCAGCCAAGGGTCCGGTGACTACCTCTCTGGTGTGTGCGAAGTGTCCTCTGTCAGTCTTTGGCAGAGACTTCCTTGTTAATCTGATCTGTCTACCTTTGGAGGGGATGGATGTCATCCTCGGTATGGATTGGTTAGTGGATAACCATGTCCATATCAATTGCTTTGAGAGGACTGTGAGTTTCCCTTCTTCCGAGGTGGAAGAATCTGTTCTGATGTCTGCCGAGCAGCTGCGCAAGGTAATGAAGGAAGGGGCTGCGTTGTTTGCGTTGAGTGTGACAATGTCTGCAGAGAGCCGAGCTAAGATTGATGAAATACTCATAGTGAGAGAGTTCCCAGAGGTATTTCCAGATGAAATTCCAGATGTGCCGCCTGAGAGAGAAGTCGAGTTTACCATTGATTTAGTACCTGGTACTAGGCCGGTGTCTATGGCACCATATAGGATGTCTGCGTCTGAGCTATCCGAGCTGAAGAAGCAGCTTGAAGAATTGTTGGAGAAGAAGTTTATAAGGCCGAGTGTGTCACCTTGGGGAGCTCCAGTGTTGCTGGTGAAAAAGAAGGATGGGAGTATGCGACTCTGCGTTGACTATCGTCAGCTGAATAAAGTAACAATCAAGAATAAGTATCCACTTCCAAGAATAGATGATTTGATGGACCAATTGGTGGGAGCGCAAGTGTTTTCTAAGATTGACTTGAGGTCGGGTTACCATCAAATCAAAGTAAAGGATGAAGATGTTCCTAAGACAGCGTTTAGAACTCGGTATGGACACTACGAGTATTCAGTCATGCCATTTGATGTTACTAATGCTCCTGGAGTATTCATGGAGTATATGAATCGTATCTTTCATAAATATTTGGATCGGTTTGTGGTAGTGTTCATTGACGACATCCTGGTTTATTCTAAGTCCGAGGAAGAGCATGTCGAGCACTTAAGGTTAGTGTTGGAGATCTTAAAGGATAGGCGGTGTATGCGAAGCTATCCAAGTGTGAGTTTTGGTTGAGAGAAGTGAATTTCCTTGGTCATGTGATTACCGGTGGTGGTATTGCATAGATCCTTCAAGATTGAGGTTTGTATTGCAATGGGAGAGGCCAAGTCGATCCAACGAGATAAGAAGTTTTAGGTTTGGCCGGTTACACTACGGGAGATTCATTGAAGGTTTCTCCAAGTTGGCGCTACAGCTTGACTCGATTGACTTGCAAGGGTAAGGCATTCGTGTGGGATGATAATTGTGAAGAAAGTTTCAAGAGTCGAAGAAGAGATTGACGACGTCTCAATCTTGGCGTTCTTAGAATCCAAATGAGTCTTTTGTAGTATATTGTGATGCGTCTAAGTTGGGTTTGGGCTGCGTCTTGATGCAAGGCAGTAAGGTAGTTGCTTACGCTTCAAGGCAATTGAGAATTCATGAGAAGAACTACCCTACACATGATTTGGAGCTTCTTTGCCGTGGTGTTTCTTGCGCCCGAAGATGTGGAGGCATTACCTTTATGGTTCTCGGTTTGAAGTGTTTAATGATCACAAGAGGTCTACAATATTTGTTTGACCAGAAGGAGTTGAACATGAGGCAGAGGAGGTGGTTAGAGCTGTTGAAAGATTATGACTTCGGTCTGAACTATCACCTAGGAAAGGCTAATGTAGTAGGCGATGCATTGAGTAGGAAGTCCTTGCACGTGTCGACCATGATGGTTAAGGAGTTGGAGTTAATTGAGCAATTCGTAGATTTAAGCTTGTGCGTGAAGTAACTTCTCGTGAGTGTTAAGTTGGGGATCTTGAAGATCACTAATGAGTTCTTGGTTAGCATTAGGGAGGCTCAGAAGTTGGATGTTAAGCTTGTGGATATAGTAGTGGGAATTGGCCGAGCTGAAAGTAAAGATTTTGAGTTGGATACACAAGGTTTGTTGAGGTACCGAGGTCGGATTTGTATTCTGATGAAAAGGAAATGAAGAAGGCAATTACGGAAGAATGTCATAGAGTAAATTGAGTATTCACCCGGGGCTACAAAGATGTATCAAGATTTGAAGAGGCTATTCGGTGGCAAGGTATGAAAAGGGATGTAGCTCGGATTCGTTTATGCTTGTCGATTTGTCAAAAGTCCAAGGTAGAGCACCGTAAGCGGCGGGGTTGATGCAACCATTACAGTTCCGGAGTGGAAATGGGGCAAGATTCTTTGTGGATTTCGTGAATCGTCCGCCGAGTCTTCGTGAAGAGGTATGATGCTATTTGGGTAGTTGTTGATAGGCTAACTAAGTCGGCACACTTCCGTTCCAATTAACATCACGTGATCCTAGGTCTGAGGTTAGCGGTTTACATCAAAGAAATTGTGAAGCTTCATGGAGTCCCTTCAAGCATTGTTTCAGATAGGGATCCTAGGTTTACATCAGCATTTTGGAAGAGTTTGCAAGAAGCGTTGGGGTCCAAGTTGCGTTTGAGCTCGGCATATCATCCACAGACTGATGGTCAGTCCGAGAGGACCATCCAGTCCTTAGAAGATTTGTTAAGGGCTTGTGTGCTCGAGCATGGTAGTGCGTGGGATTCGTATCTTCATTTAATCGAGTTCACTTATAATAATAGTTGTCATTCTAGCATTGGGATGGCACCCTTTGAGGCGTTGTATGGGCGGAGGTGTAGGACTCCGTTGTGCTGGTATGAGTCTGGTGAGAGTGTGGTGCTCGGACCCGAGATCGTCCGAGAGACCACCGAGAAGGTGAAGCTAATTCAAGAGAAGATGAAAGCCTCACAGAGTAGGCAGAAGAGTTACCATGACAAGAGGAGAAAAGATTTGGAGTTCCGGTGTAGTGAACATGTGTTTCGAGTCAATCCGGTGGTCAAAAGTGGAGTCGAGCTTTGAAGGCTAAGAAAGCTGTCCCCTCGTTTTATTGGTCCATACCAGATCCTAGAGAGAGTTGGGAAGGTGGCTTACCGAGTTGCTTTGCCACCTAACCTGTCAAATTTGCATAATGTGTTCCATGTGTCTCAGCTGAGGAAATATATTTCAGACCCGTCCCATGTAATTCAGATGGACGACGTGCAAGTAAGGAGAACTTGATTTGTGGAGACAAAGGCTGATCGGGATTGAAGGCCGAGAAGTGAAGACTTTAAGAGGAAAAGAGATCAAGCTAGTGATGGTGGTTTGGTTTGGAGCTACTGGTGAGAATGCTACTTGGGAGCTGGAGAGCAAGATGCAGGAAGCCTATCCCGAGTTATTTGCTTCAGGTAAGATTTCGAGGACGAAATATTCCAAGTGGGGGAGAGTTGTAACACCCCAAAATAGTTCAATTAATTATTTAGTTGAATTATTTAAGGTTTACAACATTTTAGTTAAGTCAAGTATTAATTAGAAGTCTATTTCATTTAGGAGATGTTTAAATAAATGGAGAAGGTGGGAATAGAGGCCCATGAGCCATTTGAAGCCCAAACTAATGCAATAAAGGAGTGTGTCGAAGGAAAGGGAGCATGCATGCAAAGTGTTTTGAGAAAAAAAGTCAAAGGGAAAGTAAGAGAGAGAAGTTGGTAGGTGAGATCACTTTCTAGAGAGAAGGAAGAGCATTTGGCGTGGAAGAAGCTCAAGCTCAAGGGAGAATTGTTGCTGTGAGGAGAATCAGGGAGCATCGGTGAAGAGAGGGTCTTTTGCTCAGCTGATCAAGGTTAGGGGGCTCTCTTCTCACGTATAATTTTGTAGTATGATGAGTGTTATGTGTGAGTAGTTTGTAGTTGTGTTTTTCTGAGCTGTGTTGCATGTTTTGTGTGTTTCTGATTGTGCTTGATGTTATGTTTTAGCTCGTTTCAGTGAGGTTGTGTTGAGATGTTGAGGTGTTGGTCATACGAGAGACTAATGAGTGAAATGGGAGCTGAGAAAACTCTCAGTCCTAGTGAGCTAAAGTGAGAGACATGAGAGTGTGAAGTTCTTAAGAAGTAAAACGTTGGACTACCGAGGTGTAGATTTGGAGTTGAGTGATCATAACGAAGAGAACGTGTGTCTGGGCTTAAGCGAAGGGGTTGACTTGGGATTGTCGAGGTGTATCTACCTACCACCAGTGTAACGGAACTTAAGTGATGATCGTAAGTCAAAACGTAATAACGATAACATAAGAACCGAGGTGAGTGATAGAGCACAAGTGACTAAGTGTATGAGTACCTGAGACTAGGTATAGGTATCGGTTTGTACTTGCCGAGGTGTAGGGTAAGTAGTAGAGATGCTTAGTAGAGATAAAGTACTTAGGCGTAGGCTGGCCAAGTCTGCCGTTGATAACATATAGCGTGTAGTAACCGAGGGTGTTATGGCCGAGATGTAGAGTATATCATACCTAGGTGTACTTGCCGAGGTGAGATGTTGCGTTTAAGTGCGGTGTGTTCAAGCGTGAGTAACCGGTGGTATTATAGAGGAAGTGAAGTGCGTTTAGATGCGAAGTGAAGTGACTATGAGTGGAGTAGAGTGTAGGCGTGCCGAGGTGCCAAGCGTCTTGAGGTGCCAAACGCGCCGAGGTGCTATAGGTGCCGAGGTGTTGTTTTAACGCTAGGGTAGCGCGAGGTTGTTCTTTGGGCGCGAACCGAGGTGTCGCTTTTAAGCGGCGATTCGTGAGTGGGCTGAATGGTGTAGTCGGTTTTAGTCCTAAGTGACATGGTAGACCTCGTAGTATTTGTTTGGTCCACTACTAGGTGCCGAGGTGTTTTGGTGAGTGAGGCGGCGACACTTTTTGTGAGCCGCTGGCGATGTAGAGACGTCGGCCTTAGCACGAGAAAATGACGTATGTGTGTTGTTGGCCTTATGGCTACGAGTAGAGGAGTATTAAATGATGAAGTCCCCGATGGGCATTAAAATAAATGAAAAGGGTGAATGCGAGAGGACTTGGTCCTAGAGGTGAGCAGAGGACTTAGGTCCTATTTATGAAACAGAAAATGCGGTCTAATTGGTGAGTTCTTGAGATTGTGTTATGATTTAATTGAATGATGTATATCTTGTGTGTTATGCATTGTTCATGGTGTCGCATAAATCATAAACATAATGGTGAAAGCAGAGGACTTGGTCCTATGGTGAAAGCAGAGGACTTCGGTCCTAAGGTGTAAGCGTAAGACTTGGTCTTAATGGATCCATCATGCATATGCCCTTGGTGTTTTGGAGTGCGCATCATGCATATAACTCATGCACTAAATGATTGTGTTATTTGTGTGTTGTCTTTGAGGTGTTTATATGTGTTTTGCTTAGCATAATGCTTGTCATAAACCTTATTATATGTGTTTAGAGACTCACCCTACTACTTTTATGTTGTTTCTCATGTTGGCAACTTGCGGGTATCCCCGAGTAGAGGTCAGTCCTCACTCACGTGTAGTTAGCGTCATTTTGCTCTGTAGTGTAACACCGGGGCCGAGTAGCGTAGTGGTGCATTATGTAGGTTTTTTTGAGTTGTAAACCTATGTCTTTTTGGAACATGTATTATTTTGACTGTGTTGTAACTAATAAACCTGTTACTGTGAGCTCGGTTCCTTCTTGGACGAGGTGCTGTATGTGCATCACTCCTTGAGTGGTTTTTGAAAACTCTGATTTAATTCGCTAAGTAGTATTAAAAGTAAGGGGGTGTTACATGTTCTGCCAGGGCGCCAAGTTGCTTTGGGAAAATGGCGCCACATGCAATCGCTCATGTCTTTGGGTTGGGTGTTTGTGCAGAGTTGTCACTTGCTCGGGCGCCAAATTGCCGAGAAAATGGCGCCACGTGCCTTTATTCTGCGATGGGTGGTGTGTGTGTGCCCGATGTGGCGCCAAATGGGCACGCTCGGGCGCCCGAATCGGCCGCCAGGTGCCCGAATGGCGCTGTGTCACTTGTTGTGGTGTGTGTCTTGTGTCTAGTGCGAGCGCCAAAAGTGGCTGCCAATGCGCTGGTTGTGTTTGTGCCAAGTCACGGGGCACCAAATGGTGCCTTAGGGGCGCTGTTGTAGCGCGCTAGGTGGGTGTGTGTGTGGTGTCTAAGTGTTGGGCGCCATTTTGGGCGCCCATGGCGCTAAGGTGGCGCGATTGTGGTGCGGTGTGTGTGGGTGCGTGTGGCGCGGCACAGGCGCCAAATGGCCGCCTGTTGCGCTGTGTGTTGCTGCTGTGTCTAGCGGGCGCCAAAATCTTTGCCAGGCGCTGGGAGAGCGCGTGTGTCTGCAGATCGTGTCTCGGTTGTGTCTTAGTTTGTGTCTAAGATCATGTCGCCTGCGGGCACAGATTCTTTGTGAAAATGGCGCCCGATGGTATTGTGTTTGCCACGAGCGCCAAGTTCTTGAAGTTTTTGGCGCTAGTCTTTGTCTTTGCCTGAGGCGCCGCCAGGGGAAAATGGCGCTGAGTCTTTTTTGCTGTGTCTAAGTGTGTCTTTATTTTTTGGTCCTTAGGCGACAGTTTGGTCCTAAGGGTGTGGATTTGGTCCCTAGGTGACAGTTTGGTCCTAAGGGTGTGGATTTGGTCCCTAGGTGACAGTTTGGTCCTAAGGGTGTGGTTTTGGTCCCTAAGTGCTAATTTGGTCCTAAGTGGTGGTTTAGGTCCTTGAGTGAGGTTTTAGTCCTCTAGTTGTGATTAGTCCTTGGGACATGATTGTGTTGAGATAGTGAATGAGTTTATTGATGATGCCATGGGGGCATGAGCCATGGGGGCTAGAGCCATGGGGGCTAAAACTGAGATTGATAATGAGATGAGAGATGTTGTGAATGATATAAATGATTGTGGAAATTGTGTTTGTGGCATGTTCATAGAGTCTCATGCATACATTCGGCTGCGGTCGCGACGTTTATATTGTGATGATGAGGCCATGGGGGCCAGAGTCATGGGGACTCAATTTGTTGATGATACTGCTATGGGGGCAAATGGTACCACATGCATGACTGCATTGCATACATTCTCATAAAGGACACGTGTGTTGTTGGTTGATGATTATTATAAATAATGCTGCTGTATGACTGTATGTGTGTGATACTATGATAATATATACTGCTTATTATTGTCTCTATTATATAGTTTGAGACTCACCCCTTTCTGTTGTTGTTTACCACAGGTAGCCATGAGTGAAGGCTTAGTCCCTTCACTTCCCCGAGTCGGTCTGCTCTGATACGTAGCACCTAGGGGATGGGTTTAGGATCCTAGTCATTTACTCTTTGTTAACTATTAAACTATTTTAATCGACATTCCACGTTGTATTTGAGATTGTTGTTGTCCATCTGAGACTTTATTTTATTTCCGCTGCGTAATGTTTACTTTTCTGGTGCGTGGAATTATTTTATAAAGTGTTGAGAAATTCCATCCTGTGATTGGTGTTGCGTATTATATTATTTAATAAAGTATTTGTGTATAATTGTTGTGGTTGAGCCGGGCCGTGAGTGTAGCACTCCATTTGGAATAAATTTTTATACTCTGATTTTTGATTTAAATTGCCGGGTAGAAATGGGGTGTTACATAATGCACCTGCTACCTTTCAAAGATGCATGATGTCAATTTTTTCTGACTTCATTGAGCAATCAATGGAAGTCTTCATGGATGACTTTTCTGTTTTTGGAGAAACATACTCTTGTGTTTTTCAAACTTAGAAAAAATTCTTCAGAGATGTGAAGGCACTAACTTAGTGCTTAATTGGGAAAAATGTCATTTCATGGTTAAAGAAGGCATTGTGCTTGGTCATAAAATATCTAAAAAAGGTCTTGAAGTGGATAGGGCAAAGATTGAGGTAATTGAGAAACTACCACCTCCATCAACAATCAAAGGGATTAGAAGTTTTTTAGGACATGCAGGATTCTATAGGAGATTTATCAAAGATTTTTCAAAAATTTCAAAACCAGTGTGTATGCTTTTGAAACATGATGTACATTTTAACTTTGATGATTCTTGAATGGAAGCCTTTAAAAAACTTAAAAAGGCATTGGTGACAGCACCAATTGCAGTAACTCCAAACTGGAGTAAGCCTTTTGAACTCATGTGTGATGCTAGTGACTTTGCAGTAGGAGCAGTCCTAGGGCAAAGACATAACAAAGTGTTTCATTCTATATATTATGCTAGCAAAACACTCATTGAGGCTCAAATGAACTACAATCAGAAATGAGAAAGAACTATTAGCAGTGGTTTTTGCTTTTGAGAAATTTAGATCCTACTTGGTTGGCACCAAAATAATTGTGTACACTGACCATTCTGCCATTAAGTATCTAATTTCCATAAAAGATGCAAAACCAAGGCTAATTAGATGGGTTCTCCTCCTTCAAGAATTTGATCTTGAGATTAGAGATAAGAAAGGAGTGGAGAACCAAGTGGCTGATCATCTCTCTAGACTTGAAAGTGAGAATGCAGGTACAAATGAAGAAATCAATGAAAGTTTCCCTGATGAGAAATTGCTAGCAATTACCATGAATGCAACTAGTGTTTCTGCACTCAGTGTGGCCACACCTCATGCATTTACACCATGGTATGCAGACATAGTAAACTTCCTTGTGAGCAAAGTTGTACCAATTGACATGAGCTACCAACAGAAAAGGAGATTCTTCCACATAGTAAAACAATACTATTGCGATGATCCTTATCTATTCAAGATATGTCCAGATCAAATCATGAGAAAATGCATTCCTAAAGAAGAACAACAGGCAGTGCTTCTGCATTGTCATGCTGCACCATATGGAGGTCACTTTGGAAGTCAAAGAACAACAACAAAGGTACTTCAATCAGGTTATTTCTGGCCTACTCTATTTAAAGATTCATATTATATGGTCAAAACCTGTGATAAATGTCAAAGAAGTGGTAATATATCTAATAGACATGAAATGCCTAGGACTAACATTCTAGAAATAGAACTTTTTGATGTTTGGGGCATGGATTTCATCGGTCCTTTTCCACCTTCTTTTGGCATTGAGTATATCTTAGTAGTTGTAGACTATGTGTCCAAATGGGTTGAGGCCAGAGCACTTCCAAATAATGATGCCAAATCGCTTAGCAAATTTCGCAAAGAAATATTTTTTCAAGTTTGGCACTCCAATAGCAATCATCAATGATGAAAGCTCACATTTTTGCAATAAACTCATTGAAAATCTTCTTGGAAAATATGGAGTAAAACACAAGATTGCTACTGCCTATCACCCACAAACTAGTGGACAAACTGAACTTTCAAATAGGGAAATAAAAAGAATGCTTGAGAAAATGGTTGGACCAAATAGGAAAGATTGGTCCTTACACTTAGATGAAGCATTATGGGCATATAGAACTGCATTTAAAAATCCATTAGGTATGTCTCCCTATAGGTTAGTTTATGGCAAAGCATGTCATCTCCCTGTTGAATTAGAGAACAAGTCATATTGGGCTATCAAAAAGTTAAATTTTGATCTCAAAAAGGCAGGAGAACTAAGGTTTTTTGAGCTAAATGAATTAGAAGAATTTAGGCATTTCTCTTATGAGAATGCAGAAATTTATAAGGCTAAAACCAAAGAATGGCATGATAAGAAAATCCAAAGAAGAGAACTTAAACAAGGAGGAATGGTTCTGTTATATAATTCTAGGTTGAAGTTGTTCCTTGGAAATTTAAGGTCAAGATGGTCAGGACCATTCCAACTAGTCAAAATTTACCCCCATGGTGCAATTGATCTCTATGATGTAGCCACTAATACCACTTTCAAAGTCAATGGCCAAAGAGTAAAAATGTATTATGGAGCACATGTAGAGAGAGATAAGATCACCACTCATTTTGAAAATCTCTAACACAAGGAGAAGTCAGGCTGTAAGACTCTTAAAACAAGCGCTTGAGGGAGGCAACCCATCAGTTTAAATAGTTAATATCTTTAATTTGTGCAATTTAATGTTTTGTGTGTTTTGTAGAAAAACAGGACAACAGAGCTGCTAGTGTTTCCACACCTAATGTTGACACACTTCCCACTCTGAGGTTCATATCTTAGCAAAATGAAGAAAAGGCTTGAATGACAATGTTCACTTGCCAACTCATCAGATTAGTGGGAAATTATGCTTAAAAGAAAGAATGATGCGCTGTTAGGGCTAAACACAACACGTGTTGGCTTGCATGCCAATCCACATAACCCTAACGACTACTTTCTCAACTAACATTCCCACTAACTCAAATTTTCTTTCATCTTCAACCTTACTTCAAATCTCACAAAACTCTACTCAATCAAACATGGTGAAGAAACAATCGGCTTCCAAATCTTCGATGAAAGCATCAAATGCAGGAACTCCTACAACATCAAATAAGCCAAAAGCGCATGCAACTATGGATGTGATTCCTGGGTGCGAGCATTCTGGAGTATGAAGTTTCTACCAGAAAGAGGCTTCAACTTTGCAAAGGCACACCATCGTTCCTCTCCACAGTCAACAACCTACATTGGGAGAGATTTGTGCAAACCAGAGCATACTACTTGGAGCCATTGGTTCGAGAATTCTATTCTGGAATACAGAACACCAGAGGGAGCACAATCTTCTATTCCAAGGTGAGAGGTAAAAAAGTTTTCTTTGATCCTACTAAAATCAATAAACACTATGATCTGAACTACCATGGCAATAAGTTTGAAGAAAAATTAGAAACCTATGGTAAGAAACATATGGATAGGATCAAAGAGAGAATCACAGTAGAAGGGTCTCAATGGGAGAAATTCACAAACACAGAATTTAAGCTTAAAACTGGTGACTTAGTTCCTGAGTTAGGTAACTGGCACCTATTTATAGCTACATCAATTCTCCCCACTTCACACACATCTACATTGTCCAAGGATAGATTGATTCTCTTAGATTCAATCTTGACTGAAGATAACGTGGATATAGGAAAATTGATCACAAATGAAATCATAGAATGTCAAACCAAAACTTCTGGCTTTTTGTATTTCCCTTGCTTAATCACTGAGTTATGTCAAAAACAAGGGGTAGTGGCAACAGAGTTAGAAAAAGTCTATAAGAAAACACCCCCTAGTGGTTTATCAGCAGAGGTGAAAGAAAGATTAAGAACTGCTAGAGTTAGAAATACAGCAGAACAGGAGGTGTTGGAACACCTGATGCAGAAACTCCAAGCAGCATGGAAGTTTCAAAAAGAGCAGCATAATTGGTTGACAGTGAAGTTGGATGACCCTGAGGAAGAAATAGAAGACCCAATATTTCCTGATTGGATTATTGAGGAAGAAGAGGAAGAGAAGGAAGAGGAAGAACTGATAGTAAAGGAGAAGAAAGTGAAGAGAAAGAGAGATGCTCAAAAAGATAAGAAGGGAAAGAAACCAAGAGTGGAGGAAGAATTTGAAGAATTAAGTGAAGAAGATACTGAGGTAGATGAGGAGGCAGAACAAGTTGTAAAGGACATTGAAAAGGATGTAGAGGAGATGGAGGAAACTGAAAGTGATGATAATGGCAGTAATAACATGGAGGCTAGTGCTAGGAAGAAGTATGAAATCAGAAAGAAATCTACCAATGAACTACAATCACTATCACCACCATCACAAACCAACATTCCATCCCCCACCCACCATTCACCTATTCACACTTCACCACAAACATCACCCACCCCACAACCAGAAAATACTCCCCAATATGAAAATCCAAAACAAGTCACAGAAGAAAATGCACCAATCCCAACCCAGAAATCTCCCACCCTTCCAACAGAACCTATTGAGCCTACTAACATTGAATTTGAGAAAGAAAATTTGTAGGTACTCACTGAAGAGCCTGAGAAAGAAGAAGGCCACAAAGATTCTGTCATGGAAGAACAAGAAGAAACTGTCACCAACGCAGCTAAAGTTTCCACACCAAGTGCAAAAACAATAAAAACAAAAGTGATGGAAACCAGCCCAGAGGCAACAATTCATGAGGTCATTAAAGTTTTGAATAAGAAGAAGGAGCTGCTAGGCTACAAAAGGAAAACAATGAAGCCAACTCCAACAAAGAAGATGTGGACCATGAGTTCCTTATATGGTGTACAGGGTCAAGGAGCAATTTCTGCAGAAAAAGAAATAACTGAGAAGGACACTGCCACAGAAGGTGAGAAAGCAACTGAGGAAGTAGCAGAGCAACAACCAGAAGAGGCTGAACAAACTCCAGTGCAGGAACATGTTTCTACACCTGAAGTTCCAACACTGGCTACACCAGATGTACCTACACAGACTACACCAGAACATGACACCAGAACATGCAGAAATGCCTGAAGCAAGTGTGGAAGATCCTGGTGTGCCCACCTCTGATGTTACTGCTACCAAGCCAAGACCCAAAAAGGAGAAGATCAAACTTGCCCTAGTGAGAGCCAGCCCCAGAATCAAGAAGAAAGAGTAAAAGGATAATTTTAATGTTGTTTCAATATAATATTATGCTTATATACTTATAATATATATGTGCAAATACGAAGTGTTTTGTTTTCAACTACTTTTGAAGTATATCTCCCATGTTTGGATCCCTTGTTTACTCAACTTAGAGCAGTGAGGACACTGCTCATGTTTAAGTTGGGGGAGAGTGGAGAATAATATGTCTTTTGAATTAAATATGCACTATGTGAATATTAATATATGTTATGTGTGTTTTAGTAGTAATAGAATAGTATTATGTGAAAATGAAATATTTAAGTAATAGTATGAGAATATGCAATATTAGTATGTTTTAGTACTTTTAGATGTACTTAACAAAGCTTGCAATAGCATGATCAAATTGTTTTCAGAAAAATAGAAAAATTAAGTACATCATATGTGTATTAGACTTAAATGATTATGAAGCATGATCAATTCATATTGCTTTTCTAAAATTATTTGTAAGTGTATCAAATGAGCAAAGTTTTAATGATGAAAAGGAAAAGAAAAGCCTTGTTTTCTAGAAATGATCAATGTTATAATTTCTTTGACACAACAAAATTGAGTTTTTGAAAAGTACCATGTTAGATGGAAAAGCTATCTAAAGCCAAGGAATTTTTGGAAAACTAAGGTCAAATTTAGATTTTTACTAAAAATATAGAAGAGCATAAAGAAATAAGTTTGGGGGAAATTCAAATGAATACAAAGGCAAAAGTGTGGAAACTTGAAAAGTTAATGCCAAAGGTGTCACAAAGATCAAAAAGCTACACTTGCCTGAGTCATATAAATTGAACCTGCCCCTTAAGTGCAAATTGGTTTGAAAAATGAACAAAGTTCAAAAAGAAAAGAAAAAGAAAACGAAACCAAAGAAAAAGAAGAAATGCATGTGGAGGTCAGTGAGGAGGGCAGTGTATGCTACAAAATACTAAAAGAGTTACCAAAATAGCTACACAAAGTGTACCTACATCACCTACATCAAAAAAGCAACTACACTCAAAATGATGTATTTGCACTCACTGCATTACATTGACAAAAACACCAAAAGTCTAAATAAGGAAATTGACTCAACAAGTTGAAACACCAAAAGCCCTTTGTTGTGCTTAAGAGTCCCCTAAATCTTGAAGAAATTGTTAGTCTCATCCATATTTTGAAAAAATTTCTAAAGGTGACCAAAAGAGTTCCACATCTTTCAAAAGCCAAAGAAAAGCTCTTTATCTAGTTATGGAACCAATTGAAGCTCAATGGGACACACACTCACACATATGAGTCTTTATAGCTTTGAATGTTTCAAAGAAAGCAAAGGTTTAGAAAATTCCTGAAAAATAAAGCTCATACAAGATACGCACTTTAAACAAAAAATTTAGAAAAACATGAATTGAGGTGATTTCATCATCATAGAAGTCTTGAAAGTTTATATGTGTCGTTACTTGAGGACAAGCAACAAATTAAGTTTGGGGGTGTGATAACTCTATTTTATATAGAGTTATTCATCTATTTTAACTTAGGATATTGCTTATTTTCAAGTACATTAATATATAAATATAGCTTATTTATTAAAGAAACAACATTTTAGAGATCCAAATGATTAGGACAATTAACTAGGCATAAATACACATATCTTGTTAGGTTTGATGTTTTTGTTCAGTGCAGCTATTGCAGGAGTGGAAACACTACCGACACCAGGAGTGGAAACACTGTCAACACCAGGAGTGGAAACACTGCCAACACTAGGAGTGGAAACACTGGCTACACCTGCAAAATCTAGCAGTTTGCACCAAAACATCCAAGGACCATTTTGATGCTTCAACACTTGAATTGTGACGTCATGCCTAGTCACCTGGAGCAGAGCCACTTGCAGAAGTCGGCGATAAACATAAAAATCAAGTTGCAAGGCTCACTTATCTAAAAGACATGTGGCACTTCTCCAATGGACCTCCCCTTATGTTCTACATGCAAGCGACCACAACTGAGCTACTTGCTTCATTTGTTGTCTGAATTTATCCAAAATTTGGTCCCCTCAGTTGATCTTACGCGCCAAAGGAAACCCTTCAAGGGAGGAAAGCTTTCATGCCTATAAATAGAGGCCATATCTTCACTTACAAAGCATCCTTCATCCTTCATTTGTATTTCTTCTTTTGTTTCTGAAAGGACACTTAGTTTTAGTTTTTCTTTACATTTCTGAAGAGAAGGAAGGTAAGGAGGTGTTTGACAACCACTCCCTTCATTTCTACTTGAAGGAAACTTGTGTAAGGAACTCATATTGTACTTCAACTTGGAAAACTCATGCAAAAGATCTTCTATTCGAGTAACCTCTCTCCTTTTAAGTTCTTTTGCTATATTACTCATTTGATTATGCTCTTTACAGATTTTCTTTATTATATTATGAGTAACATGAGCTAAATTCCCTTAAGTTGAGATGTTATAACCTTGTAATGAACTTCTAAATATGATATTATGGTTTATGTAGTGTATGCACTTTAATTCTTATGTAATACTTCTTTCAAAGCTTATTCTGGAATTGATCACTTTAGAATAGGTAAACTTGTGGCAGCAGACACGAGTCACATTTATGAACTCAAGAATTAATAGGAATGAGAGTTTATAACAACTTCTTTGTTGAACTAGTTTTAATAAAGATTTGATTGTTAAAACCGTGTTAAGTCCTAGACATAGGATAACATAGTTCTTAGGGTGATACAGTGGGAGCTTAAGAGACAAGAGTGAACCTATTTAGCATGCCTAGACATAGGAAGCTTGTAATTAAACTCTGAAGAAAGTACTGAAAGATACACACTATTGCAGCTGCATCCAGTGTGGAAACACTGCATACTCCACTATAACACTTAGAAGTAAATTACTTGGTGAAAACATCTCAACTACTTTATCTAACTGATTTCTTATACTCTTTACTATTTATATTGTTTTTATTTACTTTGAAAACTCCAAACCAAAAAATAGTGCATAGTGTAGACACACTAAGTGTACACTCTGAATACACAAAACTTTACAATACATAATCTCTGTGGGTTCGACATTTCTTATCATTATATTACTTGTGTGACTATGTATACTTGCATATATTTCTCCACTCCAGCCACGTAATATGGTCACCAGTGTAGCCAACATCTAGGAGCTCCCCGACATTAGTAGTATTCTGGAGGCCCCTATCATGTTGTTGTGGACCAATGAGAGGGGGGCCACGACAATCACAATCAAACTAACAGTGTTAGTCAAACACCCCGTCTCTAGACCATGTTGGCAGCCATGTCAGCATCCACTAACATTGTTAGTCAAAAACTAATAGCAGGGACCAAACTAGAAGGGTTTGGTATTTGCAAGGGCTTTTTTAAAAATTTCAAATTGTAGGGAAGAAACTGGATTTGTTAGATATTTGCAGGGACCAAACGTACCTTTTAACCTATATTAAATACTTGAAGAAGCACACAAACCCTAACTCTCTGACTTGAACACGGAGACGGTAGCCGCTGCACCCACACATTTTTCTGAAGTTTGGTAAGATCTACTTCGCCACCCATCGTCTCTACTTTCTCATAGATTGTGAAACATGTTTTTAGGGTTCCCTTTCTTCGCGTTATTTTCCTTTCTATTTTGCAATTTACGAATGAAAATGAATGGATCCAGAACAATCCACTTTGAGGTTTAGATCGGTTATACTCTCTCTCTTGGTGTTGTATTTCCTAGTAATTTTTGTTCGTTGTTAAAATTTTGTTTTTTTTTAATTTATTTAATAATAGTGTTTGAGATGGGCTTGTTGTATAGTTTAGCTTGCTGTAGTTTCCATTCAAATTATTATTAACTAAGTGGTGTCTCTTTCTTGAACCTGGGTAAAGTGGGTTTGAAAAAATGTGATTATTCTTCAAAATTGATGTTGTCTTTAATGAGTAGAGAAACATGTGAAACCTTGAGTTTTAGTGGTGTAAGATTATGATTATGATACACTCTAAATTAAATCACTTCTAGATGCATGTCATCTTGTTCACTATTAAGATATGCTTATTCTCATTGTTTTTGGTTAGTTATGGTTATTTTGTTTTGAAATCTAAAACAGTGAGTATGGTGAGGGTTAGTGTCTTGAATGATGCTCTCAAGAGCATGTACAATGCTGAGAAACGTGGGAAGCGTCAAGTCATGATTAGGCCATCGTCGAAAGTGATTATAAAGTTGGCTTTTAAAGTTGGCTTTTGATCTTGGTACCCCCCTCCTTAAACCCTATACCCCCCTTTTGTGCAAAACTTCCAAATTTACCCCTTACTAAAAAACAAAAACCAGAAAATCATCTCATAATTCATAATTCCGTAGTTGAAGAGTAAGATTCTCTCCCCAATTTTACGGAAACATCACCTAAACGATAAATCCGTAGTAGAAATCTTACGGAAACATCATACGCATGATGAATCTGTAGTTGCTGCTGCTGCAAGTTTGAAGGAATTTTGGGAAAATTTACGGAATCATCTTATTACGATGAATCCGTAGTTGCTGCTGATACGTATTTCTGAAAATATTTACGGATTCATCATGCGTCGATGTTTCCGTAGTATAAATTTTGACTACGGAATGATCGTTGATGGATGTATCCGTAGTCAATCTTCACATTGTTGTTTTCCAGAGACTACGGATTTATCCTAGGGAGATAAATCCGTAGTGTATTTTTTTGTTGCTGATTTTTGTTTATTTTTTGCAGTGCCGCACAGCCGTTTAGGAGGGAAGATTCCTCCATGGTCGAGTGGTTTGATGCGTAGAGGGGACGTCCATTGGAGAGGTAGAGGAGGTGCAAGTGATGAAGGTCCTTCTGAGCCTTTGAGCGAGCGTACACAAAATAGGATAGCCGGACACGCCTCCGAACGGCAGAGACGTGTTCATGGACGTCTTCCAGCTCCTCCAGGTGATGATGACAGGGGAGTGCCTGAGATGCAGCATACAGGTTATTTTAGAGATGTTTATGAGCCTCCTCCTGCTTTTGATAGAGGTTATCATAGAGATGTTTACGACCATGCGCCTGCTAGAGGTGCTTATGGAGATTACTATGAGGGTGGACAGGTGGGGAATGATGATATTCCTGAGGATGATCCCCATGTAGAGGCTGATGATAGTATGGAGGCGGAGTATGAGTTAGGTGAGGCTAGTTCAGAGGTAGATTTAGATCAGCAGGTTGAGTCTGATTATGACCTTGATGATGATGAGGCCGAGGACCTGCTCGTGCTCAAAGAGCGAGTTTGTGGAGCTAGACACGAGTCCGAGGATGGCTCTCTTCGCGTAAAGAGTCATGAGCATGTGACATCTAAGCCGCGTATTGGAGTGGTACGTAATATCTTATTTAATATGTGTTAAATGTTGTTATCTTTTATATGCATTTTTGTTAATATGTATTATACATATATACGAGGATCGCGGGAAGTTGAAGATTCTGCGAATGGGGCCAAGTTACGTGAAGCTTGTCCCCGAGGTGCTTCATCCGAGATGTTGCACGTTGGGTTGAGAAGGCCGGTCTTACGGACCTTCGCTCACCCCCATGAAGATAGTCAACCATGAGTTGCTATATGCATTTGTGGAGAGATGGCATCCGGAGACATCTTCGTTTCACCTACCATTTGGTGAAATGACTATTACTTTGGATGATGTGTCCAACCTTCTTCACTTGCCTGCCTATGGGTCATTTTTCTTGCCGTAATAAATTTATTAGTTTTTAAATTTGTTAAAGGTTGTTTAAAATTAGGGAAAAAAACATCTTTGTAGACCAAAAAAAGAAATTAGTTACCCCCACCCAAACCGATTTATAAAGTAATTAGGGTAAATAATTAAGATATTAATAAGTGGAACAGAATTTAATATTCGATAAGAACAAAAAGGAAAAACACAAATTGCAAAAATACAAGCATAGGAAATTTAAAACGAAACAACAGGAAAACATAATACAACCTAGTTCTACTTAGAACTACTACTACTACCTCTAATATAACGCAGGGAGGTGTTCGATGATTCTTCTGCTTCGACGAACAATTCGAGATAAGGTTCAATGAAACCTTGGAATTCTTCATGTTTCTCAAACATTTGACGAACGTCTTCGTCATTCTTGATAGGCTTAAGGCACTTCTGAATACGGTTTTTTTTGCCTCAACTTAATTAGTGCACTTCGTTCAATGCACACTATTTAATAAGTGACTCAACTTAATTAAATGTGACTTAACATTAAAACCTTAAATTTAATATACATATGGTTTTTTTTGCCGACAAATTTGCACCATTATTGTACATATGGTTATTATTATTATTATTATTATTATATATGTGATTATATTATTTCTCTTAGGTCGATTTACGATTGATGATGCTATTGAGGCGGGGGTTCGGTTGTTGGGGATACCGCATGGACCTTGTGCTACTGAGTGTCAGAGAAACAGAGGAGGGTATCTTAGATTCAGTTTCTTGGAGGATGTATACAGGAGACACTTGGATGCAGGAAAATTTAAATTTGCTTCACGTGCTTATCTTTTGCTTATGGTAGGGTATACCATATTTTCCGACAAGAGTGCGACAGCCATACCCGTGAAGTGGGTGAAGCTTTTTGAGAAGTATAAAGAGTGTGGTCATGGGCACTGGCACCACCGTGCGTTCACAGTATTTGTACCAGCAGCTCCATGTTGGATCTCATCATAAGGGTAAGCAGCTTGGAGGCTACACGACTTTGTTACAGGTAAAAATCTTTGATTAACACATTATTTTAACACATTATTTTGTCATTAACACATTATTTTGACACATTATTGCAGAGTTGGATCTATGAATACTTTCCCACCTTTGTTCCTCGAAAGGACTTAGGTGCATCACATGGCCCACGTTCTGGGAGCTTCATCCAATGCTCATCAACAACCTCCAATGGGATAGGTTTTGCATGAAGGTGTATATAACCAAGTTCACAAGCACACGGTAATCCATGAGTAACTCTAATCGTGCAACCACATCGACCTTTATCTGTCCCCACGTAACCCAAAGTTTTGTCAAACTCGGTAGAAATATGGTTAAGTGCGTTGACCGATACAAAACCCCGTAGATTGCTGTAGAATGGAGTGTTGTGCTTGACATCCACACGATCATACTCTTTGTGAATAATTGAACTATCTTATCGATCTGTGCATTTAACATACCATGCATTGACTCCCAACATCTGCACAAGTCTCCTCCACTAAAACCCAAAGCCCTCTTCAATGCCCAATGTGCACTTTCAACCTAATATTAAACCAAAGCAAAAATAAACACAACATTTCTAAAAAAAATTAATACTCTAAAAAATAATAGTGAACAACATTACGTACCTATTTGTTGTGGTATTTCCAAAGTGTCTCCTCTTATTAATCCACGCCAACACAAATCTGTCCCTGTGAGGAACCAACCATGTGTTGTTCACGTACTGAACAAACTGCGGTAGATCAACACATGATTGCTCGAACTCAAGTAGCCGCTGATAAAACTCTTCCTCATCTGTTGAGTCAGCTATACGCACCCAGAGATCCATTACCCATCTGAAATTGTCATACCGCTCATTTGACAAATAAGCAAAGCAAACCGAGAATGTCAACTCTGTTGAAGTCACTCCAACAATCTCCAAGAGAGGCGGTTTATACTTGTTGGTTTTGTAGGTGCTGGTCCATAATCAATATCCTAGGGAATATCCTCAATAGGTTGATAGACTCGGGATGTGCCCACATGATGTCACCAATAACATCGAGTTCTCAATTCTTCTAGTCCAACACACATAGTGTTCCAGAATCTATCAACCTCATAAGCTCCTCGGATCTCGGTTCTAGAACCTCTACGACTCGCCCTAAACATCCTAGTATTGCTTATACAACTGCGTGATAGTACTCAAGTTCCCCACAAATCTCTTCTTCAATGCACTTAGACTCTTATCTGCTTTGACATTTAACAATGTATGCTCATCCAACATACTTTTCTCTTCCTTTGTGAATCGCCCAAATATTGGAAGTCCGATACATGATGGAGATGGCTTATGATTGTGTACACCACACCTAACCTCTACCTTCCAATCCTCAACTGGAGGATTCAGAGGTTTAGCTTTTAGCTTGAATGGACAATCACACTTCTTTGAAGATATCCTTCTACCTTTAGAGCAATCCACGTCTACTCCGGTGTGTTTCCCATGTTTCGCACAACCAAAAACAATCACATTTTTTCTCCCACTTTTGCCAATTGCTTTATCGGATCTGCGGATGATAACAACTATTCCGTTGGCTTTCCCGTCTCTCTAGCCCAACGTATGAGATCATCACGGGTATGAAAAATCTACAAATAATTTACAATTATCGGATTAACTAAATTCTAAGTACTATTTAAAATAATTAATGATAAATGCCCACCTCATTTGTTGTAAATGCATCCGATAGATCAATACAATTGGGAAGCGTCCCCATCCGACATAGCCATATCTCATGCGATATTAACCATTGAAAACTTAATTAATTAACTAATTAAATAAATTAAAAAAAAAAAAAAAAAACTACGGATTTATCTTGGATAGATAAATCAGTATACTTTCGGATTTATGTTAAAGACATAAATCCGTAGTGTTATTTAACACTCCTGATTTATGTCTTTAACATAAATCCGAAAAAAAAAACTTAAACCCTACGGAATCATCTAAATATATAAATCCGGGAAAAATTGAAAAATTAAGACTACGGATTTACCTTTATGCGATAAATCCGGAAACAACGCGAATTTTGGGGTCTGCTGTGATTTTTGGTAAAAATGAGAGGGGTATTTTGGTATTAAATTGTATTATGGGGGTATGGAAGGCAAGGAGGGGGGTATGAAAATTAAAAGCCTATAAAGTTTCTGTTGGTGATGCAAAATCACGGTACTTTTCAACCCCGTTTCTCTATGAATGTGGTTCAACTTATTTTATGTTTTCCTCCTAAATTACTTAATCTTTTGTCATATGGTGTATGTTTTGGTGGTTGTAGGATACATTGGGGAGTTCAAATATGTTGACGATCACAGGTCTGGCAAAATTGTTGTGGAATTGAATGGTAGGTTGAACAAGTGTGGTGTTATTAGTCCTCGTTTTGATGTTGGTGTTGTTACAGGGAAAACCTACTCATACTATTTACACCCCCATTCCTCAAAAACAAAATGATTGGGCCTCCAATACAACCAAGGCCCATATTCACTCATCAAACGGCCTATAATGCACCTCCACAACGAATGGTTCAGATGATCACACTTATATGCCTATTAAGCCTATAAATACAGCATTTACTATGAGGAGAGAGGTACGCATTAATTATCACCTTACTTGCAATAACTCTTCAGCTACTGACTTTAGCATTAGAGTGACTTTGCAGGTACACCCCACCTCATCTCGGAGCATCAAACTCAGACGTAAGTAACATTGATCATTTCCATCACCTACCTACTATCTCGGATCGACAAGATCCACTGATACGATACAGAACATTGACGACCACAGTGGGAGTATCTTGAATTCAAAATATTTTCACCTTCTTTTCTGATCAATAATGGCCCCCGAGTTAAGGTCTGGTTTACGTTTGGCATGTATCGTTCAACCAGCTCATAATCAACCCCGTCTAGGGGGAACTCCCGAAGGAGTAGCAGTAATTCAATCTATATCGGATCAACATGCTGATCGTAGAAGATCAGCTCGTACCCGACTTCCCTCACCTCCTGCAGCTTCTTCCGTTCCAAAGGGACAATCGCATCACGCCACCGGTCCGAATTTTGAATCAACACAATGAAGCTGACCAGGCTCGGAGCCTCCGGATATCAGAGTTGGAAGCCGAGGTCGCAGTATACCGAGCTCGGGATATCGCAGATCAAAATTCTCCACAACGTTATGCTCCTCTGGTAAACCCGGTAGCAGAACCCGAAGAACTTAGTAGGTTACGCGAGCCACAAAGGCGACATCGTTCTCCTCCGAGACGACGTCATTTTCATCGCTCCCCCCCAAGAAGACGAGGAAGGGAAGAACCTCGAACACCACCTGGAAATACGGAAGACACTGGGGAGGAATACTCGTCTTTTGCTTCGTCTTCACCACAAAGGCGACGATCTAGAAGCAGGGAGGCACCTCCGAGGCGAGAACATCGTCGTCACCAGATTAGAAGAACCCCGGAGCAAAGGCAACACCGCTCTAGGCATCAGCCTCGACAACCTCCGACCCAAGCAAAAGCACAGGAAGTTCCAGCCCCGAGAAGAGGACCGTTTACTTCTGAAATAGATTATTTCCCTATTCCCCGCGGTTTGGAAAAACCTCCAAAGCATTTAAAAATCTATGACTTACTCGGAGACCCAGATGTTCACTTAGAGTTCTACGAAACAATGATGCAATACCGGAACGCCCCAGGTGAGATTATGTGTAGACTTTTCTCCCTCACCCTTGATAAATCTGCAGGTTTATGGTTCAGGGACATCCCGGCAAATTCAATCTCGTCCTGAGAACAACTCTCCAAGCTGTTTTCCACAAGTTTTGCACATTCCAAAGTTAGGCCGAAGTCATGGATGGTTTTGCATGCAGTACACTAAACAGATGATGAGTCTATCCGATCTTTCATCGCAAGGTTCAACGCTGAAGCAGGAAAGGTACACGGTTTGAACGAGGACTTTCGTCTATATTTCCTATCCCAAGGTTTGCGCAAAGGCACTTTATTCCAAATAGATGTAAGCATAAACCAACCCTCAACCTTAGGGGAGTTCCTCCGACTTTCGGAAAAATACATAGATCACGAGGAAGGCGATGAAGCAAGTAAATTCTTTGTCAAACACGGAGCCAACCAACCCAAAGAGAATAAGCCTCGGACCGAAAGGGGAAATCCGAATACAGAAAATTCTCAGAAATTCCAGACCGGTGGCCCATCTAGGGAATTCAAACCTCGGCTCGGAAGACATCAGGACTACACCGAACTCATTTGTGGCAGGGAGAAGATACTGCAAGAATGTCAAAACAATGAGTTTAAACAAGTAAGATATCCCGATTCTATTGCACCAAGGCCGGGATTAAGAAGCAACAAGTATTGCCGTTATCATCAGAGTGCCGGCCACGACACAAATCGCTGCAAAGCGTTGAAAGATGATATTGAAGACCTATTCAAAAAGGGAAAGCTCGGACAGTATGTCAAAAAACCATTCTAGCAAGATAAGGACGTCAAACATGAAAAGGACGTTGACGACGTGAAAGGCAAAAACATCATGGAAGAATACAAAGAGGAACCAGACACCCGGAGGCACAGGGGACGACCGGTTGTAATGGTAATCTCAGGTGGGGAGATTGAGGGAGCAACAGCCAGAACAATTAAAAGAAAATGGAAAGAAATTCAGTGTTTAGCTTCCACCTCGTCACCCCAAATCTTGGCAGCTCGTCCTCCTTTGTCCTTTGGGGATGAGGACCTACTGAACGGTAAGGTAAATGAAGACATTCCGCTGTTAATTTCAGCAGTAATGGCGGAAACCGAAATAAGGAGAATCCTGATTGACCAAGGCAGTTCTTGTGACATTATGTTTTTTGAGATGTTAGAGAAGATCGAAATCTCACCAAAGGAACTATTCCCTTATCGCGGAACAAACCTTTCTGGTTTCAATGGATCCCGAACCAGGCCAATGGGTTATGTTGACTTGAGATTACCTTTGGGGAAGAACCTTTAACTCGGACTGTTTTGACAAAATTTATGGTGCTACCTTGCCCATCGATATATAATTGCATCATCGGAAGACCAACGTTGGGCAAGCTCAGAGCTGTTACATCTACGGTACATTTGAAAATGAAGTTTCATTCTCAATGTAACAAAATCATAACTGTCAATGCCGACTTAGAATCCTCTGAAAGATGTTATTACCTTCTTCTCAAAGCTGAAGTCGCCGCGAGAGAGGAGGCCGAACTTACATCAAAAGAAGCATCTACTAGAGACGATAAAATGAAATTCTCCGAAGTCAATGTGACAGATTTGGATGCACGGTATGACCCTGACAGCTCGGACGAAGAGAATGATGGCACACCGTTTCAAAAGTCCGAGAAGAAGCCAGAACGACCAAAACCAGATGGTGAATTCGTCAAAGTAGTTTTGGGAGACGACCCTGAAAAAACTGTCAAAATTGGTGCAGAGCTCCCAGACGAGATCAAAGCAGAACTAACCTAGTGCTTGAGGGAGCACGCCGATCTATTTGCATGGTCGGCCGAAGATATGCCCGGCATTCCACCCGAAGTCGCTTGTCATCACTTATCTATATACCCTGATGCGAAGTGGGTTGCCCAGCGCAAAAGGGTTCAAAATATAGAGAAGACTGAAGCAACAGCCAAAGCAGTAGACGATTTAGTTAGAGCTGAGTTTGTAAATGAGGTCAAGTACACCACTTGGCTCTCGAATCCTGTACTTGTTAAGAAATCTAATGGAAAATGGCGCATGTGCATTGATTATACCGTTCTTAATAGGTCATGTCCTAAAGTTCCGGTCCCAAATATTGATCGCTTAGTTGATCACGCATCGGGATTTACCACCTTCATGACGGAACGCGGAAATTTTTGTTACCGAGTTATGCCTTTCGGACTAAAAAATGCAGGAGCAACGTATCAAAGGATGATGAATAAAGTTCTCAAGAACCAGATCGGGCGAATTGTGGAAGTTTACTTGGACGATATGATCGCAAAAAGTAAACAAGCAGATCGTCATGTCACTGACCTTAGAGAAATTTCTGCAGAGATACGAAAAAACAGGATGAGACTAAATCCGGAAAAATGCACATTCGGGGTCAAAGCCGGAAAATTCTTGGGATTTTATCTCACTGAAAGAGGTATTGAGGCAAACCCAGACAAATGCAAATCGGTAACCGAGATGAAAATTCCAAGCACAAAGAAAGAAATTCAGAAATTGAACGGCATGATTGCAGCTCTGTCTCGTTTTATTTCGAATCCGCTTTCAAATCACTACCTCTCTTTAAACTCTTAAAAAAGGAATCCGAGTTTGTCTGGACCACAGAACGGGATGAGACGCTCACCCAACTGAAAAAGGTATTATCAGAGCCACCAATATTAACCCGACCTGAACTTGGGGAAGTATTATATTTGTATCTCTCGATATCTGACGAAGCATTAGGAGCAGTACTGGTCCGAGAAACAAAAGAAGGACAAAGTCCTGTTTACTTTGTTAGCAAAGCACTACAAGGACCAGAACTCCGGTATCAAAAAATAGAGAAAATTGCTTTGGCCTTAGTAGTAGCAACCCGGCGTCTCCGACCTTACTTTGTATCTCACCAAGTGGTTGTTCGAACAAACCACCCAATCCGGCAAATTTTGCATCGCCCGGATCTTTCAGGAAGAATAATAAAATGGGCAGTGGAATTATCCGAGTTTGGCATCAAATATTAGTCAAGGCCAGCAATGAAAGCTCAAGTACTAGCCGATTTGTGGTAGAAATGACTTCGGCAGAAGCAGAGGATGAGATATGGACAATCCATGTATGTAGATGGATCTTCAAATTCCAAGGGGAGTGGAGGAAATTATCCTTGAGAGTCCTTCAGGGGTTGTTATAGAGTTATCACTCACTTTCAAATTTTCAACCTCCAATAATCAAGCGGAATATGAAGCATGCATCACAGGTCTCCGTTTGGCTTTAGACCTCCGAATCACTCGTTTAAGTCTCAATACCGACTCACTTCTCGTCGTCTCCCAGATCGGGGGACAGTATGAAGCAAAAGAACCGATTCTCCAAAAATATTTGAATCAGGTAAAAATGTTGCTCACTCAATTTCACTTTGCCGAATAAAACACGTTCCAAGAACGAATAATATTCGGGCCGATGTTCTTTCCAAGTTAGCAAGCACCAAGACGCTAGGAAATCACCGATCGGTAATACAAGAAATCCTCAGCAAACCTAGTATTGAAGACGACTTACACTCGATTTCATCAGTGTACGTGATAGGTGAAAGCAAAACTTGGATTGCTCCTATTTTAAATTACATAACATCAGGGGTAAAACCTTCCAATCCCGAGGAAGCCAAGATCGTCCGAAGAAAAGCAGCTTCTTTTGCAGTGTTCAATGGACACCTTTATAAAAAAAGCACTCTCTTCACCATTGTTAAAATGTGTAGAACGCGAGGAGGCCGACTATGTGTTGATGGAAATTCATGAAGGAATCTGTGGCCAACATTTAGGTGGCAGGTCCTTAACCAGAAAAGTGTTAAGGGCGGGATACTTTTGGCCAACCATTGAAGCCGATGCGAGGAATTATGTGAAGAGATGTTCGAGTTGCAGATCCATGCAAATGTTCATATCGCACCTCCTACCGGTCTCACAACTCTCTCCTCCCCATGGCCTTTTGCATGGTGGGGGATAGACCTTCTAGGACCTTTTCCAAAGGCCCCAGAGAAAATAAAATTCTTAATTGTGGCGGTAGACTACTTTACCAAATGGATTGAGGCCAAACCATTGTCCGTTATAAGTGCAAAAAACTGTATGTCTTTCTTCCGGAAAGAGATAATTACCAGGTTCGAGGTACCCGAGGTGGTAATCACAGACAATGGAACTCAATTCGCTGATAAAGGATTAAGGAAGTTAATGTCCGATCTGAAAATCAAACATCGATTCACTTCGGTAGAGCATCCTCAAACAAATGGTCAGGTGGAATCAGCAAATAAAGTACTTCTCAACGGATTAAAAAAGAGGTTAGACGATGCTAAGGGAAATTGGGTTGAAGAGCTCCCTTATGTCTTATGGGCATACAGAACTACACCCCAAAGCTCCACGGGAGAAACACCTTTCCGACTATCCTATGGAAGTGAAGCGATCATCCCGGTGGAAATTGGGGAGTTAACTTGGAGGACTTTGAATCCGAAATCACTTGAAGATAATGGTCAAGCTCTAAGAGAAGAACTGGACCTTGTGGAAGAAATCCGGGATCACACGTCCCTTAAAGAAGCCATCACCAAACAGAGGGTAGCTACTCGTTATAATCAGAAAGTCGTTCCAAGAGATTTTGATGTCGGTGATCTCGTCTTGAGAAGGGCCGATGTTGGACTAAAGAATGCGTCGCAGGGCAAACTGGCACCGAACTGGGAAGGTCCACATCGGGTCGTTTTGAGAACCGGAAATGGAGCCTTCCAGCTAGAAACACTAGAAGGTAAGGCGATCCCAAGAACTTGGAACGCCACAAAGCTCAAGAAATATTACAGTTAGAATCCAAGGATTGTTAAAGGCTCACTTTGTTTAAATAGACTTAGCTTTATCAAAGGATTCTATTCCGATCTTGTTTAAATAGACATAGCTTTATCAAAGCATTCTATTCCGATCTTGTTTAAATAGACTTAGCTTTTTCAAAGCATTCTATTCCGATCTTGTTTAAATAGACTTAGCTTTATCAAAGCATTCTATTCCGATCTTGTTTAAATAGACTTAGCTTTTTCAAAGCATTCTATTCCGATCTTGTTTAAATAGACTTAGCTTTATCAAAGCATTCTATTCCGATCTTGTTTAAAAAGACTTAGCTTTTTCAAAGCATTCTATTCTGATCATAGACTTAGCTTTTTCAAAGCATTCTATTCCGATCTTGTTTAAATAGACTTAGCTTTATCAAAGCATTCTATTCCGATCTTGTTTAAATAGACTTAGCTTTTTCAAAACACGCTATTCCGATGTTACGACTTTATTATTTAATCTCGTCCACTAGAAAAATCTTCTGAAAAGAAATCTACCGAACTTAGATTAAACAGGGGAGCAAGATGGACGAGGTTACCCCACAAATAAAAGCGGATGGGTAAGAATCAGGTGTTTTACGAGATATCCAAAGAGTATCCACACACAAAACAAATTAAGAAAGTGAACGAACTTCTAAAAATCTATTACAAAATATTCCGGTTACGGTCGAATCCTCAAGTTCGAACAAAATAAAGAAACGGCCTACAGTCAGGTCGATTTGAAAGGGTAGACAATCCTAGACATTTGATCAGTTATTGGGTCGAACTCAACAATATGCCCATCATGAACAGAAAACTCTGGTTTAAAAATCTCAGGATCGACAACAAAATCGGGAACAACCACAGCAACTTGATCAAGTGCGTTATTGAAAGCTTCCACAATGCCTTCTGCGCCCGAGCTCAATCACCAAAGATCTTGTCCTCCAGAGCCTTATCTTTCTACTCAGTAAGTTTTCTTATTTGTTCCTGAAGCTCGGAGACGTTTTGGGTCGAAGTAGAGGCCTCTATCTCAGCCAGTTTGTCAGCAATCTTCTTCAGCTCAGCAACATCTTTTTCAGCTTCTTCCTTCGCCAGCCTCAATTCGGTTTCAAACTCCAGGCTTTTGGCTTCCCAAATTTCTTTCTCTTTGGTGAGAAGACCCACTTCTTTTTGGGATTTTTCCAGGTCAGAGCGAAGTGGACTTACGGCCTTCCGGGCTGCCTCATACTTAGCCTCAAGATCTATAGAGAAAAACGAAGAACGTAAAGCGAGTTAAAAAAACCATAGAAATATGGAGATTAAAGTGACGAGCTTAAAAACAGTAAATCATACCTTTGATTTTCAAATCAGCATCTTTTTTCTGGTCTTCCACAAGATCGGTCATCCTAGACAGTACCGAAATAGAGACTCAGAAAGGGTCAACTTTGAATTCCTCGACTTTGAGGTTCATGAATTCTTTAGGATCGAAGGGGGCGGATTTGTGTTTCTTACTCTTTTTAGAGGGAAAGTCAGAACGATCACTAACCTCAATCACGCCTTTACCCCGATCCTGATGACCCGATCTAGGTGGAAGACGACCTTCAGTAACCTTTCTTTTCCTTTTTAAAGGTTGCTCCTCTTCACCAGCAGCTTCGGAATGAACAACAGTAATGGGTCGGGCAGGAGTAGCATGTAATGCAGGAGTTTTCTCAGCTGCAACATTGCTAGCAGTCCCGACATCCTTCAAAACCTGACTGGCATCAAGGACAACAAGGGCTTTCAAAGCCGCCATCTTGTTCTTTGGGGCCACCCCGTCTGCAAAAAGAAAGGTCAGTTAGTAAAATGATGAGTAGAAAGATCGGCAAAACATAAAGATCATCTCGATTAAACACTTAAAAAGCCGACCTAAAACTTTCTCTGCCTGCTCAAATCTAACAGTCTCAACCAATGACTTAGTATCAAAACCCCACTGATTTGGCCTAGTTTCGTTATTAGTAACGACCCGATCCGCTATAAATACCAGCATCTTCAAAGTGGTCCGGTCCTCCAAACTCAGATATTTTTCATCCACAGAATGCTTGGTTTTATCATCACGACGAGTCCAACCAAGGGGGAATTTTGTCGTTAAAACAATATCATTCTCAGCATTAAAAGTACCGACCCTATCTACCACAGCAGGCAACACAGGCTCGACCCAAAAGAACTTGTTCTTCCACTCATTTTTCAAACCACAAGATATATCACCGTAAAATACTTTTACTCCTTTCCTGGATCGGAGACTGACATGTTCCAAACGGGCGAGTTTTCCACTATTTTTCTCAGTTCGTTTATTGACTTCGAACATATGAAGGAAAAGCTGTAGAGATAAGGGTCGATCCAAATGAATGCATACGAGCTCGAAAGCACGTACAAAGGCCCAAGCATTTGGATGGAGTTGAGAAGGGGAGACATCCAGTCTCGCCAGCACAGATTGTTGGAAAGCAGTAAATGGGGGTCGGATTCTCATATGAGCCAAGGTCGTCCAGTAAATAATAAACTTGAGAGAAGTGGGGTAAGTGGCCACGTGTTCGCCTCTCTTCCATTCCGAAAAGTGCGCCATCGCTCGGATCCTTCCAAGATAGAGCCTTTTGAAAAATTACTGATGTCAACCTCCGAAGTCATCACCGATCTTACACCCTAGAGTGTTTCGGACACCCACGAATAGTCTCGGGGAGTGCCTAAGGGAGGATCTACAAGAAGATCGACATTATTACTGCCAGAATCTTCATACCCATACAGCAGCTCAAAGCTACTGTCCATATCCTCTAGATCTTCTTCTTCTTCTTCCTCACCAATATCTTCCACATAAATTCCTCGATAGAAATATCTTCCTGATCGCCAAACCGATCATCACCATTCCTTCCATCTGATTCAGTATCGGAATCAGAATCATCCGAGGAACTTGGGTCCGAGCCTATATCTATCCGAGCTTCATAAACCGGGGTATTGTGTGCAGAAGGAGGGGCTGTTGACTCTCCATCAGAAACCTTTTTGCTGTCACTTCCCCTCGGTCCAGAATTCTCTTCTTCGTGAATCTCGCGGGCAGCTACCTCTTCACGATCGTTTGGGTGAGAGTCGGTCCTTGATCACGCCGCCATTAGTTTGCTGATGTCGGGGCCTCGGGATTGACGAGCTTGCTCGGCTTGATCAATAAGTCGGAGCGTTTCAGCGCGAGTTGTTTGCTTGGTCTTCGCCAGTTTTTTACCTACAGGGATGGGGGCAAGCTATCAGGGTAATTCACTTATGATGGGTTCTCGAAAGGGGTCGGAACCCGACCTGACAACCCCCACCTTGACAAAGAAGATTGCAGGCTGGGGGCAAGATCCCAGCCCGGAGAAAATTAAAAACACAGTAAAGAGTAAATCTAAAAGCAAGATACTAACCTCAGAGGAAGCTTCGATATAAGCGATGAAGAGAAATTCTTGAAATAAAGAAAGCGAGATCGGAAAGCTCAAAATCACGGGGTCGGTACTCAGAGTAGGCGAGGAACCAAAGAGTAGAAATCACCTACCCTCACCTTTATTTATAGTAATCCTGATAGGACCATTGTTCACTCTCGAAGCGACACACTCAATCAATCAAATTGGCGCGCAAAACGAAGAGTCATCTTAAAAAGACGCCTCGATTCCTGAAACGGCCACATCAATCAAAGCGAGCATTTATTGCTTTGTCCAAAAAAGCATCAAACAGTTCCAAAAATCGAAGCGCCACCAAATCGTTTCGGCATCAATATCGGCAATTACCATTTTTTCGGCACAAAGCAATCTCGGCTCTTCTAAATCTCGGTAAAATAGCTTGTCTCAACATATTTCAAGTCTAGTTTAACACAACACGTCAAACCGACTTGGGGGGCAACTGTTACGGGGAAAACCTACTCATACTATTTACACCCCCATTCCTCAAAAACAAAATGATTGTGCCTCCAATACAACCAAGGCCCATATTCACTCATCAAACGACCTATAATGCGCCTCCACAACGAATGGTTCAGATGATCACACTTAAGTGCCTCTTAAGCCTATAAATACAAAGATTTACTATGAGGAGAGAGGTGCGCATTAATTATCACCTTACTTGCAATAACTCTTCAGCTACTGACTTTAGCATTGGAGTGACTTTGCAGGTACACCCACCTCATCTCGGAGCATCAAACTCAGACGTAAGTAACATTGATCATTTCCATCACCTACCTACTATCTCGGATCGACAAGATCCACTGATACGGTACAGAACAGATCAGTGTCAAAGAGATTGAAGGATGGACTACAAGACTGCTTCCCTCTAGACAAGTAAGTTAGAAAGCTTTCTTTACTTCTTTTTCATTATAACTTATATTGGTTATAACATCTTTTGGTCCTTTTCAACACTGCTATAAAAGACCATAAACTACTTAATAGTCTGATAATTTAATATATGATTGTCTTAACATGTATATTGAGACTTTACTGAACTTGTTCAATATTTGGAGAAATTACATGGACCTCCTATGAGGTTTGGTCAAATGCCATGTATCTCCCCTCTAGTTTCTTCTGCACAAGAATCTCCCCACCGCTTAAGCTTGTTACCCATCCATTTTGTTCAGAAGGAAATATAATCAAATCTCACCCAGTTTTTCGTTCTTGTCTGGTCCTGGAGGTATAATATCAATCACTTCACGTCCATCCGATGCATCCACTATCGTTATATCTTATCCCCCTTTTTCTTTTCGTATAATTTTGTTTACTATACCAGTTGCTGTAGCATTATAAACATTATGATTACTCTTGCTCCCGTCGGGATAAATCTGACCCCTTCCCCTGTTCTCGCCTACGTAGATAGGATATTTTAAGAAGGGGCCCCTTTTTGTTGTTCTGGTGTTGCTATGACTTTACTGGTTATATATAGCATTTCCAATTATTGATAAATTACTTACTGTTGCATTTTGATGTCATGTTAGTGGGTCACAGATACACATATTTACTAGTTGAGGCGAGAAAGTTTGTTGTTATCTGCTTTCAAGTAGTTTCACGTCCGATATAGGGATGGAGCATATATTGAAATCATACCTATTTATTAGTTTCCTATCACATTTTATTTATGAAATGTTTGGCTAGCCAAAAACAAAAATAGTTACTTGAGATAGTGTTGGGAAAAACCACACACGTCAACGGATTAACCCACACGCCCAAGGATCTTTGAGGAAAATAGATGAACACACTACAAGGATAAAGGAGAGAAGAAGACACACTTTTTACGTGGTTCGGTACTATTGCCTACGCCCACGGGAACACATCAAACCAAGTTCATTCATCTTCAAATATGATTACAACAATTTGTAACCCTCCCCAATATGTGTATCACCCTACAATACTCTTTCTCACTCTAAGAGTTACAAGGAATGATAGCACTCACATCTCACACAACAAATGATCACCAACACTCCCCTCTACCTAGGACCTGGTTGGAGACCCTTCCACTCTACATGATCACCCAAAGGGTATGCCTCGACTTCTCCAATGGGGATATCTCACTTCTTCACAAGTCTCTTTATTTATAGGAGAGAAATGACTTCCATGCATGCATAAGACTTAGTGGACATTAATTGTCCCACATTTTCAAGACTCTAGATACATTCCCCCACCTTGTGAAATGTATCTCTTCAATCTCCACTATTTTCAACTTTCTTGGAAATTATAATTGACCATTTCCCAACATATCCTCCCTCAATTAAAATTTCCAATTTTCTTCAACATGTTTCTCTTTTTCTTTATTCATTTTTTTTTTTCATTTTTGCCACCTTTTTTTTTTCCGGCAAGACTAAGCTCCTCCACATGTGCATCTAGCATTCTCACCTCTAACCAATAAACTTAAGTGTGTTTCCTCATCATAGTTCTGATCTCAGTGCTCCTCCGCGAGTATTGAATGGTGACGCTTCACTCGTACTTGTACCGCTGTTAGCAACAACTAACAGAACACGCCGCCTGATCTCCATTGCCAGGAAGACTTTCGACACAATGATCTCACATGGATCCACCACCAAATTCATTGAGCTTCAATATGATCTGCACTGATCACTTGGTCGCACCAACAACTTTGCGCTAGTCCCCTCTGAACCATTAGCTTTGATACCACTGTTGGGGAAAAACTGCACACGTCAACGGATTAACCCACACGCTCAAGGATCTTTGAGGGAAAATAGATGAACACACTACAAGGATAAAGGAGAGAAGAAGACACACTTTACGTGGTTCGGCACCTCTTGCCTACGTCCACGGGAACACATCAAACCAAGTTCATTCATCTTCAAATATGATTACAACAATTTGTAACCCTCCCCAATATTTGTATCACCCTACAATACTCTTCTCACTCTAAGAGTTACAAGGAATGATAGCACTCACATCTCACACAACAAATGATCACCAACACTCCCCTTTACCTAGGACCTGGTTGGAGACCCTTCCATTCTACATGATCATCCAAAGGGTATGCCTCAGCTCTCCAATGGGGATATCTCACTTCTTCACAAGTCTCTTTATTTATAGGAGAGAAATGACTTCCATGCATGCATAAGACTTAGTGGACATTAATTGTCCCACATTTTCAAGACTCTAGATACATTCACCCACCTTGTGAAATGTATCTCTTCAATATCCACTATTTTCAACTTTCTTGGAAATTATAATTGACCATTTCCCAACCGATAGTACATAGCTCATGTTAAAGATGATAATAACTCAATGAAAGAAAACGTTCTATGAAATTCGTTCCACTTGTTCGACCTTTAACCTCTTCGTCACCATCAGCAATGGGAACACGTACTCATTCTCAAACATAACAGTTGCTCCCATCCTAATTACATATTTGTAAGACAGAACAAAAAAAATTAAAGTGGTAGTGTGTGATATTTAACCAAACTTCAGGGGGAGGCCAAAAGTCTCAAATACAAGCTTACTTCATATTTGAAATTGAATAGTATTAGTTATCTCAAGTCTCCTTCACTTGAGACATTATTTGGATCAAATGGTATAATAATCCCAAATCACGCCTAATGACAGACCACTTAAATCCAAACTTTTACTGGTTGGGATTACAGTTTTCTTTGGTCTTCCTCTACCTATCCCGAATCCCTTATATCTAAAGCTATTTCATTATCCTTTATCTAGTTTATTCTCCTTATTATGCTTCCATAGGTCTTTTCCATGCTTGCGAAACCACCTCAACCAAAACTACCATTTTTTTTACAATGTATTCACTTATTTTATGTCTATCTTGCATTTTGTGATCACTCTTCTATCGTATCATTATTATCACTGCAACATTTAGATGTTTTCTTAAAAACTACTACCTCGGTCTTATTTTATAAGTAGTTTAAGGTTTTGACACACCTTTTAAAAAAAGATTAGTAGTCTAAATTATATAAAAAATTGTGTCTAATTTACCATTTAATCCTTTATGTCTCAACATAAATAAATGTGAAAAAGAATATTAAATGCTTCTTAGAAAATGTAAATCCACAATCAATTTGGGATAAATTAATTTTGCTAATACAACATATAAAATAGACACAGACGTAGTAGATGTTTAGACACCGTTAATATAATACACCTAAAAGGTAAAACTCTAAGGGGTTGACCTAGTGGAGCATGATAGGATTTGTATTCAGGAGGTCCCGAATTCAAATCCCCACTAGTTTCCTCAAGGTGAGGTAAATTTAATTCTAGTCGTAAGCGTTCATAGAACCCGAAAGTTTCTCTGTCTTTGACTGGTGCAATCTACTCACCCTAAAATTGTTTGTAACAAAAAATTCTAAAGCGGAAGAAAGATGTCAATATTAAAACAAAATAGTAATGGTCAAATTCATATATTATTATAAATAATATAAATAATCCCAAGATATTGTAGTGAAGGGTCGATTTATTCTAAACTCTGATGTTGCTTACATTGGGCAAACTAACTTTACTTGTTAATATGTTGTATCATGTGACTTTTCTAGTGTTCCCTAACCATTGATTTCATAAATCATGCAGTTTGGGTATATTGTATTGACTACTAGTGCTGGTATCATGGATCATGAAGAGGCTAGGAGAAAGATTTATTTTTGCATGATTATAAAAGTTGGTTTGCTTAGGAACTAAGGTTGAAAGGAAATTAAGTATTTGTCGGAGTCATTAAAAGTGAAAAGTTTGCTTCAAGCAAATATCCCCTTCAAGCATTCATGGGTCTCAGAATGGTAGCTCACATGGTTGAGTGAAAAGAACATCGTTGGTGGAAAAACGTAGGCGTACGGGGTTCGAACCCCGCTCCTCCCTCCCCTCTAACAACTAACACTAATTTCTAACCATTTTGCCTATCTAAAAAAAGGTGAAGAATGTTGTCTTTCATTATTGATCGTTGTCAAACGTTCATGTTCAAATTTTTTGAACCTTTGAACGCTAAATATTTAAGTTAGTAAGTTAAAAAGAGAGTAGTTCTAGAGGAGGACTTCATGCTTGTCTTATATCTAAATTTTGTTAGTACTAGTTTCACTCGATTTGGTTGAGTATCCGTATTTTAAAATCTACCGCAGGTTGGAAAACGAGTTTTTTTTCTACTTCCAGAACTTGTCTGAACAAACCACTATTAAATGGATTACTAAGTAATAGACAGACAATACTAGACATCCAAAGCTTTTCTAGGAAGGGGTCATTTTCACAAATCCGACACCATTTACTAGCAAAGTTGATGCAAAGGTGTAGTCCAATACTAGAAACTTGAATTTGAACATGTTTAATATTTGCAAATCATCTACGAGCATTATTCAAATTGCAACAAACCACAACAATTTCTGATTATTAACATGATTTTGAGCGTTTGTTCAACCGTTTGATTGGTTTGCCGACCCGTTCTATATTGGATTGTTTCATTTCAGGTTTGCGTCCGGACATCTAAAATGAATTAGCCATTCTGCTTCCTGATTCTATTTCAGAGGCTATTGAGTTAGCAAAATTGGTAGAACTCAAACTCTATGCCTCACGAGCAACCTTCGCTTATACTCCTAAGCAAAATAAATCTCAACCCTTACCACCACCACCACCACCACAATCTTGGATTACACTACCCAATTAAGCACAAACCCCATTAACTGTAACTGGGCGACCTTCTAACTCAAAAACTACTGCACCCATTCGCCTACTAAATCGTACAGAGATGGATGCTCGTAGAGCTAAAGGATTATGTTTCAATTGTGATGAGAAATACCATAGAGGACACCAATGCAAGAATAAGCAATTTTACTATATTGCTTTCCCCAAATAAACCCTCCTTACGCTAAAACAACCACAAATGATCTTTTCCTCTTAACTAACACACCACCGCCAACCTTACCCTCAACGTCTCTCACACACCCTGAATCCCAATCACTAGAAACAAAACCCGAACAATTCAACCTTTCACTACAAGAGGTTTCAGGCCAACCATCTCCAAGAACTCTAATGTTTTATGCTCCCATAGAAGGACATGATGTCTCAGTTCACATAATATTATACAACCCAGAGTAGCAAAATTCTTATGTTTAACTACCCAACATCTCCCATGTTTCTCTGTCATGGTGGGTAACGATGAGCACTTACAATGTGAAGGCATATGTTCTAATGTTCCTCTCAAAGTGGCAGACCACACTTTCAAGATATCCCTATACCTTTTGCCTATGCAAGGGTTTTTTTTTCAATACCTATGCAAGGGGTTGGCATTGTCCTTCGAGTCGTGGCGGATCTTCACTAGGATCTGGGAGGGCTACGACCTGTCCTAAAATAACACATGAAATTACACTCATTTGTAATAATCTTCTTCTCATTAGTAATATTTTATCAACTTCAATATAATAGACTTCTAAGGATTCTCTCTCTAATCTTCCATGGATGCCATATTTTTTAAGAGTATCTAGTGTTGCGGTCTCTGTAACACCCCCTTCTACATAACTACTATTTAATTAATTTTTTTTTGAAGATCAGAGTGCGTAAAAACTTTTAGTGCGACCACTTGAGGGTGCCACATTTAAAACACCAAAATCAAACTCCAAAATATCATTAAAATAAAACTCCAATATATAGGATACATAGCACCAATATGTCCGAGGACAAAATACTACAGCAGTGGAAAATGATAACTTAACATCTTAGTTCAAAATATAAAGGAAATAACAACTAAACATACCCCCCGGTGCTACGTATCAGAGCCGACTCGACCACACTAGACGAAGGACCTCTAATCACCTTTAGTCACCGTCACCTGCAGGTTGCCGACATACGAAGCAACACGACGCAGTAGGGTGAGTCTCTATACATAGGAAATAATAGATAAAACAAGAAACACAGTAGAATAGGCACACCGATATACAAGTCAATTCAAATACACCAGAAATACACAGTTAAGTCAAGTACACCATAATACAAGCATACACGAGAATACAAGCACACGTGAATACAATTACACGAGCATTACAGTCACACTGCAATTACAGCATACACGGGAATACAGTTACACAAGAATTACAGTCACACCAAATACACCATTAGTTTATGAACACCCAATCATCCACCAGAATATGTATGTAATGTATGAAATGCAACCCAATACTCCACGGGCATATGCATGTGGATCCATCACCAAAATAGCCTTGAGGGCATTCACCAATAATTTAAGAGGTCGAGGCCTATTCACCAAAATATGCATATGATAATGCGACACCATGACTATACACCAGAAACACCAAATCACCAAAAAAATGCAATAGCATGCTCACCAATAGCCTTGCGGGCTCACCAACACCAAAGAAAGGTCATAGACCCCCAACTCACCAATATTTATTCACCAATAAAACACCACACCATAAATAATAATCCTATAGGGACTAAAAGATCACCAAGACTCATTCTACACCAAAGGGCTAGAGCCACTCCAAGGACTAAAGTCAACACCAGGGACTAAACCCACACCTAAGTACCAAATCACCTCCCAAGAACCTTTTCAACACCTAAGGACCATTTTGACACCTAGGGACTAATCTGACACCATAAGGATTAATTTAACGCCCAAGGACTAGTTTGACACCTCGGGGACTAGAAAGTTCAGAGGGACCAAAACAGTATTTTTGACACTTTGGTAACATTGGCAACACTCGCACAAAGTGCTGGATTCCTACAGCAGTACTCCTACTTCGGCGAATTATTTAAAATAGCAAACTACCTCGAAAAATTACAAAAGACCACTCATTGGAAAGCCCTCTGAGTGTAGTTTCTACCTATGATTTTAGTTTTTAAAAATAAGTGTCCTGTTGGTACAGTTTTTCAAAACACTACACTGAGGTACAAAAATCGGACATAACGCTTTACCCAACTTGCAATCAAATTTTCTTTCCCATTTCTTAATGAAATTCAATGAAATCAGTGCCTATTTCGTAGAGAATTAAGTCTATTTTTCAATAGAAAAAGAATCACTCAAAACAGAGTTCAATTGAGCACACAAAACCTGCAAAAACTGAACCTACTCCCAGTTTGACTCCAGAAATTTGACCCGACTTTAGAGACTCATAACTTGAGCTACACAACTCCGAATTGAACGAAACCAGTGCCAAAACGACCGCCCTTAAGTCTATTTTCACAAACAATTAGCCACACAATTTTTGGATCAACCTAACAGTACCAGTTGAGAAAAACCGAAACAGTGTCCAGAAAACACACAAAAACTATAAATAAGTAAAGCTCATCATCAACATACACACTCCTACTCAACTCTAATTCCAACAATCTATCAAACACCTAACAAGCACCAATATTTCTCCTATTCAATTATATCAATTTAACAACCAATCATCTCCATATTAATTAACACCTATTACACATCATGTTGCATTAAATTCATGTTATAACACTTTAATATCAACAATCAATACAATAACCTTTCAATTCAATCACATATAAAATCACACAATCACCCAATCACTCAAATATTTCATGAATCAATTTAAACAACTACTCCTAACACCTAATCTCTATGATTTCATGGTTTATAAATTATTAACTATGAAAGAGAGCCCCCATACCTCAAAATTTGACAACCCAAGAAACCCCTCCACCAACAACCCAAGAACCACCAATTAATAGCTTTTCTCCTACACTTGAACTTCAAACCCATCCATGGAAAAGAGAAAATGAGACAAGATTAGTGTATGAAACTTACACTAAATGATAGAGGAAGAAAAATGGAGTGGATTGGTACCAAAACCACTTACCCAAAACAAGAAGAATGAATTTCTCTTCTCCCCTTTTTCCTTCCCTGCTGCGCGGCCTCCTCCCCTCTCCCTCTCTTCTATTATTTTTCTTTTCTTTGTTCTAATGAGACTAAAACCCTATCCCTAGCTTAAGTCATGAATTTGGGCCTATTTAGTGGGCTTGGACCCCTTATTTACACCCCTTAGGTACTTAAACACATCCTCCCAATTTAACTAAAATACTCACCATTTATTTACTACACCCCACTCCTAGATTAAATTAATTACCTTATTATTATTTTAATATGGTCAACTAAAATATTACTTAATTAATTAGTTAAATAATCATTTAATTAATTTTGGGGCGTTACAACTCTCCCCCACTTAGAATATATTCGTCCTCGAAAATTTAACTATTATTGACAATGCACCACTTAAACACTCGCCCCCTTATATTTAAAAGTAACTAACTAATAAAATCAGAGTTTTTTAAAAAAAAAACTTTCCACGCACCTCAAAGAGGGTGGTACATTTAATGAAAACAACATCGACATATTTAGAAATCCAAACTCATCAAATGCATAAAAGGCATATCTTAGTCACATGGATTAAAACCATCAAAACCACCTGTTTAGCGTTTACAGTAATCCATCAAATAGTCTACAAAGACAATGGAAAATAAACCGAGTTCACATACTCAATACATAAGTTCAAATCGATTCAATACATAACCATAAATAAAGTGCTACTAAGACCCCAACCCCGGTGTTACTATCGAGTGACTCAATAAAACCCAAGAGGCATGGCATCATCACTGGAATCACCTCTTTGTCGCCACGAGAGCAGCAACAAGAAATGCTAGGGTGAGTCTCTTTACATAAATTATAACAAGTCGGATAAGCATTATAATTAGAAAGCATCTAGGCAATCACAATTCACAATAATAGATGAATCAATCATTACAATATTTTATGAAGGTATGAGTATATGCATGTGTGCGATATGCATGTGGATCCATAATCATCACCAAAATCCCGTCGGTGGGGCCGGGCCACATCACCATTCACCATACACCACGTAATGCATATGAAATATGTGACACCATGACAATGCATTCACAACATCACAATTCATCACCACAATTATTCAACTCACCATTTTGGCGAAGCCACAACACCATTCACCTCATTTAATAATCATCACCTCATCATTTATTAATCATCACCTCATCATTTATTAATCATCATCTTAACACTTATTAGATTAAATCCCACCTAAGGGCCAAACCCTCCTAAGGACCTTTTCTTCACTTAAGGACCAATTGTGACACACCAAAAATTAATTTAGGGACTTAGGAAAATATTTGACATATCGGGACTAATTAGACACTAAGGGACTATTTTGTCGCGCCAAGGATTAATTTAATTCTTAGGGACTAAATTGTCACGCCAAGGATTAAATTAATTCTTAGGGACTAAACCATCACTTAGACACATTTGGGTACCTAGCGCGCTGGGGCAGCCAAAATGGCGCCCCATAACCAACCACCAAACAAATACCACACCCACCAACCAAAGACCGGGCGCCAAAATGCTAGCAATGGGCGCCTCCCCGCAACACGCACAAAACACACACGCCACACAATTTTGATCACAGCGCCAAGTTGCCCAAAGAATCGCGCCCCCACACACACACACACACACGCATCACAGCGCCAAGTTGCCCAAAGAATCGGCGCCCCCCACGCACACACACAATCACCCGGCCCAGCGCCATTTGCCTAGGCATTTGGCGCCCCTTCCTAAACCTCACCCAACACACCTCAAACTTAATTTTTTCCTCAACAACTCATTTCTCACATAACAACACCAACATAGCCATTAAATATTTATTACCAATTCATCATATTTACATACTCATTCTCATATCACCATTTCATCAAACATACACCATGCATAAATCACAACTCATGCTCTTACAACCACAAACAACATGTTATGACCAAATTCAAGCATTCCAAACATCAATCAACATACAATCAACACAAGGTCACACAACACATCATTCCTAGAGCTATTCTCACTATAATACACATCCTACAAGCTATAAAAGATGTATGGAGAATCCTAACCTTGGGTGAGCTTGAAAACTTCACACAATTACCAAAATCACCAAATAAAGCAAGTTTCCCTCAAAATGTAGCTATGGCCGAATGTTCTCTCTCCTTGGGTAACCATAGAGAATTCAAAATAACAAGGATGAGCTTATGTAACTCATGGAAATGGAACATGGAAGGAAAACAAGGGTGTTTAAGGCCAAAGACTTCACTTACCAACACAAAACTTGAGAAAAGTTTCCTCCTTTTTCTCCTTCAAGTGAAAACGTGAACCCTCTTGCTTTGGGTAGCCATGGAAATTCAAAATGGAAGGAATAAGCTCATGGAATTAAGGAAATGGAATAAGGAAGGGAAATGATGAAGATTAGGACCAAGAAATCACTTACCCACCAAGAATTAAGGCTAAAGCTTCTACCTTTTTCCTTCCTCCCTTCACGCAAGCTCACTGCCTCCTCTCTCTCTCTTCTCCTTCGTAGGTTCCTTTCAAAATGGGGTTATGTGACTTTGTGTAGGGTTTTGGGGTTTTAAGGTAATTGGGCTTGGGTCATTTAAGTGACTTGGGCCCCTTTTATTTGCATCACCCATTTTACTTATTCACATACTCCCTGAAATTAAAATAAAATAACTCTAACTCAATTATTCCACTTAATAAACTAGACCCCTTTTTGATAAAGTAACTTTGACTATTTAATTTAACTTAATTAAATGTTGCAAGTTCCAAATAACTTAATTAATTAAATAATTAAATTATTTTGGGCGTTACAACTCTCCCCCACTTAAAGAATTTCGTCCTCGAAATTACCTGAATCGAACAACTCTGGGTAAGACTCTCTCATCTTGCTCTCCAACTCCCAAGTCATGCTCTCGCCCACAGCTCCTAACCAAACGACCTTCACCAACTTGATCTCTTTACCTCTTAAGACCTTCACCTCACGATCTTCAATTCGGACTGGCATTGTCTCCACCGTAAGGTTCTCTCTTACCTCCACATCGTCCATTTGCACTACATGAGATGGGTCTGGCACATACTTCCGCAACTGAGATACATGGAACACATCATGCAGATTAGCAAGGTTAGGTGGCAAGGCCACCCGATAAGCAACTTTCCCAACTCTCTCTGAAATCTGATATGGTCCAATAAAACGCGGAGTTAACTTCTTAGACTTCAACGCACGACCCACACCTGTTGTTGGAGTAACTCTCAAAAATACATGATCTCCAGCCTGAAATTCTAGATCCTTTCTTCTCTTATCATGGTAGCTCTTACATGCTCACTCTGTGAAGCCTTCATTTTCTCCCTAATCATCTACACTTTCTCTGTGGTCTCACGCACCAACTCAGGACCTAGCACTACACTTTCCCCAGTCTCGTACCAACACAATGGAGTCCTACACCTCCTCCCGTACAATGCCTCAAAAGGCGCCATACCGATACTCGAATGAAAACTGTTATTGTAAGTGAATTCAATCAGTGGCAAATGTGAATCCCATGAACCTCCCTGTTCAAGAACACATGCTCTTAACAAATCTTCAAGTGATTGAATTGTCCTCTCTGTCTGCCCATCTGTTTGGGGATGATATGCTGAACTCAACCTCAATTTGGAACCCAAAGCCTCTTGCAAACTTCTCCAAAACTCGGAAGTGAACCTAGGATCCCTGTCAGACACAATACTCAGAGGCACACCATGCAGCTTCACAATTGTCTTGACATAGATATCCGCTAACCTCGGAACTGGATAAGTAATATTAATTGGTAGAAAGTGTGCAGATTTAGTCAATCTATCAACAATCACCCATATGGTATCAAACCCCCTCGCTGTAGTTGGCAAGCCAGTCACAAAATCCATGGAGATACTATCCCACTTCCATTCAGGAACATCCAACGGTTGCATCAACCCTGCCGGCTTTTGATGTTCTATCTTAGATTTCTGACATGTCAGGCAAGCATACACAAACTGAGCCACATCACGCTTCATACTGTGCCACCAAAATAGCCTTTCTTCAAATCTTGATACATTTTCGTAGCCCCCCGGGTGGATACTCAACCTACTACGATGACCCTCTTCTAGAATTGCCTTCTTAATCTCATCATCACTAGGAACACAAATCCTCCCACGGTACCTTAACACATCATGCTCATCTATCACATAATCTTCACTCCGCGAGTGGTCAATCCCAACTGCAATCTCAACCAGTTTAATATCCTTCTTTTGAGCTTCCCGAATAACATTCAAAAAGTCATTGTGAATCCTCAACACACCCAATCTCACACTCTTAGGTGTTACCTCGCAGACTAGACTCAAATCTCGAAACTGTTCAATCAATTCAAGTTCTTTCACCATCATTGCGGATACATGCAAGGACTTTCTACTCAAAGCATCAGCCACCACATTAGCTTTCCCCGGATGATAGTTCAAATTAAAGTCATAGTCTTTCAGCAATTCCAACCATCTCCTTTGTCTCATATTTAATTCCTTCTGATCAAACAGATACTGTAATCCCTTATGATCACTGAATACCTTAAACTTAGAACCATACAAGTAATGTCTCCAAATCTTCAAGGCAAAAACAATTGCCGCAAGCTCCAAATCATGGGTGGGGTAATTCTTTTCATGAGTTCTCAACTGTCTTGAGGCATACGCCACAACCTTACCATTTTGCATCAAAACACCTCCTAGCCCCATTTTAGACGCATCGCAATATACAACAAAAGGTTCTCCAGATTTGGGCAATGTCAAAGCAGTGATGTTGTCAACCTTCTTTTCGATTCTTGGAAACTTTCTTCACATTTGGAATCCCACACAAATGCCTTTCCTTTGCAAGTCAATTGAGTTAGCGGAAGTGCCAACTTTGAAAACCCTCAATAAACCTTCTATAATATCCCGCCAATCCAAGGAAACTTCTAATCTCCGTAAATGACTTAGGAGCCTCCCATTGCATCACCACGTCAACTTTGGTTGGATCTACCGCAATCCCATCACCGAAAATAATATGACCTAGAAAGCTCACCTCTTTCAACCAAAAGTCACACTTTGACAATTTAGCATACAACTTCCTCTCTTTCAACACCTCTAGCACCAATCTTAAGTGCTCCGCATGATCCTCCTCGGACTTAGAGTACACCAGAATATCATCTATAAAGACCACCACAAACCGATCCAAGTAATCAGGAAAATACGGTTCATGTACTCCATGAACACCCCGGTGCATTAGTGACACCAAACGGCATTACGGAGTACTCATAATGCCCATATCTCGTCCTGAACGCTGTCTTCGGGATATCTTCATCTTTCACTTTAATCTGATGATAGCCCGATCTCAAGTCAATTTTGCTAAATACACAAGCTCCCACTAGCTGATCCATCAAGTCATCAATCCTAGGAAGTGGATATTTGTTCTTAATGGTCACTTTGTTCAACTGTCTGTAATCCACACAAAGTCTCATACTTCCATCTTTCTTCTTCACCAAAAGCACTGGCGCTCCCCAAGGCGACACACTAGGCCTTATGAACTTCTTCTCAAGCAAATCTTCTAGTTGACTCTTCAACTCAGACAATTCAGATGCGGACATTCTGTAAGGTGCCATAGACACGGGTCTGGTACCAGGCACTAGATCAATACTAAACTCCACTTCTCTTTCAGGTGGCACATCAGGAATCTCATCCGGAAACACTTCGGAAAATTCACGAACTACAAGCAACTCTTCAATTTTGGCTCGGCTCTCCACAGACAAGGACGCCATCAGGGTAAACAACTTAGCTTCTTCCTTCATGGCCTTATGCAACTGACCAGAATGCAACATAACAGATTCTTCCTCCATGGAAGAAGGAAAGCTCACGGATCTACTAGCACAATTGATATGCACATGGTTATCAACTAACCAGTCCATACCAAGGATGATGTCCAAACCTCCTAAAGGCAAGCAAATAAGATCAACAAGAAACTCTCTGCCGAAAACGGACAGAGGACATCTAGCACACATTAGGGATGTAGTTACTGAACCTTTGGCTGGGGTATCAATAACCATGTCCCTTCTCATTGTAGACAAAACAAGACCCAAATTCTCAGCACACAAAGCAGCAATGAAAGAATGTGTAGCACCAGTATCTACTATAGCTATCAAAGGAGTGCCGTTAATAAAACAAGTACCTCTAATTGCGTTGTCCCCCTCGGATCCCGCCAGAGCAAATACCTTCCCTTTAACCGCTTCTTTCTTGGACTTAGGACATTTGGTGCTAACATGTCCCACCTCATGACAGATATAGCAAACAACTTCTTTCTTCTCACATGCATTAGACTTGTGGCCCTTCTGACCACACTTGTAACAACGAACCTCGTGGCACTCATCGATCCTATGGCCTGCTTCTTCCACCAAAACATACAATACCTGGGGATTCACCTCCCCCACTTGAACCTTTTCCCCCGCTTGCCTTCCATTTGCCCTTACCTCCACTCACATCATATGGTTTCCCTCGGAATTGAGCATTCTTTTCTCTCTTACCATCTTGTAGGCTCACTGTCTTCTTCAAAAATTCTGCACTTGTCCACTAGCTTGGCAAAGTCTCGAATCTCCCGGTATCCAATAGCCTTCTTAATGCCTCGGGATGCACCCATTTTCAAACTTCACACACTTGGAGAATTCGACTGCGCCATTTTCATAGTAGGGACAAAACTTGACTAGCTTTTCAAATTTGGCTGCATACTCACCACCGATTTGTTGCCTTGCTTGATTCAAGAAATTCCACCTCCTTTTTAGCCCTCACATCCTCCTGATAATACTTTCTAGTGAACTCTTCCTTGAAAACTTCCCAAGTGATTTCCTCCTCGAGCCTTCTAGTCTTTGTTTCTTCCTCAACCACCAATCGTCGCTTCTTCCTTCAAAGTGTGGGTCCCAAACCTCACTTTCTGTGTTGGAGTGCATGCCATCACACCTAAAAATACGCTCAATCTCCCTTAGCCAAGTTAGAGCTCCGTCCGGGTCATACCTACCCTTGAAGGTAGGCGGGTTCTCTCGCTGAAAAGTGGCTAGCTTACGGTCCTCCGCGTCTTCTCTACCGCCCCTCTGCTCCCCCATAGCCTGTGCTATGGCTTGCAGAGCCTCCGCTAGAGCAGCATCAATCCTTCGGGCCATTCTCAACCTAACACTGCAGCATTAACATTCGTTAAGAAACAATTAACACTACCTAATTGTCATAGATACTATGACAGACGCCCTTGGCCGGACAGACCGAACTGCTCTGATACCACTAATGTAACACCTCCTTATATTTAAAAGTAACTAACTAATAAAATCAGAGTTTTTAAAAAAAAAAACTTTCCACGCACCTCAAAGAGGGTGGTACATTTAATGAAAACAACATCGACATATTTAGAAATCCAAACTCATCAAATGCATAAAAGGCATATCTTAGTCACATGGATTAAAACCATCAAAACCACATTGCTTAGCGCATCTGATAATCCATCAAATAGTCTACAAAGACAAATGGAAAATAAAACTGAGTTCACATACTCAATACATAAGTTCAAATCAGTTCAATACATAACCATAAATAAAGTGCTACTAAGACCCCAACCCCGGTGTTACTATCAGAGCTGACTCAATAAAACCCAAGAGGCATGGCATCATCACTCGGAATCACCTGTTTGTCGCCACGAGAGCAGGCAACAAGAAATGCTAGGGTGAGTCTCTTTACATAAATTATAACAAGTCAGATAAGCATTATAATTAGAAAGCATCTAGGCAATCACAATTCACAATAATAGATGAATCAATCATTACAATATTTTATGAAGGTATGAGTATATGCATGTGTGCGTGATGCGGTGGATCCATAATCATCACCAAAATCCCCGCTCGGCCGGCCAAGCCACATCACCATTCACCATACACCACGTAATGCATATGAAATATGTGACACCATGACAATGCATTCACAACATCACAATTCATCACCACAATTATTCAACTCACCATTTTGGCCGAAGCCACAACACCATTCACCTCATTTAATAATCATCACCTCATCATTTATTAATCATCACCTCATCATTTATTAATCATCATCTTAACACTTATTAGATTAAATCCCACCTAAGGGCCAAACCCTCCTAAGGACCTTTTCTTCACTTAAGGACCAATTGTGACACACCAAAAATTAATTTAGGGACTTAGGAAAATATTTGACATATTGGGACTAATTAGACACTAAGGACTATTTTGTCGCGCCAAGGATTAATTTAATTCTTAGGGACTAAATTGTCACGCCAAGGATTAAATTAATTCTTAGGGACTAAACCATCACTTAGACACATTTGGGTACCTAGCGCGAGGGCAGCCAAAATGGCGCCCATAACCAACCACCAAACAAACCACACCCACCAACCAAAGACCGGGCGCCAAAATGCTAGCAATCCGCGCGCCTCCCTGCAACAACACGCACAAAACACACACGCACACATAACAAGCATTTTGATCACAGCGCTAAGTTGCCCAAAGAATCGCGCCCCACACACACACACACACACACGACACATCCACAGCGCGCCAAGTTGCCAAAGAATCGCGCTTCCACACACACACACAATCACTTCGGCCAGCGCCATTTGCCTAGGCATTTGGCGCCCCTTCCTAAACCTCACCCAACACACCTCAAACTTAATTTTTTCCTCAACAACTCATTTCTCACATAACAACACCAACATAGCCATTAAATATTTATTACCAATTCATCATATTTACATACTCATTCTCATATCACCATTTCATCAAACATACACCATGCATAAATCACAACTCATGCTCTTACAACCACAAACAACATGTTATGACCAAATTCAAGCATTCCAAACATCAATCAACATACAATCAACACAAGGTCACACAACACATCATTCCTAGAGCTATTCTCACTATAATACACATCCTACAAGCTATAAAAGATGTATGGAGAATCCCCTAACCTTGGGTGAGCTTGAAAACTTCACACAATTACCAAAATCACCAAATAAAGCAAGTTTCCCTCAAAATGTAGCTATGGCCGAATGTTCTCTCTCCTTGGGTAACCATAGAGAATTCAAAATAACAAGGATGAGCTTATGTAACTCATGGAAATGGAACATGGAAGGAAAACAAGGGTGTTTAAGGCCAAAGACTTCACTTACCAACACAAAACTTGAGAAAAGTTTCCTCCTTTTTCTCCTTCAAGCTGAAAACGTGAACCCTCTTGCTTTGGGTAGCCATGGAAATTCAAAATGGAAGGAATAAGCTCATGGAATTAAGGAAATGGAATAAGGAAGGGAAATGATGAAGATTAGGACCAAGAAATCACTTACCCACCAAGAATTAAGGCTAAAGCTTCTACCTTTTTCCTTCCTCCCTTCACGCAAGCTCACTGTCTCCTCTCCCTCTCTTCTCCTTCGTAGGTTCCTTTCAAAATGGGGGTTATGTGACTTTGTGTAGGGTTTTTGGGGTTTTAAGGTAATTGGGCTTGGGTCATTTAAGTGACTTGGGCCCCTTTTATTTGCATCACCCATTTTACTTATTCACATACTCCCTGAAATTAAAATAAAATAACTCTAACTCAATTATTCCACTTAATAAACTAGACCCCTTTTTGATAAAGTAACTTTGACTATTTAATTTAACTTAATTAAATGTTGCAAGTTCCAAATAACTTAATTAATTAAATAATTAAATTATTTTGGGCGTTACACTCACCATTTATTTACTACACCCCACTCATAGATTAAATTAATTACCTTATTATTATTTTAATATGGTCAACTAAAATATTACTTAATTAATTAGTTAAATAATCATTTAATTAATTTTGGGGCGTTACAACTCTCCCCCACTTAGAATATATTCGTCCTCGAAAATTTAACTATTATTGACAATGCACCACTTAAACACTCGCCACAACAAACAATGAACACAACAACACCAATCTTCAACAATTGATACGACATCGCCAACAGTTACATATTTCAATCACACATACCTCAATAAATCAATACAACTCTCAATCGCCATCCATCAAATAAATCACAAGGCATGTCAATGAAAGAACAAACCAACAAAGGCAACACTAATAAACAACAACATGATTATGATTTAGAACGAGTACCAAGACTCGAGGGTTAACAGACTCAACAAACTTGGCCGGACAGACCGAACTTTTGCTCTGATACCACTAATGTAACACCCCCTTCTACATAACTACTATTTAATTAATTTTTTTTTGAAGATCAGAGTGCGTAAAAACTTTTAGTGCGACCACTTGAGGGTGCCACATTTAAAACACCAAAATCAAACTCCAAAATATCATTAAAATAAAACTCCAATATATAGGATACACAAAGACCAATATGTCCAAGACAAAATACTACAAAGAAAGTGGAAAATGATAACTTAACATCTTAGTTCAAAATATAAAGGAAATAACAACTAAACATCCCCCCCGGTGCTACGTATCAGAGCCGACTCGACCACACTAGACGAAGGACCTCTAATCACCTTTAGTCACCGTCACCTGCAGGTTGCCGACATACGAAGCAACACGACGCAGTAGGGTGAGTCTCTATACATAGGAAATAATAGATAAAACAAGAAACACAGTAGAATAGGCACACCAGATATACAGTCAATTCAAATACACCAGAAATACACAGTTAAGTCAAGTACACCATAATACTGATTACACGTGAATACGATTACACTGTGAATACAGTTACACACTGAATTACGCTTACACTAGAATTACAAAGCATACACCAAGAATACTGATTACACGAATTACAAATACACCAAGTACACCATTAGTTACACCAGAATTCGCGTTATTTTCCTTTCTATTTTGCAATTTACGATTGAAAAGGAATGGCTCCAGAACAATCCACTTTGAGGTTTAGATCGGTTATACTCTCTCATTTAGTGTTGTATTTCCTAGTAATTTTTGTTCGTTGTTAAAATATTGTTTTTTTTTAATTTATTTAATAATAGTGTTTGAGATGGGCTTGTTGTATGGTTTAGCTTCCTGTAGTTTCCATTCAAATTATTATTAACCAAGTGGTGTCTCTTTCTTGAACCTGGGTAAAATGGGTTTGAAAAAATGTGATTATTCTTCAAAATTGATGTTGTCTTTAATGAGCAAAGAAACATGTGAAACCTTGAGTTTTAGTGGTGTAAGATTATGATTATGATACACTCTAAATTAAATCACTTCTAGATGCATGTCATCTTGTTCACTATTAAGATATGCTTATTCTCATTGTTTTTGGTTAGTTATGGTTATTTTGTTTTGAAATCTAAAACAGTGAGTATGGTGAGGGTTAGTGTCTTGAATGATGCTCTCAAGAGCATGTACAATGCTGAGAAACGTGGGAAGCGTCAAGTCATGATTAGGCCATCGTCGAAAGTGATTATAAAGTTTCTGTTGGTGATGCAAAAGCACGGTACATTTCACCCCATTTTTATCTCCATGAATGTGGCTCAACTAATTATATGTGTTCCCAACTATTTCCCTAGAGTAGGATATAGCAAGAACAAAGAATGTAGTGAGTAGAAAATAGAATGTTCGTCCCCTTTCATTGGCCTCTAGGGCGTATATTTATATTACAGTATGTCATAAATGCTCATAATGGTACATGAATGCCCCGAGATCTTAGGCGAGATTCTCAGGCTTGCCTAATATATCTAGTAGGTCTTTCGCCTGAGGCCGAGCCCTTCAGGGGCGTCGGCCCTTTGATCGGGATGTGGTCTGTGCGTCGGTCTTGAGGTGTTGCCGACGGAAGCTTCGGTGATGAGGGCGCAGGGACTTCGGTCTTCGTCTTACGAGCCCATATGATCGGCTAGGGAGCGCGTCATATCCGAGCCTTCTGGGTGGTCGGTACCGGGAACACGATCCCTCGAGCGGCGCTTTGTGCGAAAGTCGTTCTAAGTATCTTCAACTCATCCTCGGTTCCCATAGTCCCTCATTCCGCGGCGTTAAGGAGATTTAGCCTTGTTTGCTTTCGCGCTTGGATTCTCGTCTGCGTGGGTTTTGTGCTCCTTTCGACCCGATCGGTTTTGGTCAGCGGGGTTCTATTTTGCCTCATAAGTGCGTTTTCTTTGACTCGGTCAGTTTTGACTCTCATGAGTTTCCGTTACGCCATAATCATAACTCCTAGGGGTTTTTGCTCTTCCCTTGTATAAATAGGGGTTTTTTGTTGCTTTGGCTGTTCATGGCTTGGTTGCGCATGCTTTCCTATGGTGAGATCGCGTCCCCTCCTTTGAGTCTTTTGAACAACCCCATCCATTGCAGGTGTGTGGGGGTTGTCCAGAGGCTCAAAGTGGGGGTTATTGATCTTCGTGAACTCTGGCTCTCTTCTTCTTGTAGGTGGCTTTGCTTCTGACTGCTGGAGTTGTTCAAGAGACTCAAAGAGCGATCGGCCGGAGTATTCAGCCGACCGTTCAGGGAAGGGGACACCTCAGCCGCTTGGTCTGGAGCCTCGTCATAATTGGCCGGCAATCCTCGAGTGGGCTTTGGTGTCGCCTTTGGTGCGAAGGGGGGAGTCGCCCTCTGTTTCTGCTTCCGAGGCCGATTCAGAACATCGGATGTAGCAAGTAGGCCAGGAAGCTCGTCAGGAGATACTTCAAGGTTGGGCGGTACCTGCAAAGGAGCTGTCATTGCCCCGTATATATTAGTGGTTCATTCTTTTGTAGTAATTGGGAACTTTTGCTGCTATTGTAACGTCACATAATGTTGTAATGAAAGTAAACATATTTAATTAGTACGGAAACCTTCCCTTTTATTGTTGTTCTCCGGTTGTCTGGGTCTTCTTTTTGTCTGCGACCGATTGCGTCTTTCTGCTTTCTAGACTTATTCTTAGCCGAATGGCATTACGGTTCCTTTTTCTGGGTCGATGGCCTATAGGCCGATGTCTACTGATTGACGCGCTGTGACGTGGCGTTTGATTGATTTGATTTTTGGCGGGAGGTGCCATCATGACTTCCTTGGGAACTGTCGCGTCCTTTAAGTGCTCCATTGGGGGCCAGACACGTGTCGTTTGGGATTTGAACCGTTTCAAATAACCACCGTTGATTTTGTTGGTGGGTTTTTAGCCGTTGGATTGCTTTACTCCGAGAAAGGGTCTTGTTTAACCTTCGTGTCTCTTCGCCTGGTTTTCTTTTCTGTTTCATTTCCTCTCCGTTGCTGCTACCGTCTTCACGCCTCTCTTCCATTGTGTTCCTCTTGTGTCTTTCTCCTCCTTCGGTGGTGTTTGTGGCTTGCCCAGATTTCTTTCTTTAAGGTACGCGGCTTCTCGCATTTTCCCCTTACTTTGTGGCCTCTCTTATTTTCGCTCTCGCTTCTCTTGTCAGTATTTGCTCATGATTTGTTTCTGCAAAATAGAGATGGTCTCGATAGTTGAAATAAGTAGTGATAGTGAGAGTGAGGTGACCTCTCGAATATAAGTGTCCCAATCCCAATTGTACCGCTTCCCTTAAATGTGGTTATTGTTCTCTGCGCAACATTCGCCGAGAGTGATAGGGGAATGGGTGATTCTTATAACAAGAGTTCCCTTCCGATTCCGCAGACCTACTGATTTATCTGTTATGGCCAAGACGAGAGTCCTAGCGCGAACGATCCGAGAGCGAGGGACTTTCTTGGGTAGATCAAGAGGTGCTCGACTCGTGCTCGAGCTTCTCGCACCAGGCCTCCTCTTTGGTCTTCTGCAGATGTTTGTACCACCACTGCGACGAGGGATCGGTCGTAGCTAGTCCGGTCTCTCCTTGGAGGAAGCTGCTTCGCATGAGTGCATTCCGGGGAACGATGTGTATACTTACGCTTATCAGACCTGGTTTGAGCACTTGGGGGCTCGGTTGCCTTTCTCCCCCTTTTACTGCCAGGTGTTGAAGATGCTTCACGTGGCTCAAAGCGCACCGCATCCCAACGGGTGGGCCCATATGAGGGCCTTCGAGATCCTTTGTGAGTGCCTCTGGGGAGGAGGTTTCGGCTGCGCAAGTTTTTGTATTTCTTCCGCTCGTCGGTGAAGGACCCGATAAGGTGGGTATCTTTGTGCAATCATCGCCGCCCTCTTATGGCTTTGTACAAGAGAAGTTACAAGTATTTTAAGCATTACTGGTTTCATTTGTCACTGGGGCCGAAGTGTCCTTTGCTGCTGGTTGATGAGGTTGGTGATGAACGGTTCCCTTTGAGTTGGACGAGGCACCCCAAGGATAAGTTTTCTGTTGAGAGAAGGGTGCTTAGTTCGGTCGAGAAGCGAGGTGGATCGGTGGATGGTTGGTTAAGTCCTCGCATATCTTTGAAATCCTCTTTGTTGTTGGGCTTAGTGGATGACGCCGAGTCTTTGATAGACTATTTAAGTAATTCTCTCGCATATTCCCCATTTTTTTTTTCGGATTGCTTTTCCTTAACCATCGCTTTCTCCTTTCAGCGGTTTTTGGAATGTCTACCCTTAGTGTTGCTTGAACGCAAGAAGTACCGAGAGAGAGCGTAAGAAGAAACAAGGGGAGTTCCCAGCCTTCTCCTTCACACTGCTTTAGAGTCGAGTTCCTCTTCCGCCGAGGCTCTCCCGCTGCAAAAAGTCCGGTCAAGGTTCTCGCGGTCGCCTCGGTGTCCTGGAAGGTGCCACTAATGTTCAAGGTGCAAGTAGTCCTCGCCCTCCTCCCTTCTGAGAATCCTCGCTGCGAAGAGGCGCGAGTTGGTCTTCTTTGTTGAGATCGGTTTGCCAGCAGTGGAGGGGGTTATTGATACTTCTTGGAAGCGGCGTGCTAAAATGCCGAAGAGGCCGACGGCTCGCCGCCGACGAACCTCGCCCTCTCGAACTCGCTTCAATGCCACTGCAGTGCAGTGATGTGGAGAAGGTAGCCACTGGGAATTCGCAAACGCCGTGGCGGTGAAGACTTACGCCATTATGCCTTGGTGCTTGCTCACCTTGCCGAGGATGCCTTTAACAAAGCCGCTGCTCATCGGGCGTCGAAAAGAGGCGGCTTGGAAGAAGTCCGAGGAGGAGTTGGAGGTCCGTAAAGGCCGACAAGAGCCGCTGGAACAAGAGTTGGTTAAGTGGGACCTCGAGAAGCGCCGGCTTGAGGAGAGGGTGTTTGAGCCGATCGCCAAAAGAAGAAGCCGGGAGAGTCCTTGGAGAAGGCAGCAAAGAGTCGAGGCCGCGCAGTCGAAATCGCTAGCGCAAGAACGGGTGCTCAAAGGAATTTGGGATTTGTTCCCCAACTTGCCTGCGTGGGTGGGGACTTGGTTGCCGCTATTGACGGTGAAGGCCTCCGTCGGCAAAGTTTTGACAAATGGTTTTAGCAGAGCTATTGGATCGTGAGGCCATTTTCCACGAAGTTGATGTGGGCGGCTTGATCTCGACAAAATTGTGGTGAATGGCGAGCTTGTTGATGAGGAAGTTGCCGAAGGAGTTGTTGGCAAAGCGGCCGACGGTGCCTTGCCCGACTTTGGCAAAGTTGATGCACCGCTATCTTGATGCCGAAGTGGGGCCGGGTTTTGCCGACGGCGAGGACCATGGTGAAGATCTTCCTCCCGCTCCCTAGTTTCTCTCGTCGAAAAAAGACAAAGTCTTGTAATAACATTTTGTAATAGATTCGGGTTACCTTTGTTTCTTTTTTTATTATGGCTTTTTGGACATCGCCCGTTGGGCCGTTGTATAATTCCTTTCTGTTTTCCTTTGATTGTTGTTTTGCTTAGTTTGCCTAACTGTTTTTGCGCTTTTTGGAGCGTCTTATTTTACTTCGGTTTTGTTTCACCGGTTATGTTTGCGCCTTTTAGTTAGAGCGTCTTATTTTACTTCGGTTTTGTTTACTAGGTTATGTTTGCGCCTTTTAGTTAGAGCGTCTTATTTTACTTCGTTTTGTTTTACTGGGTTATGTTTGCGCGGCCTTGTTGGTGCCCGAGGGTCGTATGTCGGCTCTAAGGCCAGTCTACACCTGTCGGGTCTTTGGTTTAATGGGCCCTTCTCCGGTGCCGGACACGTTGATCCCGTCGGCGAGCGCTCTAGCATCGCTTGCACCTTCGAAGAGCTCTTACATCGCACCGAGCGTGTTAGCGTCGCCGCCGCAGTACTTTAGCCTATGCGATGTAAGCTCCATTTCGGTTCCGGAGGCGAAGCCCACGTCGAACCGAATCGGTGTGCCTGGCGTGGGGCGTGGCTCGTCACCCCGCCTCACCGTCGGGACTTTAGTCTTCATCGCCCGAGGCAACATCGAGACGTTGCTTTCGTCCTTGCCTATCGGGACTTTGTTATTGTGGCGCATTCTTGTTTGACTTCTAATTAGATTTGTTGCGCTTACTTTGTTTGGAGAAAATAAGTGTTGCTTTCGAAATGCTTTGAAAATCGATTCTCTTTATTCATGATGAAGATGGATTACATTCGGGCTTTTTATACGCCACATACAAATGTTACATGAAGTGAATGATGGATGATGATGAGAACCGATGACTAGTAGCTTGACTTTAATCAGTAGTAAAACGGAGGTTGGCTGCGTTCGGGACCTCGGATCTTGCCTCCATCTAACTTTTCCAACTTGAATGCTCCTTGGCCGATGACCTCTTTTACTCGAACGGACCTTCCCGGTTTGGTGACGGTTTACAGTGGCGCCCGACACGCTTGATCTTCTAAGTACTAGGTATTCACTCAAAGTCCTTGGTAGTACCTTCGAGTTGTATTTTCTCGCACTCATTTGTTTGCTTTGCTGCTCCTTTACCTTTGCCGCTTCTCTTACTTCCTCTACCAAGTCTAAGTTTGCTCTGAGGAGGCTTCATCTGGGACTGTTTGCTGAAAGTTCGCCTTGGGGCTAGGCTCCAAAGCACCTCTATGGGGATGAGGCGTCGCCGTACACCAACCGAAAGGGGGCCTCCCGAGTGGAAGATCATGGAGTGGTGTTGTATGACCATAGCACGAGCGGTAACTCTGACCCATCCTCCTTTGGATTCATTGAGTTTCTTTTAAGTCCGCTCAATATGACTTTGTTTGCGCCTCGGCCGCCTGCTGGTCCGGGGGTGCTCGACCGAGGTGAAGGCTTGATAGATGTTCCATTTTCTCGCAGAGTTCACCATCGAGTGCAAGCAAACCGAGTGCCATTGTCTCATCACTATGGTAGCCGGAATACCGGCGGCGGATGAGTCTTTGCCAAGAGAATTTCTTCACCCTCTCGCTACCGAGATGGTGGTTATGGGCTCGGCCTCATCCACTTAGAGAAGTAGTCGATGGCCACGAGCAAGTATCCGACTTTCCCCGTGATGGGGTGAACGGACCGAGGATATCAACTCCCCATACGCAAACGGCCATGAAGAGACCATTGCATGAAGGTTGGTTGGTGGAGCTCTTGGGACGGCGGCATGGCGCCGCACTTGTCACATTTTTTCACATATTCTAAGGCGTCCTTTTTGAGGCTCGGCCAATAATAGCCGCTCTAAGGGTTTTTTTTTGCGAGGGCTTGTCCTCCTATGTGGCTCGCTGCGCACACTCCTCGTGGATTTCTTTCAAGACTTTTTCACTTTCTCTCACCGCTGCATTTGAGGAGCGGCACGAGAATCCCTTTTGAATAGCTCGGTCTCAATGAGGATGTACTTAGCGCCATCTTCTAAATTTTTCACCTCCTTTTCCTCGCAATCGCACTGCTCACCTCTACGCAATATTTGCCGAGTAGTTCATCTTTGGCGCTGAAGGCGTTGGTAACTGTCCCGTCACTAGGAGGAGTCGCTCCGCACCTCTCGGTGTTTGACGCCGAGTCACCGCAGGTCATACCGCGATCGCTTCCGTGTCGCTTTGGTTGTTGGTGGCTTTGAAGTTGAACTCGAGAGATTGCTCGATGAGGATACCATCCGGTCCTCTAAAGTTATCCCAAAGACCACTTCCCTCGTGTTGGAGGATCCGCTCACGCAAAGTGTCCAAAAGGGGTCATTTGTTGGGGCGACCTCATTTTCTCGCTTCTACCAATTCCGCCACGAAATCGCCAAAGGCTTGTGCTTTGATGGGCCCTGGTACATACTTTATGTCAAACTCGATAATTCAATAGACCACGCTACCATTCTCCCGCTAGATCCGCTTTGCTAAGACTTGGCGAATTGGCAACCGGGCCACCACCACGATCGAGTAGCTTTGGAAGTATCGCTGAGTTTTTCTTCTTTGCGCGAACGATCGCATAAGCGCTTTCTCAATTTTTGGTATCTCAATTCTGCTCCCTCCACATTCTCACGACGTAGTATATTGGCAATGGGCTCCGTCTTGTTCTGTGCAGGCTCGCATCGCAAGCGTCTTTGGAAACAAACTAGGTATAGTAGTAGGGGTATACCTTGCTTTGGTCTTTGTGAGAATTGGAGGTGATGCCGGGTACTTCCTGAGCTGTTGGAGTGCGTGCTCACATTCTTCCGACCAGCTGAAGCTTGAATTTTTTCTGAGTAACTGGAAAAATGGCTTTACTCTGTCCGCCGGCGCAAGGAATCGGAAAGCGCTCTATTTGGCTCGCTAGGACTCGCACCTCCTTGGCTGTGGATGGGCTTCTGGCATTAATTATTGCTCGGCATTGGGAGGGGTTGGCTTCAATACCTCGGTGAGAGAGGATGTAGCCCAGGAACTCTCCTGCTTGGACACCGAACGAGCACTTTTCTGGGTTGAGCCGAAGATCATATTTTTCTAGTAGCTTGAATATCTTGGCCAGATTGGTCACATGATCAGGGTCTGTTGCAGATTTTACCACCATGTCATCGACGTAGACTTCAATGGTCTTGCCGATCTCTTCTTCGAAGATCCTGTCCATCAACCGCTGATAGGTTGCGCCAGCGTTTTTCAAGCCGAACGGCATCACCTGGTAACAATAGTTGGAACGGCCGGTCATGAAGGCAGTCTTTTCTTCATCGGTGTGGCTCATCCTGATCTGGTTATAACCAGAGTATGCATCCATGAAGCTGAGAAGCTTGAAGCCAGATGCTCCGTCGACGAGGCCATCAATGCTCGGCAGGGGATACGCGTCTTTTGGGCAGGCCTTGTTGAGGTCTGTATAGTCGATGCACATCCTCCACTTCTTTGTTGGACTTCTTGACAAGTACAGGGTTCGCCACCCTGTTGGGTAATTCAACTTCCGGGTGAATTCTTGCGGGAACAACTTTTTCGGTTTCTGCCTTTATGGCCTCTGTTTTCTCTTGCCCCTGTTTTCTTTTTCTTTGGGACACAGTTGAATGTATGGTTCGGTGATAATCTATGATGAGATAAAATTTGGGTCGATACTGCATGTCTTGGGGAGACCATGCAAATATGTGGACGTTGTCTGCGAGGAGCTTCAGGAGCTGGTCTTCAATCTCCGCCGAGAGTCTCGTTCCTATCTTTGTCTTCTGATGTTGCATCGGGCCTATCAAAACTTCTTTTAGATCACCTGCTGGACGTGGCCTCTTTCCTTCTTTTGCTGGGTCATACATTCTGGGGTCCAGGTCGAGGAAACTACAATGGTTGCTTTTCTCTCTACCTTCCGAGTTTTTGATGTTGGCGCTTTCTGCGTAACACTTGCGAGCCATCGCCTGGTCTCCCTTCACTGTTCCTACTTCCCCATTGGGCAGGGGGTATTTGAGGCAGAGATGAGGATAAGAGATTGCGGCCATTAGAGCGTTGAGGGTGGGCCTGCCAACAATTATGTTGTAAGAAGATTTTGCGTTCACCACCATGTACCTCAAGCCACCGCTTTTGATGAGATCCTGCTTCGCCGAAGGTTGTTCTCAGTCCGTGTAGCCTCGGACCTCCACATGCTCACCGCGCAAACCGACAAGTGTACAGGTAACTTTTCAACGACTCCTCGGTAGCTTGAGCTCTTTGAAACATTTCCAATACATCACGTTGGCGGAGCTTCCGCCATCTACAAGTACTCGGTCACTTTGTATCCGCTGGTGGTGACGCATATCACGATGGGGTCGTCGGAATGAAGGGCCGACTCCATTGAAATCTGTGATGTCAAAAGAGATCGGCGGGTAGACCGGACCGGATCTTCTGCGAAAGACTTGTGGAAACCGACATGATAGATCAGCGTATTTCTTTCTAGCCGAGGGATGAGGGGCCTCCACGGAGAATCCGCCCGAGATGGTGTTGACTACTCCCGGTCGGCTACTTCATGGCCTTCTTTCTGCTGCAGGCCTCCTTTCTTGGTCCTCCCTCTTGGGGTTGTCTTCTCCTCTGGGCTCTCTCTCGCGCCTCTTTCTTTGTTCATCCGAGTACGAACTTCTTCGAAAACCCTCATTGGATGAGTCGCTCAATCTGGCCGCTTCAAGGTCCAAAGAATCGCTCGGTGGTGTGTCCTCCGTCTGTGGAACTGCAATAAGCTTCGGGATACTTACCCATGGTGCCGACCAGATGGAGCGGTGCAGTGATGATTCCGTCGATGAGACCGTCGCTCGAAATGGCGGATGGTCGAGCCCCCGAGCGGGGTGTAAGTGCTTTCGGATTCGGACGGGACTTCTGTTGCGAAGCTCTTCCTCCCGGTCTCGGGCGCCGAGGTCGGAAGGAGTTAGTCGGCCTCCTCGTTACGAGGCGATCGGGGCCTTCTCTGGGTCCTCTACCATCTCTGGCGTCCTTGGAAGCGGCAGTGTCCTCGGCGTCGATGTGCTTGTCTGCTCTTGCTCTGACCTCGTCCATGTTCCTGGGAGTGGTGATAGATAGTGCTTCACTAAAGGTCCCATTTCTGAGGCCCTTCATGAAAGCTGTCACGAAAAACTTCTCGTCCGGGTCTTCCACCTGTACTGTGATCTTATTGAAACGCTCTAAGTACTTCTTCACCGGCTCTGTTGGTCCTTGTCTGAGATCGAACAAATCTCCCGGGTGGATAAGCTTCTTCTTGTTGGCAGAGAATTGTTGGACGAAACGGCTGGCAAGGTCCTCGAAACCTGTGATGGATCGAGCGGCTAACCCTTTGAACCACTTGAGAGCAACGTCGGTCAGCGTACCTGCGAACATCTTGCAGCAGATGGCGTCATTACCTCCGCTGATCATCATCAGGTCCGAAGGCGTCAACGTGACTCAGGGGTCTCGCTCCGTCATAAGTCCCAATGGCGGGCTCTCGAAAACCGGGGAATGGAGTGCGCCTCGATCTCCTCGGTAAATGGCTGAAATGCCCTCGTGGCGCTCCGGTGGTATCCTCCTGTTGTTCGGAGGCGACTAATCGCTTCATGGAGCCGAGCCTCCCTGGCCTCTAGCGCCTGAGCGCGCAAAGTCTGTTCTTCGTTCTTCGTGCTTGTTTCGCATTCTCGCTCCCGGAGTGTTCTCACCGCTTCCATCAACTCGAGTATCCTAGGATCTGTGGTGCTTGTGGAGGCACCACCGTTATTTCTGGTTCCTACCATGGCGAGGTAGGGCTTCTTTGCTCGGCGTGGGGTGGGGAAGTTCTCACCGGCCCCACGGTGGGCGCCAATGTTCCCAACTATTTCCCTAGAGTAGGATATAGCAAGAACAAGGAATGTAGTGAGTAGAAAATAGAATGTTCGTCCCCTTTCATTGGCCTCTGTATGTATATTTATATTACAAGTATGTCATAAATGCTCATAATGGTACATGAATGCCCCGAGATCTTAGGCGAGATTCTCGGGCTTGCCTAATATATCTAGTAGGTCTTTCGCTTTGGCCGAGCCCTTCAGGGGCGTCGGCCTTGATCGGGATGTGGTCCGTGCGGCGGTCTTGAGGTGTTGCCGCGACGGAAGCTTCGGTGATGAGGCGCAGGACTTCGGTCTTCGTCTTCGAGCCCGGATGATCGGCTAGGAGGCGCGTCATATCCGAGCCTTCCTAGGTGGTCACCGGGAACAATATGTTTTCCTCCTAAGTTACTTAATCTTTGTCACATGGTGTATGTTGCGGTTGATCTAGGATACATTGGGGAGTTCGAATACGTTGATGATCACAGTCCGCAAAATTGTTGTGGAATTGAATGGTAGGTTGAACAAGTGTGGTGTTATTAGTCCTCGTTTTGATGTTGGTGTCAAAGAGATTGAAGGATGGATCGCAAGATCGCTTCCTCTAGATTGAAGTGTGGAATATCAATCACTTCACGCCCATCCGATGCATCCACTATCGTTATTTCATATCCCCTTTTTCTTTTCGTATAATTTTGTTTACTATACCGATTCTTTGTAGCATTATAAACATTATTATTACTCTTGCTCCCGTCGGGATAAATCTGACCCCTTCCCCTGTTCCCGCCTACGTAGATAGGATATTTTAAGAAGTGACCCTTTTTTGTTGTTCTGGTGTTGCTATGACTTTCATCGTTATATATAGCATTTCCAATTCTCGATAAATTACTTACTCGGCATTTTGATGTCATTTAGTGGGTCACAGATACACATATTTCCTAGTCAGCGTGAAAGTTTGTTGTTATCTGCTTTCAAGTAGTTTCTCGTCTCCGATATAGGGATGGAGCATATATTGAAATCACACCTATTTATTAGTTTCCTATCACATTTTATTTATGAAATGCTGGCTAGCCAAAAAACAAAAATAGTTACTGAGACAGTACATAGCTCATGTTAAAGATGATAATAACTCAATGAAAGAAAACGTTCTATGAAATTCGTTTCACTTGTTCAACCTTTAACCCTCTTCGTCACCATCAGCAATGGGTACACGTCCTCATTCTCAAACATAACAGATGCTCCCATCCTAATTACATATTTGTAAGACAGAACAAAAAAATTAAAGTGGCGGTGTGTGATATTTAACCAAACTTCAGGGGAGGCCAAAAGTCTCAAATACAAGGTTACTTCATATTTGAAATTGAATAGTACTAGTTATCTCAAGCCTCCTTCACTTGAGACATTATCTGGATCAAATGATATCATAATCCCAAATCACGCCTAATGACGTAACTCACTTAAATCCATTCTTTTCTTGGTCGGATTACGCTTTTTCTTTGGTCTTCCTCTACCTATCCCGAATCCCTTATATCTCAAGCTATTTCATTATCCTTTATCTAGTTTATTCTCCTTATTATGCTTCCATAGGTCTTCTCCATGCTTGCGAAACTCTAAAGGGTTGGCCTAGTGGAGCATGATAGGATTTGTATTCAGGAGGTCCCGAATTCAAATCCCCAATAGTTTCCTCAAGGTGAGGTAAATTTAATTCCAGTCTTAAGTGTTCATAGAACCTGAAAGTTTCTCTGTCTTGGACCGGTGCAATCTACTCACCCTAAAATTGTTTGTAACAAAAAATCCTAAAGCGGAAGAAAGATGTCAATATTAAAACAACATAGTAATGGTCAAATTCATATATTATTATAAATAATATAAATAATTCCAAGATATTGTAGTGAAGGGTCGATTTATTCTAAACTCTGATGTTGCTTACATTGGGCAAACTAACTTTACTTGTTAATATGTTGTATCATGTGACTTTTCTAGTGTTCCCTAACCATTGATTTCATAAATCATGCAGTTTGGGTATATTGTCTTGACTACTAGTGCTGGTATCATGGATCATGAAGAGGCTAGGAGGTAAAGTGCTGGGTTTTTTCTACTAGATTGTGAGGATGAGTCTGGTTTCACTTTTTTTGAGAAATTCATCCGTTGCAATGAAAGATGTTCCAGTTTTCTATCTATATTCGTGATTGAAAAGATTTACTTAATCATTTTTGCATGATTATAAAAGTTGGTTTGCTTAGGAACTAAGGTTGAAAGGAAATTAAGTATTTGTCTGAGTCATTAAAAGTGAAAATTTTGCTTCAAGCAAATATCCCCTTCAAGCATTCATGGGTCTCAGAATGGTAGCACACATGGTTGAGTGAAAGGGATATCGTTGGTGGAAAAACGTAGGCGTACGGGGTTCGAACCCCACTCCTCCCTCCCCTCTAACAACTAATACACTAATTTCTAACCATTTTGCCTATGTAAAAAAAAGGTGAAGAATGTTTTCTTTCATTATTGATCGTTGTCAAACGTTCATATTCAAATTTTTTGAACCTTTGAACGCTAAACATTTTAGTAAGTTAAAAAGAGAGTAGTTCTAGAGGAGGACTTCATGCTTGTCCTATATCTACATTTTGTTAGCACTAGTTTCACTCGATTTGGTTGAGTATCCGTATTTTAAAATCTACTACAGGTTGGAAAACGAGTTTTTTTTTCTACTTCTGGAACTTGTCTGAAGAAACCACTATTAAATGGATTACTAAGTAATAGACAGACAATACTAGACATCCAAAGCTTTTCTAGGAAAGGGTCATTTTCACAAATCCGACACCATTTACTAGCAAAGTTGATGCAAAGGTGTAGTCCAATACTAGAAACTTGAATTTGAACATGTTTAATATTTGCAAATCATCAACGAGCATTATTCAAATTGCAACAAACCACAACAATTTCTGATTATTAACATGATTTTGAGCGTTTGTTCAACCGTTTTATTGGTTTGCCGACCCATTCTATATTGGATTGTTTCATTTCAGGTTTACGTCCGGACATCTAAAATGAATTAGCCATTCTGCATCCTGATTCTATTTCAGAGGCTATTGAGTTAGCAAAATTGGTAGAAATCAAACTCTCTGCCTCACGAGCAGCCTTCGCCTATACTCCTAAGCAAAATAAATCTCAACCCTTAATTACCACCACCACCAACACCATTACAATCTTGGATTACACTACCCAATTAAGCACAAACCCCATTAACTGTAACTGGGCGACCTTCTAACTCAAAAACTACTCCACCCATTCGCCTACTAAATCGTACAGAGATGGATGCTCGTAGAGCCAAAGGATTACGTTTCAATTGTGATGAGAAATACCATAGAGGACACCAATGCAAGAATAAGCAATTTTACTATATTGCTTTCCCCAAATGATCTTTTCCTCTTAACTAACACACCACCGCCAACCTTACCCTCAACGTCTCTCACACACCCTAAATCCCAATCACTAGAAACAAAACCCGAACAATTCAACCTTTCACTACAAGAGGTTTCAGGCCAACCATCTCCAAGAACTCTAATGTTTTGTGCTCCCATAGAAGGACATGATGTCTCAGTTTTGGTTGATAGTGGGAGTTCACATAATATTATACAATCCAGAGTGGCAGAATTCTTATGTTTAACTACCCAACATCTCCCATGTTTCTCTGTCATGGTGGGTAACGATGAGCACTTACAATGTGAAGGCATATGTTCTAATGTTCCTCTCAAAGTGGCAGACCACACTTTCAAGATATCCCTATATCTTTTGCCTATGCAAGGGTTTTTTTTTTTGGTCAATACCTATGCAAGGGTTTGGCATTGTCCTTCGAGTCAGGGGCGGATCTTCACTAGGACTGGGGAGAGCTACAACCTGTCCTAAAATAACACATAAAATTACCAAAATACCCCTATTTTAAACAAATAAACCACTGAATACATAAACGTTGCGCCTAATGATAATTGTCAAAACGTGCCCAAATGGTTAAGTTGCTGCACTTTGGCCAATCGATTCCAAGTTCGATGACTATTGGAGTTGTTTTTTTAAATTTTTCCTATTTTTTTATTCTAACTTTGAACGTCATTATCATGGAATTACTAGCTGCACAGTTTACCACTAAACAACCTGTTATTATGAGTACTAAATTTACATATAAGGAAAATATGTTTTTGGTAAAAAAAAAAAGCAAAATATGTTTTTTATGCATTAATAATTTTTTTAACTCAATTTATAGGTAATATGTAACTGTTCCGACCTGGGCCAAAAAGCCCCAACGGGCATTGGGCCAGGCCCAATGATTCCCAAAGCGCTCGGCCCAAACGAGCGCCCCGATGCCAAACGCCGCCCGCTCCAATCAAGCACTCAAGATGAGGCGGTCCAGTTGCGCTCGGTCCGACGGACAAGACCACATCCCCTCGTCTATATTCAGGTACGCTCTTATTCTTGCACATTCTGTCTATTTCTCTACTGATTTAGGCATCAGAGTGTCTGCAGGTACCCCCCATCCGACGTGGGAAGGCGAGCAACTCGAAACTCCCGAGGACGATACCTCGACGTCGACTACGATCTCCAATCCTCGAGAAGCGAAACCAACCTTGCTCCTCGGATAAGGTACTTTCCATTTCCAGGACCGAACATTGGCGACCACAGTGGGAGTGAAATACTTCATTCTCGCTCGGTTCCCCTCCTCATTACCAAGACTCTTATGCCAGACATGCCTGTCCGAGAGCGACCCTCTACTCGAGCCCAATCACGCGCTCTGAACACCAATGCTACGACACCTCCTCAAACCGGTCAAACTCCTGAAGGGCATGTCCAAACGTTACCTCTTGAAGAGACTCCAGCTTCCCGGAACGCGGCCAGGTGATAAATCCATATCACATGCTTGTTTTGAATGTTAAAAACTGTGTTTTGAAAGAAGATTTTAATGAAAACCAGTAAAGTTTGAGCAGAATTTGTGAATATTTGAATCTAGTTTTTTTGTAGTGTTATGTGGGTTTCTTTATGTTTATGTGTTCAGGAACTAGATCAAATTGAAGAACAAGTTGTGCAAACAAGAAGTGAAGTTGGAGCGATTTAGGAAGAGTTAAGCGTGAAAGCAGTTTACGGTAGCACCATCTGAAAGACCCGTGGTCTCATTTGGTTCTAAACATCCATTGGTGGAGTTAGTCTTGTTTCTGCTGTACATAAGTCGCGCGTAAGTGCCGGTCACGCGCAAGATTGCAAAAATTCTCCAAAGCTGTTGCGCGTAAGCGCCAGTCACGCGCAAGTGTGCAGTATTTTCCAATAAGCTGTTGCGTGTAAGTTGCGCGTAAGCTCCAGTCACGCGCAAGTGTGCAGTATTTTCCAATAAGCTGTTGCGCGTAAGTTGCGCGTAAGCGCTTTCACGCACAAGTGTGCAGTATTTTCCAGTAGCTTTGCTCGTATCTTGCGCGTATCTCGCGCGTACGCGCACCGGAACAGAGCTGATGCGCGAAATCACTTAAGTAGCGACTTGGAACTCAAAAAAAGGAGTTTTTTACACTCTTGGAAACCCTAGAACTGAAAGGCACCAATCTCATATCATCTCTATTGAAGATTAAAGGCTTGGGAACAAGATTTGGAGCTTCAAATGAGTTCATCTTCTTCATTCAAGTGTAATTTCTGTTTTTCCTCTTCTTCCTCTATGCGTAGCTAAATCTCTTTTTGTTAAGGATGAATGAATATTGAGAAAACACTATTGTAGTTGGTTTAGATCTATTTTTATGTTAAATTCTCTCTTACTTTGTGTATTGAATCTTTGTTCTTAATGCTTTTTATGACTTGATCACTCATGAGATGATCTATGATTCATTTATGGAATGGAAATTTTATATTTGAATGTTTGAGATTGAATTTCTAACCATTTTGCCTATCTAAAAAAAAGGTGAAGAATGTTGTCTTTCATTATTGATCGTTGTCAAACGTTCAATTTTTTGAACCTTTGAACGCTAAACATTTAAATTAGAAAGTTAAAAAGAGTGTAGTTCTAGAGGAGGACTTCATGCTTGTCCTATATCTACATTTTGTTAGCACTAGTTTCACTCGATTTGGTTGAGCATCAGTATTTTAAAATCTACCGCAGGTTGGAAAACGAGTTTTTTTTTCTACTTCCGGAACTTGTCTGAAGAAACCACTATTAAATGGATTACTAAGTAATAGACAGGCGGGGTCATTTTCACAAATCCGACACCATTTACTAGCAAAGTTGATGCAAAGGTGTAGTCAAATACTAGAAACTTGAATTTGAACATGTTTTATATTTGCAAAATCGTCAACGAGCATTATTCAAATTGCAGCAAACGACAACAGTTTCTGATTATCAACGTGATTTTGAGCGTTTGTGCAACCGTGTGATTGCTTTGACGGCCCATTCTGCATCCTGATTGTATTTCAGAGGCCATTGTGTTAGCAAAATTGGTAGAAGTCAAATTATCTGCCTCAAGAACAACCTTAGCCTATCCTCCTAAGCAAAATCAATCTCCACCACCAATCCTACCCACACTGCCACCACCAGAAGAATCTTGAATTACACTTCCCAATTCAGCACAAACCCCATTAACCGTAACTGGTCGACCTTCTAACTCAAACTACACCACCACCTTTACCCTCAACATCTCTCACAATACCTCTCCTCGCATGGAGTCATTTTTTTATTAGGAACATTTAGGGTCCGTTTGGTAGAAGAGATAAGAGAGAGTGACTTTCTATTGTTTGGTTTAGGAGAGAAATATGATAGCGAGAAATCGAGAGGATTAGTTTAATATTATTTTTCACTAAGAGAAAGAGAGACCCTCAAGTAAAATATATTCCTCGTAGGAGCATTGCCCAACCGCATGAGATATGACTAAAATCATTTTATAACAGAGTAAGCCAAGTATAATTTTTCACACATGTATGCTTCATTTTAAATCCAATTTTCATTTTGTGATCTATAAAAGTAAATGGAATAGTACTTCCTGCTTTTATAAAATGTAAAAAAACAAAATATAACAAAATTTAAAATAGCAATTCACATTCAACTAGATTGAGATAGTTCCTTCAAAGCATTAGCAATCTTGTCCTCAGTTGTTTCACTAATAACTGCAACAAGAGGACTCTTCTCTGGTACAACATCACCTCTTTGATAGCTTCCTGAACCTCTAAGTTTTCCTTCTGAACCTTTCGATACAACCCCTTTAATTATTAGTGTTTTGTGTGTTCCAGATATCAATTCTTCATAATCTGTGTCTCCAGTTTCTCCAAGAATCACATACATATTCGCAACATTTAGTCTCCAACGAACAAACAGATACCTGACATTGTAAATAAACATCACACACACTATCCAACGAAAACACACGGGTTTGAAACTGAGAGCCTACGTTCCCATGTCGCGAAAATTGTCGATACAACCAACAGTGAGGAGAATTGGTTAGTATGAAAAGTTACCTGAGTGCCTGTGCTCTAGATGCAAGGAGTGGAATAACCTGCATATAATATGATCTCCTACAGTACATAGGATGACATCGTAGGCAGCGCATCCGAAGCTTCTGTCTCAAGTCATCAACTCTCTTAGCCTGAAATTGATTCCCAAAATAATAATTTCAATGAATAAAACAATGTGCCTTTAACTATTGCCAGCATTCAAATACAATAGTGAATTTCATCTCTTACCTTATTAAGATCATTTATTTTGTATGAGATACAATGATCATTACTTGATTTCAAATCTTCTTTAATGGGACTAGAAGATTTTCCTTCACCTTCAGCAGTATTCATAAGATGCCAGATAGTTTTCTTTAACCCTTCAAAACCCCAACGATAGTCGATATGCGCCGCGTAATCTGGATCAGGGAGAGGCTTTCCATCTTCCGTATACGTTCCCGGATAATAAACTTCACTTCCACTACTACAAATCAAAGCATCAAAATCATTTACTTGAATCTTTCCTGATTTAAGGAACTTAATTGTTTCTAGAATTGGCATAGCTGTCGATAAAGCGAATCCCGAAACCCTCGCAGTTTGAGGGTCTTTTTGAACAGCTTTAATGATCTTTTGCACTATCTTAATCATATTCTTATCTGGAACTCCATTATTGTCATAAGAATCAACTGCTATAACAATCAACCTACGCCGTCTTCTTAATAGAGGATATTTTCCGGTTGTATTATCCGGAAGCTTATTCGCAACATCAGTGTCCTTCAAAGGGCCACCAGAATCTGACTTCTTCAGCTTATTCCCAGCATCAGCGTCCTTCAAACGGCCACTAGAATCTGACTTCTTCATTTTGCTTAGGACTTTTTTCACTTGATCTTGCATATCAGATCCACCACTTGCCCCACCTAAGTCACCATCAATGGAGAGCCTAAGGGACATGTCTTGCACATCCTTAAGTGAATCATTGAATGACTCGTCGAAAGTTATATCATCCCCTGGAGTATTAGTTTGCCATTGCGGATGCCTCATTCGACAAGCTGCCACTCTCGTCAAATAAGTACGACAGTGTTCGGGCCATGAGAATAGGTGTATATTTTTCCTCCCATTTTTCCTGCATTCACTCCACAGGTTTTTCTCTGATAATAGCTTGATCAATGCATTAGTAATTGCTTGCTGATCATGAGGGTCCACAAGTAAACCATTATTGAGAGCCTAACACATCAAAAGGAAAAATAATTAGAGGCTACAAACATGAACACTGGACACGACATGAACACATCTCTGCAGCACCGACACTTGGTGTCGGTGTTCGACACGATACGTGTCGGACACCGGACACGTATTTAACTGAAAGTGTCGGTGCTGCAGAGATTATATATCTCAAGGATCATGTGCATTACATAACAGTTCTTTAAAAATTTGTAGTCTACAACCTTTGTGACAATTTGAGACAAGAGATTGATGCATCTAAATGTGGATTTTATATATTGAAATCTTAACTGAGAAAATAGTGAACTCTGAAACATGTAGGAAGGTCCTAACATAGACCAAGTTATTATTATAAAGTTAAAATCTTCACTTACGCGATGAATGTCCACTGGTCCCCCATTTTTAGTGGCCACCATTGGAAGCCCATGTGCTGCTGCCTGCATGAGCATGAACATATTCAGACCATAAAAGAGATCACTTAACATTCAAACGAGAATAATACAACCAAAATTGCTAATTAGTTAAAACCTACCTCAATTAAAGTAAGACCAAAAGGCTCTACTAAAGCAGGATTTATGAAAACACCCTGACAGAAATTTCAATTCATTAGCTGTTCATAGTCGTCAAAGTATAAGAAGCTAGTCTGATATATAGTAAGCTAGTAAAATAGTAAACTTTTTCCCAGACGTAGATTAGTCACCGACAAAGCCGGTGGACACCGTGCACTAATAATACGGTAACCAAAAAACTAGTAAACTTCAATATACCTTTGTTTTTGCAGTATATCGATATATCTCTGGAACATCAGATTGCTTGTGATGTTTAGGGTAAGCCACTTGCCCATAGAGGTCATACTTATCAATCAATTTCAACACTGTTGTGAGCACACTGGCGCTCCCAGACGACATTTCATCTATGTCGTCTCGGTTTCCCATTATGAGCATCTGTTTGAAAACATATTAGTCGTTATACAAAAGTTTCCACTCAGAAGACAGATGAATCATGTTTACTTACAAGGTTAGCAAGTTCTCTTAAAGGACGGCTTTCTCCAAATGCTTTTAAAAGAGTGGTTATATTCTTCTTTGGATCGGGCCTTGATAGGGCCAAGATCACAGGTTTGTGAGGATTTGAAAAGAAACGCATCACCTGCACAAAGTTGTCAGTTGCTAGCCAATAACAGTAGTTAATGTGAAATATATGTAGTCATATAAGTTACTCACATCTAACCAAATTGGAGGCATTGCTTTTGGTGAAGCCCCCTCAACACCACCACCGGTAAGCTGAGCAATATCTCCGTCAGCGTCAGGGCCATCTTCTTGAATCACAACATTGCTAAAGTCCATACCAGGCGGGATAACCTGCAGAGAGTTTGAACAATTACTACTTCATTGAGATTGAACATCAGTAGGGTCTAGCTCAATTGACAAATGCCGAAATTGTTAAGTTGGATATTATGTCCCGAGTTCAAACCCGGGACCTCATAGTTGTATGTGTCAATTTCAAGAGGGAGACAAAAAAATTACCGCCATCCTTGGCATGTATCGACCATGACAGTTGACACCACGTCTAGCACGAGCACGCAAAACTTTCTCAAGCTTGACATCAAATCCATCATAAAGTCCCCACTGTTCCTCAATTTCTTGTTTAGTACTAGTGATAACAAGTTCAGCAGCATCCAGGGAAAGTTCTTCAGCTTCAATCCTTCTCATCATCTTATATGTAGAATTGATATCCTCCTTCGATTGGCGTCCTTGCTTAAGAAGTTGTTCGAGCTTGTTTCTTCCAAGCGAATGACCGGTGAGAACCATAGGTACATTTAAAGCACCAGAAAGAATAGCAGCACTATCACCAGCATCAGCATAATGTCCATGAATTACATATGGCCACACAGGTTGCCCCCCACCAACTTGTTCACCCAATGCTTTTGACATATTGAGAATATGAGTTAATGCCCCATCAACAAATTCTTGAATATAAGGCCAAAGAACTTCTTTCGGGAGGTATTTATCGCGTGGACCGAATGGTATTCTTATTATATAAGCACCACTGCTCTCCCCAATGTTATCATCATCATCCGCTCCTGCTGTTAGCATTTCAGAGGTTCTCCATAGCTCCAATCAACTTCAGGCGAAGATATTTGGCGTGTAAACAGATCGACTCTATATACTCCAGGCATTTTCGCTAGCGCACGAGCAAGTTCTACCACATATTTGATCTGGAGATACATTTCTCAAAGCATTAGTAAGAAATTCAGTTGGTAAATTTGCAACTTACACATGTAGGAATTAATGTCAAGTACCTGTCCACCGGTATCAGAATCTCGACCAAGCTCCATGTTTTCTCCTCGAACCAAACCATGCAAACTGCGAAATAAAATTAAAGGATTACAGAAACCATTATGATTAATGAGTAATCCTCCTCATCACATTGATGCAGCCAAAGAAATTTGTCTACAGAATTTATTAGTAAGAGATCAAAATGAGACTTTGGAGTGTGAATGTTATACCTTATGAGGACAATGTAAAGCTTCTTTTCCTTTTTGTCATCAGACCATACTTCCAAGTTAGAGACCTGACGGTGGAATTTCGTCCGTGGAGTCTCATTTTGCGCCATCTCTCCGATATTGTCGCCTTTCTCTCCTTCTGATAAGTCTTCAGACATGTCCTCTGTCGCGTCCCGGCGTCCTTGTTCTCTCTCCCATCTTCGGTGTGCCAATCTCTGGACTTCCTCCCACTCCAACTGCACAAACAACAGCAACATTGCATCTTCATTAGTATTGCATAGTAAGTGTAGATTATTATACATTATGTCAAAAAAAGCTTGAATCATCCTAGCATTAAAATGGATTCAAACTTGCTGATAAGAATTGAAGCATCTATGCAAAGAAAGCAATTAGAGTCAAACATTAGTCATTTCACTTTTATTTGAACCTACCCAAAAATAACTCACTTTATATAACCAAACTAACTTTACAAAATCAATTCATTCTAAATAAGATATTTTACACAATTCAATCATACCATTTAGTTGAGAACAAAAAAAAAAAAGACACAATTTCCTATCACAAATTGGTTCTTATTCACAATATATACAATCATCTATACTAAGGCAAAAGAAAACCATGCCATGGTGAATTATACAATCATATCTCATCTCATATGAATTCCTTCAAATTCCATAATCAAACTATTCTTATTAATCAAAACAGAAAAAGAAAAAGAAAGATAGAGAGAGAGAACCTGTTTCTTCTTGCGAGCAAGATGCCAAATACGCCAACACATATTCTCCAACCTAGAACTTCTCTCTCTAGTATTCCTAGTAGCAACAACCTTGATCCAAGTGCGATATAAATCAGATTCATCAACACTTGCAACAACTTCTTCAACAAAATACTTTGTTGGATTAAAATGTCCTCCATCTCCAAGTCTAGATTGTGCTGGCTTTTGTTCTTCAATTGTTGATGCTCCTGCACCTGTTGATAATATCGCTTCTAGATACCCATTTATCCATTCATTCCCAGCCATCACCTTCTTTTATTTCAGTGAAAGAAGGTTTCTTGAATTGTAAGGAAACAATAGATTTGAAAGAAATGAGAATCTGTTTTGTTGGTGTTTGAGTTTTGGATTGAAAGAAAAGTTGAAAACGTGGTTCTTGGTGTTGTTATGGTTATTATTATTATTATGTGGAGTGAGTGAAAAAGATTGAGTTTCTTTTTATGGGTTGTGGTGTTTGCATGAAGAAGAAAGAGGAAAAGTGTGTGTTGGGATTGATGTGGAAAAGTTCAAAGATAGCGTTTTTATTTGTGTTTTGCTGAATTACGAGATGGGTATGTGAGAGAGAGAGAGATGGTGAGAACAGAGTGTGTTTGTGTGTGAGTGAGAGAGAGGAAGAGGTGGAAGAGAAGGAGATGGCAAAGGCGAGACAGCCACGTGGCATGGAATGGTGGGCCATAGAGATACACACGTGTATACAATAAAGAAAAGATAGATCGGTTTCTTTGTTTGTTTCCAATGAATTGAAAAGGGATGTTAATAACTTAATAGTATCTACATTTTACAAGTTTCTGTCTATCTAGTTTCTTTTTCAATTATTGAATTTTTTGTCTATGCATTGTCAAAATTTAGGTGCCTTCTAGGGCGAGGATGAACAAAGTTCCTGATCTTGGCACCTATTAGGAATTAAATACATAAGGAGAGTCCAATACAAAAGACTAGTTTATTAGGTGCGAAAGCCTCATGACGTAAGTATTACATCGAGCCTTTTTATTTGCTCAATGTGGGAGTCTTAATATTGCCACACCCTTTAAGAGCTGACGTCCACAGTGACTTTCACTCTATTGGCACTGACCCATTTACTTTTTTGGCAGTTTCGCACACCAATCACTTCAGTATTTAGTGGAGTTGCTTGATTTAGCCTATAGGTAGCCCTTTCTATAGCCAAACTCTCAAGGAAAACACCAATTGTCAGGACTTAAGCACATGAGGAGAGCCAAACTCAAAAAACTATTCCACCAGGAGGGAGAACCTCAGACTTAAGTACCACTAAAAATAATTATAATATATAATATAAAATGTTATGTTTAGTTAAAATTGAATCAACTATTAAATCTCAATCAATAATGAAATTTTATACTATATCCTACGATTAATTTAATAGTTCACTGCTAAGACTTATTTGATCTCTCACTCTAGAAGCCACCCAAAATTTGAGTCCTCAAAAAAATTAAATTAAGAAAAATAATATTTGTAAAACTTGTAACTTAGATGTATCGTAGTGAGGATGAGTATCTCTGAAAGTATTATGAAGCTTTTTTTTTAGATAAGCGAAGATTCATATAAAAGGAGCACAAGGTGTGCCCGACCTTTTACAATGGGAAGGGGGAAGGCCTCCTCAAAACCTCCCTGAGCCAAAACCCATTGGGAAAAAGACTCAAGGAGGAAAAAGAGTACCTCGCACGCAGAGAACATACAACAGTGGGAAAAACACCCTAGCCCACTGTTTCTCCCCCTACTAAGAGTATCTCAATAAAATGCATTACATAATTGGATTACAACATAGAGTAACTGCCCAAAGGGCAATTGTACCAATCCGCCCAAGTCGCCGTGCAATTCCTCCCTCGCCCAAGTCGCCCACATACCTCTTCTTGTAACCTTCCAGCTCTTCGATCATCTCGGCACCTCTTGTAAAGATGACTTCGACCTCTCCCGTAGCCATAACTGTTCGGCTTCCACCCCCCATATACACCAGGTCTCTTCGCCTTCCTATCATAGTTATGATTGTGTGCTATATCGTACTCTTTCCTCGGCGCCTCCACCTCGGCAACTCTTGTGAAAATGGCTTCGCTTCCACCCCCCATAAACTCCAAGACTCTTCGCCTTCCTTTCATAGTTATGATTGTGTGCTATAGCGTACTCTTTCCTCGGCGCCTCCACCTCGGCTCCTCCACCTCGGAAACTCTTGTGAAAATGACTTCGACCTCTCCCGTAGCCATGACTGTTCGGCTTCCCCCCATATACTCCAAGTCTCTTCGCCTTCCTATCATAGTTATGATTGTGTGCTATAGCGTACTCTTTCCTCGATGCCTCAACCTCGGCAGCTCTTGTGAAAATGGCTTCGACCTCTCCCGTAGCCATAACTGTTCGGCTTCCACCCCCCATATACTCCAAGTCTCTTCGCCTTCCTTTCATAGTTATGATTGTGTGCTATAGCGTACTTTTCCTCGACGCCTCAACCTCGGCGGCAGACCGCTTTCAACTACTCGCCTAGGACCCTTCAACTTCTCTCTCGTATCCTTATCTACATGTCCCGAGAACCTCGGTTTCCCTTCCACTAATTCTCCGCCTCGCTCTGCCCCCACAACAATATTCCTATCGTTACTCTTTCCTCGGCGCCTCCACCACGGCCGGACCCTTCAACTTCTCGGCCGGACCCTTCAACTTCTCTCTCGTATCCTTATCTACATGTCCTGAATACCTCAGTTTCCCTTCCACAGTTTCCGGCCTGCTGTTTTGCTTCTCTCAAACCAGAAGTGTTCCAGAAACCATTTCACAACTGATCTTGCTTGAATCAAAGGAGGTTTCTAATTCATCTTTTGTCCATCCAACGAGAAGATAAGGGGAAGGATCATCAGGTTCTCGTCGAGCATGCTCTCTTAGGAGCGGGTGATTATCTGGAAGCACATAAATTGATTTACAACATAGATAAACACCCAGCTGGGCAATTAAACCACTCTGCCCAAGACACCTTGCAATTCCTCCCCTTCCTTGCCTTGAACCAACTCCAAGCCAAATCCTTAATCCCCATCACGATTGTTTAACGGAAGCAACCTCGCCATTGAATATTACCTTATTACGTGCTATCCAAATGCTCCAAATTACCGCCATCCAAATAAGATGGTTAACCCCTTTTTGCCTTTTACCTCTCACCAGCCTCCCAAATTCCGCAAAATGAGAAACTACATCATCTACTTCACCAACCGAGGACCCCATTGATAACTCATATTTATATGAGTTATTTATACTTATTCAAAAATAAATCATGCAAGTTCTCTAGCAATAGTAGGTTGTTTCTATTAGTTTTCTGTTAGTTTATTGTTTCTTAGTTAGATAGGGGCTAAATTACAAGTTCTATGCATTTTGGCACCACCTGGTGTCTTTGTGAGCGTTTTGATGCTTCTTGTGTTTGTGCAATAAAGAGCTGAGCGTCGCAACGTCCCTCACCACGTCTGAGAAAGAGCAGCAAGGCAAGAGTGAAATATCTCAGTTGTGGCGCGCTTGTAATGATGGTCAAAGATTTAGAAAGTCGAAAAATCTCTTCTCTCCTCAGTACGACGCTACGCGTGACGATCTTAGAGCAAGATGCAGTTGTCATTTCAAAGAATATTTTATTTGCAAGACAGCTTGGTAGGTGAGGAGTGACATCAGCAGCATGTGACCCATTTGGCTATTTAATTGAAGGCTTGTCTCTCTCAAGAGAGACACACGTATACACTCACCCAAATCAGATCAATCTCTCCATTCATCTACCTTCCTCCATTTCAGAGAAAGTTTTCTTAAAGAAGTTCTGGACACAGACTTCTTCAACTTAACTCTTCTCAACACCATTTTCCATTCCCAGTCGCAACCATTACTGTGAAGCTCAGACGTTGTAACGTCTTTATAGCGTGCATGCAGGAAGGCTACTTAGGCGTATCTTTTGCGTTTAGTTTCCTTTTCTCTATGTATGGTATTTTGATTTCACTTCCTTATCTTTCTGTAGAGATGCTCAGCATGAGCTAAACATTTGTAGTTGGATTGATGTTTTGCATGTAATGAACCTCTAGCTTAATGTTATGAAGTATTAATGTTATGCGTTTTAAAATCTTTGCATGATAATATTTCCAAACTTGTTTTGAGACTGACCACTTAGAATAAGTAGATTCATAGAATACGCACATGGTCTATGAAAAGAACTCAAGGATTTATATGAACGAAAAGGTGCACTAAAGACATTTAGGCATTTTTATCTAAGTCTAGACATAGAATGGATAATAGTTCATAGGACATTGCTGTGGGTACTTAAAATACAGGAGTAGGTCTACTTAGAACCTAGACATAGGATTTCTCGGTACTTGAAGCTCGACGTTTTGTGGTCGAAAAGCACACGGCTCTTTTAACAATGCTCAAACGTTATAACGCCTATACGAGAATAGCATTTGTGCGTAATAACGTGCGTAAACGCGTTATAACGCCCGACTAGAGAGGATTTACTTGCATGCAAAGAATCCAAATCATTCTCATCCATATTCACAACCACTTCTTGTTTATTTGCTTTATTTATGTTCTTAATCTTAATACCAACTTTTAGTGTCGATTTGTTAGTTGCTTCACTTGTGTTTTGAAGACTTGAACTTTGAAAGTAAAACCAATCCTCGTGGGAACGATCTCTTACTTTTATCCACTTTATTACTTGCGCGACGTGTATACTTGCACTATTATTGCGACTAGAACACACGCAACACCCATCCAAGTGAAAATATTTCTCCATATGCGCTTAGCCAGACACAAACAAATGATCCACCGTCTCCTCTCCCCTAAAGCACAAAACACAACTGAGCTCAAATTGTGACTGATTAATTCCTCTTCTATGCAAACCTCACATTTCCAGATTTTCCTACAAGCTGAAATTGTATCGGCCTGCTGCAAATTACCTCCACCTGCAGAAAAATTCAGCAAACAATCATAGCATTTTTTCACCGAAAATCCTCCCAATACATCCGGTACCCAAGACCATTTATCCATGCGCTGAGACAACACGATAGTAAGCAAAGATTCGCTGCACTTCAGCAGCAAAGTTGACCGATTGGTTCAGCAAGTCGCGGCCAGACCATCCGACAAAGCTGGACCATCAAACCAATTCATATTCCATCGCCATCCGTCGTTCGTCCATCCGCCAAATTTATCAATCATTTCCTCCTTGGACCTGCAAGCATTATATAAAGATGGAAATAAATCCTCCAAAGTATCCCTCCCTAGCCAGGCATCCTTCCAAAACCTCGCCATATTTCCATTTCCCACTTTAATTTTAACTAGTTGATGAAACCAATCTTCTTGTAAATTACTATCCGATCCTAACAAACATAAGTCCCTCCACCATAGCGATTTCTTCTCCCACCCTCTTCTATTCTCAATCATATCGGGCCATCTCCCCCTCAACCCGTACTTCTCCTCTAAGACTTCCTTCCAAATAGCACTTCTATCTTCACCCAGTAATCTCCAACGCCATTTAGTTAATAATGCAATGTTAAACAATTCCAAATTTTTTATGCCCAAGCCCCCTTTGTCTTTGGGTAGACAAATTGTTTCCCATTTCACCCAAGCCAGCTTCCTGTTCTCATCGTCCCCCCATAAGAACCTTCTCTGTAGCTTTGTAATCTCCGCAATAACATTTTTTGGGGCTTTGTAGAAAGAAAAAAGATACAAGGGGAGGGAAGCAAGTACCGAGTTGATGAGCGTTACTCGACCCCCTATGGATAATTGTCTACTCTTCCAGCTATTCAATTTTGCTCTCATAGAATCTATGATTGGTTGCCAAGTACATAATCTACGTGGGTTTGCCCCAACCGGCACCCCCAAAAATTTGAAAGGCAATGCTCCCTCCTTACAAGCCAAAAATTGATAAAAGCCCTCCATCACCCTTTCATTTATATTCAGCCCAAAAACACTACTTTTCGCAAAATTCACCCTTAACCCCGAAACCATTTCAAAACTTCTCAAAATCGCCCCAGCACCGAATACTTTTATCCCCCCCATCACAAAAAAGAATGGTGTCATCGGCAAATTGCAAAAGTTCCACCGACAAAGAATTGTTGACGCTAAACCCGTTAAGTTGGTTCGTCTCTACAGCTTTCTTTACCAAACCTGCTAAACCTTCCGCCACAATCAAGAACAAAAAGGGTGCTAACGGATCCCCTTGCTTCAAGCCTTTCTGTGCCACAAACTCCTCCGTAGGACTACCATTAACTAAGACCGAAATAGAATTCGATGAGATGCATGCCCTCATCCATTTCCTCCATTTCTCACTAAACCCCAGCCTACCCAGCATATACTCCAGGTACGACCAACTGACCGAATCATATGCCTTTTCAAAGTACGCTTTCATAACCACACATTTCTTCTTTCTTCTCTTTGCCATATCCACAATCTCATTAACCACTACCACTCCATCAAGTATATTTCTACCAGCAAGAAAACACTTTGATTATCCGAGATCACCCCCTTTAGAACCTTTTTCAACCTACCCACTAGAACTTTAGCGAGCATCTTATACAAACAGCCTATAAGAAATATAGGCCTATACTCCCCAAGCCCTTGTGGATTGCTATTCTTTGGGATAGGTGCAATGAAGGACGCACTTACCGCCTTGGGAAGACGTGCACACCTATGGAATTCTTCGAAGAACTTCACCACCTCTACTGCAATAACATCCCAACACTCCTTTATGAATTTAAAGTTAAACCCATCCGGTCCCGGACTCTTATTACCATCACACTCCCATACCACTTCTTTAATTTCTTCCAAGCTGAACGGTTCAATTAACAACTCATTGTCAAGCCCAGAGATTTGATTAAAATTTACCCCATCTAGTGTAGGTCTATATTGGTCCTCCTCTTTGAATTTTCCTTCAAAATGATTTTTGACCGCCTTTTCACTCCTCCACGCCTTCTATCCATTCCCATCCACCATAAGTTTCAATAGTTGTGTTCTTCTCCTCCTATTTCCTTTTATACAAGCGTGAAAGAAACGACTATTCGAATCACCTTCAGCTAGCCATTTTACTCTTGCCTTTTGTGCCAAAAGACTTTCTTTCGCATGAAGCTCCTTCCAAAACTCATCATTCAACATATTCATTCTCGCATCGTCAACACCACCCCCTTCCGATGCCAATTTTTCCACCTCATTCAAATCCCGAATTATATTTTCAATCTTAAGATCTTTATAGCCAAACACCTCACGGTTCCAAACCTTCAGTTTCTCTTTCAACTGTTTCAACTTTTCCTTTACCACAAAAGAGGCATTCCCTGCAACCTGAAATGAGGTCCAACATCCTTTGACAAACTCCATAAAGTCCTCATGCTCAATCCAGCAATTGTTGAACCTAAATGGTTTAGGTCCCCAATTAAGAGCCGAACACACCAACCATACCGGGCAGTGATCGGATAAGATCCTGTCTAGTCTGCTTGCCCTCCCATCCGCACCAAAACACGTGAACTTCTTACCCAATGCAGGTACATCAACCAGCTCCATATCCTCCATAAACGATATAAATTCCCTGGCCTCCGAATTATTGAAACTAGATGAGCAACAACTTCTCTCAGCTCTAGATGTAACAGCGTTGAAATCCCCTACAATGCACCACTCACCTGGCTCGAGGCCTTCTTTTAGGTTCCTCAAATTATCCCACAACCTCCTTTTTCCGACCATATTGCACGCAGAATACACATTCACCAAATAAACATAGCTACCCTGAACTTTCGCGCAAACCCCAATAAAGTGTTCCCCAGAAAAGGAAAACATTACCTCCATGATCTCTGATCTCCAAATGCTCAAAATCCCTCCTGAAAAACCATTTGCATTTTTACTAATCCAGTCATAATCAGAGTCGCCCCATATACTACCAACCATTCGTTTCGATAAATCACTACTTTTAGATTCTTGAATCATGCAAACATCAAACTTCTCCTTTACTATTAGCTTCTTGAGGCGCTTTCTTTTGGCAGCGCCCCCCCACCCTCTCATGTTAAGCGTTGCAATCTTCATTGAGAACCGTTTCTTTTCCCCTTCCTTCCATTGGCCATCTAATCCCTGACACCCAAGTTATCTTTAGCAAATCTCCACATATTGTTGGCAACAACCACCTCATGATCAATTAAAAATCTTTCATTGCAAATTTGGATACCTGAGCACCTACCGAAACTTCACCATTGGACGCACCATTCATATCACTACTAAAAGACATAGATAAATTAGCACCAGGAGGCTTGCGTCTAACAACATGCAACTGTGACTCTCCCTTTGACCCCTAGAAAGACTAAACGGATGGTATCAAGCTTCTTGCCTCCTCATTTACAATTCCAACTATGACACCTTGATTCACTTCCACCTCACCATCGTTTTCACATCTGCTAGACTTAGCTTGCCTTTTGGAGCTTTTCTTCTTGTTTCTCAATAAAGGCCCAAAGGAATTGCTGAGAGTAGGCCCAACAACCACACCAGCCGAACCCCTTTGATGGTCTTATTCTTAGCAGACCCATTTACCACCTTTTCACTACTGTTATCATCCTCTACTATCTGAACCCTTGAAATACAATCATCCGCCTCCAATATGGCAGCCGCAAAGGAACCCAACGCACCATCTGATGAGGAATTTTGATTTGTTGCCACTATTTCTCTATCTGCATCCACTGATGTAATTACAAGTTGTTGGGACACGTGCCCCATTAGTTCCTCCATATTTCTAGCATCCACCATAACCTTCTCATTGTTAGTTCCTTCCTTTTTGTTCTCTTCATTATTAATCTCCACTATATTAGCTACCTTCTCTCCAGAGGCAGCGCTTGGCTGTTCCACCATAGTATTCTCCTTGTTAAATACTGCACCTCCCACTCCAGTTGCTTCATTTGCAGACTTCCCACTAATTCCCCTATATCCTCCTCTTGATTCATTTTCTCTATCTCAATTAATCTTTCCACAATAGCGTTATCTTCCTCCTCCAACCCTTCATCATGAGGGGGGTCATCATAAAACAAGGGTGGTTCTTCCTCTCCATCCTCAGAGTCACTACTAGAGATAGCATCATCTTTCTCTCCTTCATATGCCGAAGATAAAACCTCCCAATGCATTGGTCCGCACCATTCTTCTAGAACCTTAATGTTAAAGATTGATTCATTGATGTTAGCGTCAACAACCATATTGCATACATCAAAGCTTCCTGTGCGAATTAAAATACGAGCGACATCCATTGACCTTTTCATCCTGGTATTCTCATCAACACCCATAAACGTACCAAAGCTGCTTGCCAAAGAGGAGAAGAACTCATTATTCCAAGCATGAACCGGAATGCCATGACATCGGACCCACACCAATCTCTCGTTATCCACATCCGATGGTTCCCACTTTCTAATATCGTCGAATTTCTCATGCACCCAATCCTCAGCATTATCAATAAGATCCTGAATTAATCCTTCCTCCATCTCCTTAAGAAGGACACGATTTGCACCCATAGGAGTGACCTTGACAGAAAAGATGCCTTGCATGTTAAACGATTCTTGGATCATGTGAGTACTTCCCGGGTGATTAACTATCCCCACATACATTTTGTTGAATTTATCCAACTCTTCCATGGAGGCATTATACCGAACCTCGCCAAGATTCTTCTTTCTAAAATACACAATTTTTTGTTCATATAGACAATGATTAAAATACCTGTTGTTAGCACCCTGTGGTCTCTGCCTTTGATTCCATATTCTCCCTTGTCCATTCCAATTCCTGCCCTTATTGCCTACAGGCCCATTCACCTTCCCCGCATCATGCCTCCTTCCGTTAACAGTGCGCATTCTCATCGTATTCCCTTCAGTAAGCTTCCCCTTCAACTTCTCATTTGCCACCTCCTTCGATGCCTCATCATGAATCACGCCTTGACCCTTCATATCCCCTCCGTTCTTCTTGTCCACCACTGGCCTCCAAACTTTTTTCACTGTGAATGGAGGTTTCCCACCACCAGCCAGCTGTGTGCTGAAGTTCCTCCTTGCATCGGCTTGCACAGGAGGTTTGTTTCCAGCAGCAACAACGTTACGATTGTAACGTGGAACGTTAACATGAATTTTATCGGCTCCAAAGATTATGTTTTCCAGTTTAACCGCAAAGAATTGAGGATCATCAACCTCAATAAACCTAGCGAAACCAAAGCGTTTCCCCCATTTGTTCCTCTTTGGAGGAATGACCACCTCCACTACCTTCCCATACAAAGTAAAAGCCCGAAACATCTCCTTTGCACCATGAGATTCAGGGAAGTCAGAAAAATAGTATGAAACAGTGCCTTCTTCTCTTCCATTCCAAAACCCAGCTACGTCCGTTCTATTCATGTTGAAAGCCACCTTTTTTTTCTTCCTTTCTACCACTTTTCAACCTTCCTCGATACCTCCTCCCACGCCTCGCCTCTTTCACTTTTCTTCATCGGTATCTTCTGATCTTCCATCGTTGTGCCCTTCCGGTTTCTCTCCGTCGCAAACTCTCCCTCCAACGCCCTTTCAAATTCTCGTGAAACCCACTCTCTCTCTCTCTACTTTCTCTCTCCATTTTCTTTTGCTTGATTCAAACCTTCATAGTTGACTAATGGGACGAGAAGCTCAATAAATTGAGTTAAAAGCATCTCAATGGAGTGACCCATATTTGTGGTATTTAAATAGGTTTTATGTATGCACATCATTCATTTATGATTTTTTAATAGTATTTCTCCAACTCAGGATCCAAAATAATTTACAAAATGGATTCACTAGTGAATGTTTTATTGTTTTCCTTCACAAAAATCTTGGTGTAAGACTCGCACGTCAGAGGAGAGAAACGATACATACCTCTTTAAGTTTTTCTCCCTAATTCATAACACCAAATTCCACCAATTTTGAGGAACTCAAAAAATGTATTGGAGGAGGATATTTGAGGTTCGGTAGTGAAGTCTATGAGTGTCACAAGGATGAGGATTTGAATTGTGACCCTTTTAAAATTAACTTGAAACAATATACACAGCTTTACAAGTATGGTTAGACTGTGTGTGTGTGTAAATGCTTAAGTTGAGAAGAGTGAGTGAAAACAGTCTTGTTAACAGTGAATGTGAGTAGAGAAGGTTGAGATTAATCTGTCTTCTCAACTATGTCTTCTAAGTTTTCTAAAATATTCTCTAAACAAAGAGTTTGAAGAACAGTTAAATAACAACTTAAGAAAAACTGTAAATAACACAATGATGTATAGTAGTTCACCCAAAACCCGGGGCTACATCCACTCCTCACACCCAGTGAGTATTTCCACTATTTCCCAAATAGTTACAACTTTACAACCATCCTAGGCTTAAAGTTCTTGTGTTAGTTGATAACTCTATTTTATATAGAGTTATTTACACTTTTATATCCAAATAAATTGTGAGAATCTCAGTAATATGTTTGTTAAATAAAGAAATACAAAATAAAATCAGCATTTTTAGATAAGGAGGAGTTTGAGATACATCATGGCTAATAGGATAATCCTCCTAGCAAAGAAGGGAAAACACATCACTGTCAACAACTTAGTTAGAATGTGATACAAAATAAAATAGTGCCACATGAAAATAAAGATTCGATAGGCAGCAGCCTTAAAATAAGACCAGAATTCAAAATATTTAAGACTGTCATTACAACATGGCTAATAGGATTTTAAAAGAAAGGGGCTCTACAAGGTGTTGCCTTTCGTTTAGTATGCCGATTAGGGGGTTCAGTAGTTTCCTCATTTTTCTCCTGATCAAGACTCTCAATGAGATGAATGGAGCAATAGAATCATTAGTCTTCCTTAAACAAGCTTCGACCTAGTAGAGTTTTAGATTAAGAATTTAGAAAAGAATAACCACAAAGTTCAATTCAATGGAAGATGGAGTGAATGGAAAGGAAAAAGCAGTTTCACTAGCTTACAAGAAATGGAGCACTAGCGATATAAATCGGGCTCAACCAACTTTCTACAGCAGATTGCACATGATAAAGATTCATCATTTCTTTCTGAGCCACTGTGTGGAAGAGGCTTCAGGGTATAAACTAGTTGCTTATTGCATTTAATGGGCTGCATCCAAAGGAGTCAAATAAAAAAAAACACAATAATGAAATTAGTTCAAAACATTCAAATTTTTTGAACCCAATTTTCATTTTTTTAAACAATAGTAGAAAATATGAAGGATTGTGGAAGTGTCTTACGGGCAAAAACGCCAATTTCTAATTTCACTAAAGTTGTCTAATCAACACAAAATAACACAATATGGCAACCAAGTTATTCCATTAGGATATTTATAGGTGTAATTTGATTTTGAAACCTTTATTATTTTAAGACTATGATCAAATTAATCATCTGGTTTTGATTTGTACAAATGCACTACAAAAAAATAAGATAACAACAAAATGATGTGGATGGAAGTGATCTCCACAGTACAGTACTAAGTTATAACAATAAGAAAACTCTTTTTTCATAACCAGTTCTAACTGGAAAATCGTTCTAACTTCTGGGTTTCTAACTATAACAGCATCCTGACAACTAGCTAGAGGTTTAGTGACATTGATCAGTGCATTTTGATACACGTTCTTCCATGTTTATACTTAAGCATTTTTATGTTTTGCTTTGTTTATTTTTATGTTTTATAATGTTTTTCTAATTTAGTTTATTTTTGGCTTAATTTGATTTCCGTGTTTTATTTTCAGCTTTAGCAGCTTTCGCGGAAAAATTCGTAACTAGAGCTACGAGTATCGAATCGACGCGTTCTAATATGCGTTGAAAAGCCAAGAGAAAGAGCTACAACTTTCATGTTGCAGCAAAAAGCTAATTCGGAGCGCAAGAGTCTCAAATAATTCATTGAAGTTCCAGACTTAATAAATATTTAGTTTTGGACCGGGCTTTTATGTTTTTTTTGACCCGTTGGGCTAGAACCTAATCCTTGTTTTTTCCTTTATACCTAGCAGCCGCAGTGATTGTTCGTAGACGCCTTTTTCACTATTCACGAAATACTTTAGAGGCTTGGGTACGAATTCTCATGGAGAACTAGAGGATCCAAACAATTTCTTTGTATTCGTGTTCCGACACCTTGAGATTTTAGTAATTATAATCCGTGTTTTCTATTCCTTTCAATATGAATCTATGTCTCTTGTTTGCTTAATTCGATTTACATAGGTTATATTGGTTTAATTCGATTGATTGTATGATCCTAACTATAGACATGTTATCGCTTTGCTTAATTCGTTATCGTGTTTGTTTAATTCATATTTGCTTAATTCATGAAACTTAATCCCGCTTGCTTAATTCGGATAATAGGAACATACAACTTATGCTATCAATTGCGCTTTGTCGGTTGATATTATAATCGAATAGGAATGCATAATTTGCGGTTGGAATTACGATAATCGATGATAGGCGTGAACCGAATCAAAGAAATTGATTTTTAAACGTGTTTGATAATTGTTCTCGGGTGTATCGCCAATTATGAGGATCGCCAATAAAGAATTGGACTCGCGCCCGACCCATCACGATCGCCCCAACACGCTGCTTGAGCGCACTTCGCCGGCGAAAATTCTCGCATAACGGCTCGGACATCATCAGATATATACGCCATTCGCACATGGCATCGTGCACGCTCTCTAACCTTGTGCTATCTCGCCTGAGCGACCTCTCACTAGATCGTCGGAGTGTCTTTGCAGGTACCACCCGAGGTGCTCTACGCGTGAAGCCAGGACCGGTCCTTTTAACTTATCAACGAACCGCCCATTTGACGAGTCAATCAACACTTCAACTCTTCATTGGTCAAGGTACGATCAATTGGCGACCACAGTGGGAGGCCCGTGCGCTATCCTACCTCTCTTATGGCTCCACGCGACCGCCCCGCACGCGGCCACTTCTCGACTCAATCCTCTCCGGCGAACCAAAGCGAGAGACTTCTGAAGGCGCGGGTGGCGTTCACCACCACGAATCTCAAGGACTTCCACGACAAGAGCCTTCTGTGCACAACGGTCGTGGACCGGTCCTCCAGCAGATCCATCCGGCCATTCCTGGAGACCTACCGCCCGAGCTGATTGAAGCGGGCATCCAGGAGCCTCTGCCGGACCATGTTACTCAAGCAGTTTTGCAGATCTTGCAAAACAAGAATCAAGTGATCGCAGATCGAGATGCACTCATCTCCCAGTATGAAAGAGGTTCAGTTCCGGGCCGCCCGCGTGCGGAAGACGGAGAACCTTCAGCTCGCCGCCGACCGGCGCGAAGACACCGCTCCCCTCCTCGCAGGAGCATTTCTCGCCGAGAGAGCACTACTCATCATTCTCCGGCCGTAAGAAGCGGTGGCACGCAGTCGCCGAGAAAGGAACGCGCTGACGCGCGCTCAATGTCCGATGACTATGAAGATTCCAACCACCGCCCCGACACCGGCCGCCGCTTCACCGATACTCCTCTAATGAGTCGCCCGGGTCACGCTTGGCCGAGAAGCGATCTTGGGACTCGTGAAGAGCCGGAAGAGTACAGAAATGGAAGAATTTAGGACGCTTCGCATCGGCCTAGGAGAGGCCAAAGCGGCGCCCGTAAGGCCTCCTCGCCTACCGCCAACCGCCCATCCGAGGATTCTATGGAATGCCGGCAACGCGAGGCATGCCTCGCAATGCAACCCTTTGGGTCGAACGGCATTCGAATGAACAAGGCCCGCTTCTCGCGGAGATCAGCGTTATAAGATTCCGAGAGATCTCCGCAAGCCGCCCAACCTCAACAAGTTTGACGGCCGAGGTGATCCGCATAAGCATCTCCGTTACTTCAATAATTACCGCCGCTACAGGAATTGGGACCGACCATGAAATGCGTGCTTTTTCCCGGTCGTTGGACGGCCGAGCATTGGAATGGTGGGAGTCTTTGCGCCCAATACCATCTCCTCGTGGGACGACACTGATTAGAATATTCTTGTCTCACTACACCGCAAACCGCCAATACCAGGGTATGAAGAATACTTGGACTCGTTGTTCAAGGAGATAATGAGACGCTTGAGACAAGACATCGACCGGCTTTAACACCGAGGTCCGAAGTTCGCTCGTGACTTGTCGATAAGGACAAGTTGAAATATCTGGCGTGGTATCCGACCGACCACCGGTTCGTTGAAGAGTTTACGTTGAATCATTACCGTGATCTCACCACTTCCTAACAAGGGCCAACGCCCACATGCGGTATGAAGAAACTCGCAAAGAAGAAAGGCCGTCCACGCACGATCGAAAGAAGAAAATAAAGCAAGCCGCCAAAGGGCATGAAGGTCGCCGCGACAATCGGCCGACTTTCGAGACAAGAAGTTCGATCATCGCACTTCGCCTCAACACCTCCATTGCGCAGATCTACAGCCGAAAGTGTCGAATAATGAGTTTGTGGGAGTTAAGCGGCTGAACCCCTCGTGCTCAAAAAGGGGGCACGACCACCAAAAGATATTGCTGCTACTACAAAAAGCAAGGGTCATGATACCAATGATCGCATGGCCTCAAAGATGATATTGAAGAACCGATACGTAAAGGTAAGTTGGGAAAGTATGTGAGGTCGGAGGAAGGCGACCGCCTCAAGCCAAAGCCAAAAGCCGATCCGCAGACAGAGAGAAAGGGCCGCCATAGAGGCACCCAAAACAAGGATCGATCAAGATCGTGACACTCGGCACCCGCAGGCCGTAATGTTGCGATGGTTATTCATGGTGGGAACCCCGGATCGCAGGAATCTAATAAAGCCACTAAGAGAAAGTGGGACGAATTGTTGATGGTCGCATCCACCTCAAAGACCACCACCGGTCTCGAGCGCACCTCCCATCTCGCTCGATGATAGCGATCTATACGACGGCGAGCCTAATAGCTATGTTCCACTCGTAATCGAGCCGCCGCATGGCAAACACGAAGTCGCGCAGAATCCCGGTCGATCAAGGTAGCTCGGCCGATATCATGTTTGAAGGCTTGATCGACAAGATAAAGGTTGATCGGCGAGATAATTCCCGTGCCGAGCCTACTCCTCTAACAGGTTCAATGGGGTGACGACTATCCGCTGGGAACGATCGAAATGATGGTCACGTTTGGTGACGACACCGGGGATAGTACTGCATGCAGACTCAGTCAGACGACGTTCCTTGTACTCCCCTCAAATCCTCGCTATCAATGTATTATTGGTAGGCCGACTTTGGGTAAGCTAGAGGTCGTTACATCGATCGGCGCATCTAAAAATGAAATTCTATAGCAAGGACGACCAAGTAGTTACCACGGCGGCCGACCTTGAATCAAAGCGAAGAAGCCACGCCTATACCAAGAAATATGTGACGAGGTAGATCGTGGCCCGAACGCTCAAAGCACTAGTGAAGGCCATCAAGTCAATGTCGCTGATTTGGATGCTCGGTATGATCCAGATAGCGACCCAGAAGACAATGATGGTGATTTGGCTCGAGAACTGAAGCACAGGCTGATAAGACCCGAGCCTCATGGAGAGTTGGAAGACGCTCAATTGGGTGACGACCCATCCAAAAAGCGGTGAAGCTCGGTGAGCGACCTACCGAGCAAGTGAAGCAAGATCTTGTGCAGATTGCTTAAGAGACTATCTTGACTGTTTGCATGGCGGGCATCGACATGCCCGGTATCCCTATCGGTTGGCTCGCCATCAACTTTCGGCCGATGAAGGGTCAAGCCGGCCGCACAAAAAAAGACGCACTCAAAATGAGGAAAAATCTCAAGCCGCCGCAAAGGCCGTTGAGGACCTCATAAAGGCAAATTTTATAGAAGAGATCAAATACACGACTGGCCGGTCCAATGTCGTGCTAGTTAAAAAGAAGAATGGAAAATGGAGGATGTGTGTGGACTATACCGATCTAAACAGGCATGCCCGGCGATGCCTTTCTGTGCCCCAACATTGACAAGCCGGTCGATGGTGCCTCGGGCTACAAACTCATCGTCTTTTACGGATGCTTACTCGATACAATCGATCACGATGTATCCGCCCGATCGGCACAAGACGGCCTTCATGACCGATCGGAAATTTTTTCATGACAAGGTGATGCCATTCGGTCACAAGAACGCCTGGAGCGACCTACCAATGCATGATGAACAAGATCTTTAAAAGACGGATCGGTCGCATATCGAGGTGTATCCGGGCGACATGATCATCAAAAGCATAGCCGACCCGGATCACGTGAGCGACCTCGTGAGAAATATTTGAAGAAGCTAGAAGGAACTCGCTTAGATGAATCTCGAAAAGTGTACCTTTGGGGTGAGGCGGCAGCAGATTCTTGGTTTTCACCGATCGAAAGAGGATAAAGCAAACCCTGAAAAATGTAGGGCGGTCGCCGATATGAGGCCGCCCACGTCGAAAAAAGAAATACAACAGTTAAATGGTATGGTGGCCGCTCTATCCAGATTCATCCCCAAAGCGGCCTGCAAGTCGCTTCCACTGTTTAGACTGCTGAAGAAGGAAGTGGATTTTGAGTGGACCGAGCAATGCCAGCGAGCATTGGATGAGTTAAAACAAGCCTTGATTAGCCCGCCGATCATGACCAAGCCGTTACCGGGCGAGACGTTATATCTGTACTTGGCCATAACAGAAGAAGTTCTCAGTGCTGTGCTAGTTAGAGAAAACGATCTAAAGCAGAATCCGGTCTATTTCATAAGCAAAGTACTCCAAGGGCCCGAGCTGAGATACCAGAAGATAGAGAAGTTTGCCCTTGCACTCCTAATAGCTGCTAGAAGGTTGAGACCCTACTTTGTGGCCCACCAGGTCGTGGTAAGGACCGACCAGCCTATCAGGCAAGTCCTTCATCGGCCAGACCTGGCGGGAAGAATGATAAAGTGGGCGGTAGAACTCAGTGAGTTTGGTATCAAATTCGAATCCAGATCGGCCGCAAAAGCTCAGGTGTTGGCCGACTTTATAGCGTAAATGACTCCTACCCGTAAGATCAAGGCGGAACGACTGGATCTTGCACGATGGGTCGTCTAATAGTAAAGGAAGTGGAGCCGCCTAGTGCAGGAAAATTTCCGAAGGCCCGGCCGTGGAGGTGTCTTTGACTTTCGCTTTCCATACGTCCAATAATCGGGCCGAATATGAGGCGTGTATAGCGACTGCGCACTCGCTAGAGACTTCAATGTTGACCGAGTTGAACTCAGATCGATTCCTTGCTCGTAGTCTCGCGAGATCAAAGAATTGTATGATGCCAAAGATGACGTCTTTGAAAAGTTATCTAGCAAGAGTGAGAGAAGCGCTCAAGCGATTCGACCGAGCTGAAGTGGTACATGTGCCTCGGACCAAAAATGTTCGAAAGCGATATCTTATCAAAGCTTGCAAGCACCAAGACTCAGTGAGTCATCGAAGTGTAATTCAAGAAACTTTAAATCGGCCGAGTGTGTCGACCAAGCCAACCTACCATCGGCCGTTCTTTGTGTCGATTCGATTCAGATTGGATCGCCCTATCCTAAGGTACATCGTGGAAGGCGAGGAACCGAGCGACCAAAAGCGCAGCAAAGTTGGTCGCCTCGTAGCGACCAAATACTCTGTTATAGAAGGAAAGTTGTGCGAAGAGGATTCTCCTCTCCATTGTTAAGATGTCTTACGTCGGTCGGCCGACCCATGTCTTTGAGGGACATTCATGAAGGTGTTTGTGGAAGTCACCGTGGCGCTGCGTTCCATAGCAAAGAAGGCCCTCGGTGGCCGGCCACTATTGGCCGACCATGGACGAGGATGCCAAGAAACTCGCTCGTGAAGTGCAAGAAATGCCAAGTGCATCGCCGATGTCCACATTGCACCTTCCTCGAATTACAAAGTCCGGTCTCACCTTGGCCGCTCGCTTTGTGGGGCATGGATCTGCTAGGCCCGTTTCCACCGCTCCGTGCCGCTCAAGTTCTTGATCGTGGCGATGAGATTACTTCACTAAGTGGATCGAGGCCGAGCCGCTTGCAACAATCACATCGGCCAAAGTCGGTAAGTTCTTCTGACGGTGTGTACTAGCCCGCTTTGGGATCCCCGGCAGAATTGATAACGCATAACGACACCCGGTTCACGTGACAAGAGATTCAGAGAAATGTTGGCGACTTAGGGGTGAAACAGCGTTTCACCTCGGTCCGAACATCCTCGACTAACGCCCAAGTGAAGCGGCCAACGAGGTAATTCTGCGTGGTTTGAAGCGGCGATCGATGAAGCAAAGGGAACTGGTCAAGAGTCCGCAGTTACGTGGGCCTTACAGACGACCCCCATTCATCGGCCAGAGTCGCCGCCCGATTGGTGTACGGAATCGATGTTGTGATACCCATAGAGATGGGCGAGCTGAATTGGAGGACTTCAAACCCCTACGGTGGTTGACAACGGCCGGGCTATCCGAGAAGAAATTTGGACTTAATTGAAGAATCTGCGCACCCAAGCTTCGCTAAGAGAGCAATTGATCAAACAGAAAAGTCGCGGCCCGTGTACAACGCTCGAGTTCAAAAGAGAGAATTCTCGGCGGCCACTTTCGTTCTAAGACGGGCCGACGTGGGAAACAAGAATGCACGCCAAGGGAAGCTGCACCAAATTGGGAAGGTCCGTGTCGAGTCATCACGAAGACCTAAGGGGGCATACGAGCTGCAAACCATGAATGGGCGACTATCCCCGAACGTGGAATGCGAAAAGCTTAGGAAGTATTACGTTTGAATGTAACCAAGAATTTGAATGTAATAACGACCGACTTATCAATGAAAAGCGTGCAGCGCTTTTTCCCACTCGGTTTTTTTACGAGGCCCGACCTTTAAAAACATGATGTATCCTTTACTTTCTTGCAAGAATGTATGACCGCCGCTCAAGATTGCCCGTGGCAAAGGAGCGATCGAAGAATTATCAAAGTTGCTTAGATCGTCGAAACGATCTAAATCGAGCGACCGTCGAAACGGTCCCAACCGAAAGTGCCATCGAAATGGCCCGGCGGTTAAAACTCATGAACCTTAGATCGTCGAAACGATCTGAATCGAAACGATCGTCGCCGAAACGGCCGCAACCCGAGCGCCATCGAAAATGGCCCAACAGCGCTAGGTCGTCGAAACGATGCGCATCGAGTGCCATCGAAAATGGCCCAAAGGTTAAGTAATAACCGCCGAGGTAGGCCGTCGAAAACGATCTACCTTAAACGCCATCGAAAGGGCCTGATAGGAGGTCGCCGAGCGATCCAAGGCCCCGTTGGGATATTAATTTATCAAAGAATAGATGCTTTCAAAGTAAGCGCGAGTGACGACCGAATGGTCTTAAAGCTCAAAGACTTAGAGAAAAATAAACATACAAGGCGCGCGAAGAAAAGCGACCAACAACGAGCGCTATCGAAGTGGCACGAAACGGCCGCCGAGCGGCCCACAAATTCAAAATGAACAAGGTGAATAAATGCAAGAAGTACGCAGAAATTGCAACATAAATTCAAACGGGCATAAATGAAAAGCAAATATTGTCATTACAAATATGGGACGCCCGGCCGAAGCCGAGCGCCCACGAATTAAAGAACTGCACGAAGGCAGAGAAATTGTCAGGCCCGAAGGCAAGTTAAAGTTACAAAATTACACCGCTCGCAGGCGGGCTTCAAAAGAGAATGGTGGCCGGGCGAATGACGTTGCCCTGCTCGTCATATTCCGCAGGCAACATGATCTTGTTATTTTCAACGTAGTGCGTGGGCTTGATCATCTTGTCATCGAAATTGATCTGCAGATCGGCATTCAACACCCGCGCCTGGCCAAGAGCGTTGTAAAATTGCTCGATCGCAGCCTCCTGACCGGCCTTGGCCACCATTTGGATCTTCTCCTGCAGCTCGGCGTTTACGGCCTCCAATCTGGCCTTCTCTTTCTCGACGGATTCAAGGTCGGTTTTCAAACTGTTCACCTGGCCGGCAAGCTCCTTGTTCCTCTTTGACAGTTTGGCCCGGTCTTCATCCCCGGCAGAGGGCCTCCTTCTTCGATCGGAGGAGTTTGTCATATTCTCGCTGCGCCTCGGTCAAAGCCTTGCCCTTCCTCGCGAAATTCAGTCGAAGTTTGGTTAGTCGGTCGAACAAAGGTAAGATAAAGATGACAAGACTAAGAAAGTAAAGTTACCATCGATTCGGCCACCACGGCTCGGCCATGACCTTCTCGACCCCATACAGAGAAGCGCAGAGCGCCATTGGCTTCTTCGGTACTCCTCCGGATCGGCCGCACTCAAGCTTTCGAGCCGGATGATGGGAACCTCCTCCGTCGCAGAGCCGGACCCGACAATCACGCTTTGGCCCGCTTGGGTGAGCGATCGGCAGACGGGAGGAGGCGACCGAGGCTGCCGACCGGTTTCTTCACTTGGCTCTTAGGGGTGTGGGGCACTCGGAGGAAGGTTCGTGGATGATCCCCGACCGAGAAGAACGAGGTCCCTTAGCCCTCCTTCTCGCTTCGGGACTGAGCGAGCGAGTTCCGCTTTTGCCGACATCCTTTCGCGCAAAATAACGAGCTATGGGTTAGAATAAAAAGTTCACGAGGCCTACAGCAAGAATATAAAGAAAAGTGCAAAGGCGCACCAATCTCGGCCTCCGGCTTTTTCGCCAGATAAGACGAAGGGTTCGGCAAGGTATGTCGCCTTTAGGATCTGGGCGCATCATGCTCGACAAATACTTAATCATCTCCAAAGACTCGGATCGGCCTCCCCCAGATCGTTGACAGAGTAGATGTAGTCGCCCGGCCTCCTGAAGAAGTGGGCTTCGTTCCACATGATTGGAAAGAATGGGGGACCGAGCATCCCATCCGGCTGAATCTCAGAAATGGCCATCCCGGCCTCCTTGGTCTGAACGACCAGTAAGTAGTGGCCTCCGGGCCGCACCGAGCGACTCTTGGAAAGCCTTGAAGAATCGATGATGAGTCTTCGCATTTTGAAGGAGACCTGCTCCCTCTTCTCTTTGTTTGCTTTCTCCCTGAGCCAGCTTAGCTCAAAGAGAGTGAAGAAAAGCATGATCGACACCGGCCGACCAAGCTGGGTTAACAAGACTTCAAAGGTTTTGAGGAACGCCCATGCGTTCGGATGAAGCCGAGAGAGGCGACCCGATATGACGCAGACGCCCCGTTGGAACTCGGTGAAAGGAGGAACGATCTTCATTTTCTCGACCACGATCCGATACATGGTGAATTTCGTAAACCGGGAGTAGGTGGCGATATCTTGGCCGCTCTTTCATACCCCTCACTCTCCGCTGGTGAGTCGGCTCAACGCTCAATGTCGGCAGGCGTAATGATCGATCGTCAAGATACTCTCTGTGCGCCCGAAGAGTGTCTGAGACCCAAGACATATCGTAGGGTCTCTGCTATATCAAAGTTGAACATCGGCGCTTCTTCATTCGACCCTCCTTCGTTGTTGGCCTCCCGCCCGAGAAACTAGCGCGGGCTGGGCGATCTCTTCATTAGCCGCTTCATCTCGGCCGCCTCTCAGCATCGGGCATAACCTCGCCCTCGACCGACGCCTCGGTTCCTCATCATCATCCAGTCGATCACCTCGACATACTCGCCTTGTTCAAATGACGGGGTATCGACCGATGGTGGTGTAGAGACACTCGACCGACAACAGAGTGAACGGAAGAGTGGGAGCTAGAGTTGGAGCTGCTCGTGAAGCACCGCCGAAGAATCGGCATTTTTGTCACCCAAGACGACTTGAGTCCGCCGGTGGTATTGGGCTCGCCCGCCTCGACATGTATGTGGCGAAGGACTCGGCGGTTTTCCGGGATACGGCAGAGCAATTTTGTCCGTGGCATACACAAACACTGTGATAAAGGGATCGAGTCGTCGACGAGCGGCACTCATGAGAGGGGCGAGCCGGCCATCCTCGACTCGACACCCCTATCACGAGGCGTGGAAAAGCACAAAATACTTTGAAGAAAAAACTAAAGTCTAAAAGAGTAAAAGAGAGCGATCGACTCGTACCTTAAGCAGTGTTGAAGATCGGTGCAGCGTATCAAGCGACTACATGATGCGAGTCGTGACGAGACGAGCATTGGCAGAGAGCAAATCGTGAAAGTGTGAGATATGAACTCGCCTCGAAGGGGTATTTATAGTGAAGACCCATGGCGCGAAGGGGCCCGGAGACGGCGTCCGCAACGCTTTCATCTTCTAGCCAATGGTTGTCTCCAGACAACCTCGGAAACGCCAAACGCCGCGTCTTCAATGTCGGAAAGACCAACCGTCGCGGCAGCCCTACCGACGGTTGGCGGCGGTCGACACCGCCCACAAAGCAAAGCAAGCGCCGCGCGTCCGTTTCATCAAGAGAACTTCGCCTGGGGCATCGATTCAAGCCTCACCCGCTCTTAAGCGACCTAGGCTTGGGGGCAACTGCTCTGGGTGTATCGCCAATTATGAGGATCGCCAACAGCAATTGGACTCGCGCCCACCCCATCACGATCGCCCAACACGCCGCTTGGAGCGCACTTCGCCGCCGAAATTCTCGCATAACGGTCCGGACATCATCAGATATATATCGCCATTCGCACATACGGCATCGTGCACGCTTCTCTAACCTTGTGCTATCTCGCCTCGAGCGACCTCTCACTAGATCGTCGGAGTGTCTTTGCGGTACCACCCGAGGTGCTCTACGCTGCGTGAAGCCGTGGACCGGTCCTTTCACCTATTCAACGACCGCCCATTTGACGAGTCAATCAACACTTCAACTCTTCATTGGTCAAGGTACGATCAATAATCACTTATTTGCTCTATTTGTTAAATCGGACTTTAAACCAAACATCCCCTAATTCGATTTCAGTTGGTTAATTATTATACAAGAATCCTTGAGAGACGATACTCGAGTTGTCGCCACCGTATACTATACTTTCAAAATACTCGCTTTTGATCCGCATGTACGCGACAAAGAGATCAAATTGGTGCCGCTTAGGGATTCTTGTTGTTAATAACTGATTTTAGAGTCATAGGTCTAGTGCTCTTGCGTTTAGACCCTAGTTCCTCACTATTTTGGCAATTTCGCAGCTTAGTGTCAAAGATCCGGCTTTCAGGAAAATTGTGTCCGTTTCAAAATCTGCTTTCTTGCAACTCGAAAGTTACGGGACTACTACCTCAAATTGCCAAATTCCTCCTCCTATTTTTTATGAATTTTTTACTATTTTCATAGTTTTGAAAAATTCCAAAAAAATTCTCACAATTCTTATTTCACTTAATTAGATTAAATTTGGTGTTTTTGTATTTTTCTCGAATTTGTTTTAATCATATCCCTTTGTTCATTTTGTTTCGCTACTAGGGACATTGTTGGCATTTTCGGTTTGTTGTTTGCATTCTTTGCATTAGTCCCGCTACTAGGTCCGCTTTGTTCCGACTTGTTTTCTTTTGATCCCGAAGTTGAGAGAACCTTACACACATGCCGCAGAGCAAATCGGACTAGCACTAGTTCACCGCCTGCTATCGATTCTCGATTCAACTTGCTTTTGATAACATGGTCGAACAAAGAACACTAAGCGCACTTCTTTGCCTCGATGTGAACTATAATGGTTTATGTATTGATTACCCTCAAGCCGATACACCATTTGAATTGAAATCGTTTAATACACTTGTTGCCAAAGTTTAATGGTCTTGCAGTGAGGATCCGCATAAGCATTTGAAAAAATTTCGTGTCAGTGTTCTACACCATTGAGGCTTGAAGGAATCATCAAGATCACATCAAACCCGAGCCTTTCCATTCTCATTGCAAGGTGCGGCAAAGGATTGGATATATTACCTTGAACCGAATTCTATCACAAGTCGGAATGCTCAAAAGAGTGTTCTTAGAAAATACTTTCACGCCTCCAGAGTGCATCAATCGTAAAATGTGATATGTGGAATTAGACAGATGGTGAGTCATTAGTCGAGTCATCGGGAGAGATTCAAGCGAGTTAGTGTCCAGATTGTCCCCAACACCGATCACCGAGCGATTATTTATCCAAGACTTCTATGAAGGTTTGTTACCAAGGGATAGAAACATTCTTGATGCTGCTAGCGGTGGAGCACTTGTTGATAAAACTCCAATTTCTTTGCTAAAGCCTTGATTGAGAACATGTCTCTCAACTCCCAACAGCTTCACCACTAGAACAAGATCTTGTCCAAACAAAGGGTGTGAACGAGATCCGTGGTTCTTCCAACAAAGCTTTAGAAACAAGAATTGACGAGCTTACTTCTTTAGTGAAACGGTTGGCAACAGTAAGACTCAAGCAAAGAACTTGTGTGGTATTTGTACTTCTCCTGAGCACCCGACCGATACATGTCCTATTTTGCAAGATGAGTCAATCACCGAGTTGCCTCAAGCTTATGCAGCGAATCTTTACATCCAAGGAAACAATCAGAAAGGGTACACCATTCCTGACCTATCCACTAACAAATACCATCCCAATTGGAAGAACCATCCAAACCTTCGATATGGGAACCAACAGTCCAGCCAACAACCAAACCCTTCCCCGTGACCACCCCCTGCACTACTCCCTGACCTTCACTAGAGGATCTTGTCAAGCAAATGGTCATCAACAATCTCCGGTTCCAAAGAAAGAACGATTCTAGCTTTCGGACCTTGCGATACGCAGATTGACAACTTGCTACTTCAATGAATGCCATGCAGCAAGCCCAAGGATCGAACCAACTTCCTGCCCAAACAGTTGTGAATCCAAGAGGCCCTAATGTGAGTGCAATTTCCTTGAGATCCGGAAAGGTAGTGGAACCAGCCAAAGATAAAAGAATTCCTGAGGTAACACCTTCTTTACCTGAATCCTCCCATGTTATGGTAGAAGCTGAAAAAGATAAACTGAAAGAGTATGTACCACCAGTCCCTTTCCCACATAGAGTACTGAAAAATAAAGGGATTGATGAGGGGGACAAAGAGAAGGAGATTTTGGATGTATTCAGAAAGGTCGCGGTAAACATTCCGCTTCTTGATGTCATTAAGCAGGTTCCAAAGTAGGCAAAGTTCCTGAAAGATTTGTGTACAAACAAAAGGAGGTTGAAGGGAACTGAGAGAGTCAACTTGGGAAGAAATGTTTCTGCCTTCATTCAGCCTAAGCCTCCATCTGGAAAAGCCACAGGAGAGCAAAATGTTTCAGCTCCCACTCAGGTCATGCCACAAAAGTGCAAGGATCTAGGAACTTTTGCTATTCCTTGTACCATCGAGAATAGTAAATTCGAGAATTGCATGCTTGATTTAGGAGCGGGCATTAATGTTATGCCTACTTCTGTTTATAATAACCTTAATCTTGGTCCTTTGCAGCATACAGGTTTAATCATTCAGCTGGCGAACAGGAGCAATGTAACACCCCCTTATTTTTAATACCAATTCAATTAACTAAAATCAGAGTTTTTCAAAAAATCTTTCCACGCACCTCGAAGAGGGTGGTACATTCAATGAAAACAACGTCAAACATATTTAAACTCCAAACTCATCAAGAGTACAACATGCATATCATAGTTACGTGGGTTGAAACCCTCAAAACAACCTGTTTAGTGTTTACAGTAATCCAACAAATAGTTTGCAGCACAGCGGAAATGAAACAGACTTCACATACTCAATACATAACTCAAAATCAGTTTAATACATAACCATAATAAAGTAATACTAAGACCCCATCCCCGGTGTTACTATCAGAGCTGACTCAAGAAACCCAAGAGGCATGGCACTTCACTCGGAATCACCTGTTTGTCGCCACGAGAGCAGGCAACAAGAAATGCTAGGGTGAGTCTCTTTACATGAATAATAACAAGTAAGATAGCATTATAATCAGAAGACTTCTAGCAATAACAAACATTAGCTATTAAGCATTCACCATTCAACAGGGATATCAACAAGTCACAACAGAGAATTAATTAATGTATGCATGATGTATGCATGTGTGCATTATGCATGTGGATCCATAACTCACCACCCCGTCGGGTAACTCACCACCCCGTAGGGTAACTCACCACCCCGAAGGGTAACTCACCACCCCGAAGGGTATTCATCACCTGTTGGCCGAAGCCCATCATCAACTATTTAGCCGAAGCCATGCATATGATTCATGAGACAATATGACAATGCATCACGTCACACTAAGCACACCACATCAATTATTAACTACTACCTCACCAATTGTCAAACACCACCTCACCAATTGTTTACCATCACCTCACCAATTGTTCACCATCACCTCACCAATTGTTTGTCACCAATTTATCAGTTATCAATTAATTCTCACCTAAGGACCAAAACCACCCCCTAGGGACACCCTCCTCACTTGAGGACCATTTTGACACGCCAATAATTAATTTAGGGACTTAGGAAATTATTCGACATATTGGGACTAGTTAAACACTAAGGGACTATTTTGTCGCGCCAAGGATTAATTTAATTCTTAGGGACTAAATCGTCACACCAAGGATTAAATTAATTCTTAGGGACTAAACCGTCACTTAGACACATTTGGGTACCTAGGCGCCAAGGGGCAGCCAAAATGGCGCCCCATAACTCAACAACTTCAGCTCACTCTCACACACTAGCACAGGGCGCCAAGTTTCTAGCAACCGGCGCCTCGTAATGTCGGTTCACCTGCAAGACACAAACACATCCACGCGCCGATTCCTAGGAAATTGGCGCCTCTCTGCCAAACCCACTCAAACCGAAACTTCAAGGCATAAACAGGGTCCTGGGCGCCTATTTGCCTAGCAAATGGCGCCCCTATCCAGCACAACACTAACCCATCCACTAAACACCACACCAGGCGCCAGAATCCTAGTGATTTGGCGCCCGCACTCAAATTTCTACTGTCCAAAGAACTCCGCGCTGTATCGCTAGGCATTTGGCGCCCCACACTAACACACACGCACGCACATGACACAAAGAACTGGGCGCTGAATGCTAGGCATTTGCGCCCCTAACACCCTTCACCAATTCACTTCAAAACTAAATTATTATTCAACAATTCATTTTCCCCACAACAACACACACATAATCATTAACTTATTACCATCAATTCATTATATTTCTCATACTCATTCTCATATGACCATTTCATCAAACACACACTATGCATAAATCACAACTCATGTTTCCACAACAACAATTAGCATGTTATGACCATCACAAACATTCCAAACATCAAACAACATGTGATCAATACACAATCACACCACAAGTCATTATTAGAGCCATTCCACCTATAACACATATCATACTAGCTATTATTAACATAAAGGAGAATCCCCTAACCTTGGGTGAGCTAAAGCTTCAATCAACCACCAAGAAGACAACCAAATGAGGTCTCCAAAACTGATTTCCAGCCCCCAACGAAAACAACCTTGATTGGTGACAAGTGGAAATTCAAAATAATGAGAATGGGTCTATGGAACTCATGGGAATGAAATAAGGAAAGGAAATTAAGGGTGTTTAGGACCAAAGCCTTCACTTACCAACACAAAACTTGAGAAAAGTCTCCTCCTTTTTCTCCTTCAAGTCAAAAACGTGACCTCTTTGCTTTGGGTAGCCATGGAAATTCAAAATGGAAGAGATAAGCTCAAGGAACTTAAAGGAATGGAACAAGGAAGAGAAATGGTGAAGATTAAGACCAAGAATGTGACTTACCACCAAGAATCAAAGAAAAGCTTTTCTTCCTCCTCTCCCCCTTGGTTCGCCGTCAGCCCTCTCTCTACTCCCCCTCTACCTCTATTTTTCTTCTTTCTTCTAAAATGAGGGTTTTGGTTACTCTAGTTTAGGACCCCTACCCTTTATGACTACTATTGGGCCTAATAATGGCCCATGGGCCTTATTCCCACTCCTCCACTTAATTTATTTCACCTCCTGAAATGAAAAATAATTCTAACTTAGTATTCCTACTTAAAATAAATTAGACTCTTTTTAGATAAAATAACTTCAACTTGTAATTAATTTAATTAAAGGTTGCAAGCCTTAAATAACTTAATTAATTAAATAATTAAATTATTTTGGGCGTTACAACTCTCCCCCACTTTAAAGAATTTCGTCCTCGAAATTACCTGAATCGAACAGCTCCGGATAGGCCTCCCTCATCTTACTCTCCAACTCCCAAGTTATGCTTTCACCCACTGCTCCTAACCACACTACCTTCACCAACTTGATCTCTTTACCTCTTAAGACCTTCACCTCACGATCCTCAATTCTGACTGGCATTGTCTCAACCGTAAGGTTCTCTCTCACCTCTACGTCATCCATCTGTACCACATGAGATGGGTCTGGCACATACTTCCGCAACTGAGACACATGGAATACATCATGCAGATTAGCAAGATTAGGTGGCAGGGCCACCCGATAAGCAACTTTCCCAACTCTCTCTGAAATCTGGTATGGTCCAATAAAACGCGGAGTTAACTTCTTAGACTTCAACGCACGACCCACACCTGTCGTTGGAGTAACTCTCAGAAATACATGGTCACCAGCCTGAAACTCTAGATCCTTCCTTCTCTTATCATGGTAACTCTTCTGTCTACTCTGTGAAGCCTTCATCTTCTCTCTAATCATCTTCACTTTCTCTGTGGTCTCACGCACCAACTCGTGACCTAGCACCACACTTTCTCCGCCGTACCAACACAATGGAGTCCTACACCTCCTCCCGTACAATGCCTCAAAAGGCGCCATACCGATGCTCGAATGAAAACTGTTATTGTAAGTGAATTCAATCAGTGGCAAATGTGAATCCCATGAACCTCCCTGCTCGAGAACACATGCTCTTAACAAATCCTCAAGTGATTGAATTGTCCTCTCTGTCTGCCCATCTGTCTGGGGGTGATATGCTGAACTCAATCTCAATTTGGAACCCAAAGCCTCTTGCAAACTTCTCCAAAACTCGGAAGTGAACCTAGGATCCCTATCAGACACAATACTCAGAGGCACACCATGCAGCTTCACAATTGTCTTGACATAGATATCCGCTAACCTCGGAACTGGATAAGTAATATTAATTGGTAGAAAGTGCGCAGATTTAGTCAACCTATCAACAACCACCCATATGGTATCAAACCCTCTCATTGTGTAGTCTGCAAACTAGTCACAAAATCCATGGAGATACTATCCCACTTCCATTCAGAACGTCCAAAGGTTGCATCAACCCCGGCTGCTTTTGATGCTCTATCTTCGATTTCTCATGTCGTGCAAGCATACACAAACCGAGCCACATCACGCTTCATACCAGCCACCAAAACGACTTCTTCAAATCTTGATACATTTTCGTAGCTTCCGGGTGGATACTCAACTTACTACGATGACCCTTCTAGAATTGCCTTCTTAATCTCATCATCACTAGGAACACAAATCCTCCCACGGTACCTTAACACATCATGCTCATCTATCACATAATCTCCACTCAGAGAGTGGTCAATCCCAACCGCAATCTCAACCGTTTAATATCCTTCTTTTGAGCTTCCCGAATAACATTCAAAAAGTCATTGTGAATCCTCAACACACCCAATCTCACACTCTTAGGTGTCACCTCATGAGACTAGACTCAAATCTCAAACTGCTCAATCAATTCAAGTTCTTTCACCATCATTGCGGATACATGCAAGGACTTTCTACTCAAAGCATCCGCCACCACATTAGCTTTCCCTGGATGATAGTTCAAACTAAAGTCATAGTCTTTCAGCAATTACAACCACCTCCTTTGTCTCATATTTAATTCTTTCTGGTCAAACAGATACTGCAATCCCTTATGATCACTGAATACCTCAAACTTAGAACCATACAAATAATGTCTCCAAATCTTCAAGGCAAAAACAATTCTTTGCAAGCTCCAAATCATGGGTGGGGTAATTCTTTTCATGAGTTCTCAATCGTCTCTGAGGCATACGCCACAACCTTACCATTTTGCATCAAAACACCTCCTAGCCCCATTTTAGACGCATCGCAATATACAACAAAAGGTTCTCCAGATTTGGGTAAGGTTAAAACAGGTGAAGTTGTCAACCTTCTTTTCAATTCTTGGAAACTTTCTTCACATTTGGAATCCCACACAAATGCCTTTCCTATGCAAGTCAATTGAGTTAAGCGGAGTGCCAACTTTGAAAACCCCTCAATAAACCTTCTATAATATCCCGCCAATCCAAGGAAACTTCTAATCTCCGTGAATCGACTTAGGAGCCTCCCATTGCATCACCGCATCAACTTTGGATGGATCTACCGCAATCCCATCACCGAAATAATATGACCTAGAAAGCTCACTTCCTTCAACCAAAAGTCACACTTTGGCGCTTTAGCATACAATTTTTTCTCTTTCAACACTTCTAGCACTAACTTCGATGATGCTGCATGATCCTCTTCTGACTTGGAATACACCAAAATATCATCTATGAAAACCACCACAAATCGATCCAAGTAGTCATGGAAAATACGGTTCATGTACTCCATAAATACCCCGGTGCATTAGTGACACCAAACGGCATTCTGAGAATACTCATAATGCCCATATCTCGCCCCACGAATCTTTGTCTTACGAATATCCTCATCTTTCACTTTAATCGATGATAGCCCGATCTCAAATCAATTTTGCTAAACACCTTAGCTCCAACTAGTGATCCATCAAATCGTCAATTCTCGGGAGTGGATACTTGTTCTTGATTGTTACTTTGTTCACCGCCTATAATCAATGCAAAGCCGCATACTTCCATCTTTCTTCTTCACCAAAAATCTTGGCGCTCCCAAGGTGACACACTAGGTCTTATGAATTTCTTCTCAAGTAAGTCCTCCAACCGACTCTTCAACTCGGATAATTCGGATGCGGACATCCTATATGGAGCCATGGACACGGGTCTAGTGCCGTGCACAAGATCAATACCAAACTCTACTTCTTTTCAGCGCACATCCGAATTTCGTCGGGAAATACTTCGAGAATTCACGAACTATTGGCAACTCTTCAATCTTAGCTTGGCTCTCAACGGACAATGATGCCATCAATGAAAACAACTTAGCTTCCTCTTTTTAAAACTCTATGCGCAATGACTGAATGTAACAATGCGCATTCTTCCTCCTTAGAAGAAGGAAAGCTCACGGATCTACTAGCACAATTAATATGCACTTGGTTATCAACTAACCACCCATACCAAGAATGATGTCCAACCCTCCTAAAGGCAAGCAAATAAGATCAACAAGAAACTCTGCAAAAACGGACAGAGGACATCTAGCACACATTAGGGATGTAGTTCACCGAACCTTTGGTCAGGGGTATCAATAACCATGTCCCTTCTCATAGTAGACAAAACAAGACCCAAATTCTCAAAGACACAATGCAAAGAATGAAAGAATGTGTTGCACCAAAGATCTACTATAGCTATCAAAGGAGTGCCGTTAATAAAACAAGTACCTCTAATTGCGTTGTCCCCTGATCCCGCCAATGCGAACACCTTTCCTCTAGCCGACTCCTTCTTGGGTTTAGGACATTTATTGCTCATATGCCCCGCTTTCACGACAATTGTAACAAACAATGACCTCTTTCTCATTACATTCACTAGACTTGTGGCCCCTCCTCCCACACTTGTAACAAATGAGGCTCTGTGCACTCATTGCTTTTGTGGCGGGCTTCTTGCAATCAGTAACACACAATACCAAAGCAGCTCCTCCCTCCCCACTAGAACTCTTACCCTCACCGCCTTCCATTTCCCTTTGCCTCCACTCACATCATACGGTTTCCCTCGAAATTGAGCATTCTTTTTCTCTCTTACCATTTTGTAGGCTCGCAAAGATTTGTCTTCTTCATAGATTCTGCACTTGTCCACTAGCTTGGCAAAGTCTCGAATCTCCTGGTATCCAATAGCCTTCTTAATGTCGGGATGCACGCCCATTTTCAAACTTCACACACTTGGAGAATTCAGTGCGGTCATTTTCATAGTAGGGACAAAACTTGACTAGCTCTTCAAATTTGGTCGCATACTCACCACAGCGATTTGTTGCCTTGCTTGATTCAAGAAATTCCACCTCCTTTTTAGCCCTCACATCCTCCGGATAATACTTTCTAGTGAACTCTTCCTTGAAAACTTCCCAAGTGATTTCCTCCCAGTGACTTCTTCTAGTCTTTGTTTCTTCCTCAACCACCAATCGTCTGCCTCTTCCTTCAGCATGTGGGTCCCAAACCTCACTTTCTGTGCCGGAGTGCATGCCATCACACGGAAAATACACTCAATCTCCCTTAGCCAAGTCAGAGCTCCGTCCGGGTCATACCTACCCTTGAAGGTAGGCGGGTTCTCTCGCTGAAAAGTGGCTAGCTTACGGTCCTCCGCGTCTTCTCTACCGCCCCTCTGCTCCCCCATAGCCTGTGCTATGGCTTGCAGAGCCTCCGCTAGAGCAGCATCAATCCTTCGGGCCATTCTCAACCTAACACTGCAGCATTAACATTCGTTAAGAAACAATTAACACTACCTAGTTGTCACAGATACTATGACAGACATACTTGGCCGGACAGACCGAACTGCTTTGATACCACTAATGTAACACCCCCTTATTTTTAATACCAATTCAATTAACTAAAATCAGAGTTTTTCAAAAAATCTTTCCACGCACCTCGAAGAGGGTGGTACATTCAATGAAAACAACGTCAAACATATTTAAACTCCAAACTCATCAAGAGTACAACATGCATATCATAGTTACGTGGGTTGAAACCCTCAAAACAACCTGTTTAGTGTTTACAGTAATCCAACAAATAGTTTGCATAAGACAAATGAAATGAAACAGAACTTCACATACTCAATACATAACTCAAAATCGCTTTAATACATAACCATAATAAAGTAATACTAAGACCCCATCCCCGGTGTTACTATCAGAGCTGACTCAAGAAACCCAAGAGGCATGGCACTTCACTCGGAATCACCTGTTTGTCGCCACGAGAGCAGGCAACAAGAAATGCTAGGGTGAGTCTCTTTACATGAATAATAACAAGTAAGATAGCATTATAATCAGAAGACTTCTAGCGATAACAAACATTAGCTATTAAGCATTCACCATTCAACAGGGACATCAACAAGTCACAACAGAGAATTAATTAATGTATGCATGATGTATGCATGTGTGCATTATGCATGTGGATCCATAACTCACCACCCCGTCGTAACTCACCACCCCGTAGGGTAACTCACCACCACCAGGCGGGTAACTCACCACCACCAGAAGGTATTCATCACCCAGTGGGCCGCCCATCATCAACTATTTAGCCGAAACCATGCATATGATTCATGAGACAATATGACAATGCATCACGTCACACTAAGCACACCACATCAATTATTAACTACTACCTCACCAATTGTCAAACACCACCTCACCAATTGTTTACCATCACCTCACCAATTGTTCACCATCACCTCACCAATTGTTTGTCACCAATTTATCAGTTATCAATTAATTCTCACCTAAGGACCAAAACCACCCCCTAGGGACACCCTCCTCACTTGAGGACCATTTTGACACGCCAATAATTAATTTAGGGACTTAGGAAATTATTCGACATATTGGGACTAGTTAAACACTAAGGGACTATTTTGTCGCGCCAAGGATTAATTTAATTCTTAGGGACTAAATCGTCACACCAAGGATTAAATTAATTCTTAGGGACTAAACCGTCACTTAGACACATTTGGGTACCTAGGCGCAGGGGCAGCCAAAATGGCGCCCATAACTCAACAACTTCACTCACTCACACACAGCAGCACAGGCGCCAAGTTTCTCTAGCAACCGGCGCTCAGAATCGGTTCACCTGCAAGACACAAACACATCCACGGCGCCGATTCCTAGGGAATTGGCGCCCCTCCGCCAAACCCACTCAAACCGAAACTTCAAGGCATAAACAGGTCCTGGGCGCCTATTTGCCTAGCAAATGGCGCCCCTATCCAGCACAACACTAACCCATCCACTAAACACCACACCAGGCGCCAGAATCCTAGTGATTTGGCGCCCTGCACCCAGCCCCACTCTCTGTCCAGCAACCTGGCGCCAGAATGCTAGGCATTTGGCGCCCCCCCCACACTAACACACACGCACGCACATGACACAGCAACCTGGCGCCAGAATGCTAGGCATTTGGCGCCCCCCTCTAACACCCTTCACCAATTCACTTCAAAACTAAATTATTATTCAACAATTCATTTTCCCCACAACAACACACACATAATCATTAACTTATTACCATCAATTCATTATATTTCTCATACTCATTCTCATATGACCATTTCATCAAACACACACTATGCATAAATCACAACTCATGTTTCCACAACAACAATTAGCATGTTATGACCATCACAAACATTCCAAACATCAAACAACATGTGATCAACACACAATCACACCACAAGTCATTATTAGAGCCATTCCACCTATAACACATATCATACTAGCTATTATTAACATAAAGGAGAATCCCCTAACCTTGGGTGAGCTAAAGCTTCAATCAACCACCAAGAAGACAACCAAATGAGGTCTCCAAAACTGATTTCCAGCCCCCAACGAAAACAACCTTGATTGGTGACAAGTGGAAATTCAAAATAATGAGAATGGGTCTATGGAACTCATGGGAATGAAATAAGGAAAGGAAATTAAGGGTGTTTAGGACCAAAGCCTTCACTTACCAACACAAAACTTGAGAAAAGTCTCCTCCTTTTTCTCCTTCAAGCTGAAAACGTGACCCTCTTGCTTTGGGTAGCCATGGAAATTCAAAATGGAAGAGATAAGCTCAAGGAACTTAAAGGAATGGAACAAGGAAGAGAAATGGTGAAGATTAAGACCAAGAATGTGACTTACCACCAAGAATCAAAGAAAAGCTTTTCTTCCTCCTCTCCCCTCTTGTTCGTAGTCACCCTCTCTCTCTCTCCCCTCTGCCTCTATTTTTCTTCTTTCTTCTAAAATGAGGGTTTTGGTTACTCTAGTTTAGGACCCCTACCCTTTATGACTACTATTGGCCTAAAAATGGCCCATGGGCCTTATTCCCACTCCTCCACTTAATTTATTTCACCTCCTCGAAATGAAAAATAATTCTAACTTAGTATTCCTACTTAAAATAAATTAGACTCTTTTTAGATAAAATAACTTCAACTTGTAATTAATTTAATTAAAGGTTGCAAGCCTTAAATAACTTAATTAATTAAATAATTAAATTATTTTGGGCGTTACAAGCAATGCCCGCCCCACCTGAATAGTGGAAGATGTCCTTGTTCAAGTTAATGACTTAATTTTTCCTGCATTTTTACATCCCGGATATGGAAGGCGAAACTAAGTCAAGCGGGGGCTCCTATCATTTTAGGCGCACTGCTCATGAAAATGGCGAAAACCAAAATTGATGTTGATGATGGAACCATGTCCATGGAGTTTGGTGACATTGTCGCAAAATTTAACATTTTCGATGCTATGAAACATCCCTTGGAAGAGCATTCTGTTTTTCATATTGAATTGATCGCTGAGTTGGTTGATGACACTTGCTCTGAATTGTTTTCACCAGATTTTCCATCTTTATCTGGTTTTGATGAGGTTTACTCATGTGATGATTGTACTGATACTAACCCTTGTGTTGTTTGTGCTGAGATTGATGCTGCCTTGCAGGGTAACATTTCCTCTACAGGTGAAGTTGTCGATGAACCTGTTTATGCAGTTGAAGCTCTCGACACCCCGGCCGTCCCAAGCACTCCATCCATTGAGCAACCGCCATCCTTGGAGCTTAAACAACTCCCTGCAAATCTGAAATATGCTTATTTAGAGAGTGATGAAAAACTTCCAGTTATAATTTCTTCTAACCTTGATTTCGATCAAGAAAGTAAGCTTTTGCAGGTTTTGAGGAAGCATAAAAAGGCAATTGGGTGGACGTTGGCTGATATTCCAGGTATTAGTCCCTCACTGTGTATGCACAGGATTTTACTTGAGGATGGTGCTAAAACAGTAAGGCAACCACAAAGGAGGCTTAATCCTTTGATCCTCGATGTTGTGAAGAAAGAGGTAACCAAACTCTTGCAAGCAGGTATCATTTACCCTATCTCTGACAGTAAGTGGGTAAGCCCAGTGCAGGTTGTACCAAAGAAATATGGACTCACAGTGGTAAAAAATGAGAAGAATGAACTTGTTTCCACTAGAGTTCAGAATAGTTGGAGAGTTTGTATTGATTACAGGAGATTGAACCAGGCTACTAGAAAGGATCACTTCCCTCTACCGTTCATTGACCAAATGCTTGAACGGCTTGCCGGTAAATCACATTATTGTTTTCTTGATGGTTTTTCAGGCTATTTTCAAATTCATATTGCACCTGAAGATCAAGAAAAGACCACTTTTACATGCCCATTCGGTACATTTGCTTACAAAAGGATGCCTTTTGGTCTTTGCAATGCTCCTGGCACTTTCCAGCGATGCATGATTAGCATTTTTGCTGATTTTATTGAACACTGCATGGAAGTGTTTATGGATGATTTCACTGCTTATGGTTCTTCATTTGATGCATGTTTGAAAAAATTTAAATATGGTTTTAGAGAGATGCATCAAACCGACCTTGTTTTAAATTTTGAAAAATGCCATTTTATGGTTGAACAGTGGAATTGTTTTAGGTCACATAATTTACGAAAAGGGCATTTCAGAGACCTGCTAAGATTGATGTGATTTCCACACCGCTTTACCCATCTTGCATTCGCGAGATTCGTTTCTTTTCTTGGTCATGCGAGTTTTTACAAAGCGCTTTCATTAAGGATTTCAAAGAAGATAGCTCTCCCACTCTCCAACTTGTTAAAGAATGACGCTACTTTCAACTTCGATGACAAATGCAAAACATCATTTGACTTCTTGAAGAAAGCATTGACCTCTGCTCCACGCCATCCACCGATCGACCCTCCCGTTTGAGATTATGTGTGATGCTTCTAATTATCTTTGTTGGGCGGTCCTTGCACAAAAAGTTGACAAGGCCGCCCATGTTATTTATTATGCTTCTAGGACTTTAGATTCTCGCATACCTAATTACACCACCACTGAAAAGGAACTTCTAGCTATTGTCTTTGCACTCGATAAATTCAGATCATATTTGCTAGGTTCCAAGGTTGTTGTTTTTACTGACCATGCAGCTTTAAAGTACCTGTTGAAGAAGCCAGAAGCAAAACCGAGATTGATTCGGTGGATGTTGTTGCTCCAAGAGTTTAATGTGGACATTAAAGACAAAAGTGGAGCTGAGAACTTGGTGGCTGATCACTTGAGCAGGATAGAGAGGGATGAAGATCCTTTTCCCATTCAGGATGACTTTCCTGATGAGAAGCTTCTACTTATGCATGGAGTTACCCCTTGGTTTGCTGATATTGTTAATTATCTTGTTGCTGGTGTTTTTCCTACAGGTGGATCCAGGACACAAATTCACAAACTCAAAAGTGACGCCAAATATTATGTGTGGGATGACCCATATCTTTGGAGGTTTGGTAGTGATCATGTTATTAGGAGATGTGTTCCCGACTATGAGATCAAATCTATTTTGCATTTTTCTCATGCATCTCAAGCAGGGGGACACTTTGGTCCTCAAAGGACTGCAAGAAAAGTCCTAGACTCAGGTTTTTATTGGCCCACTATTTTTAAAGATGCTTATGAGACCTACCGCCTCCTGTAAGGAGTGCGGATAACAGTACAACCATCACTGTAATGTTGAAATGCCTCAAAGAACCTATGCTTTTCTCTGTGAGGTATTTGATGTATGGGGAATCGACTTCATGGGTCCCTTTCCTATATCATTTGGTTTTCTACATTTTACTTGTTTGTTGATTATGTTTCAAAGTGGGTAGAGGCTATCCCCACTAGGACTAATGATTCTAGAGTTGTTCTGCAGATTTTGTCGCCTAATATTTTTGCAGGTTTGGAGTACCGCGAGCTATCATAAGTGACCAAGGCACTCATTTCGTGAATCCGCACCATGGAAGCTTTGCTCATAAGTATGGAGTTGTGCACAAAATCTCCACTTGCATATCACCCACAAACTAATGGGCAAGCCGAGATCTCAAACAGAGAGATCAAACAGTTTTAGAGAAATGGTGCACCAAACAGAAAGATCGAGTCGCCCAGCCTTGAAAACGCACTTTGGGCTCAAAGGACAGCTTTCAAGACACCCATAGGATGTCTCCTTATCGACTTGTTTTCGGTAAGGCATGTCATCTTCTGTAGAGATAGAACACCGTGCTTATTGGGTGGTGAAAAGTTGTAATTTGGAGATGCAACAAGCGTGTATTGAAAGGAAACTCCAATTACAACAACTTGAAGAGCTTAGGCTGTAGGCTTACTCGAAAGCTCTAGGATTTATAAAGAGAAAACTAAGCACTTCCATGATAAGATGATTTCTAGGAAGGAATTCTCTGTGGGCCAACAGTTTCTCATTTAATTCCCGCCTTAAGCTTATGGTCGGGAAACTTCGATCCAAATGGATTGGCCTTTTTTGTTATTACTAATGTTTTCCCTTATGGTGCAAAGAGAGATTAAAAGTGCAGTCTCGACAAAGTTTTCAAGGTCAATGGGCAGCGCCTAAAGCTATTCTATGAAAGTTCAGCGCCTGAAGATGCAAACATAGAGGAGCTTTCTTTGGAAGCGCCCAACTACACTGCAACTTGATCAGGGAGTTCTTCTTTCCTTCTCTCTACTTTAATAGTTATGTCCTTTCATTGAGGACAATGCTTGTTTCAAGTGTGGGGAGGGAATCATCTGCTTTCTTTGCTTTTATTCGTTGTTTTGCTTTGTTTTCAGTTATAAAATAAAAAAAAATGCATCTTTTTGAAAGTTTTGGGCTATAGATTAATCTGAGTTTTGGGTTGTGGAGATTTGGGAAAAGTTCACAAGATCGGTATCGTCTTAACACCGTGAATCTCCTGCTTATGGAAATTAATTTGAATCCTTATTATGACATAGCCTTGAATTCTCACCCCGACAAAATTTCTTGAGTAGTTTATCTTTGTAGTCGAGACCATCTCACACATGCTCTATGTAAGGAAGCCGATGAAAATAAGTGAGTGATCCAAAAAAAATAAAAAATAGGGAATGCTCCTTCTAAGTTTGGTGACCCTCACTCGGTCACTTAACCCAACGGTCGTAGAACCTACACACACAAAAAAAGAAAAAAAAGAGAGAGATTCCCATTGTTAGTTGGTTCAAAGGCTTCTGGTGTTGAACTTGGTAGGGTGGATTACGGTCCAATCCCCCGCAACTACAATTGGGTAAACAAGGGTTATGCCATTTAATTCCAGAACCCCATGCAAAAAGAATCAGAGTCACTAACCGGCGATAGCCTTACTATAGGTGTGTGGAGATAACGGGCTTAATGTGATTGCACCAGGATGAAAAAGAGGAAATAGGAGAATGGGTAAGTTAGGCTTCGGCATAATAGCATGAATCGGATTGGGTTGTGTATTCAGGAGGCTTACGATTGCACAATTGTGGATTAGTGTTCCTACGATGCCCTTAGTGTGCAAGATTAGTACCTATCGACGCAATCTTAGCCGAAGAAAAGTTTGTGGCCTGGAATGAGTAACTCATGATGCTTGCGTGTTTGCTTTGAGTTTTATATTTTTATTTTGCTCGGAGTGCAAAACTTCAAGTGTGGGGGAATTTGATCAGTGCATTTTGATGCACGTTCTTCCATGTTTATACTTAAGCATTTTTATGTTTTGCTTTGTTTATTTTTATGTTTTATAATGTTTTTCTAATTTAGTTTATTTTTGGCTTAATTTGATTTCCGTGTTTTATTTTCAGATTTAGCAGCTTTCGCGGAAAAATTCATAACTGGAGCTACGAGTATCGAATCGACGGGTTCTAATATGCGTTGAAAAGCCAAGAGAAAGAGATACAACTTTCATGTTGCAGCAAAAAGCTAATTCGGAGCGCAAGAGTCTCAAATAATTCGTTGAAGTTCCAGACTTAATAAATATTTAGTTTTGGACCGGGCTTTTTATGTTTTTTTTTGACCCGTTGGGTTAGAACCGGAATCCTTGTTTTTTCCTTTATACCTAGCAGCCGCGGTACTGTTCAGGGACGTCTTTTTCACTATTCACGAAATACTTTAGAGGCTTGGGTACGAATTCTCATGGAGAACTAGAGGATCCAAACAATTTCTTTGTATTCGAGTTCCGGCACCTTGAGATTTTAGTAATTATAATCCGTGTTTTCTATTCCTTTCAATATGAATCTATATCTCTTGTTTGCTTAATTCGATTTACATAGGTTATATTGGTTTAATTCGATTGATTGTATGATCCTAACGATAGACATGTTATCGTTTGCTTAATTCGTTATCGTGTTTGTTTAATTCATGTTTGCTTAATTCATGAAACTTAATCCCGTTTGCTTAATTCGGATAATAGGAACATACAACTTATACTATCAATTGCGCTTGTCGGTTGATATTATAATCGAATAGGAATGACAATTTGCGGTTGGAATTACGATAATCGATGATAGGCAGAACCGAATCGAAGAAATTGATTTTTAAACGTATTTGATAATCACTTATTTGCTCTATTTGTTAAATCGGACTTTAAACCAAACATCCCTAATTCGATTTCGGTTGGTTAATTATTATACAAGAATCCTTGAGAGACGATACTCGAGTTGTCGCTCACGTATACTATACTTTCAAAATACTCGCTTTTGATCCGTGCGCGACAAATGATCAAACATCTAGCAATGTATTAAGCTATATTTGAATTAGCTTATAACCTATGGTGTTATCTTAACAAAGACAGTATTCAAAGATTTAACTTGCAACTATGTCCTTACAAGCTTATAGACATGGATTCTTAAAGTAAGTTATGTGAAGGAACTTTTGATATATTTGAGACTTAGAACCTAATTTCCACTTACAGAGGAAGCTATTATTTCGAAAGTTAATAGGAACTAGAATTGACTACAAAAATGATAATAAAGTTCAAAGAATTACGACAGTAGAGAAGTGTATGAAAATATAGTAATAGGAGAAATAACTTAGAGAAGAAAATCTCTTCTGCCCTATGATCCTATTCTCGCTTTGGTGAAAAAGATGACATTTCCTTAAGCAAGTCTCCATGTTTCTTAAAAGGCTTACTTGCTATACAAATAATTTAGAGAAAGGAAACAGTTTGCCATTTGGTAATAACTGCCCTATAAATAACCAAATGATTGCATATATCCTCACATCCCCATCTCTTCCATCGCATTCATGTGCACCTCCACTAACTCGCCTACGCTTATTTAAGTTCCCCATCTGTTTCCTCCTTGATATCTTATCATACTCTATCCCCTTTTCCATCTTTTGCATTACACCCTCATTGGATGTCAATGATGCGATGCAACCCATATAGCCAATATAAGATCATTTCCACTTTTCTTTCTTTTAAATACTTTTGAAAAATGATCCAAACTAACTCTCATATTCATGGAATTACCATATTTATACATATATAGCAGTTAATTGCACAATTATTCCAAAGGTTGCTTGATAGAATCTTTTTTTTTGTTATTATTAAGTACTAGCACTTGTGAGCTAAGAGACAAGAATGAGTTTGATGAAGGAGATCAGAAGTTCAAGTCCTGGAAACTAACATTTTCCCCACCCCTAACTAATTACTAAGCACTAAAATTCGCCTATGTAAAAAAAGTACTTGCAATAGCCACTTAAGCTAAAACTAGGAAGTACTATCCCAAGTGAAAAAGGGTATCACCCTACGGAACAACCTAAAGGAAATGGAAGAAATACTTTCATCAATTATTTAATATGTCACAAATAGACAGTCAAGACTTACCAAAGCTACTAACATTGGTTTAATGAACTAGTTCATATAAGCATAAACATGTGTGCTTAGTTGTGTAGGATTTCAGTATTACATGAAAGAAACAGTTAGAGCCTTTGAGTCAAGGTGAGATACTTTACCTGAATCTGTGAGCAATCAATATGCTTTCCCATAGAAGCAAGGAGCACAGCCTCTTTGTAACCGTGTCTATAGATTTTAAGTATCTTGTGCTCATGATGAGTACCTAGAGAAGCACAATGTTTGCAGAATGACCAGATGCAGCTCATAGCAGATTTGTCCAACTCATTCTTAGGTAAAGCATGAGCTGTACATGGTTCAAAGAAAGGTTTGCTTAGGAAACGCTCAAGCCACCTTTGCTTGCAAGTTGCATCAACTTGCTCATCCTACAAAGTAAGACATATGTTAATAGTTTATGCAGAAAGTTACAAAAATAAACCATTGTCATTCCTTTTATAGCTTATAAATTTCATTTTTCCATGCTTCTTAATGTTGTTCTTCCTACTTAAATGTATGAGAGTTTGTGGTTGGAAATATGACCAATCTCACTTGGTCGCTTATCCGTGTTGTCTATTACCACTGAGGCAAAAGAAATCTGTACACGTGAAGTGATAACTCTATTTTATATAGAGTTATTCATACATTTAAACTTAGGTTATTACTTATTTTCAAGTAAATTAATATGTAAATATAGCTTATTAATAAAGAAACAACATTTTAAGGATTCAAATGGATTAGGACAATGAATTAGGCAAAATGCATATGTCTTGTTAGGTTTGATGTTTTGTTCAAGCAGCTATACTTCGTGTGTACCCACACCGCACTCGCACTCGAGTGCCTACACCGCTTACACCGCTAAACCAAAGACTTTGCACCAAAACATCCAAGGACTAATTTGATGCTTCAACACTTGATATATGACGTCATGCCTAGTCATATGGAGCAGATCCACTTGCATAATTCGCGATCACTATCAAAGACAAGTTGATGAGCTCACTCACTCAAGGACATGTGACACTTCTTTATTGGACCACCCCATGTGAACATGCAAAAGAGCAACTTGAACAATTTGCTTGATGGGAGGTCTACAACTAACCATGGTTCTTCGATTTGAGTTGCAATTTCGCATGCCAAAGGAAACCTTCCAAGGGAGGTAAGCTCACTTGTCTATAAATAGAGACCATCTCTTCACTTGAAAATCATCCTTCATCCTAGTTATTAAAGGATCACTTATTTTTCTTTATTTGTAATTTAGTTTTAGTTTTTATTTAAATTTCTCGAGAGAAGAAGGTAAGGAAGTGCTCGACAACCACTCCCTTTACTTCTACTTAGAGGATACTTGTGTAAGGCATTAGTGTAATACCCCGAATTTTGTCCGCCTAATTTGAAAATCAAATAAAATGTGTTGTTGTGGACATTTGATTCTAATCGATATTTCTCTATTTTTGAAAGTATATCGCTTGTCATACGAGAGTCAAATTTAAAAGGTTTTGTAGTCGTTAGCAATTTTGCGTCATTTATGTTGTTAGCGATCAAAAATATATTGTTTTATAGTCGTTAATGATTTCGTGTCGTTTATGTTGTTATTAGTAGAACCTACTCTTTTTATTTGATTACTAGAAAAACTCAGATTTAGAAATAATTTGGTATTAGTATTAATATCCATTGAAGTTCAATAAAATCAGAATTTAGATTTACACAGAAAAAATAATATAAATATAAAATCTGAAATTAAAGTTTTTACAACAAATTTAAAAATTGAGGTAGATGCTTTCTCTCCACTGCTTCACGTGAGTTTCTCTTCCTCTCCCATTTGAGCTCAAGACAATGACCTTTTCAGCTGGCTCAGATTTTTCCTTCCCTATTCTTAGCTCTTGACCAAAACCCACCTATGCTCCCTCTCATGCCTCTATCACAGCTGCAACCTACAAACATGAACCAGGTAAATAAGTAGAATTCAGAGACAAAGTGAAAAAAGGAGAAAACTGAGCATCATAGATTTAGAGATGGAGAGGGACATTTCAGAGAGCTCACAGCTTGCAATAACAACAAAAACAAAGATGAATCCTCTATAAAAGAGAGGAATCCGAAAATCAAAGGGGGATTTCAACAGAAAATGATACACTAAAAAACAATACACACAGACCACAAGCAAAACAAAAACCCACGCAGAGAACAACAATACTGAGAAAACACCAACACATAGAAAAAATACACTGAGATACATACACAGCAAATACACAAAGAAAAAATAGAAAGAGACGGTGAAAACACATAGAGGAAAAACCAAATTGAAGAAGGAGGGAACGAAATAGGAGTAGGAACAAAGAAACAAAACAAAAAAAGCAAAAACACGTAAAAAACCACACGTAATCGCAACGATAGCAATAACCACCATCATCCCTTCCACCCACAACCACCACCACTTCAATCCATCACCAAAACCGCATCACCATTAATCTGAAAAAAAACACAGTGTACAACCAAAGCAAGAGAAGGAAAGGAAGAAACTTACTATTTTCACCATATTGTCATCTCCCGTGAAGCCACCGCCACCACCTGCAGAGTGAGCTTCACCTCTCACCGCCGCATCGCTTCATCCCTCCTCTCTCGGTTTCTTCTCACCCCAAACCGAACCACCATTCGCGATCTTCCTTCCTCATCGCCGCCTCTCCGTCGCGCGCCGCCGTCGGACACCACGAGCATCCCACCACCGTCGCCGCCGCGTCGCTCTCCCTTCCGCTTCTTCCTCGCGTACACTCTCCTCTCTCCTCTCTCTCTCTCTCGATCCGCCCTTCTCTCTCGCCGCCGCTCTCCTCTCGCTGCCGCTCTCTCTCTCTCTCTCTCTCTCTCTTTTCTCTCTCTAAAAATTTTCTCTTCTCGAAATGGTGGAATAAAACGGCTACTGGTAGAGAGGTGATTAAAATTAGGTTTTCTTGATTTTAGTAAATGGGTCTGATCTGTAATAGTTATGGGCCTATATGTTTTTTAAATTTTATTTTACATCAGATTGCTAATAACACCCTAGTATTACCAATACAGTAACCCCCACGCTTTTCCTAATAAAAATACTAGTTACACTCCTTTTATCTCTGCTCAAAGACCCACCCTTTTCATTTACTTATTTTTTTACTTTTGTTATTACTTATTGTTATTACTATTATCATCATTCTTATTTACCTTCATGTTGTCATCTAATAGCATCTCTTTTTGCTTATCATTTGTTATCACTATTATGATGGTTTGTGTAATTTTTAAACTAGGAATAAACACTTAAGGTATAAATATGGCTACCTAAATCCACTTTTACTCATATCATGTTCAATATTCATTTTCAAAATCGTCATTCCAAGTTAACTCATTCGAACATTCCAACCTAATTAAAACCAGTTATCATTAATGATCACTCGCGCCGTTGCCGTTTGGTTGTTAATGATAATTTCATTTTTCAAAAGAGTTAACAGTGTGACCACTCTAAACCGTTGTTGTTTGGTCATCGCGAACGCTCAATCCAATTGCGAATTCCTTTTATCACGACGTTCTCTCCAATTCAAATCAACGAAAACACTTTTTAAAGACAAATCTTTTCAAACATCAAAATCAAAACTAATTGTCACTGATGATCACTCGCGTCGTTGCCGTTTGATTGTGGGTGATAATTTTATTCCCGTGGGAGCTAGTAGTGTAGCCACTTTAAACCGTTGTTTTTTGGTCTTCACAAACGCTCCCCTTCAATTGCGAAAACCTTTTCAATAATTAAAAACCGATTGTCATCAATAGTCACTCGCGCCATTGCCGTTTGATTGTTAGTGATGATCCCATTTTCAAAAAGAGTTAATAGCGTAGCCACTCTAAACCGTTGTTGTTTGGTCATCGCGAACGCTCAACCCCTTTGCAAAAAAACTCTAAAAAGATTAAAAAACAAAAACCTTTTTCAAGACAAACAAGAACTACGTAGCTTTGAATTCTCCATCGCACTGGGAGATACGTAGGAGCGAGAGGCTAGCTCTCGTCAAGCGCCAAAAATAAAAATTTTCATTAAGTCTTTTCATTCCTTTTTCAATAAAGAAGCAAATTTAAGTATTTTCCAAATCGACACTTAAAACCACACGTTTAATTAAAGGTTCCTTTCGATAGAAAGGAGATGTGGGGTGCTAATACCTTCCCATGCCTAACCGACCCCCGAACCCAAATTTTCCGGTTTCTAAAAGGCCATTCGCTTTCCAAAAGGTTTTCTTCAATATTTCCTTATAAAAATATTGGTGGCGACTTCATTGTTTTAAAAGTTGTAAACGAAGAAAGATCCTCGTGACTTTTTCTACGCAACAGCTTAGTATTGTACTTCAACTTTGGAAGCTCATGCAAATGCATCTCCCCTTGTGTAACTTCTATCCTTTTGAGTTCTTTTGTTATATTACTCATTTAATCATGCTCTTTGCAGATTCTATCTATTATATCATGAGTAATATGGGCTAAAATCCTTTAGTTGAGATGTTGTAGCCTTGTATTGATCTTTTAAGTAAGTAAATGTGCCTTGAAAGAAGTATTACACAAGAGTTAAAATGCATACACTACATAGATTATGTAGTGTATGCATTTTAACTCTTTGTAATACTTCTTTCAAAGCTTATTCTGAATTTGATCCCTTTAGAATAGGTAGACTTGTAGCAGTTGGTATATGGGTTACAACATCTTTGTTAAACTAGCTTAAATAAGGAATTGATTGTTAAAACCGTGTTAAGTCCTAGACATAGGATAACATAGTTTTAGGGTGATACAGTGGGTGCTTAAGAGACACGAGTGAACCTATTTAGCATGCCTAGACATAGGAAGCTTGTAATGAAACTCAAGAAAGTGACTCAAAGACACATACTATTGCAAATTGCATCCAAAGGTACCTACACATCGCATACTCCACTAAAACTCTTAGAAGTGATTTACTTGGTGAAAACGTCTCAACTACTTTATCTCACCGATTCCTTACACACATTTATTGTTTATATTGTGTTTATTCACTTTGCATACTCCAACCAACTCGTGAATAGTGTAGACACACTAAGTGTACACTCTAGACTCTACAAAGCTTTACATAATCCCTGTGGGCTTCGACCTTTTCTTATCATTATATTACTTGTGTGACTATGTATACTTGGATACTATTTTCCACACCAAGCTTTTTGCGCCAGTGTCGGGGATTATAGTAAAATTTTGTTGTTTAGATTGTTAATTTAGTGTTTTATTTATTACTACCGGGTATTCTGCTTTCTCGTAGTAAACACTTAAAGGCGTAAAACACCTAGTGTAGATGCACTAGCTTATGCCTGAAATAGAACACATGAATTTGATTGTGATCCGTAAATTGAAAGAAGATTTAGGAGATTGCTAAGACAACAAAGACAAAGACAACAAGATCATGGAAATATGTCTCACCACGTTGAAGATGCCCCGCCAGAGGAGGACCTAACTCACAACATCAACAACTCAAGGTGAAGCATATCACATGCAACAATTCATTCAAATGGGACCAATAGGTATGATTAATGATAGGGATATGCCTATGAGGGACTATGCCCAATATGATCAACAACATATACAAACTAGTATTGCTAGACCTCGTATTGATGATGCTCATTTTGAATTTAAACCTATGATATTTCAAATGATGCAAACAATTGGTCAATTTGGTGGATCTGCTCATGAAGATCCCCATGAGCATTTAAAGCAATTCATAGAAGTTTGTAGAACTTTATCATTCCTGGTATTAGTGAGGATGCATTTAGACTTAAATTATTTCCATATTTATTGAAAGATAGGGCTAAATCATGGTTAAACTCTTTGGAGCCCAATTCTATTCATACATGGAATGAACTAGCTGAAAAATTCTTAAGTAAATATTTTCCTCCAATTAAAAATGCTAGGATGAGAAATGATATTACATCTTTTAGCCAAAAAGAATTTGAATAATTGTTTGAAGCATGGGAAAGGTGGAAAGAGCTTTTAAGAAAATGTTCACATCATGGTTTACCTGTCATTATACAAATGGAAACTTTTTATAATGGTCTAGAACCCCAAACTAGAGTGATGCTTGATGCATCAGCTGGTGGTGTTCTTTTGAATATGTCTTATAATGAAGCATGCGATCTCATTGATAAAACTGCTACAAATGGTTCTAGTTGGCCTACTGAGAGGGTAAGTGGTCAAAGGAAAACCTCTAGGGTACATGAGATTAATGATATATCAGCCCCATCTGCTCAAGTAGCCACTTTAACTAACATGTTCAAAAATTTCACTACAACTAATACACCTAGTGCAAACACACCTAAGGAAAACACTCGCAGCAGCGTATTTTTGAACAAGCCCCTCCAGAACACCGCAAAAAGCCTTTAGAACAAGCCCTCCAAAGACCTAAGTTGTGTTTATTGTGGGGAGGCCATCTATACGTAAGAGTGTCCTAGCAACCCTCGTCTCTCACAATTATGTAGGTTACAATAGAAATAACAACCCTTACTCTAATACCTACAATCCAGGATGGAAGAACCACCCAAATTTTAGGTGGAACAACTCCAATGCACCTGCACCAAGTGCTCCTGCACCAGCTACACCTCCTAGTTTTCAATCTCAAAATTACCAAAGACCAAACCCACCTGCCAGTGATAATTCTCTAGAAGGTTTGCTTAAATAATTCATTAGTGAAACTAGAATCTGCAGCAAGCCCAAGATGCATCAATTAAGAACCTAGAGAACCAAGTGGGGAAATTAGCAACTGCTTTGCCTTCAAACACAAAAGCTTCTACCTCACAAAGGCAAGGGAAGGAACAAGTCAAAGCCATTTCTTTAAGGAGTGGCATGGATTTAACAGAACCATATGAGATTGAAGGTACAGATAAGCAAGAAAAAATAAAATGAAAAATTCTCAAGATGCAAAGAAAGACTGATGCATCTCGCATCTCATGAAGTTCCAACTCCAAGGTTAGTTCCTCGAATACCCTCCTCCTCCTTTTCCTCAAAGATTGAAAAAGCACATGAGGAGAAGCAATTCAAGTATGTTTTTAGATGTTTTAAAACAATTACATATCAATGTTCCCTTAATTGAAGCACTTCAACAAATGCCTAATTATGCTAAATTCATGAAAGATGTGCTCTAAAAGAAAAGACTAGGGAATTTGAAATCATTGCTATGTCAAAAGAATGTAGTATGATCTTCCAAAATAAAATTCCAAGAAAACTAAAGGATCCAGGTAGCTTTACAATTCCTTTCTCAATAGGCAAATTCTATACTGTGTAGAGCATCAGGTGATTTAGGTGCATGCATCAACTTGATGCCTAAGTCTATTTTCACAAAGCTAGGAATTGGAAATGCTAAGCCTACCACTTTGACACTGTCTCTTGCAGATAGATCAAAGCATATCCGTAAGGAATCATTGAGGATATTTTGGTACAGTTGACAAATTTTTGTTTTCCGCAGATTTTGTTATCCTTGATTTCATTGCAGGATGAGGAAGTACTGTTATACTTGGAAGACCATTCTTGCAACAGAAAAACATTGATAGATGTGCGTAAAGGAGATCAACCTAACCATGAGAGTAAATGATCAAGAAGTGAAGTTCAATGTATCGAATGCTTCAAGTATCCCAATCGAGGAGAGTGAAGAGTGTTCAACAATTTCTCTTGACCATTTGGTGGAAAAACAATTCCAAGAGCAAGATGATCACCTTGCCATGCAGCACTAGCACTGATGCACCGCACCGCCTGCTGTAAGAATTTATTGAAGAAAGCATTCTCGCTAAGGAAGAAGCTACACCTAAGGTAATGGGCTAGAACTTATGAGTCTCTTAATTTAGAAGATCCCAATCTTAAAAAGAATTTAGCTTCTATAGAACAACCTCCTAAGCTAGAATTAAAAGAATTCCCTAAGCATTTGAAATATGTTTTTCTAGGTGAAGATAATAAACTTCCTGTAGAATCATAGCTTTCTCGATCTATCACTAGAACAAGAGCTAGATTTAATTAACACCTTGAAAAGACATAAAAGAGCTATAGGTTGGCAAATGGCGGATATAAAGGGATTAGCCCCTCCATATGCATGCATAGGATAATTTTAGAAGAGAATTCTAAAATTAGCATAGAAGGGCAGAGAAGATTAAATCCCATCATGAAAGAGGTTGTTAAGAAAAAATAATAAAATGGCTAGATGTCGGTATTATCTACCCTATTTCGTATAGTTCATGGGTTAGTCCTGTGCAATGTGTACCTAAGAAGGGGGAGTAACAAGAATAGCTAATGAGAAAATGAATTAATCCCTACAAGAACTGTAATAGGGTGGAGAATTTGTATGGATTATAGAAATCTCATAAGGCCACCAAGAAAGATCATTTCCCCTTACCCTTTATAGATCAAATGTTAGATAGGTTAGCATGAAAGGAGTTCTAGTGCTTCTTAGATGGTTATTCAGAAAACTACCTTTACTTGTCCCTATGGAACATTTGCATTTAGAAGAATGCCTTTTGGACTTTGTATTGCACCGCTACCTTTCAAAGATGCATGATGTCAATCTTTTCGACTTCATTGAGCAATCAATGGAAGTCTTCATGGATGATTTTTCTGCTTTTTCGAGAAACATTTCCATTGTGTCCATCAAACTTAGAAAAATTCTCCAAAGATGTGAAGACACAAATTTAATGCTCAATTGGGAAAAATGTTATTTTATGGTAAAAGAAGGCATTGTGCTTGGTCATAAAATATCCAAAAAGGTCTTGAAGTGGATAGAGCCAAATGTGAGGTAATTGAGAAACTACCACGCCCATCAACAATCAAAGGGATTAGAAGTTTTTAGGTCATGCGAGTTTTCTATAGGAGATTTATCAAAGACTTTTCAAATATTTCAAAACCATTGTGTATGCTTTGCAACATGATGTATGGTGCATTTTGTAACGCCCCAAAAATAATCCAAAGATTTAATTAATTTATCTAGGTGTTATGTTGGTTGGTCATAATAAAAGAAATAAGACGGTGTTTCAAATTAATAAGGGGTGGTGTGTAGGAAATGAGTGAGTGGTATTTTAATTAAATAGGAGTGGTGTAAGTAATTAATTGTGTATTAAATAGGATTCAAGACACTAGAGCACAATTACTTAAGCTCTAGGGTTAGTGTCTTAGACACTTGGAGAGAAAGAAAAGAAAAATAAGAGAAGAGAAAAGGAAGGGTGTTGGCAAGAAGCCGTGAGAAGAAAGGAAGAGAATAAAAGAAAGAAAGAAGGGAAACGTGATTATGAAGAGGAGAAAGAGAGAGAATACGGCGCAAAGAGAGAAAGAGGAGAAAGGGAAGTTGTTATGCGCTTTTTCTTGTTGGTGATTCAAGGAAGGGTTATCATCATCTTCAAATTACCAAGGTAAGGGGAGTCTCATAGTATAAAGGGTTGTATGATGGGTAGTATATAGGAGGGTAGAAACTATGATGCCTAGGAGATGTTTGATAAAATGTTTGAATGAATTATGAGTAGATATATGATGGGTATTATGTTGGAGTTAGGCTCTATGTTCTTGTCTTGATTGCTTTGAATGTGTATTTGATGATTGATGAATGTATTAGGGTTGTTTGAAATTGTTATGTGATGGTTGAACATGATGAGTTTCACATGTTTACGGTTTTGTGCACTTTCTGGACACTGTTCGGTTTTTCGAGAACTGGTACTGTTTGTTTGATCCAAAATTATTTGGCTGAATGTTTTTGAAAATAGACTTAACACCGGTCGTTTTGGCGCTGGTTTCGTTAAATTTGGAGTTGTATAGCTCGAGTTATAGGCAATACAAGTTAGGTTAAAATTCTGGAAACGTTTTGGGTATGGGTTCAGTATTTCGGTAACTGGGAACGTTGTATTGACTGAAAAATTATGTGGTTTACTTTTCTGGAAAATAGACTTAATGCTTGTTAATGTGGCACTGGTTTGGTTGCATTTAGAGTTGTGTAGCTCGAGATATGAATTCCACAAGTTAAGGTAAGATTCTGGAAACAATTTGGACATAGGGTCAAGTGTTTTGGCTATCATGCGTTTTCAAAAGAACTCCTTTTCGAACGAATCCAATTTCTTTGAAAACTAAACAGAATTTTCTCCAGTTTATGCACAAGTTTCATGCAATTTGATTGAGTTTTGGTCATTTTAGAACTGCTTGAATTTGAAGGACAGAAACTGCCCTCTTTGAAACTAGTATGTGTATTTTTGAAAATTGTACCTATTGAACACTCTCCTTCAAAAACTGAACTTAGGGATAAGAAATAGACCCATAGGGCTTTCCAACGAGTATTTATTTGTCGAAACTCCGATGTCGCTTACTATTTTAATTAATTCGCCAAGTAGGTGCACTGCTGTAGGAAATTCAGCACTGCGGCGCTCGTGTTCTTGCTGTCATGCTGTTTTTATGTTGTCCGCATGTCACAGTAGTCTGCTTTTAGTCCCTAGGTGCTGCTTTTAGTCCTTTGGTGCTGTTTTGGTCCTTGGTGCCGTCTTAGTCCTTGGTGTTGCGCTTAGTCCTTGTGGTGTCGTTTAACTCTGTTGTATACCAACCGTGTGAATAAATATTGGTGATTGGGGTCTATGACCTTCTTTGGTGTTGGTGAGTTGATAAGACTATTGGTGAGCATGCTATTGCATAATTTTGGTGATTTTGGTGTATATGGTGCATTGTCATGGTGTCGCATAATCATATGCATTTTTGGTGAGTAGGCTTCGCCTCATTATATATTTTGGTGAATGCCCTCAAGGCTATTTTTGGTATGGATCCACATGCATATGCCCGTGGAGTTTTGGGTTGCATTTCATACATACATTCATATCAAGGTGTTGTCGCTATTGTTGTTGTCTTTGTTGTTGCTTATTGTGTTGCTCATTGGTGTTACTACTTGGAAGTTGTAATGATGTTGAGTTGTAATGACGCTGGGGAATATTTATGTTGAGGTGTAATTATGTTGTGGTGTAATGATGTGATTGCGTAGTGATGTTGTTGTGATGTGTTGTATTCCGTTGTTGATGTGTTGTGGTGGTTATAGTTGCCTATTCTCTAGTATATTATCTATCATATATGCTTTTATGTTGTTTGAGACTCACCTTCTCAGATTTAAAATGTTACCTCGATGTCTGTGAGCGTGCGTAATCACGAATGAAGATCAAGGTCTTTTATGAGCCGAAGTCGTTGTCGTCTCGATACGTAGCACCCGGGATGAACATCGCTTCTTTTTATTTATTTTGTTGCATTTAATTATTTTGAACACGAGTTTGTGGTTTTGAAGTATGGAACAAATATTCGGATGTAAACTAAATTGAAGTATTTTGTTTTCCATGTTTTATTTATTTACCCGTCATTTGATTTCAAAAATGTCGAATGTGACGCTTACAATTTCTCGCTTTGAATTTAGTTTCCGCACTGATATTTTATAAAATGAACGGGTAGAATTGGGGTGTTACACGCTTGATATACACACAAATGTGCAAGTATACACAATCGTGATCAAGTAATAAAGTGTAAGTAGAGATCGCCCTCACGAGGATTGGATTAATTTACAAGTTTAAATTAAATAGTTCACTAGTAAAAAGGTAACCACTATCCTACTCACAAATAGGTGATGTTGATAATCAAACAGTAATGTAAATAAGCAATAAAAAGATGTAAGAAATCAAGTGGAGAATGATAGTTGAGATGTCTTCACCAAATAAGTCACTTTTAAGAGTTTCAGTTATATGTGATGCAAAAATCGATGAAGTCAGTTCTGCATCGGTGATGTGCTTTCACCACTTTCTTTAGAGTTTCATTACAAGCTCTTATGATCTTTGCTTTTTGCAAAGAAAGAAAAGAGTTATCAATTCCTCTCTTGCCTCCTAACAATGATCCAAGTTGCAAATAAGTTCACTCTTGTATTTGCATCATCCTAAAGACTATGCTATCCTATGTCTAGGTTTTAGCATGTAATTAACAAAGTTTCCTTTATTAAATACTTATCCATATTAGTTCTTGAGTTCTAATCATAAACCATGTCTGTATTTATGATTTACATTCACTTTTAGTTGGCCAAATCTAAAGATGAATATGAAAGAGTTATCATACAAGAACTAAAATGCAAACATCACATATGAACACAATAACTTACTTAAAAGATCATTATAAGGTTAGAACATCTCAACCAAAAGAGTGTAGTTCATGCTAGACATCACAAGGCTTTTATAAATAGAACAATTCATATTCATATAATTGAAATAACAAAAGGAAACAATAAGATAGAAGTTACACGGCTTGTAGTTTCCTTTGCATGAACTTGCCAAATGATTCGGGTGCACTACTCCACTTGGTTGTTGTTGAAGTAAAGGAAGAGGTCACAATTCCTTCCTTGCCTCCTTATAACCTCCCTTACAAGAGAAAATAAAACTAACTAACCTAAACTATTCTATGGAATTGAAATACAAGATATGAGAAGTGATTTTGATCTTGAGAGATATTGATCTCTCGGAGAGAAGATTTTCCAAGTGAAGAGTAGAAGGTCTTTATATAGGCTTTGAGCTTTCTTTCATGAGAGGGTTTCCTTCCTCTTGTAGTTGAAGTAAACTAGAGGTGTAACCATGGTTACTTTTCAGTCTTGTCTCAAGTTGAATCATACACTCAAGTGTATAGGAGGTCCAATAATGAATGGCCACATGTCCATAAGTAAATGACTCTTCAAAGCTAGTCTTCTATGGTGGGCTATGGTAGGCGCCTCCTTTAGCAAGTGGGCATGTTCCCCCATGTGATCCATGACTAAGCATGATGTCATGTAGGTGATAAGCTTTAGTGAAATTTGAGGTGCTTCCAATGTTGCTTCAAGAAAGTCGTGTAATGCAGATGCAGCAAGGTGAGCATTAGTGTAGAACATTGTAATGCAGTGTGCATCCGTAGGGTCGCAGACCTGAACAAACTCATCAAACATACCACAATATATCCAAAATAGCCTAGTTAACAACTTTAACCATGTTAAACACTCAAGTTATCATATATCACACAAAATACTATATAAACTCCATACCTTTACTCAAAGAGAGCAATTTACTAAGTTTAAACATATGAATATCTCTATATAAAATAGAGTTAGCAATGTACCATTTAACTTTGATGAATCTTGTATGGAAGCTATTCAAAAACTTAAAAAGGCATTGGTGACAAAGACTAATAGTTGTAACTCCGCATTGAGTAAGCCTTTTGAACTTATGTGTGATGCTAAGACTTCGGAGTAGAGCAAATTCTGTAAGCAAAGATATAATAAAGTTTTTCACTCTATATACTATGCTAGCAAAACACTAATTGAAGATCAAATGAACTACACTCAGAATAGAGAAAGAAGTATTAGCAAGGGTTTTGCTTTGAAAAATTTAGATCATACTTGGTTGGCACCAAAGTGATTGTATATACAGATCATTCTGCTATCAAGTATTTGATTTCAAAAAAAGATGCAAAACCAAGGCTAATAAGATGGGTTCTCCTCCTTCAAGAATTTGATCTTGAAATTAGAGATAAGAAGGGGGTGGAGAACCAAGTGGCTGATCATCTCTCTAGACTTGAAAGTAAAAATGCAGTAATAAAATGAAGAAATCAAGGAAAGTTTCTCACGAGAAATTGCTAGTAATTACCTTGAATACACTCTAGTGTTTCGCACTCAAAGTAGCTACACCTCATGTATAAACACCTTGGTACGCAGATATAGTAAACTTCCTTGTAAGCAAAATTGTACCAAGTGACATGAACAACCAACAGTAAAGGAGATTCTTCCACATAGTAAAACAATACTATCAGATGATCCTTATCTTTACAAGATGTGTCCAGATCAAATCATGAGAAAAATGCATCCCCGAGGAGGAACAACAAGCAAAGGCTTATGCATCATTGTCATGTCAGCTATGACCTTATGGAGGCACTTCTTTGGAAGCCAAAAGAACAAAGAATTTAAGGTACTTCCTAATCAGGTTATTTCTGCCTACTCTATTTAAAGATGCTTATTATATGGTCAAAACCGTGATAAATGTCAAAGAAGTTGGGTAACATATCGATAGACATGAAATGCCTAGATTAATATTCTAGAAATAGAACTCTTTTGATGTTCGGGGGCATGGATTTCATGGGTCCTTTTCCACCTTCTTTTGGCAATGAGTACATCTTAGTAGTCAGAGACTATGTGTCCAAATGGGCTGAGGTCAGAGCACTCCAAAATAATGATGCCAAATCATTAGGAAATTTCTTCAAAGAAACATTTTTCTGCTGGTTCGTACTCCAAGAGCAATCATCAATGATGAAGGCTCACATTTTTGCAATAAACTCATTGAAAGTCTTCTTGCAAAATACAGAGATAAAACAAAAATTGCTACGCTTATCACCCACAAACTAAAGGATGTTTCGAACTTTCAAATAGGGGTAAATAAAAAGAATGCTTGAGAAAATGGTCTGACCAAATAAGAGGATTGGTCCTAATGACTTAGATGAAGCATTATGGGCATATAGAACCCAGCATTTAAAACTCCATTAGGTATGTCCCCTATAGGTTAGTTTATGGCAAGGCATGTCATCTCCTATTGAATTAGAGAACAAGTCATATCGGGCTATTAAAAGCTAAATTTTGATCTCAAAAGTGCAGAGCAAAGGTTTTGTGAGCTTAATGAACTAGAGGAACTTAGGCAATTTCTCTTATGAGAATGCAGAAATTTATAAAGCAAAACCAAAGAATGGTATGACAGAAAAATCCAAAGGAGAGAATTTAAAGGAGGAATGGTTTTGTTATACAACTCTAGGTTGAAATTCTTCCCGAAAATTGAGATCAAGATGGTCGGGACCATTCCAATTAGGCAAAATTTATCCCATGATGCAATAACTTGTATGATGCAAACAACCGATACCACTTTCAAAGTTAATGGATGGAGAGCAAGTGGTGAGAGATAAGTGTCACCACTCATTTTGAAAATCTCTAATACAAAGAGATAATGGGTCAGTAAGACTCTTTAAAACAAGCTACTGAGGGGAGGCAACCCATCATTTTATATAATTAATGTTATTATTTTATGCAATTTGATGTTTTGAGTGTTTTGGAAGGAAAACAGATAACAGAGGGAGCCAAGTGTAGCCACACCTGATGCACTCCACACCCGCTACACCAATGTTCCTACCTCAAAATCGTGGAAAGACTTGGGTGAAATTTTTTCATTTGCCGCCTTCTCGTGCAACAATGGCAAAGAAACAATCAGCCTCTAAAAAACTCGGGAAAGCTTCCGTGCAGAACACCAACTCAATCAAAGAAATCAAAAGCACTCGCATCAATCAATGATTGTGATCCTGTGAAGCTTGAGCATTTTTGAACATGAAGTTTCAACCAGTAACGTGGTTTCAATCTTTGCAAAGGCACACCACTCATTCCTATCAACTATCAACACCCACATTGGGAAAGATTTGTGCAAACAAGGGCATATTACTTGGAGCAACTGGTTCGTGAGTTCTACTCGGAATTCAGAACACAAGAGGAGGTACTGCCTTCACTCAATGGTCGAGGTAAGAAAGTATTTTTTGATCCTTGCTAGGATAAACAAACACTTTGATTTAACCTACCATGGTGAAGCCTTAGAGGAAAAATTAGAAACATATGGAAAGAAACAAATGGCAAAGATCAAAGATAGGGGTAGCAATAGAAGGGTCTCAATGGGAAAATTCACAAACACAGAGTTTAAGCTAGGAGTGTGATTTAGTCCCCGAACTAGAAACCGCACTGCTTATTGATGCATCAATTCTCCCCATTCTCACACACATCTACATTATCCAAGGATAGCTTGATCCTCATAGATTCAATCTTAATCAAGATAATGTTGATATAGTGGAAATCGATAACTAGAGAAATTCTTAGAGTGTCAAACTATGGTTCTCGATTCTTGTATTTTCCTTGTTTAATCACCGAAAGTTATGCCAAAAGCAAGGGGGTTATGAGCCATCGAGCTAGAGAAATTTCCAAAGAAAGACACCACCCAAAGTGGTTTATCTCATGCATAAGTGAAGGAGAGAATAAGGTCTGTAAGAATTATAACATCGGCAGAGCAGAATCGCAGGACTTTCGATGCGTAACCTGTGCCAGTGTGGAAATTTCAGAAAGAACATGACTGGTTGAATTTGAAATTAAGTGACCTCTACACAACCAGAGACCCCAATTTTCTAATTAGGTAATTGATGTCGAGGAAGAAGAAAAACAGCAAGGGAGTATGGGCAGAGAAAGGAAAGAAGAACAAAGAGAAAGCAGAGACACCTGTAAGGACAAGAAGTGGAAGAAACCAAGAAAGGAGGAAGAACTTGAAATACCGAGTGAGGAAGATACTGTGGAAGATGAGGAGGCAAGTGGAGGCAAGGAAAATATTGAAAAGGAAGTAGAGGAAGATGAGGATGACTCAATGGATGATAAAGTGAAGAAGAAGATGATGGAAATGCAACAATGGAGGAAGTGCAAGGAGGGAAGTATGAGATCGTAAAGAAATCAACAAACCAACCTCAACCACAATCACCCCCATCACAACAACAATCCAATATCCCTTAACCACCACCACAAAATCCCCATCACTAACCAATCACCTACTCCAACATCACCACAAGTCCAAAAATCACCAACACCTCAACCACAAAAACAAACCACCCTCCACCAAAACAAATCCACAAATAGAAAAATCCACCCAAGTCACTTCAGAGAAGTTACACCATTCCCATTCCAATCTCCACAGAAGAATCTCACACACCTACCACAGTAACCAATTTTAAGCTTCAAGTAATCTTGTCATGAACAAGAAAATTATGGTGTAATCAATGAGGAACCCGAGAAGGAAAGAGCCAAGAAAGTTCGAGCATGAGAACCAAGGAGAGCCTACAAAGAAGCATAAAAATGCGTGCCCACACCTAGTGTAAGTGTACATCACGTATGTACCCAAGGTGATGGCAACCACCAGTAGCAACAATCCATGAAGTATCAAGTGCCTTGAATGAGAATAAGGAGATGGCTCGGGCTACAAGAGAAAACTATGAAACCCACTCCTACCAAAGGAATGTGGACAATGAGCCTTCTCTATGGAGCGCAGTGTGGCACAGAACACAACTGGTGAGTAGCGGAAGCAACCGAGAACGGTAAAGCCCACAGTAAGAAAGCAAAGAAGCCGAGAAGGTAAGCAGAGCAACAACCAGAGGAAATTGTGCAACAAGTTTAACAAACCCCAAAGCAGAGTGGTGTACTCAGATTCAAGTACTCCGCACAAGTTACACTGGCCGCAGAATGCCGTATGCAACACCGAAGATCTCCGTGTGCCTACTCACTACGTGGCTTCCACCAAACCAAAACCAAAAAGATGAAGCCAAATATGTTCCCTGCTGTGAGAGCCATTCCCAAAATCAAAAAGAAAGAGTAAAAGGAATTTTTCTTTAATGTTGTTTCACTTAGGTATAATATGCTTATATAGTTTATAATATACTTCAAGTACTATGTGTTGAGTTTCAAACTGATGTTTAAGATACTTTGGGAATTCTCCCCGCTTTGATCCTTCATTTATTTCAACTTTAGAGTGCTGGGGACACCGTCATATTTAAGTCAGGGAGAATAAGATGTGTTTGAATTACATGCACTATGTTTCAAAGATTTATATATATATATATATATATATATATATATATATATATATATATATGCTATGTGTGTTTAAGTAAATTAATTGGTGCTTAATTAATGTGTTAGTAAGTATGTGAATATGCAGTGATTAGTATTTTAGATGTACTTAACAAAGCATGTGATAGCATGATAAATTGTTTTAATAAAGGGAAAAATTAAGTACATCATGTGTGTTAGGGACTTAAATGATTACTTTACATGTCATATTGCTTTTCTAAAAATTTATTTTCAAAGGTGTATCAAATGAGCTAAGTTTTAATGATGAAAAGGAAAAGAAAAAGCCTTGTTTTCTAGAAATGATCAGCTTTATAAATTCTTTGACACAACAAAATTGAGTTTTTGAAAAGAACCATGCTAGATGGAAAGCTATCTAAGGCCAATGAATTTTTGGAAAACTAAGGTCAAAAGTAGATTTTTACTAAAAATATAAGAGCATAAAGAATTAAGTTTGGAGGAAATTCCATGAATACAAAGGAAAAGTGTGAGAGCTTGGAGAGTTAATGCCATCAAGCGTCATACACTAAAAGTGTCACAATGTTTCAAAAGCTACACTTGCCCGAGTCATATAACCGAACCTCGCCCCTTAAGTGCAAATAAGTTGA